>BSBN01001750.1:0-1200000 GCA_027924645.1 Cunninghamia lanceolata
GTAAGTACCCTACAAGACATGTATGCAACTTATGTGGAAGCATATATAACGAACATGAACTGTTTGACACGATGCCTCAAAGAAATGTTGTCTCATGGAATGCAATGATTGCAAGATATGCACGAAATGGATTTTTCATAAGGCTTTAAAAACTCTCAAGCAAATGCACAAAAATAAATTTCAACCATTTACGCAAATTTTGGCACATCTAAAACCAATTGCACAACCTTAACCAACTTCCTCCTTGTCTATACTATAATGGGATCTAGAGAACATGGTGTGGACAACCATCAAAGCATAAATGATATAGGATTTTTGTCACATGTATTGTATTTGCAAAGTTGCCCTTGTAGACATGTATGGAAAATATGGAAGCATAGACAAGGCATGTGAACTATTTGAAATGATGCCTCAAAGAAATGCACAGTCCCACAGAATTCAATGATAGCAAGATATGCACAAAATGGATTATTTGAAAATGATTCATAAACTTTCAAGCAAATGCAATTGGCACTTGTAAAACCAAATTCCTATAACAATAATTGATTATCATATTAAACATTTAATATAAACTGTCATATAAATAATATCTAGTTTATATAAAAAGCCATATAGGCGTGTCCAAACAAAGCCATACAGGCAAATATACAAAAATATACATCGAAATAACATATAAAAGTATGTATACAAAGCCATCTAGGCATACAAAAAAGTTTCCTATGGACTTTTAGGAAATAATTGGCAACCTTTCTTTGACAGTGAAGATGGAGAGCCAGTCAGTGACACATCCTCTCTCTGTCGTCAAGTAGACCTTTTTGAATAAAGTTCATCTAACTGCACCTATTAATACAAACAAACAATATGTGCATTTAGTATAGAAATTGTATGAAATATATAACATCACATATGTAATTGATCACTTACCGAGACTGGAGTTGTGACCTCCTGTGAGAAGCATCAAGAAGCAAAATTGACTAAACATAAATATCATTTACGTACATCAAATGACATGAGATAAAAAAGAAAATACAAAATTATGATATTTTCATGTTATTGGCTCATACCTCAGTCAAAGGATTTGCAGACATCATGGCTGCATCAATGCCTATCTGCGCTAACTCACGAAGATGAGGAGGAGTCTCCACTGTATTCAACATCTAAAAATCAAGTTCAAGATTATTCAAACAAAATAAATACATAACATTATTTTAAAAATGCATAATGATTAGAAATGGTTAAATTTACCTCTGTAAAAGTGGTGGTTTGGCATCGAGGGGACCAAGGAAACCGTGGAGGTGCTGGTGATTGTTGAAATCATCAAATTATCACAAAATAATATTACCATTGACATATCTACAATAATTACGAATATATGATAAATTACATACCTGCTAACTTGACCTCCTCTCATAACCCGCCAATGGATGGGTAACGGAGGCAGGATGAAGACTCTGACCCTGGAATTTCATTGCACAAACAATTACATACATTATTTTTAACTTATAATATAGATAATCATATAAAATTAATTACAAATTTCAAATAACAATATACTAAATCAAGATGAAACTTGTAACAAATTACCTGAGAGTCAATACCAAATGTTTGTTGTAAAAGATCGTCACTGAGAACAAGATCATCCAATATGTCCGGCTGTCAAAATAATTTAGAATCTTATTGAGGATGAACTCGCAATAGAGTTTCCTCAAAAAATATTGTGGTACCTCATCATTGTTGCATGGCCGCTCATCGAAGACCATGTACCATCTATCCCAAGAGTTTCAGGATATGTCTTCATTCCTACACCAATGTATAGGAAACCGTCTGCAACTTTCCTCTAATGTTTGGCCTATTTTGGGATTAATAAATTGTGCACATAATTGAGATTTTGTAATTTTTTCCTTCTTGACTTGTTCATATGACAACTTGTCAGCATAATATTGCCGACTCCTCTCCCTATAGTCCTTGGAATTTGGTGATTTGTTTTGTCACCAAATCCGTGTGGGAAACAATCTCTTGTAGTGATTTTGCAAGTGCCCTCCTATGCTCAGTGGTTCCACTTGGATTGTTTAGGGTTTGAATAATAGTTTCAAGATGTTTCTTGTTTTCTTCTATTATCCCCAAGTAGTGTTCTGGATTATCCCTTACATGAAAAGGAGGTGAAGGTGGGTTTGGAGGGTTTGGAGGGTTTTGGTGGTTGTTTTCACCCTCCTCAACTGGATTTAGGTTTTTTGCTTCTCCAATAACTATAAATGCAATATAAAAACAAATCAAACATTGCAAAACTAAGAAATTGTTCTAAAACTAACAAAATCAGACAAACCCTACCTTCTTCCTGTGCTGGAGCCTCCAAATTTGCATGATGATGTCTTTGGCGGCGAGGTGGCATTGTGAATTTCTTATTTTCTCAGGTGCACTTGATTCAATGTCCTCTTTTTCAATGCGATCACGTTTTTGCTTGGTTTCTTTACTGCTATGAGGAGAAAAGCCGCACGGTGAATGAGCAGAAAATGTTTTTTTTTTTTCTTTTATTAAAAGCAAAACATGAGCGTGTTATAACACACTCGCATTTTGTTTTAATTGTGGAGATGGTGGGCGACTTTTTGGTCCCCCATCTCCTTGCATTTACCCATGAATTCTATATGATGGTCTTATGATTCTATGTGATGTTGTTATGGTTCTATAGGATGTTATGGATGCAACTTATCTAAATACTTTATACCCATGATTTTATGCAATGATGCTATGATTTCTATTTCTTATGATGCAACGTTATGATGTCTATGATGTGGAATGATGTTAATAATTATTATTTGTTGTTCATATGCATATGAGATTCACTACATGATTATGTTGTGTGATCACTAGATGCTTCTATATGACATGCATTCTATTTCTTATGATGCAATATGTATGAGTATGCTTATGGATGGATTCTAACATGTAATGAATGAAGGATGGGATGTGATATGCATAACTAACATGTGGTTTTGCAGAGTATGCAGCTAATGTAAGGATAATTCTATGTTTTTGGTGTGTCATAGTACTTAGTCACTCAGTGCAAGGGCTGAAGAAGGTGATGGAAATTCTTGTGTTTTTCTTCTGTTAAGTGTTATATCATCACTGAGCTTGTTATGGCAAAAAAGGATGAATCCATCTGGATATATGTTAGATCCAAATGAATGAGCATACCAATTACAAATGGAAAGACACGTCAGATTGTTTAAGGAATGCACCATTTCACATGAGACCCATAGGTCCTCAATGATCGTAGACAATCACGTCTTAAGATGAGTCATCATGTTAATAAGGAACAATCCACAGATAACAAATAAGTGAACGTGCCCCATCCTCACCCCTCTAGTCAAAGACATCCTGGAGAAGCTAAAAGATATATCACCAAAGATAAAAATTAGAAAGCAATCGAAGCCCTACAAACAAACAGTCATCACGCTTCATGCTAAAATTATTCTTGTCACAGTTTATGTGTTTGGTTTGGATAGATTGATAGAAATGTTATAATGCCTACTTGATTTTCAACCATGTCGTATCATGATTTTGTTTGAGTTCAAAGCTATATGTCTATCTGCAAAATGTACTTCAATCTACGAACTAGATGTTTTTATTGTGGAGCAAGAATGAAATGATGTGGATTAATGGTGTAATTGAAAATTTATTATGGATTTGCGAGGCGGGAAGATAGACAAAAGATGATGGCTCCTCTAATCACGAGATGTTAAGTATCCCAACCCATAGCTAAGGCCAAGGAAATGCCCAGTGAGGGATAAGACTAACTTATTATGCATGGAAAAAACGTGCAAGTGTGGGAGATGCAAAACAATTCACAAGCCATGGTGAGCAGGAAAAGGTTATTATGTAGTGATGGGAAAATGGGTGTGAGATGGAAAGATCAAGTAGAATTCTGAAAGAGGGAGAAGCAAAGTCCCTACACATGGCGCCAATTTCTCAATTTTCACCATGGTACTTGCCCAAGGCACCACCAAAGTGGTTTTCACCATTGAACAAATTTATTTCTCTTTACTTTTTTGATATATATATATATATATATTGATATATATATATATATATATTGATATATATATATATATAGAGATGTTCTCTGAAATGCTCAGGTATAAAACCTGCGAAGGTGCATGCTATTGATTGGATCAGTGAATGGTTCACCCTCTGGAGTAGCTAACTGATATGCCCCTAATCCATACACAGTAGTGATAATGTATGAACCAAGCTGGTTAGGTTCAAACTTGCCTTTTTCTCTCTATTTTGCTGATTTCTAGTATTTTCTCTAAGGACAAGATCACCAATTTCAAATGTGTGTGATCTCACTCGATGGTTATAACTTCTACACATACGCTATTGATATGATTTGAGGTGATTAAAGGCAATCTGACGTCTTTTATCCAACAATTATAACTCTTGCAAGCGAGAGACTCTGTAATCTTCATCACTAATCAAATTGCACAAAGAGGCCCGTAAGGAAGGTAACTCGACCTCAATGGGTAGGATAGCTTCAAAGCCATAAACAAGGGCATATGGAGTGGTGCCTGTCAGAGTATGACCACTCGTGCGATAATCCCACAAGGATGGATTGAGCTAAATATGCCAATCATGACTAGCTTCATTGACCATCTTTTTGAGTATTTTGAGAATAGTTTTATTAGAGGCCTCAGCCTCGCCATTACCTTGAGGGTAATAAGGCGTAGAGAAAATGATGTTGAATATGAAACTTCTCACAAAGCTCATGGACATCCTGATTCTTGAAAGGACGACCGTTATCTGTGATAATAGAAAGGGGAACACCATACCGGTATATGATGAAGTTAAGGATGAATTCAGCAATTTGTTTACCGGTGACATGTGTTAAGGGAACAACTTCAATCCATAAATCATGAAATATTCTATGGCAGTAATAATGAATTTATGGCCATTGGAGGAAGATGGATGAATTTTGCCCACAAGGTCGAGTGTCCATTGACAAAAGGGCCAAGTTGTAACAATCAGTTGTAATTCTTGTGCAGGTGCATGTATCAATTCTCCATGTATCTGGCATTGCTTAGATTTCTTGACAAATTGATAGGCATCTTTTTCCATAGTAGGCCAATAGTAACCAACACACAAGAGTTTCTTAGCTAGGGTAAGACCACTAGAATGTGCCCCACATATACCTTCCTGCACTTCTCGTAAGGCAGTGTTGACCTCGTCACGCACAAGACATCTAAGTAAGGTACCATCGAGACCTCTTCGGTAAAGGGTGTTGGCTAAAATGACATAGCGGGAGGTTCAACAGATGAAGGTCTTACGGGATTTATTTGATAAGTCAGATGAAAAAGTATTGTCACGTAAAAAGGTATAAATGTCTCCATACCATTGGGAATCAGGACCAACAATAAGACATATCATCTCATATTGTGGTACATTATAGGCAGGTTCCAAGAGAGGTTCCACCAAAAACTCACAGTATGTAGTGTTACTTGGCATTTCTACAAGGGACCTTATTGTGGTCATTGCATCAGCGGCTCTGTTATTATCTCTGGGAATTTCTTCAAAAGTAATTAATATGAAATAAGCTTTAAAACCATCTAGCATTCTTTTATAAGGCATCAACTTTTCATCCTTTGTTTTGTAATCATCATTAACTTGTCTGATCACCAATTGAGAGTCACCAAAAACACGTAACTCAATAATCTTCCATTGTACAACCATACGAAGTCCATTAATCAATGCTTGATATTCTACAACATTATTGGTACACTGAAAATGTATCTTGTAAGCTTTAGGTATACAACCCCCTTGCGGTGTGACAAAGAGAATGCCAGACCCAGAGCCACCCTATGTGTAGGAACCATCAAAATATAAACTCCAAAGGTGTATAGATTCCACAGTAAATATTGATTCATCAGGTAATTTGGCAATAAGTGGATGATTATCTATCATAGGAGCATTTGCAAGTTGTTCTTTTGTAGCTTGTCCTTTTATTGCTTTTCTTTCTACATACTCAATGTCAAATTCACTAAGAATCATGACCCATTTAGCCAGTCATCCCCTAAGGACTGCTTTATTCAGAAGGTACCTAAGAGAATCAATCTTTGGAATGAGTTTCATCTGATGCGTAAGCAAGTAATGTCATAGCTTCTGTGAAGCAAAAACTATGGCAAGGCAAGCTTTTTCAATAGGAGTGTAATTCAACTCATATCCTACTAGAGTCTGACTGATATAGTATATAGCACGTTCTTTTCCTTCTGAATCATGTTGTGCCAAAAGTTCCCCAATGCCACATGGTAGTTGTTGATATGTAAAGTAGTAATGGATTATCATTTGTAGGAGGTACTAACACTGGTGGTGACATCAAATATTCCTTAATATTTTGAAAAGCTTTCTCACTTGTCATCCCATCTGAATGAAACATTCTTACATAACAGGTGCTGAAATGGTTGACACTTATCCACAAGTTGTGTGATAAAATGATGAATAGATTGTAACTTCCCTTGTAATGATCTCAACTGGTTAATGTTCTTCAGTGGAGACATCTCCAATATGGCTTTTACTTTGGAAGGATCGGTTTCGATTCTTTTAGCAAAGACAATGTATCCCAAGAGTTTCCCGGAGGTCACCCCAAAGACACATTTTTTTGGATTCAATTGCACTTTGTATTTTTCTAACCGTGTGAAGATTTTATCCATGATTTCTAAATGTCCCTCTCTAGTAAAAGATTTTCCCAATAAATCATCCACATAATCTTCCAACTATGTGTGCATCATATCATGAAAGATAGTGGTCATTGCACGTTGATAGGTGGCTCCGACATTCTTCAATCCGAAGGGCATGCCATTCCAACAAAAAGTTCCCCAAGGACAAGTGAATGTTGTCTTGATTTGATCCTCAGGAGCAATTTTAATCTAGTTATAACCTAAGGAACCATCTATGAGTGATAACATCTCATGTCCTACTGTTAAATCTATTATCATGTCAATGTTCAGAAGTGGAAAATTATCTTTAGGACAAGCTTTGTTTAAATCTCTGAAGTCTGTGCAAACATGAACCCTCCCATTGGGTTTTGAAATTGGTACTAGATTTGAAATCCAGTCTGTGTAATCAACAAGCCTTATGAATCCAACATCTAATATTTTTTGTAGCTCAACTTTTACCAATAGCGCAACTTGCGAGTGCATTTTTCTCAAATTTTGATTGATAGGTTTTGCCCCCAGTGGCAAGGACAAGTGATGCATGACTAGATTAGGATCGAGTCCTGGCATATCGGCATAGGACCAAGCAAAATTAACCTGTCTTTCCTTGTGAAACTGTATAAATGCTACTCTTTCATTAGGTGTTAATGATTCTGTTAGATGTATGATTTTTAGTTTTTCTTCTATGCCCAAATTTGTTGCCAATGTTTTCTCAACTAGCATGGATGATTTTTCATGAGATGATGCTCTCAGAGGTGTGTCAATCCTTCCATCCTTAGGTGCTTCGAAGAGGTTTTCTCCCTCGGATATGTCCTTTATTTTTACTTTTTCTGAGTCTAATAGCCTCGTAGAATGGTTTTCACTAAAAGACCTATTTATATTTTCTATAATTTTGTGACTGAAAGGCTTGGCACTCTCTCCAAAATAAGTCACACTATTAAGTTCTATAGTGAAACCAGCTCTATGGTCCCCAAGGGGTATGTAACTTCGTGCTCTGAGAAAGTTTACTATTGCTTCATCATTTTGAAATGTGTCTAATTGTAGTGGTCCTTGTTGATCCCAATCAATAAGTTGGAGATGGACAAGGGGTAAAAGATCATGATTAGGCTCAAGATTATGGATTGATTCAACAATACAAATGCTATCATATTCATATATGTCAATAAAGTCATCGATGGTACCTTCCTTATCATCTTGTGCCACACTAGAGGACTCTCCTACCTTACTTGAATGACACTTAGTACTCAGGGGCTTATCCTTCTGCGTATCATGACCTAAGCCAAGGACTTTTTGTGCACTAGTAGGTTGTATTGGTTGTAGGATGTTGGAGTTCGGACAACACTGAGAGGGGGGGTGAATCAGTGTTGTGTAGATTTTTGCAACTTATTATAACTTTTGATTTACAAGACTCAGAAAGAGAAAGTCATCAATAAACTATGTACAAGTTTGATAGTGAAAATTATGTGCAGGACCACATAGAGATAAATCTTAACATAGAAGAAAAAACACACATAGAAGCATATCATTAACACAAGAGTTGCTGGAGTGGAAAACCCTCTCTGGGTAGAAAAACCACTCATGAAGTGCCTCACTGGCTTAACTTTGAAAACGTCTTACAAAGCCTCACTGGCTGAATATTATGTCTCACTGACTATTGAGGTCTCACTGACCTACAAGCCTCACTGGCATACTATTTAGAAGCACCAGCTTCAAGGAGCACCAACCCCTATTACAGAACAAACTGAAAACACAAATTCAGAGGGTTTCTCTGTTTCAATACAGAACATTTATTCTCTCATGTGTCTGTCAAATGGCCATTCTATTTCATCAACCCAAATCATGTACCAACTCAGATATTCAAAATCAATCCTCTATATCCGGATACACTCAACAACACTTTTTCTGATCTGCATCACCACACATTTTAATCCATCTGCCAAGCCAATATATACAAGATAAAAAACCTTTCATATTCTGCACAAGATAATTTAGAGATCTTCAATATTGCTTCTATAAAAAATAAAATCAATCTGTTATGTATAAAACATTTCACAATAACCCTGCAACCAATTTATCTTTTATTTTATTTCTCTTCATCCTCCTCATAATTTCACCTGTAAGAAAATATTTCTCTGTGCCTATTCAAAAATAAAATCAAACCCCCAAAACAAACTTTTGATCTTCCATCTTCAAAACTTGATTGCTTTATCTCTCTGTCTGAGAAAAATAAAATCTTTCTCATAATGTTGATCTTCCTCAATTGACATTTCAATCTGCAGGATATTTTTTTTTCATCTACAAGAAAAAACAATAAATTAATTTGCTCCTGTCAAATGCTTCATCTTCTACAATGATGTTTCATATTCTCAAAACACAAATAAAACTTTCAATCTGATAATCTTTCCTTCAAACAAATTCTTCATTAACCTCTTCAAATTCTTCTTCAAAAATAATCTTCTCAATCTGCCTTATTCTCAAAATAATCCTTTCAAAAACAATCTCCAATCTCCATTAAAAAAATCTCCCAAAAAAAATTAGTCTTTAAAAAACTCTTCATAAAAAATCTCTTCATAAAAATCTCCTTATTAAAAAATCTCTTCACAAAAAATAATAAAAATCTCCTTATTAAAAATACTCCTTAAAAAAAGGACCGATCAAAAGGATTTAGAAGGAAATTACTTAAGTTTTAAAAAGGAAACTATTTAAAGTTTCTAAACTCTTCACATGTTTTCAAGGAAGAAAAATAGCTTTTTCTTAAACCATCGGCCTTTTAGAAACTTTATTAAATATATAGTTAGCTCCTTAAAAAAAAAAAAGGCAATTCTATGCCTTTTACTTATGCATCGGGCTCCCCTTATTTCTTCATAAATCTTTTGAAAGTCCTTTTTGTCTTTATAGAATCGGGCTACCTTCATAAAACATTTGATGTTTTTCTATGAGCAACGTCCTCTTTCAATCTTTTAAAAAATATTTTTATTGCCCATTTTCTTTCACGTGGAGACCACTCTACCATATACTTTCATGAAGTATCTAAAGCAACATTACCTTGACCACCGGTAAGGCTAGGAGAAAGGGGCCGGTTTACAATGTTTTAACAACACATTAGTGGGTCACATTAAGTGACTTAACATACAAACACCAGTCAACCTTTAAATAGAACAAAAAACATATGGTTAATACTAGAGTTTTATGCTAGGATTTTTAGGACTTTTAGGGTATTAGGAATGCTTTAGCATTTTAGACTATAACCCCATGGATTAAAATAATTTTCAGTACCACCTGTGTTCTCCAACTTAAACATTTTTGATACTTTATTGAATGCTTATAACATAAGATGTCTTTGCAGCTGTGGCACACAAAAAAATCATTGACATATTTCATAACACTGTGAACTTCTCAACATTGTACCAACCTGATCCTTCCTGTATCATAAAACCTTGTTGATAGATTTTTGACATCAATCTTATATCATGAACCCATGCAAAGAATGAATAACACCAATCCATCTTGAAAACCTCTCTCAGATCAATGCACAACACCTTTTGTTATCAATACAGTATGAACACCAACATTATGCCAATACAAGGATACAAACAATATGTCTTGATGAAACTTGCATAACAACTAAACAACATCAATTGATCAAATCAGACACTCTGCAATCATGTAACATTCTCTGCAAGAACCACTTTCTGCAAGGCTTTTTCATGACACCATTATGAGTAAAATATCTTGACATAATCAAAGAACATAAGAAAACACATTGAAGGCCAAACCTGATCAACCAAGTCCTGATGACATCAAACAAACTGAGGACACCTTTTTGACATCACTGACAACCTGACTCCATCATAGGATACCTTGTTTCTGTAAACCAAGAGGACTCTTACCTTCGTATCCCATTTGTTTCATAATCTCAAATCCTTTGTTGTACCATTCAACAGGTAGCTTAACCTCTAGTTTCTCATTTTGTTCTTTTTCTATATCTTCATCTTTGTACAACCAACCCAGGAGATCTTCTTCTTCCAGTTCATCATATAAGGCTCCCCATTTTGTAAAAGTGGTTGATTTGCAGGAAATAGTAGTGGTATATGATGTTGTTTCAGTCATTTATGGTTTTCCATAGGTTCGAAGAGACAAAAGTAGCTTTCCAATGCAAAGAGCATGGCTCATAGTATATTCTCCTACTCCTTGTTCTTTTACTTGTATTTTGACCTCAGTCTCATTGGACTTGGAAGTGGATGCTCTTAAGGATTTAGAATCAACATATTTTTGAGAAGAAGGTGCTTCACGGTTGCTTGGGATTGTGGATTCAGTTTTAGGATTTAGATTATTGCAATAGATAAAGGGGTTTGGATCTCCTGGTATAGTGATTTCAACACCATTATACAAAAATTTTATACATTGATGGTATGCAGAAGGTACGGCTTGCATTTCATGAATCCATGGTCTTCTTAGGAGAATATTGTAAGTCAAAGGGAGATCAAGAACCTAGCAAACCACATATTTCACCATGGGTCCAACCATGATTGGAAATCTAACTAACCCTTTAGACAAGTGTTCCTCTTCATCATAGGCTTTAATGGTTATTTTCTTTTTCAGATCCACTAGATTCTCAGAAAAGCCTAATTCTTTGATTACTTTCAAAGTACAAATATTTAGACCTACTCCTCCATCTATCAAAACTCGCTTGATCTTAACTTTATGGATGAAAGCTTCAATGTGTAAGGGTGCATTGTGTGGTTGTTGCATGGATAAATCATCATTTTCTGTGAAAGTGAGGGTATGAGGGGAAGTAGTATGTCCCACCATGGCTTGAAATTGATCTACATGCAAGTCAGTAGGCACAACACGGCATTAGCAAGTGCTTTGTCAAGGATAGATTTATGTTCAGGAGATAAATGTAAAAGCTCAAGTATAGAAATTTGTGTAGGTGTCTTTCCTAAATGCTCTATAAGGTTATATTGTGTGGCTAATGTAGTGGGTTTAGAATTAGGACCTCGAAGAGTAACCGTGCCTCTGCATGTGGTGACATTACATTCAGGTTCCTTACCTTTTATGATGAAGGTATTTATGTGGTTATCTGCTTCACTAATATGATTTATGCAATAGTCATATTGAACATTGGTATAGTTTACACTATCACCAAATTTAGTGGCCTTCCCTTTATCCTTTTCATGCCTAGGGAGGGAATTCTTAAACACCTCATAGTCAAGATTACCAAAAGGAGTATGTCCATCAACTACAATTTTACCATCATCAATAAGATCTTGTATCACATTTCGGAGCTGATTACAGCTGTTAGTCTTATGTTCTTTGTGTCAATGATAATCACAAAAATGATCGTCATTCCACCACAGGGGTTTGACTTGTGGATTATATTCCCTTATTTCTGGTAGTGTTATAAGATCATTTTCAAGAATTTCTTTCAATGCTGATTCAAGTGACTGTCCTAATGGTGTAAAATTTTATTTAGGAAAGCTCTTTTGTTTCTCTTTTCCTTTGTCTAAAGATGAACCTTTGAGATTGTAAATAGGTTGTGTGGTTTTAACCATTTTCGCATCGATAACTCCATCATTTACCACATTCTTGTTTTTAGCCGAAAAGGGTGTCTTGTTGTTACTTGAACTAGAATTTCCTTTATGGTCTGTTTCATGATGTATCTTGATAGTGGCATCATTAATAAGAGTTTGTTCGATTTGAAATCCCATTTCTATTACTTCTTCAAAAGAATCTAGGCATTTAAGATGAAGTTCCTTTCCAATTTCTTTGTTCAAATTGTGACAAAAAAGGTCAACTAGTTGCTTGTCAGGAATGTTGTAAGGTGCTCTTTTAGTCAAGTGCCTCCATCTTTGTAGAAATGAGACAAAGGATTCCCCTTGTTTTTGTTTGTTGTTAAAGAGGTCTATCATAGTCACTTCATGTTCACAGTTATAAGCATAATGTGCAATAAATTTGTTAGCCAATTCTTGAAATGTTTTGATAGTTGGTGATAATCGGGAAAACCATTCCATGGCACTTCTTCTAAGACTATGAGGAAATAATCTCATAAGGTATGTTTCCTCCACAACAAATTCCAAGGTAGCGGCACAAAAATCTCTCAAATGATCTTTAGGATCTCCCTTTCCTTTATATTTGTCAAATTTTGGTACCTCCCAATTACGAGGAAATGGTGGCATTGATATGCTTGGATCAAAAGGGTAAGGACATATATCTTCAATAGAAAACTTGCGGGATGATGTCTTAGCATTCTTGAGAGTGTCCAATTCTTGTCTTAATGCTATAAGTTCGTCCAAGATGGGATCATTTGTAGGTGTTGGCTTTGATGCCTTTGTAGAACTCTTACAGCTTGGTTGCAAATAAAAAGGTCTATGATCCTTCACTTTGTCATCATTGTGTGTCTTGGTATCTTTAGATCCACTAGATCCTGCTTTATCATTTTCTATGAGTAAAGATGCATCAAAATCATCGGGTATTTTTATCTCTTCATCAACAATGGATTTAAAATAATGTTTTGGATTTTGTTTGACCACTTCTTTGAAGAGTTTGAGAAACTTTTCATCATTGAGTGCTTGTTTTATATCTTCTTGGGATATTTATTCATCATCACTTGCATTGTTTTGATCTTCCTCATCTCCAACACTAATGTGTTCCTCCTCATCAAGATTCTCATGATATATTTCTCCTTCTTGTTCCATTTCTCTTCTTGTTTGTGATCTTGTCTTAGGGGGCATGTGTGATAATTCTGATCTTTGACCTAGGACTAGTGATATAATAAGATATAAGAATTCAAGTTTGTAATGTAATGCAAACTTTAGGATAAGAAGAGAACCTAAATGAGTATGATGTGACTAAACTTCAAGTGGGTTGATGACAACTCTGAAATAGATCAAGGTAACTCTAGGTTTGACAATGATTATGTAGACAATGATTACTTGTTCTATGATGGATAGACACAAGGACAATGATCAAGAGGGGGTATGCTAAAGTAGGAGATAATAGCAAGTCACCCTATTCTAAGATACTGATATGTTTCCCAACTCAAGTATGATAGAGCTCAAGTGGTAAAATTAATATGATAGCCAATGCTTGATTAAAGACCAAAGAGAGAAACCTAGATGTAAACTAAGAATTCTGTTTGAATAATGATGGATATGTAAATGTATATGACTGACTAGGATGTTTTGGATATGCAATGACTGAAGACTGAAACCCTAAAGGATCAAAATTGAAGAATGATGCCCCAAAAGAAGGATAAGATTGTGTTTTCACTTCTCTGTTTCAAAAGTGTAGGAACAAGGATTAGAAGCCTAGGATTGGTGAAAAGTGACGGTTTTGCTTGTTTTTTAGTTGTTTGATCAAGTTTTGTTTGTTGTATGAAAGATGGTGACAAAAATACACTTCAAGCACAAAAACACAATGTCCAGATGTCTAATAAGAAGTAGTATAAGTGTAATGTGTATGTTCGATAGCCTCGTAAGGCCAAATTTCCATAGGTCTCGACACAATTGAATACACTTGAAAAAAATGCTTAATCTACCTAAGGTCAATGGCTAATGGCAACTTGTTCAAGCCCACAACTTGGAATCTCCTTCGACACAAATGTAGGAACACCTATGTGGTGTATACACTTTTGTCTTTGTAAGAGAGGATAGGTAGGGGCCTCCAGGCATGGAAGGATAACCCGATCACCCTCTCCTCGGAAAGCCAACAAGTAGCTTATGCTAAGATAAGCATTTCTGTCTCATCTCAGGGGAGCCATATGGTGAGTAACTTCAGAGAACGATGCTATTATCTTGCATTGAACAAGACACCAACAACTCAATCAATAGGGTAGGTTTCTAACTTAAGGTGTCTAGTAAGAATTTGGGGACTTGACGCTCATTCATGCGGCAATGACTCACTTAAGAGCCTATCCCAACCACTTACATCAATCCTTCAAAAGGAAAGAATGGGGTTAACGTATCCCATACACAAGTGTATGTATACTAGGGAACTGTCAGAATAAGTATACATCGCCAAGAAGTCTATGGCTTTCACCTCAACCATTTATATAGCAGACCAAATTGAAAATACCGCTTAGAGTCGTCCCTTGGGGTGAGTACCTCTTTTCCCACTAAGGCAGGCTCTTCTAAAAAGAAAAAGAAGATAGAACAATTTCTCTTACACCCAAGATCCGTTGAGAGACAAGGGGAGAGGATACTTTTGTTCTACCTTAGGATCTACTGACACAAAGTGTGCAAATACACCAGACACATCAAACACTTAGATTCTTTGTAAAGCACCAAATTGAAATGTTCATATGTTAAAATGCAAACACACAAAAGGGATCCTGCAACAAATGTATTAGCAGTTTTCAAAATTTTGTGTCTTGGACACATGATGTTGCAAAAATGATTGATTAGTAGTTTTGCAAGTTTTTGTATCTTGGACAAATGAGAAGTTGTAAGCAAAACGTTAATGTAAGACAATGAATCCTGCAAAAAACTAGAAAATAAGCTAAGCCACAACAACAATAAATGAAGTTTATCATAAAAAAAAATAATGGCTTTATTTACCAATCTTTAACAATGACAAACCTTAAACAATACAAAACCATACGATTGTGGTCATAGCTCAAAATAGGTGTATAGGTGTTAAACATTACTGTCAAGCCTGCAACAACTCATAATAAACCCTAATGTTATTTGTCTGAAGAATTTGTATGGGGTTTACAGCTTGATGAGGAAAATAGGCACTTGCACCTATAGAGGATTCAAGGAATACGCCGATATGAAGAAACAATGAGTTTAGAATATTTTCTGGTTATTGGAGGGAATTCTTTTTACGATGTAAGTCAATTCCAGCACTACAATACAAAAAACCTAGGAGGTTCAAGGAATACGCCAATAGCAACAACAGTTTAAATATAATCTTTTGCACTTAAGAGGTTCATGAAATACGCTGATAGGAATAACTGACAAATGGTGTTGCCACAATAATGGGTTACACTTTCTGGGACATCCTAATTTTTACTGAAATCACATATTTTTAGAAAATATAATGATTTAAGCCTTGAGAGGTTCCATTTAAAGGATTTTAATTGAACAGGGTTTGATCAAACCCCCTTAGATTCAAACCCCCTTGGATAGAACCCCGCTAGTTTTAAACCATACCTATAATGGAGTCTCCTCTACACCTATCAAAATGCTGATAAAAAACCACTTTTGATTTACCTGTTGGGGGATACAATGAATTCATTTAAAATTTATGTTTTGTAAGTATGTAGTCCTTATTATAAGCTTCCCAAAAAGTATAATTTTAAATATATTTAATTTGATTATTATATTTATTTTTTATTTCTTGTGAATGTAGGTTTTTCACAGAACATCAAGTTCTCTGTTCTACACACATGGAAAATTAGTAAATTAGTGAAAAAAAATTCTAAAAAATATCTATGCCCTAGATATTGATGTCCTTGTTTCAACAAAAAAAGAAAAATTGAATTTCGATACATACAAAAAAAGTTATGTTTTACGAAATACGCCTATGTCTAGATTATAATTGGTTTGACTTCAAACTTTAATTAAAAAAAAATCAACAAAACATTATGAAACTAAATGCATGCCCTATATATCGGTGTTACCAATCTAAATTCAAAAGAATTATAATTTTATCCTTTGTATAAAAAAAGTTATGTGCTACAGAATACACGTCACTTTAAAAAAATAGTATTTACTATTAAAAACTAGTTATCAAAGGAGACGCAAAAAAATTTACAATTTAACTCCAATTTTTTTTTAAAAAAATGTATTTAGAATCTACAAACAAAATCTCACAAATCACTAGTTCGCATCATCTTCAAATTCTTAACGGTTTAGCGGCTACATGTGTTAGAAAGTGAAGATTTAGTTCAAAATGTTGATTTCAATGTCAAGTGTGGCCAAAAACTGTAACCCATTATTGTGGGATGACCCCAAATTTAGAAAACTTTCTGACCTACACACATAGGAGGTTCAGAGAATATGCCAATAACTGATGACTTTAGAAAAGATGAAACATGAAAGAAAGTTGAATTAGTAAAACACACAATAAATATGTCAATACTCTATCTAACAACGGATTTGCCACTGAACACTTGATCTTCTATATTTGACCTTAATAATACGCAATCTAAATACGCAAAAGCTTTATAATTGAAATCTTAATGATAATGAAAGGTTCACATAACACCAAACACTAACACAAAAAATTGTTGCTCAAAGGAGGTTAGGCTTAAATATGACATTCAAAAGCCTCTGCACAATAAGTTTTACTTGTAAACAAAGTAACCATACAATGATTAGCAAATAACCAATAAATCATATATGAAGCTCGATTGGACAATGCATACAATGGCCCAATGGATCTACAACTAAGTCAGAAAAAATCATTCAAAACTAGTGGTATTAGATTGTAATGCCTCAAACTAATTTTTTTTCAAAAAATTATATCTTTTCCAACCTTCTCACCCTTGCAAAAAGCACAAACAAATGATTAGCAAAAACATGTTCACATCGGGTTCACCATTGTTTGCATGAAATATAAATTTTATTGAAATAAATTTTGAAATTATTACAGAAACCCTAAAACCTATATCAAATGCAACAGAAAGATTAAAGATATAGCTATAGAAACCAAATAAATGTTACCAAATATTGAAACGTGGTTGCTCAATTTATCCAGCGATAACTCCAAGCTCATATGCATGTGTATGTGTAATGTAGTCGGGTATAAAGTTAGGGTTTTTATAAATTTTTGGTGGGACAGTTTCAATAACGGGGGTAATTGAACGGTAAATAGTTAGGTGAACGGTAAGGTAGTTGCACGGGTTTTTAATTATTTTTTAATTTTTACAAATAGGTTTTGGTTTTAGGTTAAGGTTTTTAGGTAAATAATAAATTGATTTTGTTAAATTTAATTTATTATTTACGGGAGATGGTATAAAAGGGAAGATTTAAGTAATTAATTAAAATTAATTAAATCTTATGTGAGGGGTAAGGATTAAGATTAAGGGTAACTTAAGGAATAATTAGGGAATAATTAGGAAATGATTAGGGGTAAATAGGGATTTGATCGGTGGTCAATTTTAGATGTCTACAATTTGATCTCGCCTCTCCAAGATTTCCAAAGAAGTATCACACCCAAGGCCTTCAAAATCTCTAAAACCACTCAAAAAATGACAAGAGTTTAGAATAAATCTTCCCTTTCCCTCAAAATTCTTTAAAGTCCCCTATAAAAATGAGCCAATTTGCCTTCCAAAGGTTAAAGATGATGGCTTATATGTGGATTTCATGTCATCCATCCTTGCTCAATGGAATGGGGACATATGACATCCCTCTTAGACATGCGGAAACCTCTTACAAAAAATAAACATAAGCCATTCCTTTCCATGTACACTCACATGGGTAAGGTATGGTGGAGTGAAGTGTACTCAACAGTCCATTTACATGAAATTAATCCAAAAAGAGAAGAGGGTTGACTTGGAAACCCACACTCGACCTCTTAAATGTGTCATAATGACATGTTCTTCCCAAGGGAGTTGGGTGAATATTAAATTCACCCAACACTCAAAATACAAATTTGAAAGAGTACCTATCATATAGGTACTTGCCCAAGTGGGATATTTTCACTTAAAACATATACAAAAACCTTTTACTTCCTTCTAAAATTCAAGCTAAGTGAAAATATAAGTTTGCACTCAAAAATATATTTTACCAATTCAAAATATCAATACAAATGAAATACACTTAATTTAAATAAAATAAATAAATAAACAATTAGGGAACAAGGCTCAATGTAAATGGTCGTTGTCCTCTCATGGATTAAGATGATGGGTGTAACTAAGAAACACAATCAAGTTCCCATTACTTCACTAAGTGAAGTAGGAAGGGTGACTAAGTGTCATGATTGATCTCTCCTTCTCACATTGGCCAACCTATAAATATATCTACACACTTGATGCATACATCAAATACATTAAGAATATATATAGTAGAAGCAACATAATTAAAAGATACACTATCCACTGGTAATAATTAGGATAATCACATGCCATGTAATCATTATTCATTGTAATAGTCCATATGAAAATTGCATCTCAACATGATTAGATTCACATTATTTACTCATATATAACACAATAATATTATATAACATTTTTTGTAAAACACTATTCACATTAGTTAAAAATCAAAGCACAACATAACCTCTTGCAAAAGGATATGCTAATGTGTTGTAGGATAATGAATAATGAGCTAATTTATTAATTAAATCCTTTTTATTAGCGCAAGGGATTATTAAGCATATTATTGACTTCTCTAAGTTCTTCGTGATAGTTTGAATGGAAGGTTGGGCAATGGTGGAGGAATGAGTAGGATTATATGTAGTGATGGGTTAGATATATGGTTTGGGATGGAATAATGGAGGAAGAGATGATAGAACTAGGGTGTACAATTGATGTTGAGGGAATGGTGGGTGCATGGTGGATATGGGAAGTAGAAGTAACAATTGGGGTAAGAATGGGAGGGGCATGAGAAGAATTAGGTTGGTGGAGGTCTAGGAATATTGTAGGAATAGGAGTGGAGAAAGTGTAGCATGTGATGGAATATTAGGTGTTTGGGGTTAGGAAGGAAGAATGGAATAATAAAATTGAGAGTGTGAGGGGTGAGAGAATCATTAGGAGCATTGGATCCATTAATTATTTGGCCAATTCCTTTAAGTACTTCCATTTTTCCATGAGAAGACTATGAAGTGCATCCATTAATGCTAAAGGATTAGAATCATCCCCAATTTTACTAATATCCTCAGTAAGAAGTTTTAATTTGTTGGACATATATGTTTTGTCTCGATTTTCAACATTTCTGAGGTGAGCATCATGATCAAAGGTTTCCTTATCATTGAGGTACATAGATGTATTTAGATTTTCCATAATAGGAACCTTAATGTGATCCATGGCAATGAAAGTGTTAGTCTAAGGAGATACCTAATAGGAAGATGAGATTCTGGAAGATGATTTGGCATATAAACCTAGTACATGATTGATCAAAGAAGAAAAAGGTAATTAATGTAATAAAATTTAGATTTAAGAAGAGAGAAAGTTTTAGAGATAATTAGATCAAAAATATCGAAGGAGAAGAGTAAACCCTAGGTAAAAATACTATTTGGGATCGAAAGTTTGGGATTCAATAAAATGTTAGGAAATAAAATAACCCTTCATATTAATTATAGACTAATAAATTGATGTAAATAAGATAATACAATAAGACCTAGAAATAAAGAGTTGAGACTATAAATGTATTGAAAATTGAGAGGGTTAAAATTGTTTAGTTCTATTTTGTCATTTTTGGTACTCAATGAAGGATGGTCAATTATTGAATGCTATCAACAATTCAAAATAACTTTTTGCAAATAAATTAACACTGTTATAGATCTACCCACAAAGTTTGCTCTACTATTGGAGAGGGTCACACATGATCTAGTCTTTCTAGTGTTGTTTGGTATTGGTGGTGTGGTTTTGTCTTCTATACCCATTAACCTGTGGAACCTATTTGCATGTGCTTTCACTTGTTTCTAAAACTTGGTGGTGTTTAGAAACGCTTTTAGGAGCATCCTATTGATAAAGGGAAACCCTTTTGATTTCATTGATAGTAATCAAGCCTCATTGCTGATAAATAAGACATAAAGGCATGCCAAGTACAAATACAAAATGTCTAGGTGATTAATCAAGGTGTAGTATCCCTGATGAAGTGTTCATGGAATATGTGAATCTTTTTTTGATGCAAATGAGATTTGATTTCTAAATCTATCTAATCCTTAATGATTCTTTTAGTAATGACCTAGAGCTTGTCTTTAAATACAATATCCTTGGTGCTCAACTCAAAGTATTTGGCACACTAGTTGCTGGGTAACAATCACATTATACAAAAGGGTTGGCTTATTTGGCACACTAGTTGCTGGGTAACAATCACACTATACAAAAGGGCTAGCTTAGGAAAGTGGGAAAATAGTTTAGATTAGGACACATGTAGTCAAGTCTAAGGTATATGTATTATTGACGGGATGATTGGTTTAGACCTTTTGGGACTAAGATAGGCTAATAGCTGATATACTTCAAGTTATGTATCGACTTATGCACAAAATATGATAAATTGAGTATTAGGATATACCACAGTATCAAAAGTAGGTGTAAAACAAGAGAATAAAAGAGTAAGGTATACACTTTTCTTCTGTTAGAAAATGAAAGCAATACTACTCAATGGAAATCTGATTCAGGTAAATTTCTGCAATCTTTAACTGTGTATTATCAACAGAGATTGAAACATGAAATTGAAAGTATGCAACACAAAAATGCAAAATAAAAAACTAAACATAGAACACAGTGTTTACGTGGAGAAAACTCTTGCAGGTAAAAAACTCCACCAAGAAAGAGGCACAAGTTTGTATTAATCTGCACAAGATTGTACAATACAACAACTCAACAACTCTCTCCACCAGTCTTCAACCTGACAACATTCTGGCAGCACCTAAGTACCTAAAATATGTATTGCAACAACAAATACAATGGCAAATATTTAGAGAAGAGTTTCCCTCCATTCTAAGCATCCACTTTCTCTCTCCTCCAATAACCCCACATGTAAGCATTAAATGTCGTCATACATGCAACCACCAAGTGGCAATAACTTGCCCATGCAAGGTTGGGCACCCAGGTCCAAGAATAACATGTAATAGCATCTTATGATGCGTCATAACTGTCATAGATACCACCAACAATAAATCTTCCCAAGATGGGCGCTTGAGGCTAAATATAGCAACCACAACTAATAATGGGTGTCATATGCATCATACATGCATGGAATCTTATGACAACTTGTAGCTGCCATAAATCCACTTACACCACATTATGACAAGTTGTCATACATGCCAAAAATAGCAGATTCCTCAAGGGGTGGCGCCTACCCTCATTTACTCATGAGTTTTACCTTTGCCAATAGTAAATATCACTCCGTAACTACCACCAGTAACTCCAGAATTACCACTGTCAGTGAGACTACCTCATTCCCTTATGGGTAATTACAAATTACAAATAATAAATGGAATAAATAGAATATTGGAATTTAGAAGGTTAATGGCACCTTATTCCAACATTCTCCCACTTGACATTATACATTTTAAATCAACCCATAGTAAATCAAATGAAATAATTGGGTACTAGAAACAAGGCCCATGGCCTCTCTGCACCACACAAACTTCTTTGTGCTCACATGCTTGGTCAATGAATCTATAACATTCTCCTGAGTGTCTATCTTCTTCAGCTCAATCTATCCATTTGCAACCAACTCTTGAACAAAGTGATACTGAACATCAACATACTTAGTCTGAGCATGATACATAGGATTCTTGGCTAAACAGATAGCACTCTGGCTATCACAACCAATCTGTGTAAAGTCCGAAAATACAACTTACTAAAAGTAACCAATGAAAAAGCAATTTCAATCCATAAATAATTAACTAGAATTATATTCTTATAAAATAGTGCGAAAAAGGAAAATAATTAACCTTCTTCTCACAAATATCACAACTTGCAATAATACCTTTATACAATCATCCAAAGTGATTCAATACATCTATTAACAAAATAGCTTAAATAAGAGGACTAAGCCTTATAATATTTAGGCATGTAGATTCATATAAGAATATCACATCAACCATAGGTTAACTTTTGACATTTGAACCTTACAACATCCTATATTTTACTTAAACAGATATTCAATAACTTGATGTAAGCACATACTACTATGCCCTTAAAGCAGAAATAGACATAGTTGATTTCCCATCTCATTAATCCTTAGAGGAAAGATAATGTAGCTTTCATATCTAAGAAAATTTCAGCAGCATAACAGTATGTAAATTAACACTTTAAGAACATGAAAGAAGAAGAAAATAGACAGAAGAGAAGAAACACCAATATACGTGGGGAAAACCCTTTCGAGTAAAAAACCTCACTCTCCAAAGCATCAAACCAATGTATTAATCTGCAACAACAAACATGCTACAATACACTTGCAGGCTCAAAGCCTTAACATGGAGATTTACATCTTGCTCCTCTTGAGTGAAAAATGATAGCATAACCCTACAGAAAACTCTCCTCCCAAATAACTCCTCAAGCCTTCAATTTATAGGAGTTCCAATACAAGAATCCACCAAAATGGAAACTCAAAACCATGAGTTACAATGCTTAGTCATGGAGAATCAAATCCACCGTAATATAGAAAGTTACTCAAATCATAACTGACTCTCCAAATATGGCACTCCATTTTTGGCTTCTAAAATCATGCTTTCACAATCTCCTAAAATCTTGCATAATTTTCTTTCTTTGATGAAGATCTCAAACTTTCAATCCTTTGAAATGAACATTACCCAAAAATTATCACAATTAC
Organism: Cunninghamia lanceolata; assembly: GCA_027924645.1. Classification (NCBI taxonomy): domain Eukaryota; kingdom Viridiplantae; phylum Streptophyta; class Pinopsida; order Cupressales; family Cupressaceae; genus Cunninghamia; species Cunninghamia lanceolata. The sequence goes on from BSBN01001750.1 coordinate 23,162, forward strand.
TCATCCAAAATCCTCTCCTGGAATGCAATCAATATAATTAAACAAATAATGCACAAATGATTCAAAGACAATGGAGAAAAAAAATGTGATGTTCCAAATAAAATCTCCCCCCCTCAAATTTTCAAATGCTTAATGTAATTTTTTTTATCCTACAAGGAAAAATCTCACCAAAATGTAAGCTTACCTTTTCTCCTCCAAAATCCCTTCTTTTTCTCCTCTATTTATTTATATCTAATGTTCTTAAAAAGTAAAAATACACTCAAAGGAAATTTAGAAACTAATTGTAAATTCAATTCCCTAAAATAATATTCTTAAATTCTAAAAATTGAACTACATTTATTACTATTTTTTTTTTGGTCCCTGGTAAACTTTTTTCATGTGACCAGTGACGCTGGCACGACACACCCTTCGATACAATGGGGACGGGGGGAGACTGGACCTCGTGACCATCTTTACCGCAACGAAATTACTTAGCCAATTGAGCCAGGGCCCCCGCCACATTTATTACTAATTTTAATTGGCACTTATTAAATTTATTTATTGCTAAATACCTAATTAGTTTATCTTTTTAAATAATATTCTATTTTAAATAAAATAAATATAAATATTTTTCACTCACAAAAAGGCAAGTTCCTTGATCACCACATAAATTCACTAAACTAAATTTAAATTAAATTGGATAAGATTTAATAACTAAAATACAATTTAAAAAAAATAATAATTAAAGTCAAGTTTTCATAGCAAGAACTAATTATAAACTTACTAATAATTGTGAGTTTCATGCACACAATTTAGAAATATCTAATAATGAAGAATTAGCTTTTCTAAATTTCTAATATAAAATAGTCATCTTTTTATTTTGTTGCTTTTATCTCATGAAAGCTTGCTATTAAAATAATACATTAGATAAATATTACTCCTAATATTTATTTATTTAATTATTTCTAATTCAGTTATCTACTTTGTTTTTACATTATTATATTTTTCGTTTTCTCTTAACATGGCTTTTTCCCTTGATTTTAGCTTCTGATTTTCTATTTTCATTTTCTTTTTTTATCGATTTGCTTTCTTTTTAATTTTTTCTTGTTTCTAAAACATAGTCATCATTACACCGAGAAGCGTTATATAGTCACAGTGGGGTTGGGATGAGAGCACTCATTTTTTCTGCCTAATTTTAAAAAAAAAAAATACCAAAAAGGAAATTAAAAAAAAAACATAATAAAATCAAAGAAAAAAATTAAAAAGGAAATTAAAAAGTGTTGAAGGAGAAAAAACTAGAACCCAAAAAGAAATTGGAAAAACTAAAAATTAAAAACTAAAAACTAAAAAAGAAATTGGAAAAAATAAAAACCAAAAAAAAAAATTAGAAACTGTTGGAAGGAGAAAAAGCTGGAGAAAATTAGGAAAACTATGGAACCAAAAAAGAAATTAATTTAAAAAAAAAAAAAAAAACCAAAAAAGAAATTGCAAACCTAAAAAAGTGAGAAATTCAAAGTAACAATGAAAAAGGATATCCCTCGGGCGTACTTTAGATATAATTTTTAAAATATAAATATACTAGTCTAATTACAATGCAAGATTTTTTTTTTAATAATTGCATATATATATATATAGTCAAATTCAAACTTATATCTCTCATTGATAATTAATCACAGCAAAAATAAATATGTGATTTATTTTAAATAAGAAGAATATTACTTTCTTTCTCATCTAATTTAATAAAAGAAAAATATAACTTCTAATTTCACCTCTTAGCTTATCCATATCTAAAAGGAAAGCTTATAAGGATTTTTTTTTTTTAAAATACTTCTTTATATTTCTTTTATTAATTTTTGTTTTCTTTTTCTTATTTTTGCTTTTATTCTATTTTTCTTGCTTTATTCTTTCTTTTCTTCTCATGTTTCCTTTTTTTTTCTATTCTTTCCAATTCGGCATTATCCATTAAGGATAAAAGAAATTAAATTTTTAAAGAATTAATATTTTAACTATATATATAATTGTTATTTCTAATTGACTTATAAAATAGAAAAGCATAAATGACGATGCATTGTTATCTATTCTAAACATATCAAATTATCTAAATAATTATTCCCAAAATATTTTCATTAATCTTTATCGACTATTATCAATAAGTCGAATGATTATTCTAATGCAATGCAAATATTAATGCGACTAAATATTTCAGTCTAGTCAAAATAATTATGAATTATTTTTTACACACACACACACACATAGGTGAAATTTAAACTACATGACACTATGTGGTGTGCACAGATTCTCTTCATCACAAGTCGCCATCAATTGGGTAGACACCCCCTCCTCGATGATACTCTCTCCATCAATAGTGTATTCCTGTCACGCACATGAGTCAAAATTAGTCAATTATCATTAAAATAGTAATATTTAAATTGAGAATTAATTATTGAGAATAGGGTTTGTGACATCCTTCCCCCTTAAAAGAATCATCGTCTCGATGATCAAATCAACTTAACTTATGATAAGGTTTCATACCTTTTTAATTTTGTTTTACCTCAATGCCAAAATCGACCCACCTAACAAATGTATCATTGCTCCAAGCACCTGTTCGTTCATAACAACAAAAGTTTCTCTGTCTAACATTCATTCACTTGCACACATCATTAGCATGTCATTGCTTCATCAAATTAACTTTATTGCTATACCTTCAGACAAGTAAGACCTACACATCATAATCTACCTTGACTAGTAAAAACATGCAAGCTAATTCATTTATTTCATACAATCTTCTATAGCTTAATCAAATTTTTTTCATAATGCAAGATATTTACATATAGAAAGAAAACAGTTTGTTCATTTTGTCAAGATGCCTACTCGCATGAGACATCATAACAATTGCCTTCATAATGAAAAACAAGCATCCCATACTACTTGTTATCATCATTGGCAAATCAAAAAGTCTCAACAACAGAAATATCACAATTTACAACAAGGTCTTCAACTTGAAACATAAAAGATAAGACCACAGGTTTTCAACATATAAAAGATCATTACATGATTAGAAAGATTAAAGATAAGTAGTAAATCTTGATCTACAATTGGAAAAAAAAAAAAAAAAAAAAAAAAAAAAAAAACTTTCTATTGATAGGATTACTCAAAAATGTACAATTTCTACAATTTTTCAAATGCAGTCATAATTCATAGAGAATAAGTACAATTTCATTCCTTGTCATACAAAGGTTCAATACATGATATATCTATTTTTAAATTACATAAAGAGATTCAAATGTAATATCTATTTTCAGCTAGAAAAATTAAGAGCATGGTTAAGGTGCTTTTTCCACCCAACCATGAACACAACACTTCCTGGGATTCTTCCTAACTCGAAGAATACATAGTCCTGCATGAGGCGCCTAGAAACCTATAACAAAAGGGTAGGAGGGAAACTCTCAATGCATGCTTGATGCCTTATATGCATTCTATACTAGAATGAACATATTTCTTGCATACATGATGTGGCAAAGAAACATATAATATAGAAACTAGGCATTCATTATCTATCTATTTCAATGGTACAATATCCATCTATTTCAATGGTACAATATAGCTTTGGCCAAATCATAAATTAAAAAAATTGGTTGATCTTGAAAAAGAAGATCACCTTCTCTGTTAGCTCACATTCGGCATCCTGTCTCGAAAGTAAGCTTTAATCTTATCACATACAGTACATTCAACATGAATAATCTATTTCAATTGCATAAAATACAGACCAAATAAATATGATAGTGCATAACACGTACAAGTGCACATAGAATGAATAATAAGAATAAGAATGCATGAATCCCTTGGTGCATAACTCACACAGGTTACAAATACATAATTTACTTGCAATGCCTCACTCGCACTAAATATGGTATACAAGAAGCATTACTCATTCAAGTTTACATACAATAAATATGGTAAGTGCATCTCTCGCACAAGTGCATTACTCGCACCAAATATAAAATATGCATAAATCACATTAGTACAACTATAGTGATCATTACTCAATCCAACAATCACAATGAATATAAAAAATGTATCCCATACACAAATTATAAATGTAATCATTACTCAAGTACTTTATTCACACAAAGGAATTAATGACTTACTCTAGTGCATCACTCGCACAACAATAACAATGATATGAAATATGCATCATGCACATTAGTTTAGATATAGTGAACATTTCTCATTCAAGTTTAAATATAATAATTATGATAAGTGCATTATTGTACACCCACATTACTTGCACAAGAAAAATATCATTCTCTTATAGTAGATATGTATAAGTACTCTCTAATAACAATCAAGCATACACAATTGATTACATCAATCATTTCTGCCTTGTCTTTTTAGATAGATCGAGATACTTATCTAATCAACTTCTATCATGAGTCACCAATGAAGATCCTTACGATATCTGAACCCTGCATTTTCAAAGATCTTGTGGATTCTACTAGATACACCCTGAAAAGAATAATGTATTGCTCTAAAATCACCTTATCCAAAACCCAATATTGTTATAGGCATTCTTGCCTTAAAACATCCATCCCAGGTTTACTGCTTCTGAAAAGGCTCAGTCAATGTTTATCCGTTATTATCGACTATTTACTTCATAGGTGATTTTTCCTTCTCCCCCTTATCAAAATTTCATCTTTTCTTCTTTCCTTGTATCTTATCAACTCATTCATCCTTTACATCATCAGAGAGATCTCTCTTTTCAATATATTTCTCTTATTAATTCACTTTTATTGCCACATCATCATTCATGGGTTGTCACCATATATATATTGTTCATCTTGGCTTACTTCAAATAGTCACCAAATGTTACTCTTACTAGCAAGTCCTATGAAAACGTGATTAAGACGAAGAGGTCTCATACTTCTAGAGTTCTTTGAATGATCATACTACGTCTAAACTTTTGCTCAGTTTCAACTAAACCATCTAAGAATCACTAGGATTCCAACTCATCAAAAGAATCTTGACCCATTACTAGGGTCCTCTAAACTTAACACTCTATGTCACCAAGTAGGTTTGCATTACTATAATGCAACCTAAGCATAGAAGACTCGAGGCCCGATTGTTGAACCCGGGACACTCTGATACCACATGTAAAGTCTAAAAATACAACTTACTAAAAGTAACCAATGAAAAAGCAATTTCAATCCATAAATAATTAACTAGAATTATATTCTTATAAAATAGTGTGAAAAAGGAAAATAATTAACCTTCTTCTCACAAATATCACAACTTGCAATAATACATTTATACAATCATCCAAAGTGATTCAATACAACTACTAACAAAATAGCTTAAATAAGAGGACTAAGCCTTATAATATTTAGCTATGTAGGCTCATATAAGAATATCACATCAACCATAGGTTAACTTTTGACATGTAAACCTTACAACATCCTATATTTTACTTCAACAGATATTCAATAACTTGATGCAAGCACATACTACTATGCCCTTAAAGCGGAAACAGACATAGTTGATTTCTCATCTCATTAACCCTTAGAGGAAAGATACTATAGCTTACATATCTAAGAAAATTTTAGCAACATAACAATATGTAAATTAACACTTTAAGAACATGAAAGAAGAAGAAACTAGACATAAGAGAAGAAACACCAATATACGTGGGGAAAACCCTTTCGAGTAAAAAACCTCACACTCCAAAGCATCGAACCAATGTATTAATCTGCAACAACAATCATGTTACAATACACTTGCAAGCTCAAAGCCTTAACATGGAGATTTACATCCTACTCCTCTTGAGGGAAAACTGATAGAATAACCCTGCATAAAACTCTCCTCCCAAATAACTCCTCAAGCCTTCAATTTATAGGAGTTCCAATACTAGAATCCACCAAAAAGGAAACTCAAAATCATGAGTTGCAATGCCTTGTCATGGAGAACCAAATCCACCGTAATATAGAAAGTTACTCAAATCATAACTGACTCTCCAAATATGGCAGTCCATTTTTAGATCCTAAAATCATGCTTTCGCAATCTCCTAAAATCTTGCATAATTTTCTTTCTTTGATGAAGATCTCAAACTTTCAATCCTTTAAAACGAACATTTCCCAAAAATTATCACAATTGCTCATCCAAAATCCTCTCCTGGAATGCAATCAATATAATTAAACAAATAATGCACAAATGATTCAAAGACAATGGAGAAAAAAATGCGATGTTCCAAAAAAAATCTCCCCCCCTCAAATTTTCAAATGCCTAATGTAATTTTCTTTTTTATCCTACAAGGAAAAATCTCACCAAAATGTAAATTTACCTCCCTTTTCTCCTCCAAAATCCCTTCTTTTTCTCCTTTATTTATTTATATCTAATGTTCCTTCTAAATTCACTATTGTTCCTAAAAAGTAAAAATACACTCAAAGGAAATTTAAAAACTAATAGTAAATTCAATTAATGACAATTTATAAAAGATATTTCCTTAAAATAATATTCTTAAATTCTAAAAATTGAACTACATGTATTACTAATTTTCACTTATTAAATTTATTTATTGCTAAATACCTAACTAGCATACCTATATTTAAAAAATATATCTAAAGTATGCCGAGAGATATCCTTCTTAAGGTGCCTATTCCACCTATGTGAGGTAAATTGATTAAAAAATAGGTGCCTCAAGAAGGATATATCTCGGTGTACTTTAGATATATTTTTTAAATATAGGTATGCTAGTAGCATCCACAGCGGCAAGCCTAATTCTAACTATATTATATAATTATAAGAATTATTATAATTATATAATATAATATTATAATATAGATTAGATATATTATTATAATATATTATATAATGCTATAGTGGTCTTGCCCACATTTATTTCACTTGGGTCGCATGGGTGGAAAGTGACAGGGGCCTCCCTCCCACCCATCCACCCCAATCGATTAATCTACCTGGCTTTAACCCCCTAGGGTGGGTGGGAGGAGATAATTGCGGGGTGGGTGGGGCAGGTGTGGTTAGGATAGATTAATTGTAACCATAACCCTAACCTTAATCCTAACACTAATGCTAACCATAACTCTAATTGTAACCCTAACGATAACCCTAATTCTATCCTAAATTTGAACTATAACCCTAGCCCTAATTCTATCCTAAATTTAACCTGTAATCCTAACCCTAATTGGATCACTAACCTTAATTCTATGCTTAACCCTAACCCTAATTTAACTCTAACCTTAGTTCTTATTCTAGTGTTTTTTCCTTATATATTTGCCCTAATTATAACCAAACCCATAACCCTAATTCTATACCAAAACCTAACCCTAACCCTAATTCTATCCCTAAACCTAATTGTAAACCCAACCCTTTGGTTATATATATGCCCTGATTGTAACCCTAATTTGAACTGTAACCCTAAACCTCATTCTATCGATAACCTTAATTTTATCCTTATTATAACCCTAACCCTAACTAAATTTCTAACCCCTACCCTAATTATATTCATAACCCTAATTTTGAACCCGATCATAATTCTATCCCTAACCCTAACCATAAAATTCTATCTCTAACCCTAACAATTTCTTTTGTTATAATCATAACGCTAACTCATAACCCTAACTATAATTCTATGCTAAACCCTATTTCTTTCACTATCCCTAATTCTATCCTAACCCTAATTCTAACTATAACCCTAACTTTTTTGTTTTATATATTTTCCCTAATTGTACCACTAATTCTAATCATAACCCTAACCCTAATTATAGCCCTAACCCTAACCCTAATTCTAATGCCAACCCTTTGTTTATATATATTAGCCCTAATTCTAGCGTAAATTTGATTTGTAACTCTAATCCTAACTGTATCACTAACCTTAATTCTATCCTTAACCCTAACCCTAATTATAACCCTTGTTGTAACCCTAATTCTATTCCTAACTGTAAACCTAATTTTCTAACTGTATCCCTTACAATTTCCTAGTTATAAATATTTTCCCTAATTGTATCCCTAATTCTAATCATAACCCTAGCTGTAATTGTATCCCTAACCCTAATTCTATCACTAAGCATAATTTTATCCCTAACCCTAACCCTAATTCTAACCCTAATGTTTTTGGTTATATATTTGCCCTGATTGTAACTCTAATTCTAATGGTAATTATAACCCTAATTGTAGTGCTAACTATAACCCTAATTCTATCCCCAACACTTTGGTTATATATATTTGCCTTAATTCAATCCAAAATTTGAATGGTAACCCTAACCCTAATTCTATCCTAAATTTAAACTATAACCCTAATCCTAATTGTGTCGCTAACCTTAATTCTATGCTTAACCCTAACCCTAATTTAACTCTAACCATAGTTCTAATTCTAATGTCTTTTAGTTATATATTTTCCCTAATTATAACCAAATCCATAACCCTAATTCTATCCTTAAACCTTGGTGGTGTTCACCTGGGATTTGGGTTTTGATTCGAGTTTGTAGATTCCTGCATGTGTTTCTTCAAACCCTTAGTGCCCTGGTTTAAATTGTTCCTCCATCTACATGGAGTGTTTTACCGCCTTTTCCTGTTGCACTCATGAAAAATGTTAAGTCTTGTATATGCAAATGCAAGTTGCATGTAGGCAGGCTTGTGAGATCTTAATCGGCTTCCATAAAATGTTGAAAATTTGATTTATATGCATGTTTTAATGTATATCGGGTTGCATATACATTAGTGGAATCTTTCGCAATACTCCCAGGAATATTTTGTAGAAGATCCTGTGTTTGTATGTGCAGGAATGAATGTATGTCAATATACATCGAGTCTTATGCAATGAAAAATATACAAGGAGGCCCGATATACATCTACTACAGTGTAAAGGTTCATCGCCAGCACATACAATGAAAAGATACATGGGGCTTTGTATCTTCGGCAACATACAAAGCAGCGGGAGATACATGTGGTAGGGCCCGTGGGCATATACAAACAGGTTTGTATATTCGGCATACAGGAGAGGCAGATACAAGGTTGAATGTATGTTTGACATACATTGGCGACATACAAGAGGGAATCTATATCGCATATCCTAAAAGATTCCTTGCTTGTATGTCAGGGGATTTGTATGTTTGCATATACAGGCTGATATACAAAAAGAGGACATACATTCCGGACCCGAGGGATAAATCAGATGAAGTTAATAATATTTCGGGTCCGTTGCATGTATATTGGGCACTTGTATGTGCCGATATACATTGCGAAGGTACAAAGGCTAGATACAAGCCAGATTTCAAAACAACTTCAAATGCCTCATTAAAATTTGAAATCCGCCTTGTATGTATGAGGCGAATGTATATGCAGTTATACATTCGAAGATATGCAAAAGGAGAGACATGCAATCCAGACACGATGGAGGAATAAGGTGCAGTGAATGAAATTTGGCGTCCGTGGGTTGTATAAAGCGCTTGTATATGTTGATATACAAGCCAATGTGCGGTAAAAGGGATACAGGTCGAATTTGAACCGATTCTCAAATTGTTCTAATAAAATTTGAGGTCCGACTTGTATATAAGGTGTTTGTATATGCTTTTGGGCATGCATATACAAGGCGAAAAGGGGAAAATAAAGGTGTGAAAGGCCAGCGATATAATCATGGGGTGCCCACGTGGCACGATTTCATTGGCTGGTGGTTCTTCTTACATATTTTGGGACCGTTGATCTTGGCGATGGGTTTTCAGATCGACGGTCATATTTTGAACCTTCAGCGATGGCTTTTTCCTTGCATCTGTAGTCATTTTTTGAGCGAAAATTTTCCATGGGTGCGTTGTTACTGTTTCCGGGAGGAGCTGCCAGTGGTTGAGCCATTATGGAAGGATTGCGGACAGGTATGGGCCGGTGGTTGAACGATCAAGTACCTGATTTATGACAGGGAGTCTTCCAGCGGCGGCACAGGGCTCGAACTCAACTACTCCTCGCCCTTCTCTTGCTTCTTCCTGTTGTGTCCCCTGCTGCTTCATTTATTATTTTGAGCGCCATTTCTCATGATGCATTGTATCTAGTAGATTTTTTTATTAGCCTTGTAATTAATTTTTGCGAAGTACACTTTCTTGCTGTTTTAAGCAAACTATGTTACTCTTTTGTGGTTGTTGAAAACTGGACAAACTTCTGGCTTTGTGATACAATACAACTTAGTTGGTGGCCCTATCCTGAAAGTTTTGTGAGTTTATGAGTCTCATGTTGTGTGTTTCATGCATAATTTAACTGGTTTCATGCTGTTTTATATGAGAAATGCACTGATTGCATGTGTTTAATCATTTGTCTCCAAGTTGTGGTTGTATTTTCTTTTGAGTCTAAATAACTAAGGGTTATTTATGATTTAGGAATATGGGTTTTCTGTATTGAATATTTAATCTCCTACCTTTGTTCAAGGGACAAATTAAAAGTTTCAAATTAATCATTAAGAAAATATGTTGCAGCAGGGATTCCTTTAAGTATGAATGACTAAACACTCTGTTTTGGGAGATATCTGTACGGCAGATATAATAAAATCCCCTTGATACCCAGTCTTTGGTACATCTTTATGCTGACCATTCACATGTGTATGTCTACTGACTCCGAGCCCTGGATAGGCACCAATCTAGCCTTGCATTGAGGTTACACTCCAGGTCCTAGTTTTGCATCCAAATATAAATCAAACTCAAACTTCATAAACAAACCTTTTAGGACTTTAGAAATAGTTTTAGGACCAAAATCCTCTGTCTACAACTGAACATAGGCCCAAAGCTAGCCCCTTTGCACTTATCTCACAGTTTTGGTCTGCTTAATAGAGGATTTATCTGCTTTGTGTCAACATCCTAGCAAATACATAGATGCATTTTATAGATGTTGAATAGGGAATACCCCCCTTAGTTCTGCAGAGCCTAAAGAAGAAGAGGAGATATTTATAGAGTCTATCTCCTATACTGTTGGCCCCTGGTCCGAGGATCCTGTTGATCAATGATGGCTATTTTGTAGGGATTACTGGGAATAAGCATCCAGTCTGGGAAATTAACCAACAGATTTTGGCGACTCTGCTGGGGACTTGTAAAAGAACCCTGATTCCAAAAGGAAAACAATTCCTAGTAATAGGTGGCGACTTCGAACCAATCTCCCAATCGGTAAACTAAAAATTTGTATGCAAGGGAGAAGATCCCAGTGTAATACTCTATTTGAAGAGTTACCCATAAAGATGATGTATAGGAAAAAAGGGACTGTACGAGCCAGTCAGGATGGTTCTCCTAGCCCTAGGAAAAATGAATTTATTCAGGACAATCCAGGATCTTCAGGGCAAATAATGCCTTATTTTTCAAACACAGAAGTTGAAATCCAAAATGTATATGAGAAACAGCAGGATGGTGCTCTGAGAATAAGGTCAGAGGTGTTTCAAGAACGCCCTTTCTTAGATCCCAGTAACAGATTTGAAGAAGATGAGTCTCCAGGCGATGAAGATAATGATGATCAGAATGAAATGGGACCATCCTCCTCTATGCCCAAAGAGGAAGAATTAGCCGATGAAATTAAGAGCTTAAGGGCAGAAATAGAATATCTGCAGGCAGTGAAAATTAGAGATGATATGAGACAGAAAGTGCAAGCTCTTAGAGTTGCTCAGAATGATTCAATTCCTACCCTTGAAAATATAAATATGCAGAGAAATCAGCATAGAAATGAAATCCATGATCAGCGTAATGATCAAAGACAGAATGCAAATAACATAAGAGCTTCATTAAATAATGTAAAAAATTAGAATGCAAATAGAAATGCAAATGCTAATCAATTTGGTAGACAGCGAATGCAGTTGGATAGATTCAGACAACTAGTTTTTTATGGCATTCTTGGTTATCCAAATCCTATTGACAAACATGTGAGGCTGCAAGTGCCTAAATTTTCAGGAAATAATACTGTGTTAGGTGAAGACCATCTAAAAACTTTTTAGAATATCATGGACAACTTTGAGGTTGAGCATGAGGATGTTTTCATGAAATCATTTATGCAATCCTTAGTTGATGAAGCCAAGGAGTGGTACAAGGGTCTGCCTAAAAGAAGCATTTCATCATGGGATGAATTTAGGAGAATATTCAAGGAACAATATGGTGAGAAAACTGATCCTAGTTTCTTCATTAATGAATTCACTGGCATTGCCAAAGGATCAAATGAACAAGTTGCTAATTTCAATGCTAGATTCATGAAGGTATTGAACAAATTGCCACAGGACTTGAGGCCTAATAAACCTATGTGCATAGTGTTGTACGTAAATGCTTTTGATGCCAAGACAGCTTATGGATTAAGAGACAAGGGACCTCACAGCCTCAGAAATGCCTTCAAAATTGCAACAAATATTGAAAATAACAGAAAATCGTCTAGTAAGACAAACAGAAGAGATGATGTGAAAATTCTACAAAATCCAAATACTAAATCTCAGAATAGTCAAGGCAGTGCATCTACTTCTGAAGATAAAATAGATAAACTAACAAATGTTGTTAAGGACCTGAGTTATAGAATAGCTAAAAATGAAAAGGGGATAGGTCGTGACAGACCAGTTTATGAAAGGCAAGAAAGAAGACCATCATTACATGATATGCCGTATCATACTAACTGGCGTGATGGTAAACCCATCCTCCCGCACATTAATACAAATCCAAGAGCTTAGAATACAAAGGAAACTCTTGATCCTTTGAAGAAAGCTATAAATATTGTTAATGACACCCCATGGTGTATAATCTGCCAAATGCCTCATTCACAGTCACAATGTATGATTGCTCAGTCTCTATATAATAATGTTGTTGCCTATGATGAATGCAATGAGCCGCATTGCATGGAAGATGATAATGTCAATATGTTGTCTACAAACAGAGGATACTCTTCTCATGATGCTGATGCAAATGCGAATGATGAGATGCAGGTCTATCAACAGTTTCCTTATGACGAAGATGAGGAAGACAGCTACGCTTATGCTCAGGATTCACGCAATTTTCTGAATAGTTTGAGGAGACCTTCTGATGAAGAAATTAGAGCCCTCACAGCTGCAGCAGTAGCTCAAGTCAAAAGTAATTACAATCTCAGGGGTAAAGCTCAGGTAGGCAGCTCACCTCAACCAGAGAACACTTTTGTGGGCCAACCTGTGCACAGTCATAAGGGGATGGAAACATATAAGAAACAATGGAACAATAATAAGCAAGGTTTTAAGCAAAAAACATGCTATGATTCTCAAAAAGTAGAGAATATAGTTCCCCATGCTGAGGATCAAAATAAACATCTTCAGATCAAAGATGACAGTCAAGGAGCCGTAAAAGCTAAAGCTAGATCAACTTAGGATGGAAGTAAAACCGTGGAGCAAGCTACAGCTGTCATACAAAATTATGCTCCATTTGATATCACTCAAATCTTATCGCAGATAAAAGTCTCTGTTCCACTGATGGAGCTAATGAAAGTGGAAGAATTTTAAAATAAAGCAGTATCCTTAATCTCGGGAGTACCCTGTTAAGCCAAGCAGAATGATGAACCTCAGGCCAAGAAACAGGCCCTGTGCGTTGAAGATGATGAGGTTCCTGAAGTGTATTTGGGGATGACCATGACAAAGTGCCCTTCACAAGTGGATCCATTTTATGTCTCCCTTGTCATAAATGGAAGAATAATTAGAAACTGTATGCTCGACTCAGGAGCATCCACAAACATCATGCCTTTGGCCATCATGCAGCAAGCTGGATTAAAGATAGATAAGGCATGTGGGAAGTGCTATGCCATGGATGCTAGGGAGGTACCTGTCATCAGAATTACGAAAGATGTCAATTTTAGACTGGCAGCATATCCTGAAAAGACCTACAAAATGAACATAATAGTTGTTGATATCAAGCCACAGTATGGCATGTTGTTGTCAAGAAGGTGGGCAGCGTTGATTGGTGGAAGTATGCAATTAGATCTGTCATACGCTATGATCCCTATGAATGGTAGGAATGCCAAACTGATCAGGGAGGAAAGATCATCAGAGACAGTGGAGAATCAAGAATTAGAGGAACAGATATGCTTTATGAACACCGACTGTGATAATTTTAGAGTTGTCTCAGATGTTAAAGAAGGTAAAGAGGGAGACATGTGCATTCAAAAGTCTGATCAACAGGGCCTCTGGACCATGTATTTTGATGGAGCTTGTTCGAAGGAAGGCTCTGGTGCTGGGATTGTATTTCTGTCTCCATCTGGTAAACTTCTAAAATTCTCTTTCTTGTTGAAGTTTGCCTGTACAAATAATATTACAGAGTATGAGGATCTGTTATTAGGATTGAATGTGGATTTGAAGCATGGAATGAAGATGCTCAAGGTATTTGGTGATTCAGAGCTAGTTGTTTCCCAAGTTAGGGATAAGTATGCATAAAAAAATAAGAGGTTAAAGCAATATAAGCATGTTGTTTGGGATACAATCGAATTGTTTGATGCCTTCTCAGTAAATTGGATAGAAAGAGCAAAAAATGTCAGGGCAGATTTTCTAGCTAATGTAGTTGTAAGGCTAGATGATATAACTCTGTCAGATGTAACAAATGTTGAGGTCAAACTCAGACCTGTAGTGCCAGATAATGTATGCAGCTGGCAAGTGTTTGATGATGATAAAGATTTACTGAGATTTCTGCATTGTATTAATAAATATGAGAACCAGGAAATGGATTTTCAGAATTTTGTAGAGGTAGTAGATGGGAAAGAAACTCTCTTAGGGAAGGAAGGAATTCATCTAAAGACAAATAAAATCCCTAGAGGGCTAGTTACTTTAGAGAGAGCTTTTGACAATAGGGACCAACTCGTCACAAAGTCATCTCCAACAAACAAGAATGATTTAGAAGAGATAAAATTGGGGACATCTCATGCTCCCAAAAGGGTATACATTGGCAAACAGCTCAAACCACATATCAGAATTATGCTGATTGCATTGCTAAGAAGGTACAAGCATGTCTTTGCCTAGTCTTATGAGGACCTAAAAGCTTATAGAGAGGATTTGTTCCAGCATGAGATCCCATTGAAGCCTGAAGCTAAACCATTTAGACAAAAGCAAAGGCCTATCAACCCAACTCTAGCTCCAAAAATGCAGGAAGAACTTATGAAACTTAGGGAAGCTGGAATAATCATGCCTATCAGACATTCAACTTGGGTGTCTAACCTTGTCCCAGTCAGAAAAAAGAATGGTGACATCAGACTTTGTGTGGATTTTAGAAATTTAAATGTGTCCTCTTTGAAAGACAATTATCCATTGCCAAACATGGAGGCCATGTTGCAGAAGGTGACTGGTTGTGAGCTTCTATCTATGATGGATGGATTCTCAGGATATAATCAAGTGAAAGTGAAAGAATCAAAACAATTCAAGACTGCTTTCACTACTCCATGGGGAACATATGTATATGTGAGGATGCCATTTGGATTGACAAATGCAGGTGCCACATTTTCAGAGGGCCATGGATGTGGCTTTTGCAGGATTGATTGATTCAATCTTGGTTGTGTATCAAGATGACTTAATTGCGTTTTCAAAGAAAGAAGAACAACACTGTTTGCATTTGGAACAAATTTTTATTAGGGCATTAGAGTATGGCATCTCACTCAACCCAAAGAAATGTGCTTTTGGGGTTGTAGAAGGAAAACTGCTTGGACACATTGTTTCCAAGGATGGAGTCAGGATCGATCCTGAAAGGGTAGCTGCAATTGACAAAATCTAGATGCCTAAAACGGTAAAAGGTGTTCAGTCCTTCTTTGGACAGATTAATTTTGTTAGGAGATTTGTTCCTAATTTTGCAAAGACCACCAAGGAGATCTCTAAAATGCTGAAGAAGAATGCAATTGTCAAATGGGAAGATGAAGCAACCAAATCATTTCAAGACATAAAGGAGGCAATAAAGATGGCTCCTGTTTTAAAATCTCTAGATTTTTCTAGGCCATTTCAATTGTTTTCATTTGCTTCTTTCCATACTATTGTTGCATGCCTATTGCAAAAAAATGAAGAAGGGTTTGAACAGCCTATAGCTTTCTTTAGTAGGTCATTGCAGGTTGCTGAATTAAAGTATGATATAATGGAGAAGCAGGCATAAGGATCTCTAAAATGCTGAAGAAGAATGCAATTGTCAAATGGGAAGATGAAGCAACCAAATCATTTCAAGACATAAAGGAGGCAATAAAGATGGCTCCTGTTTTAAAATCTCTAGATTTTTCTAGGCCATTTCAATTGTTTTCATTTGCTTCTTTCCATACTGTTGCTGCATGCCTATTGCAAAAAAATGAAGAAGGGTTTGAATAGCCTATAGCTTTCTTTAGTAGGTCATTGCAGGCTGCTGAATTAAAGTATGATATAATGGAGAAGCAGGCATATGCATTGGTCAGAGCAGTCAAGAGCTTTAGGCCCTATTTGGTAGGCTCACAAGTAATTGCATATGTGCCTCATGCAGCAGTCAAAGATATATTTACTCGGTAGGAGGTAACTGGAAGAAGATGCAGGTGGATAAACAAACTGCAGGAGTTCAACATTGAAATACAAATCACAAAGATGGTAAAAGGACAAGGTTTGGCAAAATTGATGACACAGTCAAACCTAGAGGCATGCCAAGTGAATGCAGTACATAATGAAGATATAAACATGTCAGATTCTGAATGGTATAAGGACATAGTACATTATTTGCAGAATTTTAACTGTCCTTCCCACTTCAGTGATAGTCAGAAAAGGACTTTGAAGCTACAGGCTATTAAATACATCATTGTTCAAGGAAAGTTGTATTGGAGAAATCCTGATGGTGTATTACTTAGGTGTGTTGATGAAAATCAGGCCAAGGATATTCTTAGTGACATGCACAATGGAGTATGAGGTGGACATTATGCTATCCAAACAATAGCCCATAAAATTCTCAGAGCAGACTATTGGTGGCCAACTCTTTTCTCAGATGCACATAGAATGGTAAGAAGGTGTGATCCTTGCCAGAGATTCTCAGGAAGGCTAAAATACGGAGGTACATTGCCCCTTAAGACTGTAACTGTAGAAGCTCCATTTTAGTAATGGGGAATTGATTTTATAGGGGAAATCTTAGAAAAATCAAGTGGAGGGCACAGTTGGATTCTGGTTGCCACTAATTATTTCACCAAATAGATCGAGGCCATCTCGACCAAAAGAGCTACCAGCAAAGTGGTGATGGATTTTATTCTGGAAAATATTATTATTAGATTTGGAGTACCGGTAAAATTAGTCACAGATAATGCTATGTGCTTCAGGTCTGGTGAATTTACTAATTTTTGCAGTAATTATGGAATTAATTTGTTACATGCATCACCATATCACCCACATGGAAACGGTCAAGCTGAGTTGAGCAACAAAAGCCTCATGAAGATTGTAAAGAGAATGGTAGGTAAAAACAAAAGGGCTTGGGATTCAAAGCTGAAAATGGCATTGTGGGCTGACAGAATAACAGTCAAGAAAGCAACTGGAAGATCTCCTTTTGAATTGGTATATGGTGTAGTGGCTAAATTGCCTGTAAACAACTTTTTGCCAGTTTACAATTTCATACAAGAAAACATGGAGGAGATCAGAGATCCAATGACTGAAAGAATCAATCAGCTGGTTGCACTAGATGAAGTGAGAAGGGAGGCACAGAAAACAAACATCAAAAGACAGGGAAGGGTAAAATATTTGTTTGATAAGAGAACTACAGAAAGAAAGTTTTAGAGAGGTGATTTGGTTCTTGTATGGAATGCAAGGAACCAGGATAAGGGCAAACACGGTAAATTTGAGCCCTTGTGGGTGGGCCCGTATCAAATTAGCAACATTCATGGAGGAGATTCTTACTTTCTCCAGGCCCTAAGCGGTGAATTGTTGGAATTGCCAATGCACGGTCAGTTCCTGAAGCT
The DNA here is from genome assembly GCA_027924645.1 of Cunninghamia lanceolata. Lineage (NCBI taxonomy): Eukaryota > Viridiplantae > Streptophyta > Pinopsida > Cupressales > Cupressaceae > Cunninghamia > Cunninghamia lanceolata. Next base: position 41,030 of record BSBN01001750.1, read on the forward strand.
TTACTTCTTATAAGGGTTATCTTCTGTGCACATTGTAAACTAAATGTAAATATTTTGTACATGCCCTATATAGTCGGTTGTGTTTTGAGTTTTGGGTTTTGTCTGGTCTACCCCAGAGTTGCTTGGTTCTCACTGCAGTCTTACGTCTGCACGTCCCCAGTCGGAGCCACTGGTGGTGTTCACCTAGGATTTGGCTTTTGATTCGAGTTTGTAGATTCCTGCGTGTGTTTCTTCAAACCCTTAGTGCCCTGGTTTAAATTGTTCCTCCATCTACATGGAATGTTTTACCACCTTTTCCTATTGCACTCATGAAAAATGTTAAGTCTTGTATATGCAAATGCAAGTTACATGTAAGCAGGCTTGTGAAATCTTAATCGGCTTCCATAAAATGTTGAAAATTTGAGTTATATGCATGTTTTAATGTATATTGGGTTGCATATACATTAGTGGAATCTTTCGCAAGACTCCCAGGAATATTCTGTAGAAGATCCTGTGTTTGTATGTGCAGGAATGAATGTATGTCAATATACATCGGGTCTTATGCAATGAAAAATATACAAGGAGGCCCGATATACATCAGCTACAGTGTAAAGGTTCATCGCCAGCACATACAATGAAAAGATACATGGGGCCTTGTATATTTAGCAACATACAAAGCAACGGGAGATACATGTGGTAGGGCCCGTGGGCATATACAAATAGGTTTGTATATTCGGCATACAGGAGAGGCAAATACAAGGTTGAATGTATGTTTGACATACATTGGCGACATACAAGAGGGAATCTATATCGCATATCCTAAAAGATTCCTTGCTTGTATGTTAGGGGATTTGTATGTCTGCATATACAGGCTGATATACAAAAAGAGGACATACATTCCGGACCCGAGGGATAAATCAGATGAAGTTAATAATATTTTGGGTCCGCTGCATGTATATTGGGCACTTGTATGTGCCGATATACATTGCGAAGGTACAAAGGCTAGATACAAGCCAGATTTCAAAACAACTTCAAATGCCTCATTAAAATTTGAAATCCACCTTGTATGTATGAGGCGAACGTATATGCAGTTATACATTCAAAGATATGCAAAAGGAGAGACATGCAATCTGGACGCGATGGAGGAATAAGGTGCAATGAATGAAATTTGGCGTCCATGGGTTGTATAAAGCGCTTGTATATGTTGATATACAAGCTGATGTGCGGTAAAAGGGATACAAGCCAGATTTGAATCGATTCTCAAATTGTTCTAATAAAATTTGAGGTCTGACTTGTATATAAGGTGTTTGTATATGCTTTTGGGCATGCATCTACAAGGTGAAAAGGGGAAAATAAAGGTGCGAAATGCCGGCGATAGAATCATGGGGTGCCCACATGGCACGATTTCGTTGGCTGGTGGCTCTTCTTACATATTTTGGGACCGTTGATCTTGGAGATGGGTTTTTAGATTGACGGTCAGGTTTTGAACCTTCGGCGATGGCTTTTTTCCTTGAGTCTGCAGTCATTTTTTGAGCGAAAATTTTCCATGGGTGCGCTGTTACTATTTCTGGGAGGAGCTGCTGGTGGTTGAGCCATTATGGCAAGATTGTGGACAGGCATGGGCTGGTGGTTGAACGGTCAAGTACCTGATTTATGATGGGGAGTCTTCCAGCGGCGGCACAGGGCTTGAGCTCAACTACTCCTCGCCCTTCTCTTGCTTCTTCCTGTTGTGTCCCCTGCTACTGCATTTATTATTTTGAGCGCCATTTCTCACAATGCATTGTATCTGGCAGATTTTTGATTAGCCTTGTAATTAATTTTTGTGAAGTACACTTTCTTGTTGTTTTAAGCAAACTGTGTTACTCTTTTGTGGTCATTGAAAACTGGACAAACTTCTGGCTCTGTGATACAATACAACTTAGTTGGTGGCCCTGTCCTGAAAGTTTCGTGAGTTTATGAGTCTCATGTCGTGTGTTTCATGCATAATTTAACTGGTTTCATGTTGTTTTATATGAGAAATGCACTGATTGCATGTGTTTAATCATTTGTCTCCAAGTTGTGGCTGTATTTTCTTTTGAGTCTAAATAACTAAGGGTTATTTATGATTTAGGAATATGGGTTTTCTGTATTGAATGTTTAATCTCCTACCTTTGTTCAAGGGACAAATTAAAAGTTTCAAATTAATCATTAAGAAAATATGTTGCAGCAGGGATTCCTTTAAGTATGAATGACTAAACACTCTGTTTTGGGAGATATCTATAAGGCAGATATAGTAAAATCCCCTTGATACCCAGTCTTTGGTACATCTTTATGCTGACCATTCACATGTGTATGTCTACTGACTCCGAGCCCTGGATAGGCACCAATCTAGCCTTGCATTGAGGTTACACTCCAGGTCCTAGTTTTGCATCCAAATATAAATCAAACTCAAACTTCATAAACAAACCTTTTAGGACTTTAGTAATAGTTTTAGGACCAAAATCCTCTGTCTACAACTAAACATAGGCCCAAAGCTAGCCCCTTTGCACTTATCTCACAGTTTTGGTTTGCTTAATAGAGGATTTATCTGCTTTGTGTCAACATCCCAGCAAATACATAGATGCATTTTATAGATGTTGAATAGGGAATACCCCCCTTGGTTCTGCAGAGCCTAAAGAAGAAGAGGAGATATTTATAGAGTCTATCTCCTATAGTGTTGGCCCCTAGCCCGGGAATCTTGTTGATCAATGATGGCTATTTTGTAGGGATTACTGGGAATAAGCATCCAGTCTGGGAAATTAACCAACAAACCTAACCCTAACCCTAATTCTATCCTTAACCCTAATTGTAAACATAACCCTTTAGTTATATATATGCCCTAATTGTAACCCAAATTCTCATTGTATGCCTAACTCTAATTATATCCCTAACCCTAATTCTATCAGCAATCATAATTTTATTCATAACCCTAACCCTAATGTTTTTGGTTATATATATTTGCCCTAATTATAACTGTAATTCTAATCATAACTCTAACCCTAATCATAACCCTAATCCTTATTCTAACCCTAACCCTAATGCATATTCTAACCCTAACCCTTATTTAAATTCTAACTCAAACCCTAACCCTAATGCTAATTCAAACCCTAACCCTAACCCTAATTCTAACCCTAACCCTAAACCTAATTCTAATCCTAACCCTTAACATAACCCTAAAGATACCACTAATTCCATTTTCATATCTAATATACCACTAATTCTAAACATAACCCTAGTTCTAACACTGGAGTTAGTGTTAGGGTTAGGGTTAGAATTATGGTTAGGGTTAGGGTTGGGTCATTTCAAATTATTCCATTGGTGCAATATTAATTCCCAAATTTATATTAATAGATAAAACCATTTGGTATGGAGTAACTATTCAAAGACATTATTTTACATCATAAGACAAAAATATAATATGAAGTATTCCAACGCACGTACATTTCCACCCTAGTACTCATACACATAAGAATAGTATTTGTCTAATTAATATTCTTATCTATTTCTTTTCAAATACTCTTACCCTTCAAAATTACACAAACCATTCATATCATGGTTATTTGATTTGAGTTCCACAAATCACTCATGTTTTGTTTGTATCTCTTAGCCTATTCCTAATCATATGTTACATATTCCTAATCATAAACCCTAACCCTAACCCTAATTGTATCCCTAACTCTAACTCGAACCCAAATTCTAAAAAACTATAAGCCTAACCCTAACCCTAATTCTAAAACTAATTCTAATTGTAACAGTAACCCTAACTTTTAGGCCAATACTAACCCTAATTCTATTCCTAAATCTAAACCTAACCTCAACCCTAATTCTCACAAGTAGGGAGGAGGAATACACTCCTCTCGCTATGCCATCTCTCGATCAATGTCACTATCATCAATGTGTGCGCTCTGATCTCTAGCATATACCATAATTCTAACCCTAATGATAACCCAATTCTATGCTTAACCCTAATCCTAATTCTAACCCTTACCCTCATTCTATCACTAACCTTAATTCCATCCTTAAACTGTAAGCCTAATTCTAAGTCTAACCCATGCCCTAAAACTCATTCCCCACCTCAATATTAGTGTTCGATTGTCCCACATCAATATTTAAAAGTGAGATTGCATCACATGAATTGACCCTTGAATTTTAAAATTTAAAACTTATAATTTTCTTAACTCTTGCCTATTTCTTTCCCACCATGAGCTTACTTGGTATACATTTTTTATGATTTATCAGTTTTAGGGTCTACACATTTTGTACGATTTATCACTTTTAGGGTCTTAGATATGTCATTTCTCATGCCATTATCATTTTTTAGATCTTTTGAGGGATTGTATTCTTACTTATCATTATTCCATTATTATATCTTTTCTTTTAGAGTTTTGTGCTATGTTGGGATCTATCCTTTACCCACCATAGCCACCCTTTCCAATCCCATTAGATTTCCATTTTCATACCTAATATACCACTAATTCTAAACCTAACCCTAGTTCTAATATTGGAGTTAGTGTTCGGGTTAGGGTTGGATCATTTCAAATGATTTCATTGGTGCAATATTAATTCCCAAATTTTTATTAATAGATAAAACCATTTGGTATGGAGTAATTGTTTAAAGACATCATTTGACATCATAAGACAAATATATAATATGAAGTATTCCAACGCATGTACATTACCACCCTAGTACTCGTACATATAAGAATAGTATTTTTCCACATAATATTCTTATCTATTTCTTCACAAATACTTTTACCCTTCAAAATTACACAAACCATTCATATCATGGTTGTTTGATTTGGTTTCCACAAATCACTCATGTTTTGTTTGCATCTCTTAGCCTATTCCTAATCATGTGTTACATATTCCTAATAATGAAGTGCATATTCTTGACTATTTTAAAACTTTTGTTTCAAAGTTTTTAGGTAAATTTTAGCTAATAATAATAGAACAAATATTTACCACTTTTTGACATGGATGAAGTGTAAAATTACTATTAACTATTTAACTATTGAAAAATAATATTTAAAAAAAGTGGTTTGAAGCTATCAACATAGGATGATATTGACAAATAATATTATCATATCTTGGAAGTGATGTTGTGTGTTGTATGCCTTATCAAGAATACATGTCACGTAGATATGTGTTTCAAAATTCAAACATGTCTTTAATAGCTTTTACAATAATTATCCATTCTTTTAGTAAATATTTGTTAGTACTTAAATTTGATGGCTAAGTTTAGAGGATTATCCATTCTTTTAGTGAATCCTTTGAATATATATTTTTGCTTACCTAGTCTTGACCAATTTCATCTACTAACTATTCATTAGATAGAATATCAAATATGTGAATTTAGAATAAGTACTTATATCTTTTCTTGTTGAATGATTTAGATTAACAACCTATAAAAATATTAACAAACAATATTATTAAATGTTAGAAGTGAGGCCATTGTTGTATGCTTTATCATGATACCACTCACTCTCAAATTAGACATTTGCTTCATAATTGAAATAAGTCTTTAATAGTTTTTTACAACCATGGACTCAAGACTTCAATAGGATACACGGACAACGTTTCTTGGCTCCATCGCTAGCTGAAAAAGTGTATGCTTAAATTTCATGGCTATTTAGATGTTTGGCCATTGCTTTAGTAAATCATCTTTTATATATTTTTTGTTTACCCACTCTTGATTAACTATATATATTAACTGTCAATTAACTATATATACTAACTATGAACTACATAGAATATGAAATATATGAATTTTAATTCAATTAAATTGATGAAAATTTAAACTTCAAAGTAATTATGTAATTTTTTTTAGAAACGTCCTTCCATAAAATTTTCCTTAAAGTTATTCACACACTATATAATCTTAATTAGCAAGTGAGTATTTTAGATTATTTTATCATCTTTGATATGTTTTAATTCTTAATAGTGAGTTAGTTATGTTTGGTATTCCTTTTTAGGAAGCTCAATGCTTTAAGCTTTTCCGAGCCTAAAAAAATATGTGGGTACTCCAACACCATATATTTAACAACTCATGGTATTTTCTAAATTTAATATTCATGGTTGTCAATGAAAAAACACAGGTGAATTGTTTGTCATTGTTTGGAAGTAGTGGTGTATCTTTCTACATAGCCAAAATGTCAAAATTTCCTTCATTTAAATAAAAAATAAAGTGAAACGTACAGTTGGAGGGGTGTGTGTTGTGAAATAGTAGCCTCACAATGAAGGCAATAAGATTGCAATGTAGAACAAATAATTGAATATATTTTGATATTTACTTGAACATTTAGCCCTTGACCATTGATTCTCCCTGATAAATCCATGCCGTAGATTTTGATCTGCACTTAAAAATGTGAGGCCAGTCCACATGTGTTTGCATGCTCAATTCTTACCAGCGTACAACGAAACAACTAAACTAAATAGCCTACATCTGCTCCGCCCCATTTTAACATTCACAAGCTGATCTTAATAAAAAGAATTCATGAATAAAGGTGTAAGTTTTTTATTTAAGTAGAGAAGTTAACTCCACGGTTTTGAGAGGATTAATTAAAGGAAGGAATTAACCTGTGTTTGTGGGGACTCTTGGTGAATTATTAATTCTGAGAATCTAAGTGACCCCAATAACAATAACAATAATGTGAGAAGGAATGTCCTAAAAAATAATATACCTGGGTCAAGACATCACATATTAAAAAAAAAAAAAACAATAACATATTTATTGGCGAGATTATAAATTTCAAATCCTTTTGTTCATAGATATTTATTCATTCATATCCTTTCATTCTGGTAACAGAAGCACTCAGCATGCAACAAGGCAGCATACAAGGGAGCGCTATCATAGTTTTGCAATAGTGAAAAATGAATATTCTAAGGCATTTTTACTAAGTACCTTCAAAGTTTCTAAAGTGGAAAACACGTTTATAATGGAAGGAAATTGGCGTTCTCCACCGATTTCAGAAGATATAATTTCTACTATTTTTAGAAAACAAAACTAAAACTACGACAAGATTAATGGTTGTACTTGCAGAGAATTCCAGTACAGCTTGTCCACCGTTGGAGACACTGAAGATTAATGATTTTAACATTAATGGATTAAAAAATAAACTGAAGATTCCATAATTTATTATGTAGTTTAGTGAATAGAGTATTACTCATGCAGAGATGTTTGAAGAGCCCTCTTCCACAGACTACCTCACTCAGAGACTCCACAACACAACGAACATGTGTTCCTTGTACATCACGGTTTATAATTGCATGATCCCTTGTCCAGCGAATAAGTGTCACAGAACTGGTTGCCGAAAAAGAGAACACCAACCAGGGCATTTTGCTGCACAGTTTGTGAAATGCAGGTCAAGTGGCATGTATTTCTTCTTGAATGCTTCTCTCAACGCAGTTTTCTGGGTCTGGGAGACTATTGTTCTCTTACAATGATTTAACAACTGAGCTCTTAAAGCTGTAACTCAGAGATTGGACATCTAACTTGAATAGCTGTCTTAATCACTATGGAGATGCATTTCACTTGTCAACCTAGGGATGTGAACTTGAAATGGGTAAGCACGGTATGTGCACTAAGAACTTCCAAAGTAGCCACATTCATTCCATAGCTAAGAAAGACATAATGTTGAAGATAAACTGCTAGGAAAGAAATAACAGGAATGTTGAACATCAACCAATAGCTATTCTAAAGTACATAACAGAAAATAAAAGTCTAGGCAAACAAACAAGAAACTACTCTGTCTGCTTTGGCTGCAGGAACAGACATAGAATACAATTCTAGTGGCTGCAGGAACATTCAATGCCAGATTTAACTAAATGCTTAACAAAAAATATAACTAAACTAGAGGTTGGAATTCTCACCAAGTGGGCCCCCTTGGATGAGTATTCCCTAAGACAAATGTAAACTCAGAAATGTGAACTTATAACTTCATTTTATTCATTGGAAAAGATGAGTACAACCGAACATCATAACTGTATTACTGAAAATTGGATAATGCAAATACAATCTCTGATTAATCAACAATCCCCACAGAAGGAGCATCAAAGTCTTATTTATAGAAGGAAAACTACAAAACTAACTACCTAGCAAGGCAGTCAACTCCAACAAAATAGGAGGATGCCTCTTTATGGAAAACATAGAAAGTGGAAAGGAGGTTACGCATGCATAGAATCTGGTAAAGCGAGTTGCTTCAACACAGATCTAGCATAATAGTAACTCCTAAATTTGCTCAAAAAGTATTTAAGATTAGTTACAAGGCGGTTGTCTTCCCTCCATTTGACATTTGAACGATCACCATGTTTGACTTTTTATGGTAAGTAACCAACCAGTAGAATCTTCCTCTACTTTATGGATGCTAATTATATCTGCATAACAATATTAGTACACACAATAATTGCACATCCGTAACTACCTTGGAGTAACATTCATTAACCATATGTAAAATTAACATAGATAGTTCATATAGCATGTCTTTGTCATAAAAGAATATAAGAAATGACCTATGCTCAACATCTTATAGTTTTAAGGCAATGACATAAAAAATCAGGATCAAAGTACCAAAGTCCAAGATAACTACAGCAAGTGGATAATAAAGTTTAATAAAATTGAGTCATAAACTAGACTCATCAGAGACAACAGTCAAAACCTATGCTATCGATTTCCTTACCACTTTACTGAAAATAAAAACAAATCAAGATCAACACACAGTGTTTTATAAAATGAACCAGACCAAGATAAACTGAAACCTTCTTTCCCATGCATCTTCTTTCCCACGCACAAAGAATCTAACTGCTGCATCTTCTTTCCCACCCACAAAGAATGTAATTGTTGCATTTTCTTTTTTTGGTTTTTTATTTGTGGAGTGACTATTTGTATTATTTAATTTTTTAATAAAGATTCTAGATTAGAATCTTATAAGTTTACATAGAAATTCTAGAATCTTTTAGCTCCCATTCATGCTGTGAATGTAGGAACGCCTCTCGACGTTAGTTTATCTTTTTAAATAATATTCTATTTTAAATAAAATAAATATAAATATTTTTCACTTACAAAAAGGTAAGTTCTTTAATAACCACATAAATTCACTAAACTAAATTTAAATTAAATTGGATAAGATTTAAAAACTGAAATACAATTTAAAAAATAATAATAATTAAAATCAAGTTTTCATAGCAAGAACTAATTACCCCATGCCCCCATGTTGCTGCTTAAGTTATTTTTATGCTTAAATTTAAGCAGTTGGAGTGGCCCCATAGAAATTTAAATTATGGGAAAAGGATAATATAGAATCTTTCCCTATTTTCGTGGAGCAACTACTGCTTAGGAATTGCAAATAAGGTGTAGAAAAAAAAAGGGGGCTGGAAATAAGCAGCCACTGCATAATGAAAAATATGCCATGTGGCTGCATATATTTCCTTCTCCCCCCTTTTTTTTAAATTTTCTTCTAAATTAAGATAATTAAAATAACTTGTTTTTATTTTTTAATATAATAAAAACTACAAATTAAGATAACTGCTTAAGATAAGCAGAAAAAAATATTCATGGGGTCACCAGCTCCACAAATATCTCCTAAAAAAATTGAGCCTGCTAGCCAAAATAAGCTAAGCAGCAACATGGGGACATGCTCTTATAAATTTACTAATAATTGTGAGTTTCATGCACACAATTTAGAAATATCTAATAATGAAGAATTAACTTTTCTAATTTTCTAATATTAAATAGTCATATTTTTATTTTGTTGTTTTTATCTCATGAAAACTTGCTATTAAAATAATATATTAGATAAATATTACTCCTAATATTTATTTATTTAATTCTTTCTAATTCAGTTATCTACTTTATTTTTGCATTATTCTATTTTCGTTTTCTCTTAACATGGTTTTTTCCCTTGATTTTAGCTTCTGATTTTCTATTTTTGTTTTCTTTTTTATCGATTTGATTTCTTTTTAATTTTTTCTTGTTTCTAAAACATGGCCATCATCTAATTACAATGCATAATCTCTCAAACTTATATCTCTCATTGATAATTAATCACAACAGAAATAAATACATGATTTATTTTAAATAAGAAGAATATTACTTTCTTTCTCATCTAATTTGATAAAAGAAAAATATAACTTCTAATTGCACCTCGTAACGTATCCATATCTAAATGGAAAGCTTATAAGAAAATTATTTTTTTTTTGTTTTAACTACTTCTTTATATTTCTTTGATTAATTTTTGTTTTCTTTTTCTTATTTTTGCTTTTATTATAATTTTCTTCCTTTATTCTTTCTTTTCTTTCCAATTCGACATTATCCATTAAGGATAAAAGAAATTAATTTTTAAAGAATTAATATTTTAACTATCATATATATAATTGTTATTTCTAATTGACTTATAAAATAGAAAAGCATAAATAACGATGCATTATTATCTATTCTAAATATATCAAATTATCTAAATAATTATTCCCAAAATATTGCCATTAATCTACATCGACTATTATCAATCAGTTGAATGATTATTCCAATACAATGCAAATATTAATGCGACTAAATATTTTAGTCTAGTCAAAATAATTATGAATTATTTTTCACACACACACATATATATTGGTACAATTTAAACTACATGACACTATGTGGTGTGTGCAGATTCTCTTCACCACAAGTCGCCACCAATTGGCTAGACACCCCCTCCTCGATAATACTCTCTCTCCATCGAGAGTGTATTCCTGTCACGTACATGAGTCAAAATTAGTCAACGATCATTAAAATAGTAATATTTAAATTGAGAATTAATTATTGAGAATAGGGGTTGTGACAATCTGAATGATCCTGCAATCAAATCCAATACCTGTACACAGTCTCCTCAACCAAACTACCTCCTTAGAAACATGAGTAGCAGCCATATACTCTACTTTTGTGGTAGACAAAGCAACTGTGGGCTGCCTCTTACTCATCCAACTCATTACTCCTCCAAACAGAGTAAACACAAAGCCACTAGTGGACGTTCGACTATCTAAGTCACCCGCCCAATCTAAATCAACAAAACCCTGTATGTCTAAAGATTTATCAACACTATCAATACTAGAATAAACCAAATGATCAGGAGTACTTGCAAGGTATTTAAACACCCTCTTCGCATAATTCTAATGTTGTCTACCAGGGTTAGACATAAATCTGCTCAAAACTCCCACTGCTTGGGCAATATCTGGTCTAGTGCAAACCATTCATACATCAAACTCCCTACAACACTAGCATATGGCACATTAGACATATCCTCAAAATAATATTCAGTCTTTGAACACATATCTAATGAAATCTTAGTACCAATGGGTAAAGGAACTCTAACTGGATTATAGTCCTGCAAACTAAATCTCTGCAAAATGGTATTCACATACTTTGTGACAACCAAAGCTTTTTGTTACCTCTGTCCCTTTTGATCTCCATTCCTAGAATATACCTGGCAGCTCCAAGATCCATGATATCAAATGCACCTGAAAGTTGAGCTTTCAGCTCACTGATCATAGCCTCAATATTTTTGAAAAAAACATGTCATCAACATACAATGCAATGATCAATATAGAATCACCATCATAATAAATGTAAACATAGTGATCCTCCTCACTTCTAACAAAACCCAATTTCAACACACATGAATCAAACTTTTGATACCACATTCTGGGGGACTATTTTAAACCATAGAGAGACCTCTTTAACTTGCAAACCAACTATTCTTTCCCTTTTACCTCAAAACTTGTAGGTTGTTGCATATAAATTTCTTCCTCAAGATCTCCATGCAAGAATGCAGTCTTAACATCCATTTGCTCAATCTCCCAATCAAAGGCTGCAACAATGGATAAAAGAAATCTAATAGAAGTCAACTTAGCAACATGAGAGAAAATCTTACCAAAATCAACTCCCTCTCTCTAGGAGTAGGCCTTAGCTACTGGTCTAGCCTTGTACTTCTCCAATGAACTGTCTGCTCCAAACTTCTTCTTGAAGACCCACTTACAACCTATGGACTTTCTTCCTTTGGGAAAATGAACAAGATCCCAAGTGTTACAAGAGTCTAAAGCCATCATCTCCTCCTGCATAGTTAACTGCCAAGACTCACTATCATCTGCAAGAATAGCTTCCCTGTAGGATCTCGGCTCATCGTCAGTACTTAATAAAGCAAATATACAACAAAAATATGGTGGGCTATACATGTCAACTAGATTCCATTGTCTTGTGGATCTCCTCAAGGGTGGAGTAAGAGTCTCAACTTGTTCTTCTGCATGATCATCTGTGCCAACTTCTTCTGTAACAACATACTCATCTTCATCAAAACTACTCAAATCTTCTTCTTCTTCTTCACCCCCAATCCATCATTTTATTCTTCCTGAGGTGCATCTTGCTGCTCTAAATCAAAGTGCACTCTTTTTACCTTTTCATCTTTTTCTTTTGGCTGCTCAGGTTCAGAAATAGCTCTAAGCTCCCTGAAAATAACATCTCTAGAATAGATAATCTTACGGGTTAGTGGATTCCAAAGCTTATAACCTTTGACATTATCACCATATCCAACGAATGTACACTTTTCATCTTTTGGATCCAACTTAGATCACTTTTCCTTAGGCACATGAACAAAAGCCTCACAACCAAAAACCCTTAGATGTGAAACAAAAGGTTTCTTACCTATCCACACTTCATAAGGTGTTGAATCAAGAGCTTTACAAGGAGATCTGTTAATCAAGTAGCAAGCAGTACACAGCCTCTGCCCAAAACCATTTATCCAACTATGCATCACTCAGCATACTTCTAGCTCTTTCCATGATTGTTTAGTTGATCCTTTCTGCAACACCATTATGCTATGGTGTATATAGAGTTGTCTTTTGTCTGATAATACCTGCATGCTTGCAAAACTCATCAAATTCCTTAGAGCAATATTCCCCTCCATTGTCAGATCTTAATATTTTTATCTTCAAACCTGATCGGTTCTCTACTAAGACTTTGAATTTCTTAAACTTAGTGAAAACTTTAGATTTGTGTTTCATAAAATAAATCCATTTAAATCTAGATACATCATCAATGAAGGTAACAAAATAATGAGATCTTCCGATAGAATCATTATCCACAGGTCCAAACACATTCGTATTAATGATTTCTAACTTCTCTTTTGCTCTATTGCTTCCTAAAGGAAATGATTTTTTTTTGTTTACCAAACACACAATGCTCACAGAAATCAAAATGCTCATCAGAATAAGAGAAACCGTCCAACAAATCGTTATTCTTAATAGTTTTCAAAATATTATTACTTGTGTGACCCAATCTACAGTGCCACAACATACATGTATTTTTAGTATCGGCCTCAAATACATAGGAGGCATTACAAACTGTAGTGGCTTCAAGCTTGAACAGGTTTCCCAATCTCTTTCCCTTCTCTACCACCAAGTTCCCTCTCACCAATATGCAACCATGCTTGGACCAAAAGTTGCATGCATTCCCAAATCATTCAACTTTGAAATTGAAATAAGATTTCTAGCTAATCCAAGAACATGCAAAACACTAGGGAGGGTTTTAATCCTCCCATCACTAAAACACAACAATACCTTGTCTTTCCCAACTATCAGATATGTAGAGTTGTCTCCAAGGTAGATATTACCTCCATCATACTCTTCATATGTGGAAAACCATTCCTTATGTGAGGTCATATGAAATGAGCATCCTGAGTAACCAACTAGTGCTCATTAGAAACAACATTATATGCAGAAAGTAAAACATCTTCACCTACATTCGAGGACTTATTTGAATCACTCTCCCACTATTTCTTTGGGTTTCTACACTCCTTCACATGTCCCCTTTTACCGCAGTTCCAACACTTAACTCTGTTCTTCTTTCCAAGAGTCTTAGAACAGCCCTTAGACTTGTCCTTGGCCCCTTTCTGATCTCCCTTCGGTTCTCTTTCCCTAGACCTTCCCCTGACACTAAGAGCATCTCCTAAGCTATCCAAACTCTTCTTCCTTAGTTCCTATGATAGTAAAATTTCAACAAGGGCATCCAACTTCAGACCTGTGAGACTAGCATTGATAGCAAGGATAACATTCTCCCAAGACTCAGGTAAAGAACAAAGAAGCAAGATACATTTATCTTCCTCATCAATATCAACATCTACTGATGCAAGCTGACTCATCAACAAATTAAATGAATTTAAATGCTCTGCAACTAACTCACCCTCTTTCATTTTCAAAGAAAACAATTTTCTTTTTAAATAGAGTTTATTTGCCATACTCTTGGCTTGATAGATCTTACCCAACAGATTCCACAATTTATGTGCGGTCTCTTCCTTTGAGACATTCAACAGGACAGAATTTAAAAGACACAAACAAATGGTTCCTCGTGCCTTCTTATCTAGTCTAGCCCACTCATCCACAGAGACATCATTGGGTTTCTTCTCTTTTTGGACAACCAACCATTGGTTTCTTTCTTCCAACAAATCTTCCATTTTTGGCTTCCACAACTCATACCGCATTCCGTTGAACTTCTCAATGTCTAATCGAAAGGTTAATGCAACGGTGGATGTAGCCATGATAACAACTCAAGATCTGCAAAACAAATACAACCAAATCTCCCATTGTAGCTACAACTTCCACACTACCACCCAAGAGTCAAAGCTGGCCAAGCTCTGATACCAAATGTTAGAAAATAAAAGCAATACTACTCAAGGGAAATTTGATTCAAGTAAATTTCTGTAATCTTTAGCTGTGTATTATCAATGGAGATTGTAACATGAAATTGAAACTATGCAACACATAAATGAAAAACAAAAAATAAACACACAACACAGTGTTTACATGGAGAAAACCCTCGTGGGTAAAAAACTCCACCAAGAAAGAGGCACAAGTTTGTATTAATCTGCAAAAGATTGTACAATACAACAACTCAACAACTCTCTCCACCAGTCTTCAACTTGATAGCATTCCGACAGCACCTGAGTACCTAAAATCTATATTGCAGCAACAAATACAATGGCAAATATTTATAGAAGAGTTTTGCCTCCATTGTAGGTGTCCACTTTCTCTCTCCTCTAATAACCCCACATGCAAGCATTTAATGTCGTCATACATGCAACCACCAAGTGGCAATAACTTGCCCATGCAAGGTTGGGTGCCCAGGTCCATGAATAGCATGTAATAGCATCTTATGATGCGTCATAATCGTCATAGAGACCACCAACAATAAATCTTCCCAAGATGGGTGCCTGGGGATAAATATAGCAACCGCAACTAATAATGGGTGTCATATGCATCATACATGCAGGGAATCCTATGACAACTTGTAGCTGCCACAAATCCACTTGCACCACATTATGACAAGTTGTCATACATGCCAAAAATAGCAGATTCCTCAAGGGGTGGCGCCTACCCTCATTTACTCATGAGTTTTACCTTTGCCAACAGTAAATATCACTCCGTAACTACCGTTGGTAACTTCGGAATTACCATTGTCAATGAGACTACCTCATTCCCTTATGGGTAATTACAAATTACAAATAATAAATGGAATAAATACAATATTGGAATTTAGAAGGTTAATGGCACCTTATTCCAACATCTTCTCTATATATTTGCATTGTGAATAAAAAACACATCCACTTAAAAAATCTATTTTATCTTTCCACAAATATTTAAAATAATATTATTCTTTGAAGGTAAGAAGAAATAAACATTGAAAAATATTAAAACTTAGATTTAATAAATAAACCATACAGATATCTAATGGGTTGATGATTACCATATATTTTATTATTTTTAAATTTTTTAAATTTAAGTATAATAATTTATTTTATTTTAAAATAAGATTGAAAAGTTTATATGATGTATAAATTGAGTTGAAAAGATGTTTTTAGTTTGATTTATTTTATTTGATTAGTTTATATCATTTAAGATTTAAAAATGAGATTGATAGATGATTTTTTTTTAGGAGAGTAAAAAGAGACAATGTATTGGCCCTAATCCAAAAATCAAATGATATAAGTGTGAAAGCTTGAGTGACGGGGAACACAAATCTTTGAAGCTCAATTGTGAGGACGAGTCATGGTAGAAGTGTAAAGTGGCTATGTACCAAGTTTCATTGTGCAAGAGAAATGCGATAAGTGTGGTGTATGACATAAGCACAAAGTATCAACATAATAAAGATAGTGTGTGATATCACTATTACATAGCCACATTAAGTGTCGTGTAAGATATAAGCACGAAGTATCAACATAATAAATATAGTGTGTGATATGACTATGACATAGCCATGTTAAGTGTTGCGTATGATATAGGCAGGAAGTATATCAACATAATAAAGATGCAAATATTTTCAGATAAAAACACAAAAAACATTTTACTCCCTCCTAAAATTTACCCCAAGTGCAAATATAGGTTTGCACTCAAAAATACATTTTACCAATTCAAAATATTAATACAAATGAAATACACTTAATTTAAATCATAAAAATAAATAAATAATTAGGGAACGAGGCTCAATGTAAGGGGTCGTAGTCCTCTCATGGACTAATATTATGGGTGTAACCAAGAAACACTATCAAGTTCCCATTACTTCACAAGGTGAAGTAGGAATGGTGACTAAGGGTCATGATTGATCTCTTGTTCTCACATTGGCCAACCTATAATTTAATCTACACACTTGATGCACGCATCAAATACATTTATAATATATATAGCTAAAGTAACATAATTAAAAAATACACTATCCACTGGTAATAATTAGGATCAATCACTTGCCATGTAATTATTATTCATTGTAATAGTAAATATCAAAATTGCATCTCAACATGATTACATTCACAACATTTACTCATATATAACACAATAATAATATATAACATTTTTTGTAAATCACTATTCACATTAGTTAAATCGAGGCCCAACAAAGCCTATTGCAAAAGGATATGCTAATGTGTTGTAGGATAATGAATAATGAGCTAATTCATTAGTTGAATCCTTTTAATTAGTGAAGAGATTATTAAACATATTATTGACTTCTCTAAGTTCTTTCACGATACTTTGAATGGAAGGGGGTGGAGGAATGAGTAGGATTATATGTAGTGATGGGTTGGATATATGGGTCGGAATGGAATAATAGAGGAAGAGATGATAGGACTAGGTTGGACAATTGGTGTTGAGGGAATGGTTGATGCATGTTGGATATGGGAAATAGGAGTAATAATGGGGATAAGAATGGGAGGGGTGTGAGAAGAATTGGGTTGGTGGAGGTTTGGGAACATCATAGGAGTAGGAGTGGAGAAAGTGTAGCATAGATGGGAAAATTAGGTGTTTGGGGTTGGGAAGGGAGACTAAAATAAGAAACTTAAGAGTGTGAGGGGAGGGAGCATCACTAGGAGCATTAGATCTATTGACTATTTGGCCAATTCCTTTAAGTACTTCCATTTTTCCATGAGAAGACTATGATGTGCATCCATTAATGCTAATGGATTAGAATCATCCCCAATTTTACTAATATCCTCATTGAGAAGTTTTAATTTGTTGGATATATATGTTTTGTCTTGATTTTCAACATTTCCTAAATGAGCATCATGATCAAAGGTTTCCTTATCATTGAGGTACATATGTGTATTTAGATTTTCCATAATAGGAACCTCAATGTGATTCATGGCAATGGAAGTGTTAGTCTAAGGTGATGCCTAATAGGAAGATGGGATCATGGAAAATGTTTTAGCATACGAACCTAATATATGATTGATCAAAGAAGAAGGAAAAGGTAATTAAAGTAAGAAATTTTAGATTTTAGAAAAAATAAAGTTTTAGAGACAATTAGATAAAAAATATGAAAGAAGAAGAATAAATGCTAGGGAAAAACACTATTTGGGATTGAAAGGTTGGGATTCAATAAAGTGTTAAGGAAATAAAATAAGCCTACATGTTATTTATGGCCTAAAAAATTGACGTAAACAATATAATACAATCAGACCCAAATAAATAGTTGAGACTGTAAATGTCTTTAACATTGAGAGGGTTAGAATTGTTTAGTTCTATTTTGTCATTTTTGGTAGTCGATGAAGGATGATCAATTATTGAATGCTATCAACAATTGAAAATAGGTTTTTGCATCTAAATTAACGTTGTTACATATCTATCCATAACGCTTTCTCTAATTTTCGAGAGGTTCACATGTGATCTAGTCTTCTTAGTGTTGCTTGGTCTTAGTGGTGTGGTTTTGCCTTTTGCACCCATTAACCTTTGGAACCTGTTTGCATGTGCTTTCACTTGTGTCTAAAACTTGGTGGTGTGGAGAAATACCTTTAGAGGCATACTATCGATAAAGACAAATCCTTTTGACTTCCCTAATAGAAGTCAAGCCTCATTGCTAACAAATAAGACACGAAGACATGCCAAGTAAAGAGACAAAATGTCTAGATGATGAATCAAGGTGTAGTATCCCTAGTGAAGTATTCATGCAAGATGTGAATCTCTTTCTGATGCAAACAAGATCCAGTTTCTAAATCTATTCAATCCTCGACAATTCTTTTACCAATGACCTAGAGGTTGTCTTTAAATACAATATCCTTGGTGCTTAACTCAAAGTATTTGGCACACTAGCTGTTGGGTAACAATCACATTATACAAAAGGGTTGGCTTAGGAAAGTGGAAAAATAGTTTTGAATTAGGACAGGTGCATTGAAGTGTAAGGCATATGTATGATTGAAGAGAGGATTGGTTTAGACCTTTTGGGACCAAGATAGGTTAATGACCAATATACTTCAAGTTATGTGTCAACTTATGCACAAAAATAGGACAAATTGAGTATTAGGTACTGAAAGTAGGTGTAAACCAAGAGAATAAAAAAAGTAAGGTATACACTTTTCTTCTCTATATATTTGCATTGTGAATAAAAAACCCATCCACTTAAAAGATTCAATTTTATCTTTCTATAAGCATTTAAAATAATATTATTCTTTAAAATAAGAAGAAAGAACCATTAAAAAATATTAAAACTCATATTTAATAAATAAACCATACAAATATCTAATAGGTTAATGGGTTGATGATAACATTGTTGTTCTCATAATTGCTAAGAGAATGGTAATCACCAAACTTAAAAAGCAATAAATTTTAAAATCATTTATATCTTTGAAAAAATAAATTTAGTTTAATTCTATTAGTTGACAAAGTTATTGTGAAAAAGAAAAGAAAAGGTTATGGTATATGCTATTATGATCTTTGTTAAAATCATAAGGTAGTTTTTGTTATAAAAAATGCCTAGTGTGTTTAATTAATAATGTGTATATATTTATTATTTTTAATTTTTTAAAATTTAAGTATAATATTTTATTTTATTTTAAAATGAGATTGAAAAGTTTATATGAGGTATAAATTAAGTTGTGAAAATATTTGTAGTTTAACTTAATTTATTATGATTAATTTATATTATTTAAGATTTTAAAAATGAGATTGATAGATGATTTTTTGTTGGAAAAAAAAGAAGAGAATATGTTTATTTAAATTTTATGTTTATCATCTTCCAAAAAAAATGAGATGAGATAAAAATATGAAAAAAAAAAACATTTGATTAAGCACTTATTTCTTATTTAAAAAGTTATTTAATTTTATATTATTAATTTTTATTTCTATAATTATAAATTGTGAGGATGCTGCTCCTTGATCGATGATCTGGCGCTGACTCAGGCACGTGAAGACACGGTGGTTTTGGAGGACTCCCTCCTCCACGTGGTTTGCATATAATTCTTCCTTATGCTTTTCATTTAATGTTCTTCTTTACTCTGCGTCCTTCGTTTTAATTGTTTCCTCTGGCAGAGCGTGCAAATTTTTGTCTGCCTTAATAGAGGTGGAAACGGATGGAGACCCTCAGTCTAATCCTTCGCCTACCTCTTCCCAACCCCCTCTGCAACCCAAAAAAACCTTCAGTGAAGCCATGGGTAGGGTTTCGTCGTCAATTGCCCAGGATGCCAGATTCATTGCCATCGGTGGAGATGGTGGAGCGAGTCTAGATGGTATGGACCTTGGCCTCGACTCCAACTCTATCTCCATTTCACCTAATGATTCTATGGCCAATGAAATTGCTATTGAAAAAAATAGGTTGAAAGACTCTGCAATTTTCTTTGCTTGTGTGGATGTTGATAAATGCCCTCCTCAAAAATTTATGGATGATTGGTTTCATAACTACTGGAATTTAAAATTAGGGGTTCGAATCTCCTTCTGTAGGCAAATTCAGAAAGGATTGTTCATTATTGTTTTTAATACTCATGAAATGCAGTTAGAGGTTCTTAAAAAATTGTATTGGAATGTTGGTAAAACTTCGTTTCGTGCCCTAGGTTGGTCTCTTGAGGCGATTTCTGAAGAAATCTTGGCTCTGTCGTGCCCTAGGTGGGTAATTATCAAGAAGATTCCTCCATTTTTGTGGAAATTTATCCCTCAAATTGTGGAACCCATCGGTAAATTCATTTGTATGGATGACTCTCCACGGCTCGTGCCCCATTTTGATGCCAGAGTGCTCATTTCCATTAAACTTGGGATTGATCTTCCTAATACTCTCAATCTCAATATTGAGGGAGTTATTTTCTCCTGCCCTCTGGAAATTCTAGGGGGTTTAAATGCGCGTTTCCTCTATAAAAAAAGATGGCCATGTTCGTAAAAATTGCCCTATTCTTAATAAGAAATCCTCAAGTTTGAACTCATGGAGAACCCATACAGATAATATGGATCCCCCCTAACCCTATGGCTCCATCCTCCCCTGTGGTCTAGCCTGTCATGGGTAGCACCCCTGTTATTATTCCTGACTTACCCATATCAGATACGTGCCCTAAAACTCTCAAACCAATACGGCTCCCCCCCGCTCCCCTATTGCAAATAACATAGAATAGTCGGGTGGGGAACAACAAGATAGTTTTCAAATGGTTACAAACAAGTCTAAGAAGCGTAGAAGGAAGAATGCGCAACAATTAGCCATTGATAAGATTAGGTCTGATAATTTTGGTATTAACCCTGCTCAGAATAATGTCAATCTCACCCCACCCGTAGTTGATGCTAATTTCTCAAAAGTTAAGAGTATTATTAATAATTTTGAAACCCCCGGTAGATGCACTAGTGATTTCAGTATGGGTGATGGCTCTGTGACTTCCCCGAGGGCTAATCGTATCTCTGATAAGCTCGGCTTCATCGATCCCACCCCTTGTATTGGTATCATTAGTGAATCTAGTGGGAGTTTGCCTCCGAAAGTCTTCAAAGAACTTGATGATGATGACGTGATTCAAGTCATCGCTGCTGATACTAGTGTTGATAGAAATTCTGCTTTTTTCCCTCTAACCTGTCCTCCACACAAATGCCTTGGATGGCAGTGAATGATACCCCTGTCCAGGCTACTACCTACGCGGAACCTCCTTCTGGAAATGTCTCTCAAGGAGATGATGATTCTGGTGAAGATCATGATGACCAAATTGAGGGTTGTTCCAAACCCAATAGAAGAGGATGCCCCTTGGGCTCAAAGAACAAGGCCCCCTCTGGCAAGAAAAAGAATGGCAAGGGTCTCCCTGCCTGTGATAGCAGCCTTCATGCTACTAAGAGCTCGTAATTCCCCCCCCCTTATTTACCATGAAGTACATCTCATGGAATGTGAGAGGTCTGGAAGCTCCAGATAGAAAGCAAATTGTTAAACGTTTCTTGGACTCTCATAAAGACTTGGATTTTCTAATGCTTCAAGAGCTCAAAACTATTAATTTTACCTTGGATATTAACCTTAATTTCATTTGGAAAGACTCCATTAAAATTTGCTCCAATCACCTCAGGGGTAAAGGTGGTGTTGGACTACTCATTAATCCCAGATGGTCAAACCATATTACTGACAAGGGTTGCTCCCCCTGTAATAGGGATGTATGGGCCTCTATTAATGTTGACAACACCCTCATTGGGGTGTGCTCTATCTATGCGTCCAATGACTATAAGGAAAGAATTG
Source organism: Cunninghamia lanceolata (assembly GCA_027924645.1). Lineage (NCBI taxonomy): Eukaryota > Viridiplantae > Streptophyta > Pinopsida > Cupressales > Cupressaceae > Cunninghamia > Cunninghamia lanceolata. Next base: position 62,997 of record BSBN01001750.1, read on the forward strand.
CCCTTTGGGATTGGATTGCATCCTTATCTGATATTCCCTGGATCCTTGGAGGAGACTTTAATATGATTGAGAATTGTGATGATAAAATGGGGGGCAATGCTTTTGAATGGAAAGGCTCTGAAAAATCCCATTGGGATAGAATGAAATTTATGAAAAACTTGTTTGATCCTCTTCTCGGTAATAAGGCCGATACCAGGGGTCTCTAGAACACTTGGTGCAATTTCCAAAAAGGTTGTAATAGAATTTATTGCAGACTTGACCATTTTTATGCCAATAAAGATGTTTTTTCATTTATCCCTAGTAACCATGGCGATTCTGTTGTTGTTTGGCCTTTTACTCTCTCGGATCACCACCCTATTACTGCTCACATCAAACTTGCTAACTCCTTACCTGCTAATGTGGTGAGGCCTAAGAAGTTCATTCTTAACACTAATTTACTGAAAGATCTTGATGTTCTTGCTGCCATTAACCTCATCAGACTCCTAAATAAGGATAATAAGAAATTAGCTTCGCATATTGATAGGTGGAATTATAATGTTGTTTCCTCGCAAAAACTCTTGCAAACTGTTGGTCAAAAAAGGGCCAAAGACTTCAGATTTGTGGAAAAGACTCTTAATCTTAATCTGCTTCACCTTGAAAATGAAATTCAGTTGACTCCTTCCTGCCTTGACCTTGCCAACCAAGTGGCGAAAGCTAGGGATGCCCTTAGATTGCATTAGCAAGTTAAGATCAAGGGGGCCATGATTAGAGCCCATAGCCATTGGCTCCAATTTGGCGATAAAGGCTCCAAGTTTTTCTTTAATCTTCTTAAACATAAACAAAACCGGGAAAAGATTGATAGACTAATTGTTGATAATCAAGAAATTGTTGATTTGGACAACATTAAAGAGGCCTTTGCCCTCTTCTACCAAAAACTTTTCACCTCTGAAGACTCTGAGTTTGCCAAGGCCCTTAGACTTAAATGCAAATCCATCATTCCCTGTAGGATCTCTGAGGGGGAATCTTGCCTCCTTAAGCAGAATTTCACAATTGATGAAATTCACAAAGCCATCAACTCCCTCCACAATGACAAAGCTTCGGGGCCTGATGGGCTCCCAGTTGAGTTCTACAAAGCCAACCTTAACTGGATTTGCTCTAATCTTCTTGATATCTACAATGAGGCTTTGGGTAAGGGTTCCCTTGGTGATGTTATCAATAAGGGCATTATTAAACTCATACCCAAGGATGGTGACAAGGCCCTCGTTAAGAACTGGAGACCCATTACCCTTCTTAATGTGTCCTATAAGATCTTGGCTAAAATGTTGGCTGTCCGACTGGAAAAGATCCTGCCCAAGTTCATCTGCCCCACCCAAACTGGCTTCATTAAAGGTAGGTATATTCTGGAAAATCTCATCACAAGTTGGGAAGCCATGGAATGGTCTAAAGTTTCTGGTCAAGACACTGCTATGTTTCTCCTTGACTTTGAGAAAGCCTATGATAGGGTGGAATGGGACTTTATTATTACGATGCTTGAAGCCTTTGGCTTTCCTAGTGAATTCTATACTTATGTCAAGGTCCTCCTTTAAGATGCCTCTGCTCAGATTGATGTTAATGGCTCCCTCTCCTCTTCCATTATGCTCTCTCGGTCCATTAGGCAGGGCTGCCCCTTGGCCCCTGCTCTCTTTGTTATTGCCTCTAACGCTTTATTCTACCTCCTTAGGGATAACTCCCTCTCCCCAAAGGTTAATGGGATTAGGCTCCCTGATGATAATGAATTGATGAATATTCAATTTGCTGATGACATGGCTCTTTTCTTGAGCTCACCAAGCAAAACATGGATAACCTTAGCCTTAAAATCCAATGCTTTGGGTCAATTTCTGGAGCTCGGATCTCCCAGACCAAGTCTACCTTCCTTAGCTGGAAGGATCACCCCCTTGACTGGTTTTGACACCTTGGCTACCAACGGGGTGGTCCTAACAAAATCGTTAGATACCTTGGAGTTCCCTTCTCGGTGTCCCCTTCCCTCAAAGATATGTGGCTCTGGGTTAAGGAGAAAATTGATAAGAAACTTAGTAAATGGAACAATAGATTCCTGTCCTGGCTGGCAGGGTTCAAGTGTGCCAAAAAATCCTCTCCTCCTATAATATCTACTACTCCTCTGCTTGGATGTTTAGCAACTATCAGATCTTTGAAATTCAAAAGGCTGTTAGATGGTTCCTTTGGTCTGATGGAAAATGTAATAATAAATTGCACGCTGTTAACTGGAAGTGGTGCCATATTGAGAAATCTCTTGGTGGCCTTGGATTAAAAGATCTTAGGATCCAAGGTATTGCCCTTGCGGCTAATGGATCTTCTATTCTCTCGAAGGTTAGGAACCTTGGAAGGTTTTAATTAGATGCAATATTGAGAGGGCTGTCCCTAAGAATGCTAAGTCTTGGAAGGGTTTACCACTCACCGACCTTGTGGCCAGTGGTTTTCCTGTTTCTGTCCAGGACACTTGTGTGTTCAAGTCTATTTGGAAACCCTGGGAACATGTTAGGGGGTTTTTGGTCAACACTAGTGTCAACAATGGTGATCTGATTCATGGTGAGAGATCCTTATGGTGGAACCTCTTCCACGCTGGCAAACCCCTAGCCCTTACTCAGGGATGCTCGGCTAGAGCCTGGGCCAACAAAGGGATCAAATATCTTATTGACATTTTGGAACATGATACTCTTATCACGTGGGAAGATCTTAGCTCAAAATTTAACCTCCCCCCCGCTCAAAAAAGAACCTACAACATGATTAAGCAGGCTTGTATTGATTTCGGTCTTCCTAAAGACTGTGATGCTTATTCTCATAGATTTCTGTCTTTTAAATGGGCTGATGGTACTCTTTTGGCTAAAATTAAGGCTCGTAACATTTACTCTATCTTGACTTATGAGGCTTCCATTATTAATCATGTTAACATATTATGGTATTATGATCTGTCTGTTATACAGTGGCAAAAGACCTTCAGCAGGCTCTGGAAAAGTCCGATCGAGCCAAAAATTAAGTGCTTTAAATGGCTTATGATACTTAATAGACTTCCTCTCAGGAGGAATTATGATAATAATGATTTGTGCTCTATTCGTAAACTTCCTGAGACTGGCAGGCATATTTTCTTTGATTGCTCCATTGCCAAGGAGATCTGGTTAATGTTTGGCTTTTCTATCCCTGATCTTGTGAATATTATGGAAAATATTTCTGGGCACATTCAAGGATTGAAAAAGGATGCTAATATCTTTTGGTTTACTTTATCTGCTAATATTCTTTGGTATATATGGAAAATTAGGAATGCTGATAGGTTTGAAGGCCAAGCCAGGGCCCTTACTGAGTTTTTTTGAAGACTCACATTCTTCAAAATTGCTGTGCAGGTTGCCTCTACTATGATCGTTGAGAGGAACAAGCTCCTGAGGTTCCTCAAGGATGGACACACCACCATGTTCATTTATGAGATGAAGGATGGTTATGAGTGGAGGTGCAACGTGGACAACCTATCCTCCTTTGAGGAGGCTCTGAAGAAGCTGAACAACGAAATTAAAGACAACAGGGAGCCCTCCTACGCCCAAGTTGAGATGCTGACTCAGATTCAGAGCTAGAAGACCATTATTTGGATGGAAGGACCTCAGGGATGGGCGGCATGGGTTGAAGCCCATGACGACATCCTCTCTTGATGCTTTTGTTGATGTTTTGTATATACTTTCTTCTCATGATGCAGTTAGTTAGCTAGTACTCTTTTGTGCTGATTACGCACCCTGTTGTAACTTTGGTTTTTGCTGTCCTGTGGCGGTGACAACTATGTTTTGCTGAGGCCTAGCCTCCTTGTACTGGATTCTCTCGATTTTTAATATAAAAATAATAATTATAAATTAGAGTTTGTGCTTCTGGATTAGACTGTGTGTAGCTTTTTTAAGCTACACACAGTCTAATCTAGAAGCACAAACTCTAACTCATCATGGACTGTGGAAATATCATGTCTATAATAATTATAAATTGTTCTAATCTCTACACATTATTACAATTAATTAATTTATCTATTTACACATAAAATTCTTTATTATAATAACATCAATCTTTTCAAAAACATTTATTGTTTTAAAAATATTTAATTTAATAAAAACCATTAATCAAACAACATATTATTTAAAAAAATCTAAATTAAAACAAAAATAAAATTATTGAAAAATTTAAATTAAAACAAAATAAAATTTATTGAAAAATCTAAATTAAAATAAAAATCAAATTATGCAAATATTTTTTTTTATTCAACATGGGTAAATGCTTTTGACCAGAGCTATGAACCGACTACAATATCAGGTGGGCAGGGGGGAGACTAGACCTTGTGCCCAAATTATGCAAATATTAATGCAATAGAAAATACTTATTAAAACATATTAAATTCCACCTAAAACTATTGAAAAATCTAAATTAAAATAAAAATCAAATTATGCAAATCATGCCAATTGACCCTCCTCTCAAGCAATTTTTTTGTGATGGTCATCTATTTGAAGTTGCCTTTCAAATATTAAAGCCTTCCTATTTTAAGAAAAATAGATATAAATTAAAAAATATATATAAGAATAATTATAAAGAAAATTTGACAATTTACTTGAAATCTTACCTTTCAAGTGATACAGTCTTCCTAAAATTTTAATTGTATTTTAAGGCTAAAATGACTAAATACAACCATACAGCCATCAAATTTAAACTCTAATGCAAATATTAATGCACTAGTGACTAAAACATATTAAAATCCACCTAAAGGTTTGCCTCAATATTCTTCCTAATAAATAAAATATAATAAAATTTGTTAGAGTCAATTTTATTAGTTCCAAAACAAAGAAATAGAGTTAAATTATCAAATTAACTTTAGTCTAGAAAATAAAGTGTGTGGTCAATTATTAGAGTTCCAAGTGGGGTCCACTTATTAATTTTATAAACTCTTTGGACCCTTCTTTGTCAATGTTTGATTACAAACAAAATATAGAATTAAATCAACAACTAAACACACAATAAACAAAAGTACCTTAAAAGCAAAAGCTAAGGTTAAAGAATGATTTCTATATCTGGAGAATCATTTTTAAGAGGTACCCAAGACACCAAAATCTGGTAAAAAAAATCATGTAAGAAAAGCAGGAAACTTGCTCCTGCAATTTTTTATTCACACCTGTAAATTACAGTAATTTATGGCCTGTTAGAAATTCTATTTTTCTAATACGGCGATGCTTTTTCTGAGCTTCTGTAAAAAATTGGATGTTTTTTTTTGAGCTTGGCAAATTGGGTTTTATTTTTTCAGCCTCTGTAAGAATTTTTCCCTTTGGGTTCTGTTTTCTCGAGTTCGTGTGAATTGGGTCATGATTATTTGAGCTTTTGTGAATTGGATCATGTTTTCTTCAGTTTGTGTAAATTGGGTCACGTTTTTCTAAGCTAGTATAAATTGGGTTTTTTTGAGCGTCTGTAACTATATATTTTGGCTTCTGTAATTTTTTTTTAATTTGGAATACAACGTAGCAGGAAATGACGTGACGAAGGGATTACCGAATGAGTGAGCAGGAGATCAGTGAAAAGGTCAGTTAATCAGCAAGGTTAGTAATTCCCACAGTAACTTACAGTGATAATAATACTGCAAAGAAAATAGCTTGTAACGAAGCATTAGCTCATTATACTATATTTAATGCCTGATGAGCTGATATTGGCAGCCTAAATGCGATTTAATCATTAATCTAGTAATTAAAATTTTTTACTCCATTCTTTATTTTTGTTTTGATTTCTGTTGAACAGAAAACTTCAAGTGTTTTGACCCCCAAGTTTTTTCTTTGTTTCTGTTGAAGATGAAATTTAAGGACTTTGCAAGACCAAGAATTTTCTTTCTGGATTTCTATTGAAGAGTAAACTGTGACCTTCGTAACCATGGTTGGATTGGGGGCGGGAACCCTGTAAAAGTTATTACCCTGGCTTAATAGTTTTACTGTGTTACGTTGGAGGTTTGGTTGTGTGTCTTTGAATCACATTGTTTTAGTCAAATGTTACATATCCTGTGTTTTACATTAAATATGCATTCGCAATTGTTTATTCTCCCACAGCAATTTTCATTTGTATTTATCTGGGCTCAACTAATTAGGTATACCCGGTTCCCGCCTCAAGTTGCCCCCTCTAGCGGTGTTACTAGTCTAGTGTTAGAGTTTCAGTAAGGGTACTGTTGTCTCTAACACTTGTCTATCATACTTGGCATATGCTCGAGTTCAATTTATCTATGGCTATTTTGGTCATATGTGGACATCAATATAATAATTCTTTCTGTGCTGATGATATACCTGTTGTTTGTTACATCTGAAAGGTTTACCAAGAATAAATCAGTCTTTGTATATGAATGAATAAATAGCTTTTTAAGTCCACGAGGCTAAGAATAGCCTATGGAACCACCAGCTTTGCTGTTTTAGTCTTCTGCACTTCAATCCTTTTCCTTTTCAAAGTGAGGATGAGCTCCCAAGCTTCACAACATTCTCTTCACTGAAAAACTTATGCCAAGAAAGAGCTGCCAAAACTACTAGTATATTTGTTTCTGATGTCCTTGAAAGCCTCACACTCCATAATAAAGTGTTTTTCCGATTCCACTGCCCCGATAGTGCAGAAAATACACACACGTTCTTCCCGTACTTCTTTAGGCTTTTTCCACCGCCCTGTTTCACACCAGAGTTGATGAGAGTTCTTAATTGGGCAATAAGAATCTTAACTATCCACGAAATACAAGCTCCTATGTACGCTTTTTGTTGATATAGAATAGACAGCTGAATTGTTATATTTGTTTTACTTACATGCATAGGCTTTCAATGAAAATACAAAAGAATCTCTAAGTGACACTCACTTTTTCTGAACTTTGCTTACTACCATGACTTTTTAAGGTCCTTTTGGCCAAAATTTTCTTGAGGACCTAGCAGAGCATGTTTGCTTGTTTAAGAGATTGTTACGAAGCATTTAGTTTTAAAATATATTCCCCAAGATTTGTTTGATTGTCGTGATTTTAAAATTCATTTATTAGCTTATGACTGCCTATATCTATGCAATTTTTTCCTAAAATCATTATATAGTAGGCAGGTTAGAAGTAAATGTGTTTCATCTTGTGCTTCGTTTGAGTTACACATATGAAAGATTCTTTGTTCCCAGGGTGTTTTTGGAAAGGTCCATCTGCCATATGGTTTGTGTGAGTTTAGACAAATAGTAAATACTAATCTTAAAGTCAGGGCACCAAAGTGTCTGTAACGGTCCTCGGTTTGATCTGTACTTTAAGTTTAAATATTAGGGCCGAGACATAGGTTCTTAATGTTCTTTTTTCTCTATAGCTGCATAAGTGCAGAGCATAAGCCTCATATTAATGGAGGTGTGGTGGGCGAGAACACCTGCATGCTGGTGCCAGAAAAATTGCTTTCCTGTCTTGAATAATGTTATTGAAGCACTGTGAATATTCTCATCATCATTTATACCTTTGAGATTACTATGGTGTAACTATTGTTCATTGTAGTGTTGAAAACAAATGTTACCTTGAATCTAAATGCTAATCGTAGCGGAGGATGATGAATCTGTTATTTTTCTATAGAATCATCTATGTTCACTTTCTAGTGTTCTATTTATCTTTTAATATGGGATGTGAAAATCCATTTTCTACATTTTTTTGATCACATGCTTTCGGCTTTGCCAGATTTACGGTTTACCTTGCATGGAACAAATGCCTGTGAGTGTTGCACATGTGCCCATGAAAGTTATCGAACTCAGCGATGATGAAGACACGATTGGAGACAAAAAACCCAGCAAGAAATTTCAGCAAAGTCAGAATAGGATGGAATGGGTTGGTCTGCATCAAGGGTCACTAATAGTTTCTCAGAAGCCACCTGAGACAGAAGAAATTTTATCCCCTATTTCACCGTTGACGCAGAGCTGTTCAAGTCCAAACACCAAAACAGCCATATTTCAACAGTTCTGGAAAGCTGGGGATTATGATGTCCAAGTTACAAAAAGGAAATCTTTACCAGGTTCAATTTTATTCTTTTCTATATGATAGCATCTCTTGATTCCTATAAATCAGAATAACGAAATACATATTGAACATCATAATACAGTGTGCTTTTAAAAACACTGTGCCTCAATTTCGGTATTTATAGCCAGCACAATGCAGTTTCTACTTCAGAAGCACTTGACAAGCACGCTATTTATTTTACACCTCTTTTGAGTCTATAGGAAATGGGCCTTAGTTTCTGCTCTAGAAATATACATGACAATGATAAAGGTTAAAGAATTATTTCTGGATTTAACTGGATGACAATAATTCTATAGATATATATCGCATATATCCTCATTTACAATAATTTTTGTTCTCTTATTTTTCATTTTTTTAATAATTTTTTTTTCTCTTTCATTTCTAATTTAGTTCATATTTTTGCTTATATCTTTTTGTCACATATTGTTATTTTTAATAATTTTACCTCTTATTATTTATACAATTACATAATTTTTCTTTATAATATCTTATTTTGATAGATTGATTTTTATTTTCTTAAATATGGCTTATTATGTATACAATTTTATATTGTACAATTCTCTCTCTTTATATATATAATCACATTTATCTTTTTTACAATAATTTCTGTTCTCTTATTTTTCATCTTTGATAATGAATTTTTTTTATATATTATTTTACTACATATTAATATTATTGTATATAATAATAATATATGATAATAATTGCTTTCTTATTTTTATATAGTTATTTATTTTTCCTTTATGATATCTAATTTAGATAGTTTGATTTTTATTCACTCTTTTAATTTCCCCAACCTTTTTTTTGCTCCCCATCTAGTCGGCTTTTTTCCTCTCTCCCTTTTTTTTTTGTTCCTCCCTTCTCTATTTAGACTTGTTTCTCCTGCAATTTTTCTACTATTTCTATTCTCATCCTGAAGATGGATCATGCAGTATGATCTGAAATGTCGGTACTAAAAATTACAACACAGTTAAATCCAAAAATAATTCTTTAATCTATTAAGGACTGTGGAAACATCATATTTCTGAATGATAAAGGTGATCGAGTTTTGCCCTGATAGACTGCAGCAATAAAGAATGCTGCGACAACTATAAATGGCTTAATGATTTATTGTATCCATTTTTTTTTAAGAGTATCAAACAGTGACTTATTTCCCTAAATACTTTGTTTTTTCAAAATTTTGACTGCTATTTCTCTCCAACTTGAACCATATCTGACCTCATTTTCTTGAAGTTCTTGCTAGTTCTAAGACGTTCACTATAGATTTGGGGATGTATTTTGTTGGTGGTGGCTGAAAGAGGGCCAAGGTCAATTGACATCCTGCAAGAAGGTTCTCGACAGCGTTCAAACAACATATTTATGAGAAACCCTTAGGATGCTAGTGAAAAGATCAGATTGAGGGCTAATGGAAATTGTTTAAGCAAACATAACAGCTGTGGATGTATAAAAGAATGGAAACTTTAGCAAAGGAAAACATAAGGACTGTGAAAAGAACTGGCTTGATAGATACCAGCAAAATTGGAGGGTAGGTCACACTTGTGTAAGGAAAGCTGAAACCAATGGAAGAGAAAAAGAGAATTAAGGGAAATAATGAAATAAGGAAGGCAAAGAGTGAAATGATTTGTCATCAAATGGATGAGAGAAACATTTAAGGGTTTGAAAATTCCCAGCAGAATAAATGTGGATAGACAACAATGACATAATCTGGTTTGTCTTGATTGGCTATAGAAAAACAATGTACAAAGGGGTCAAGAACAGAAACAGCAATAGAGAGATAGTAAAACTTGAAATAAGTTAGTTTGAAGAAATGGAATTGTATGTAATTCATAATGATAGATATTATAAAATGAGATTATCATATTTATATTGTTTGCTGGGAGCCATTCAGATGCATTCAGTCCATAAGTACAGTACATGGCTAAGCCTATAATTTTGGTTCTGGACAGATACAATCTCCCTTATGAGGACTTATGAAAAGGTATCTTTCCTTTAGCTTGGTCAACCCTCATTTCAGACTCATCTGCTATTTGCATAGTGTATGCATATTCCACTGAAACAGATAAGAGGTCTCTTTTAACCCCATCTTTGAACTAAGTTAATAAAAAACTTCTAATGAAGCAATTTATGAGTGTAGTTGATTTTCTTGGAGGCCGACGCTAGACTTTAGATGCACTAATAATCTGGACAGCAAAGTTGAATTTGGTAGCAAAGCCAGATTAGTAGCTCGTGAATTGCAAGGTTGATACTTACTACTTTATAGTGCTTGGTTTCCTAATACTTTGCAGAAATGTATACTACCTCCCTGAATTGCAAGGAAGGAAATATCCTTAAAGATGAAAAGGAGTGTGCATTTCACAGTACTTTGAGTCTACATGAGATTTCTTTTATGGATAGTTCTCAAATGGATTCTTTTGTCTTGAATTCCTTGATGCATCTTATGCCTACGGAAACATATGGTAACATAAAGCAGTCTTGGTGAAACCTTCTGTTGTACCCATATGAAATTTTTGTATTGAGTCAATTTTATCAACTGAAAATACTTAGTTATCTACCCTTGATATGTGTCAAAGTCTTATTTTCTACACATCATCTTGTTGGTTCCTTTTGCTAACCCTGCAAGATCATAAATTCAAGCACTTGGAGAAATCAACACGTCATTGCAAAAAAAAATGAAAGATGCAACAAGATGTGCCAAGGAGAGAAATGCGCTTGAACAAAGCAAAAGGGTGTGTGGGGAGAGTTTAAGGGATGTGTCATTGAAGTTAGTGTATCAACGTGTAGTGATTTTGAAGCGCACACCTCAACAAAGAAGCAAAAAACTTTAAAAAATTTTCCACATTGTATTGGTTTGCACCAATACAAAGGATTAGTGTGTTTCGCCTTGGGTATTGGCATGCGTTGGACCAACGACACACATCAATGTAAAGAAGGTTTTAAGATTGAGATTTCTTGTCTTGTGTAGAGGCACGTTGGAAAGAAAAAACACATGCTCGAACAAAGGAGTTTTTGTTTTAAAAGATTTTCGCCATGAGTATTGGTGTGTGCCTTAAGAAAGAATGGAATTTTCTAAAAATTAACTGTCATGAGTATTGGCGTGCGATGAATAGGCAAGACACACCATTACAAAGGAATTTAGTAGTGTGCATGCAAACTCAAGGATGTGCCTTGACAAGGGCATGTGAAGGATGGACGCACCTATCCAAGGAAGCTTCTTCAAAATGCATAGACTATAGGCACACGATGGAGGCCGATTAGAAAAAGAAAAAAATGAGTAGTGGCACATGCCAAGGGATAGGCGTGCGCCTTATCAAAGAATGGAGATTATAAAAAAATGCATGCAATGTATTGGCGTGCACCAAGGAGCTGGTGCATGCTAGTATGAAGGAATTTTCTTATTATTCCTAATGTAGTGGCATGCACCTATCAGGTGGGACATGCGAATGCAAAGAGTTCTAAAATAAAAATTTCTTGTTCAATGTAATGGTGTGCATCTAAGGCAAAGGACACACCAATACAAAGGTGAATTTTTGAAAATTTCAAGTCTAGTGTATTGGTGCCCACCAAGAAGCTCAGGCGTGCCAATACAAAGGAGGGCAAATTTTTAAGATTTGAACACATCAGTGTATTGGCGTTCCTTTGATCACAACTAACCCTCTAAAAAACCTTGAAAATCTACTCATTCATCCCTCCTTTGTATAGGCATGCCCCTACTGGCAAGCACACCATTGCTTTGTATTGGCATGTCTAACAGAAAACCCTCAAGAAAAACCCTACTGGCACGCCAATACAAAGGAGGTGATTTTTCTTGAGGGTTTTCTGTTAGACATGCCAATACAAAGCAATGGTGTGCTTGCCAGTAGGGGCATGCCTATACAAAGGAGGGATGAATGAGTAGATTTTCAAGGTTTTTTAGAGGGTTAGTTGTGATCAAAGGAAAACTAAAGAATCATCAAAGTCATCTAGAGCTGCTTGACGAAAAATCTATTTTTATCCTCTTGCTATTTTTAGCTGTCACCATTTTCAAAGAGAAGAGCATATTTAGGGATTTGCTATTTTTAGCCGGAGCTATTTATAGCCTGTGCTATATTTAGCAACCTCTATTTTAGCGTGAGGAGCCCATGCTATTTTTAGCATTCACTATTTATAGCTTGGAGTCAACTATTGTTAGATCATCTATTTTTAGATCTCTTGTTTAGAATTATTTGGATTATTTGATTCAAAATGATTTGTTGTTTAAATGTAATGAATTGTGTATTTCTAGGAGTTCTATGAGAGATAATGTGATTAAGGAGAAGCATAGTGGAGGTTTAGTGGATCATTTTGATGTTGATAAGACAATAGCATTGGTGACTGAGAATTACTATTGACCATAGTTGTATAAGGATGTGAAGAGATGTTCAAAGTTGTAGAATTTGTCAGTTAGCTAAAGGTGGAAGTCAAAACATTGGTTTGTATCAATCATTACCGATTTCAAAAAAAACCTTGGGATGAGTTGAGCATGAATATTGTATTGGGATTGCCAAGAACACAAAGAGGATTTGATTCAATTTTTGTTGTGGTTGATAATTTTCTAAGATGGCACATTTCATATTGTGAGATTGCATGGTTTACTTAGAAGCATAGTTTTAGATAGAGATACAGATTTTATTTGTTTTTGGTGGGCATCGTGGAAAAAGATGGAAACAAATTTGAAATTTAGTTAAACATACCATTCACAAATGGATGGACATACAAAAGTAGTAAACAAGAGTTTAGGAAACTTATTGAGGTTTTTGGCAAGTGAAAAGATAATAATTGGGATTTGGCATTAGTGCAAGCAGAGTTTTCTTATAATAATTCCATGAATAGGAGCACAAGGGAAACACCATTCCAGATTCTATGTAGTCAAAGCCCAAGAAATGTATATGAGTTAAGGGGTATTGGAGTTGGATAGATGAAGAGTGCTGTAGCTGAGTACTTCATAAAACATATGAAAGGATTGCATGAAGAAGTAAGTAAATAGTTGGAAAGGATAAATGTAAAGTACAAAGAGAAGGCTGATAAGAAAAGGAGACATAAGGAATATGAAGTTGGAGATGAAGTGATGGTATATTTGAGGAAGAAAAGATTTCCACAGGGAACATATAATAAATTGAAGATGAGGAAATTTTGATTGTGTAAGATTGTGAGAAAATGTTGAACTAATGCACGTGCGATTGAATTATCAAAAGTTTTTGGGATATCTCCAGTATTTAATGTTGCAAATTTGTATGAGCATCATGAAGGAATAGCAAAATAAGGAAGCACAAAAGTAGATTGGAAGGCATAGGTGCCATAACAAGTTGAAGAGATCGAGGAGATTTTGAATAACAGAGTTGGAAGAACTAGAAACATATGTTATGAAGAAAATTTGTCAAACTGGAAAGGTAGACCTATTGAGGATTCTACATGGATATCAATAGTTGAGGTGAACTCTTATGGTTTACTTTAGGTTGAAAGCCTTGAACAAAAGTGAGAGGCTCACTTTTTAGTTACTTGTGGTGTCTGATGCTGGAGCATCCTAGGCCTAAAAACAATCTTGCATCAACCAAAAATATTTGTATTGTGTTTGCTTGTTTTTTGTAGGTTTCCATGTTTGCCACAATCATCTTACAAAGCACTTAGACTAGCAGATAGTAATATTGCTGTGCATTATCGCTAGTTAATCATAATGCCTTCAAAGGTTAATTGGATATATGAGGGTGTCCTAAGCTTGTCCACATGTTTAATTTTGTATTTTATGCACTATTATTGTAAGTTGTGGCTTGCTGCACCATCTTAAGGAAGGCCTATTTGGTTGTGTGCCATGAATTTGAATTTTGCACCAAAAGATAATGTCACTTATGACATTATTGGTCCCAGGGAGGTTCGTGGTTAAGGCCGCATTGAGTTTGGAAGCTTACATCTTGCCGCACTTAAGGAGGGTCATTCACACGTTTCATAATGAAGTGTCCAATTCCAGTGTGAAATCAAAGGAGAAATTATTTAATATTGAACCCATGATCCTTATCCTATGTGCATGGGGCATTGTACTATGTTTTTGGTTGGTGCAAGATAACTACATCAACCTTTTCTATAAAAATAGTGACATTTTCCACAAAGAGAGAGCTGGATCTAGGGAGTTACAGAAGAGAGCTCAGTCTAGAAGATTAGAAAGATCATCAAAAAGAAGATATGCTCTTGAGTATTGTATTTGAGAAGCCGTGCCCTTATTTGTGCCAGTTTGTTATTAAAATTCAAGGCTAAGGCCTAATTGTGGTTGTATGCTGTAGTGGTAGAGTATGTTGACGTATTTTCAGATTGTGAATCAATAAAGTTCTTTTCAAAATATTTCTTGTGTAATGTGAATTTGATGTGATTAGTTGAATTCTGCTGTGTGAGTGTTTGTGTTAATCTGCATGGTTATACAATCCTTAATTGGATCCTTTCTCTTGTTGATGATATGCATTAATGTGGCAGATGCATTTGTGAGGCCAAAAGGCACGGATTGCCTCAACCAACCACTTGTGAAATCCAAAGTTGGTCTCATAAGCTATCTTCCGAACAATGTGGCTCTATACTCAAAGTCAAGTCAAACTTTGTGAAGTATTTGTCATCTTCGAGCTGGTCTGGAAGATTCTTGTTCTTGGGAAGTGAGCTGTGCTTCTTCATTGTGATCTTGTTGAGAGCACAATACTTTGTGACTCTCAAGAGCATGAGATCCACAAGAAGTGTTGGGCTATATCTTATCTTCTTTGAGCAAGTATTGAATTTGGTGCTTTATCTCAACAGTCTTAAATTTGGTAAGATATTTCATTCGACAATTGAGAACTTGACACAAGTTGAAAAGAATGCTAAATGTGCTTTTTAAATAGGAAGTCCTTTTGGCTCCTTAGAAATGTTGGAGTACACAAACAAGAGATTTGATTGCTTTTGGGGGCAAAAGGAGTTCTTCAAAGTATTTGCTTTAGCTTCCCAATTGATACAAAGAGTCAAGGACTTATGCAAATTGACTTTTTTAGCCACTAGCTGACAAGAGAGAAAAGGATTAACAAAGAAGTGAATTTATACACTTCACTATCCTTTTGTAGTCTAAAGGTCTTGTGGAAGCCATTGTGAAGTGATTTCATAATCTATCGTGTCATTGAATGGCTAAGTGGAAAATATGACCTAACATTTGCAAGACTCCAGTGTGGATTGTCTCAACATTACACTCAACAATATAGACATATCAATTCATATTAGAGCAGAACAACCAAACCTCTTTTGCATTTTTGGGATCTTTAATATTTTGGTCACATGAGTTCTTCTCATGCATGTAAATGTAGTCGAAATGGGTAATGCAATAATAGTCAAATAAATTGTAACTTCTTTGCTTCTGCCAGCACTACCTGCGTGTTTGTTGCTCCCATTCACACATCTGCAACTACACACATCCATGTTTTGCCTACTTCCTTTGCTCATGCACTAGTGATTGGGTTTGGTTCGCAGTTGTGCTGTTGGCTTTTGCTTTTGGAATATTGGCTTGAAATCTTCAGGATCAAATTCGGATATAGAAGGGTTTTTCTACTTCTGCATTGTGTGCTTCCTTTGCTTGTGTGCCAATGATTGGGTTCTTTTTGCACCTGATCCCCTTGGAATTGTGGCTGATTCACACCTGCAAATTTCTGTAGCACAAATTTCTAATTTTCGCTATAACAGTAGAGGGTTTAATACAAAATTTAGTAGCTGATTTTTGATTCACTGGTTCCATTCTCAAGTCTCTTCCTCAAATTAGATTCTCCAGAGTTAATTCTCTTCTACAGTAGATTGACTTTCTTTCTTTGAGGCATTTGGAACACCATGGAAACACCTAGTATAAAAAATTGGGCTATCAATACACCAAAAATTCACTATAGTTGGTTGTGTACCAAATTTTTTGGAATTGACAAATTTGGTTCCAAAATTTAGAAGTTGATATCACTTCTCCAACAAGAACTACAACTAGAGTTGCTTGCCTCTTTTGCAACAACTTTTGATTGAGGAATTCATGGTTGGCGTTTGATTTACATTCTCTATGTGTGTGTTTCTAGTTCAAAGGGGCCCTCTCTTGCTTCGAGATGCTTTCAATGTTGCATGCTATTTCCTGCCAGCCTTTTCTTACTATGCTATACAAATTTAGGGAGATCCTTACCTTAATCTCTATCCAAAGATCTCCCACTACTCTTCCTTGGGTGATGTTATCCTTCTTAGTGACTTTAATGCTCACACTAGGACCCACCATATGCCCTTTCATGGTCTTGTTAATGACAAACTTTGTCTTTGGGAGTTAGATGCAGAAGAGTTTGGCTTATTAGGGACTTCAATTGATGGGATTAGTCTTGTCATTGCCTATGGTAGATATATTCTTCAACTGGGAGAATCTCAAAATCTCCACATTCTTAACGAGCTCTCTTGTTTCCCCAGTTCTCATAGATATACTTGGTTCCCTCATTGTGGTGGTGCTAGTGTTGATTATGTTCTTAATAATAGATGTTTCATCTCTAATATTTAGGATATTTGCTTCTACTCCTTGGCCAACCATGTCGTTTTGACCTTCACCCTCTATGCTCCTCCCCTTGCTTGCCTCTCCTTTCCCCCCTCTTTAGGTCATTAGTACTTGTCATACCACAATCCATTTTAATGATGATTACTCCCTTGATTGTTCTTGCTGGCTTTCCCATCTTACGTCTAGCTTCCAGTGCCTTCTACTCTCCACTGTTGCTACCTTGTATGGATTTCTCTTTTATGCTCGACTCTTTTCCCCACATGTTCCATTACTCTACTTCACCCTATCTTCATGGTTTGTGCTCTATGAAGTATTGGTTGGTGATGAGTGTAAAGCCACATATTGAAGACTTTGTTTTCTCCTTGTGAATGACCCTCCCTCCACTTCTACCACCCATAGAGAATATCATTGTCTCCTTGGGCACAAGAAACAAGAGTTTTTGACATCAAGGTGGAACAAGCTCCTTGCTGCCCCCCATCACTCCCCTAAGATCTTTTCGCATACCCTCCTCCCAAGGAACTCCCCATTGTTTATATCATCTTGTTTTGTTGGGTCTCCTATGGCAATTCTTTTTATGATATCTCCATTTAGCCTACTACTAGAGTCCCCGTTGTTATCTATAGGTCGTGTTTGGAGAGCTATTTTGAAGCTTTGCTCCAACAAAATGGATGATTATGAGGGGCTACAAGCCGAGTTTCTCCAATATTGCATGGATTCGCTTGCTTACCTCATTTCACAACTATTCAATGGGGTTATTTGTTCTGGGTGTGCTTTGTCACAACATAATATCCAACCTATTCACAAATCTAGGGATTGCTCCAATTTAGAGTAACTATAGGACAAACATGATTGGGCATACTTTTGCAAAACTCTATGCCACAGTACTAGACAAACTACTTTTTGAGGTGTTGTTGGACAAAATTTGATGGCCAAGCGACAAATTGGTTTGAGGAGGGATTTCCTAACTATTGACCACATTTTCACACTTTGTGCTATCATTGAAGAGGCTTATCATTGGTCTTCTAAAGTCTTTTGTTGTTTTATGGATTTTAAGAAGGCCTTTGACTCCATCTTGCAACATTTATTGTTCAAGAAATTGCATGACATTCTATCTGATACTCATTAACCCCATAATGCAACTCCACAATGTAGTCATTAGACATTTTCGGAATCCTCATGGCCTTTCTGACTTTGTCTAGAGTACTATTGGAGTTAAGTAGGGTTGCCCTCTCTCGCTAGTCCTCTTTGGTTTCTGCATTGATGAGCTTGAGGATTTTCTTAGATAACATACACATGGAGGTAATGGTTGCCTGCTTCACCATGTTGCAATTGCTATTTTACTCTTTTTCGCTGACATGGTTCTCTCTCATTCAAACGACGACTTGTAGAGACAACTTGATGTATTTTTTGATTTTTGTGATCTTTGCCAATTTGTGGTCAACCTTAGTAAGGTCATGGTCTTCAACAACCCCAAGGATGGTCTTTCCACATTCTATTTTTTCTTCAAAGGGGGCCCTAGTATAAGGACTAATTATACTCATCTTGGAATTCAGTTTATGGGTCCTCATTCTTTCTGGCTTGCTTTTCATGCTCATCTTTGCAAGGGATACATTTCGCTCTCTATTGTTGAATGCTAATGCTTTCAAGTACATTTCCAGGATATCCCTTTGAAGATGTGCCTCTTCGACACAATGATTAAGCCTACAATGTTGTATGGATTTGAGGTTTGGGGTCCTAGCTTGGGTTCTTATGACTAGGCTTGGGTTGAGAGGGTTTAGAGGATTATGCTTCAATGTATGATTTGGTGCAAATGGATGGTTCCTCAATGTATTGTCTAGGCCAAATTTGCTTTGCAACTCCTCTGTCTTGAGAGTATCTTCAAATTCATTTGGTTTATACATAAACTTAGTTAGATCCATGGGTGGTTTTGCTTTGTACTATAGGAGATGTCCTTTTTTGGCACATTTCTCAAATGAGATTGCCTCTTTAGTCCCCCTTGGATGTTAGCATTGCTTGTTCTTCGAGGTCTGTTTGCTCTTCTAGTCTATTGACATTTCATTGGAGAAGCTTACTCATTTCATGTACTCATGTGCTCCTCGTCATCTTATTCCAAGGAAAGAGATGCTCAATTGATTCGTCAGAGAAGAGATTTACCTTTAGTAAATTTAGGTTACTTGGACCTCCCCTTTGAAATGTCTCAGCCCTAAACTAACCTTCTACGTAGAGCATTTCTTATGAGTTGTTGATGGGACCATTGTGTGGACCAAAGAAGCAAAATTCACCAAAAAAGCATTAGAAATTGTGAACTTACAAGTTTGACCAGTTTTGACCACTTTTTGGTTGAGTTTTTGATTTTCTTTTCTTTGGAAACCCTAACCCTAACCCTATTTTTTGTGATTTTTGCCTAGGATGCGATTCTTTTTTATTTGTTTTTCAAGAACTCTAATCCTAACCTGATTTTTTCCCAATTAAATTGTGATTTTTGAGAAAATCTTTATCTTTTGGTTTGCTGATTTATTCCCAAGAATGTTTTTTGCTGCTATGGTTTGGACAATCTATCTTCAACATAATTGGTTTCATGGTTTGAAAATTCCCCTCGGCCATTTGTAAGTGTGCTCCATCAACTTCATGTTGAAATAGACCGCCATATTATATAGGGTGAAAGAATTTTCTACCTTTTGTTCTCTCTAGGAGGTTAAGTTTTTAAGGAGCATTTTATTTTTCAATGTTCGGTTGACTATGTCAAAGGGGTTGAGCTCAATTGGTTAAAGCATTGGGTACGCATTGTGGAGACCCAAGTTCAAATCTCCAAGGTGACATCTAAGGTGGAATTCTAAGTTGTGACTCTTGGTCTTCCATGGTTGGCTTCTAGTGTGGATGTGATTTCTAAGGTGGAATTCTAAGGTGTGACTCTTGGTCTTCCATGGTTGGCTTCTAGTGTGGATGTGATTTCTAAGGTGGAATTCTAAGGTGTGACTCTTGGTCTTCCATTGTTGGTTTCTAGTGTGGTTGCTAGAAAGGAGCTAAGTATTAGTCTAATGTTAATGCTCAAAAGGAGTTATGTGTTAGTCTCATGCTAATGCTCAAAAGGAGCAAAGTCTTTGTCAGTTGCTAGTATGAGCCATATTTGTAAACTTTCCTCAATATAAAAAAAATGTTCAGTCTACTATGAAATCCATGGGGGGTACTATTGTTTATACAAAGATTGTTGGTTCTCTATCCACTTTTTTCTACTACCCTAATTAGAGATGCTTGGCCCTTTTCCTTCATGATGTCACCATGTTTTGGCATAGATCTCTTTTTGGTGGTTCCAACTCTACTAGATTGATTGTGTCCTTCTTTCAAACCGTCATTGATATTTGAAGTGTGAAACACCCTTTGGACACTATTGATTTAAATGTACAAATCGAGATAGATTAGTGAGACATTGTTCATCCTTGTGGTCTATTACGGCCAAGGCCCCTGAACTCCCCATCTCTCATTCTAATGGTCATGGCTCTATCTCTTCTCGACATTGTGGATCCTCTCACACCTCTATTCTATGACACAGACTTTAAAGGCAAGCCCAAATTACTAGTTTCTTCCCCACTATCAACAATACTTTAGCTTTGAGTGTTAGGAGAGATTCTATGTAGAATTGACTACCTTGTAGGATTGTCTAGCCCAACCCCATTACCTTGTAGGATTGTCTAGCTCAACCCCCTTAGCCCTGGACTTTCCTCGATGAGCATTCCAACACTCTGCATTGTTACTTCATCGTTGGCTCCACCATCACATCCCAAAATATTGACACTTGAGAATTTGGTTATCCGCTAGGATGGTCTTCATTTGCTTCCACTCATATGTCTATTTATTTGCTTTTCCTTCTTTATTGTATTTGCTTGGAGCCTAGGGTCCCTTTTGCCCTAGTTCTTTTCTATTGTACTCACTGTCCGTTTCAGTCCCTTTGACCTATTCTTGGCCATTTGTGGACATTAATACAATTTCTTTCTTTCTTTCTTTTCTCCTTGATCCAACCTAAGTGTTTTGGGTGTGGATGCACTATAGTTGGAAATTGAAGATCATCTACCAAAACTTGAGATTAGGTTCTCTTGATTACCATTATTGAGGATAAGTTCCACCAATCTACCAAAGTTTGCAGAATAGTTAGTGACCATAAGAACGAGTTTTGGATTAGAAGCATTGGGACTTGATACTCGAGCCTATGAATCTCCAGGTTTTGGCTTTTATTTAACTAAAGTGCCTTTCCTTATTGGGTTTAAGGACACAACATTCCTAGTAGAATATCTAGTACACCTATTATAAGAACAATAGTTCTTCACAATTCAATATGAGGTAGGCGATTTGTTTGTGGAGGCACCCTGTGAAGAATTCCCATTCTTATATGATGATTTGGCAAGGGTAAAATATGTTTTCTTTTGGGATTCAAAAGTCTGCTTGGCCTTCAATAGTCCCCTTGCTACTTGGGTTCCACATTCCAAGCAAGTTAGAGGGCATGGTCTAAGGAAGTTATGTTTAAGAGATTAATTCTTAGAGAGGAAAAAACAACCTTTAGACAAACTTGATACCAAGGACCTTATCAATATTCTGCATCTCCAACTTGATGGAGAGGGGATTGAATTTATAAATATACTATTGGACATCTGCCTCAATGCCTAGCGAAGATGGAGCTAGAGTACCAAAAGCCCCTCTACATATCTGAAGGGATAACAGTGCTTTTTGATACCTCTTTGCAGACTGCCAGGTGGCAATGCCTGGCTGCTTTGTTGTAGGCAGAAGTTGCACGTGAGATTGCCACTAGGTGAGTGCTTGATCATATATGAACTTCAACAACCATAATGTGTTGTGGTCCTGTGAGGGTTGTCTATGTCTTGAAGATGCTTTTATAATTCGGATCCAAAAATCCAACTTATCCATGTTGATTGTACCATTGAAATGGTGGATGGATATGTTAATGTCCAAATTGAAAGTAGGTTACCCATTTGGGATGGCTCTAGGAATATTGCCTAAGGTTTGTTGTTGGACTAAGAGTTGCTGAGAACTCCTTATGTTCTTTTTTGATTGTTCTTGTGAGAGCATTTGCACCAAGTTGGTTACAGGGCACATGCCTGAGGGACTTCTAAAAGCTTCCATGACAATGTCTTTGATTTGTTTTGAATGAGAAAAATTGTGCAAGAAATAAAAACAAACAAGTACAGCAAAGCAGGACATCAAGTAAAAACACTTTCTCTTTGGTGCTTTCTTTTTTTATTTAGAAAGGCATGTGCAGTAAAAAGATTACATTGATAATGAAGGAAACCCTTGAAGAAAAGATACTCACGTAGCAAAATTATAAGGTACCCTTAGCTAACGTGAAGGGGCAAATAGAAGAATGATTCAAAATGCAATCCCCAAATATAGGCCCTAGGGATCAATGTCGAATGAGAACTAAAAGACCTTTTAAAACATTCTTGAGAAAACTATAACAAAGCCCCAAATTTTTCTTTTCAAAAAGTAAGACCTAGATGAAAGAACGGTGAAGAATATTCTAAAAAAGATTCTGTTTTTACTTTTTAATAAACTCCAGAGCTTATCTATTGTGCAGTGGAACACAATAGAAAATAGAGCAGTGATTCAGACCCGCAGAATGATGATTAGAATGGAGACCAGATGTGGGGAAATCACATAACTACAAATGCTGTAAGGGCACAAAAATTGGAAAATTGCTGCTCCCTCTGATCAACAAGCTAGCTGAGGAGAAAGACATTATTGTTGTGCTGTTACAACTATCACTAATTCACTGGTGCAAAAAAGACAGACCAAAATCAGCAATTGG
The DNA here is from genome assembly GCA_027924645.1 of Cunninghamia lanceolata. Taxonomy (NCBI): domain Eukaryota; kingdom Viridiplantae; phylum Streptophyta; class Pinopsida; order Cupressales; family Cupressaceae; genus Cunninghamia; species Cunninghamia lanceolata. The sequence continues at coordinate 85,368 of BSBN01001750.1, forward strand.
ATATATGAAACAAATCCATCCCAAAGTATGGGTATTATAACTGGTAATGAGTTCTGAATTTGAAACCAAAAGGAAGCAATGATCCAAATACTTGCTTGAAAATATTTGCCAGAATCAGTGTTGGAACCTTTGGATAGCATCCACGAGGAGTCTGCGGGAGTGTCTAGGAAATGTGAGTGGGAGAGAAGATTAGGAATAGGTGCAGGAAGATACCCAAAGAATTCTTTCTTCTACTCTGCAATTTCTCCTGAAAACTGAAAAGAATAAATCACAGAGACTCCCAAAAATGTTATCTCCAAAATTAGAAACCTTACAGTGCAGGCCATTAATGTATTTGTGAATTCTCCACAGACAGTGTGTCATGTCCTACGATTAATAGATTAGTCCATTCCAATTAAAGATTGGAATGACCAAACTTCACTGATCAGCATGGAATCTCATCCAAAGACATTGAATGCCTGAATACCAATGTTAAGTCGCTGAGCCAAGCGTGTCTTCAATGGGATTGTGGAGATGTTGATGAGTGCCTGCCATCACTGGGAGACAGTGACTTCACCTGAGACTGTGATCAAATTAAAGTAATCTACAACTGGAGTTTGGAACTGAGATCGCCCCTGCAAGAGAGCGCGTTGCAAGAGATCTGTGTTCGGCAATGATTGGCATACATAAGGACAGCGAACTAGTTTCTGCCATAGGCGTCAACTTCAATAAGATTCGCATACGCTAAGAAAGGTTCCGCTCTCATATCAGACAACTGAAGGAATTGAGTAAAGAGGAAATCATAGGCCAGGTGAAACATAGCATGGTCACAGCCAGCATGAAATTGGAATCTCATCTCATTAGCAGCATCTAGCAATCTCACTAATATAAGACAAGACAAAGGGCGCCGATCCTCATAAGGGGTCGATTAAGGAGATAATCATTAATAGTTATGAACGAATGCAATCCTAGAGGGTGGTGACTCTTTGTTAACCCACCCGATCTCCCTCTTTATAAGGAGCGGTGGAGAATGAAGGACAGCATCGAAAGCAATTATCATCTCAGCGATCAAACAAAATCCTCTATTGTGGCATCGAAAGTAGGGAACAGTCAATAAGCAGCAACAGTATATAAACAGCAGTAATCACCATTGAATATAAGGCATCAAGGAAGGTTTGATCTCTCATATACTCAGCGAATAAGTTGTTCTTTCATTCACCAACCAAAGGACAATCAAATACCAGCATCGAAGGAGATTAATTGATCATACTTTCATCAGCAATCAGTCTGCATTTGAATCAGCAAGGTATGCATTATGTGTTCCTCTATATAATCAATTATATGTTGAGAATTGTGAATGTTATAAGGCAATTTCTGAAGTATATATAGATGCACAATCATATAATAGGATAATCAATTTAAATAAGAAACATAGCTGCAAATGCATTAGTAGATGATACATTTATGAATGATAATAGTGCATTACATTAAATAGAATTTGATCAGCATATAAGGAATGCATTATAATAAAATGAAATTGATCATATATTTGGCATAGGATATTTATATATAAATAGAATATATTGTCATCATTACATATAGAATAGATGAATAAATGAATGTTATTATAAATAAATATGCATGGAAGAATGAATTAGTATGATAAATATGTATATAAGGATGAACATGATCAATAATGATAATGAAATGTGATCAAGCATTAGATCATATGAATATGTGATGGGCCAATTATGATATGAGGCCAAAATGATAAGACATCATATGAAAATGTCAACAAGGACTTAGAAATCATAGGATTGTGCTATATCCAAGAGAAGGATTAGCCTCATCATTAATCGTCTCGCTATCCTAGGTGTATGGTTAAGTTAGGAGAATGTATTTTGGACCTAGGTGACCCTCAAGTGGATGAAGAACACTGTGTGGGTGTGAAGTTCCTTGAGACAAGAGACAAAGAACATTGTGTGGGTGTGAAGTCCTTGGGACGATGGTATGATGAGCTCATCAATGTTAAATGTGCCCAACGTGAGGTGACTCTTGGTGGGATGTAGAATGTTGTGTGGACATGAAGTTCCATCAAGCCAAATGGTGAAGAACTCTGTGTGGAAGTGAAGCCTCTGGGCCTCCGTATGGGATGGTTAATGGCTCCTTGATGAACCATACCTATGGAGCTAGAGATGGATTAATGATAGGGCGACACATGATCCTCTCAAGGATAGAGCATAAGGCCTTTGATCGTGAATATGAATATGAATATAAATATGAATGTGAAAGTGAATATAAAAATGATTATGAATATGAATTATGTGATTATGGGATTATAAGGACATAAGGTCATAGCACAAGGACATAAAGTATGAATGGATATTGATTAGATAACTAGAATGATGATATAAAATGGAAAATGGAACACTGATGTTCTCTTTTTTGTAAGTTGAAATTGGGCAAGGTCAAGGAAAATTTTTGGCTTACTAGAAGGGGACATTACACAGTGACAAAAAGAAATGAGCAGGGGCTGGAGGAAGAAAAATCTGGCAGCAAATTGAATCCACCATGTTCAGTTCTATGAGCATTGGAAGTTTTTTGAGCAAAACATAATCAGTAGTATTAAGAGAATTGAGTGCGAAATATATGATAAGTATTTAAAAGCCAGTGGCCTGGTATTAAAAAATCTGAATTTCTGGAATCAAAACAAAATTTTAGACATGCAAATGGCCTGATCATCAGACTCTTAACAACAATTTATCCCGACGATCAACTGCCAATTGATATATCCCTTCAATTCTTATTGCTAAAACTAATGAACAGCAAAGTGCATAAAGGAAATATGGCACAATAACTGACATTCTTCATTAGCATAGATTAAACAGATTTAGAAGGATGAGGATGAGTGCTAGTTGGATAAGACCAAGCGTTTGAAGACTCCTATAGTACTAGCTGTGCAAAATGCACCTCAGATAATTTATTAATATATTATTATTTATATAAATATAAAATATTAGATATAGAGTAAATTAATTATATATAATAAATATGTTATATAATATATTATCATATGTTTATGAATATTAAATATATTTATTAAATTAATTAATATAAAATAACTATATTATATTATATAAATAATATATTATTTTATTATATTTTTTAAATTAAAGTTTTTTTTTTAATATTAAAAGCTAAAACTTTATTAAAAAAAACAGAACATAATGTTAGGTCTTTTAATAACTAAAAAGTTAAAAACCATATATAGCAAGATTTTCATATTTCATTATTCATAAGATATGGTGGTTTTAAATTTGTTCTAACTAATTTAGGTTTTCATGGAGGTTGTGTGTAGCTTGTTGCTACATGCATGACATTCAATTTTAACAGATGTGGGTTCTTCATCTTTTCTGTTTAAAATTTGTAGTTTTGGCGATAATAATTGAAAAAAAAAACACGAGAGGAGATGATTAGAAGAACGATTCTTATCAGTCGACTGCTTTAGGTTTGCTCTTATAGTTTGTAGTTATGTGTTTTTAGTGTTTACATTTCGAGTCTAGCATTCCTTCTCTAATTCTTTTCTGAGGTTACTGGTTGTACTTTCGAGTCCCATTGACATAGTTTGGTCATTTGTGGTCATTAATATAATTTCTTTTTCTCTTTCCAAACCCTATTTTGTTTGTAGGATGGATGACATTTAAATTTTTTTATTTACTCTAAGCTTAATCAAATCAGGTTTATGACATAACTCCTTTTATCTTTCAATGAGGTTGCAACAACAATATATTTTCAATTTTCCTTTGTGGTTATTGTCATGTTGGATGCCTGTATTTAATTTGAATTTCTCCAATTCCAATAGCCCAGTAATATCATGAGGTATGTACTGTTGGTTCTTGATATTCTACTTCTTTCAAGGGCAGTTGTGTTCTGAACGAAGGACACTGTTTTTCTGTCAGGTTCTATGCACCATGTACGAGTCCATCCCAAATTCCTCCATTCTAATGCAACTTCTCACAAATGGGCTTTTGGAGGTGCGTCCTTAGCTTTTATTTGCTATGACTGAATCTTGTGTAATATATATGATTGTTCTGCGATAATTTTTCTGTGGGCTGCAGATATAGTAGGGCCTCATTTGTTTTCATGTTGGTTGGTTAAATTATTTGTAATTGACATATATCATAGTGTTTCCACATGTTGAGTGTTTATTAAGATCACTTTTGTTTCATGCTGTGTTATTTAGTGAATTCATGTTGTAGAGCAGTTTGTAAGATAGAATTTAATTACTTTTTTTCAAGTAACTAATGTTCTTAATATTTGTTTTCTATAAATGTTTTACATACAATTACATTGCTCTCCTTCCCCTATTTGTGTATGTAGCTGCTTGTTGAAGTTTGGTCATCTTTTGGTGTTTGTTTCACCGGACAACGTGGTTAAAATTTGCTGAGTAATGTTTGGTTGCTGTGTTATTGTCCATTGTATACTGCTTTGTCAGCATTGAATATGGCCTGTGGCAAAGTGCTTTCCTTTTGTTGTTTACCATCTAGCATTATTTACTATTATGGTGTAGCTGTCTGAACTCATAATTTGGAATATTTCAATAAGGTCAGAATAGTACCAAAAAAAACAAATAGTATGGAAAAATGGTTGAAAGGAACTTGAAATGGAAATTTTACTTAAGAAATTTCCTTAGTTATTGTGCCAACTCCTTGTACTAATTGACATAGTTTTCCTCATCTTGCTTAAAACTTCAAGCCTGCCTAGAAAATCAATATTGTTTCACTAGATTTTCTTACAAAATTACTTTGTTGTTTATTGCTACTGCTACAAAAGTCTCCATTAAAGACTAAAGGAGCCAGGTGATTGTACCAATAGAATTTGGCTATGTTACTAGGGTCGGCTCTTTCACCTTGTGTATTCATTGGGTCTGGATCAGGTCCAGATATGAGGTCAAATTGGCCTTGGTTGAGATGGACTGGATCCACAGGGAACCCGAGGTACTCGGGCCATACCTAGGCAAACCCATGTCAAAAACATAAAATTCTGGGATTTAAAGCATTAATTTTAAACAAAAAAACACAATTTTAAAACCTAATCTGACCTAAAGTGAATCAATATGAATTATTTTGCCTAAAGTGATTCAAACAACATTCATTTGACAAATACAAGAGACCTAAATACAAAGCTGGAGGATTGACAAAGGGATTCTACCATGTATGTGTTGGGAAAAGGTGTCTCAACGCATTCCTAATGTTCGTTTTAATACTTTTATATGTATTCACTATTTCGTCTTTTGTGTATTTGTCTTCTTGTGGAAGAGTTGACGTCCCATTTGGAGGTGACAGGGAATTTGTCTTTAGTGGATTTTGTCCTCACATGAGAAGGTAGGCGTCCCACTTTGAGGAGTTTGGCCATGTGTCGGCATTTTGTGGGGTTGTAAAATCATTACGAATAAGACAGATTTTTATGACGCCGAAGAGCATGTAAGAGGGAGGTTACATTGGAACCTTGACCAACATTATGACAGGTTTGGACACTTGTAATGGTGCATCTTTGAATGGGTTGAATAAGGACAAATCGGGGTGCCAAAGTTTGGGTGGTCAAATATGACAGTTTATGACAATGTAAGTGTAAGAGAATATGCTAAAAATAGCCTAGAGTATCTTTTACCAAGGAGGACGTTGGAATTTGGTGTCTTGGTTTGAGTGCTATACCTCCTATGGTATTGCTTATGGTTTTCCAAAACCATTCATGGTTTCTAGTTTGAACCTTGCCTATTTATTGGTGCTTGGAATTGTAGTTTGTATGAGTTAATTTGCAGGTATCGTAATGGCGCTGAAACCACTCCAAATTTGTATGTTGGTGATACTTTTGTAATGGCTTTCTCTACAAGTGTATTGTAACCATGTTGTTTACTGAATAATACAATGGGTTTCTTTAGAGTGGGGTTTTTCTCCTGAAAGGGTTTTCCCCACACACATCTTGTGTTATGGTATATTATTTATTTTATGTTTATATGTGTTTCTTCTTTCTGTAGTTGTAAAGATTGAAAATTTACACAACACTCTTAGAATATTAGTGTAGGAAGCATTTTTGCATACCTTGCTTCCTTTCATTTGGTATCAGAGCTTGATCACTTCAGATTCTAGGTGTTGGGTAGAGGGTTTTTTGTACTAATCTTTGTTTGAGTGGGAGTTTGCGCAGAGAGGGTTTTTAATCTTATTGCAGGAAGAGATGGCAAGCACATCCAGAATAGAAATGAAGTTCACTAGCACTAATATTGAGTTGTGGAAACTTAAAATGGAAGATATGCTTGTAGACAAAGATCTATGGCTGCAATATCCGATACGAAGCCTAATGATACTAAACAAGAAGACCGAGACTTGATGGATAGAAAGGCAAAGGGTCATTTTAGATTTTGTTTGGTAGATTCACTGTTATTGAATGTTCACGAGGAAACCACCATAACAAATCTTTGGAAGAAATTGGAAGATTTGTATCAAGCTAAATCTCTGGTTAACGAATTCTTTTTGAGAAAGAAGTTGTACACTCTCAAAATGGACGATGGTGGATTTGTAGCAAATCACATGAACGCCTTCAATATGATAGTTGCTTAGTTGAACTCTATGGGAATAAATATGGAGGAGGAGGATCGTTGTATGACTTTGCTGTGTTCTCTGCTAGATTCATGGGACCACCTTGTTATGGCCGTTGGGAGCACTACCACTAGTTGAAAATCGATGAGTGGTTGCATTGTTGCTTTCTGAAGAGATGCAAAGAAAGACTTTCGAATCGGCCAAGGAGGCCCTAACTATTGGTGGAAGATCGAAATAAAAAAGACAAGAAGGACAAGAAGCAAGATAAGTCAAGATTTAAATCTCGTGGGAGATCTATATTACAATTATCTGTAATAAATGATCTCAAAATTATTGGGAAAAATCCATATTTCAAAATTCATGTACACTCTTGTTTACTTCACTCTCACTCTCTATGCAATTAGGATGGCTTTAAATGTAAAAAGTATTAGTTATTTCTCTTTTTCTTAAAATTTTATTGCATTTTTTTGGTTCCTTATATTGTCCAAGTTTTTCCACGATAATATCCCAAGAAAATGAAAATATTTTTATCTTTTGGTATGCCAAGAAATTCCTTAGAAAGATATTTGCTTCTATGTCACAAACTATTTTTAAGTCCTCCAAGTTGGAGCTGTTGAAGGTAAGTTTATAAAATTTCAATATTTTATTATTTTATTTTTGATTATAATAAATTTTAATTATACGATAATTCAAAATTGATATATTATCTACTTTTTATTTGTTAAATTTGTTTTTTTTAATTCTATGTTAGGTTGTTGAGACTCGATTCACATCACACACAATTGTTTTGAGACAACTTTTGAAGGTGTGAGAACCATTGAGTGCCATGGTTATCAACAATCTTTGAAGTGTATGGAGGAAATCAAACATAGAGAGAGCCCAAAAGGTCAAAGCATTGATCCTTGATGATGATTGGTGGGTTCATGTGGAATATATTTTGAGTTTCATTGAGCCCATCGTGAGTATGATTATGTTTGCCGATACAGGTGACCATGTTTGGGTGAAATTTATGATGGCATGGACTCCATGATTAAAAGAATAAGAACCATAATAGAAGCCGAGGAGAATTACCCCATAGAAACATTATTCAAAAGAGTGCAAATAGTCATTGTTGAGCATTGGAAGAAGATGACCACACCCTTGCATCTCCTAGCATTTGCTTTGTTCCCAAAATATTTTAGCACAGAGATACTTTCCTTGCTGAGGTGGGTGGCACCATATTGAGATGAAGAGGTTGTTGGTGGGTACAAAGTTGCAATCAGAAGAATATTCCCAAATATAGATGTACATACTACATAGTATTGTCTTGGGTGAGTTTGGCCACTTTATATCTTCAAGGAATCATGATATTTGTGCTCTTTGAGACAAGTACAAGAATGACGCTCATGAATGGTGGTACATCCATGGCCAAGGCTCTATTTACTTGCAACCTCTTGCAATAAAAATTCTATCTCAGGGATCAATTTTTTATTTTTTAAGTTCCTTACTTTTCTTTCAATGCTACATATGATGTTATATAATTGCAAATCTTGTATTTTGTAGGCAATTTCAATAGGTTGTGAGTTCTTTGGTTGAGCAAAATTGGAGTACATACTCCCTTATCCACTTAGTTAAGTGCAACTAGTTGGCTGCAAAAAAAGTAGAAGATTTGGTCTATGTGCATTCCAAGTTGCATCTCCTGTTACATAAGAAAGCTGATTACAATGAGGGGGCTACGAGGAATTGGGATGTAACCCCTTGTTTGTTGACTTAGATGTTTTTGTTGCACAACTTGCCTTAGTCTCTTTAAATGAGGCAAAATCTACACAACATGGCTAGTCAAGGTGTCATCGCAGTTGCTTGTGGCCCAAATGGACCAAATGTGACCTTGATGCTCTTGATGAAGAACAATATGAAGATTATTGTTTGTAGTTTTGCATTGACATTTGACATTGAATCAATGATATATATATATATGTGGGTTTGGGTTCTACTATATAGTAGATTTTCTTCCTCGTGTTCAATACACGAGGAAGAAAATCTACTGTAAAGTGAACCCAAACCCCAAACTTGTACTCAAATCCCGACTGGCAACTTATGAATTTGGTTTAAAATTCCTTTTCATAATGTTGTTTGGTACTTACCATTGTTTGGATTGGAATATCAAATTGCACTACCAAGAGCATCCTTTGCTTTAAAGTTCAATGCAACTACATTGCATGCACTTGTTCATAATGTGGAGTTTAGGTCCCAAAGGGATGATGTACAAAAATAAGTCATTAAAATTTTAAAGTTGTTTTAGTTGTGCTGAGAAAATAAACAGCTTACCTGCATGGTCAACATTGATGTTGTAGGTTTCCTAATTAGAATATTCAATGATTACACAACAGTTGTATAATAAACAGGCAACGTAGAACTAAAGAACAATGTAGATGTCTGAAACAACAGTTATAACTTATATCCATATATAGACAATGCACATCAAAGGATAGTGAAAACATAAAGGAGAATGTACATGCTACACCCTTAATCCTATAGTGTGCATAGGGTTATAAGTAGTTGGCTTGTGGCTACCTTAACTCTTAAGTTATATAATCATTATTATAGTCATATATTGGTAGTTAGGTCGGCCTGGGTGATATCCAAGGCATGAGTATAGTATGTATAGGAGGTAGATGTTAGTTATCATCATTATATTGAGTATTGTGTTCTTATTGAAGACAATTGGAGGTATCCCCCTCAAAGCGGATTAGGAGGTTGCCCCCTCGAAGTGGCATATTATTATCAAATATTTGTAGCATATTTCCTATTATATTCTTCTATTGTGCAAGTTATTTCATTACAAGTGGTATCAGGGCACGATCTTGGCACTATGAAGGCAAGAGACAAAGCAAATTTTTTCTGTCTCGAGAGGTCAAATTGGGAAGTGCATATCTCTTTGAAATTGGTGAATTTTTTCTTGATTTTTAAAGGGTTTTTCAAGGGCAGTTTGAGTCTGGTACAATCCAAATTTTGAGGTCATTTCGAGCAGATTTGAGGAAGTTATTGTAAAATTAGGGTTTCCACCATTTTCGCTCCTAGGGCTACAATTCAGCGAATTTTTTTCTGATTTCTGGAGGGTTGAACAAGGGCGCATTGAGACACCTATAGTCTTGGTTTGAAGGAATTTGGAGTCTTGTTCAGTAAGTTATTGCAATTTTAGGGTTTTTCATACATTCACCATATAGGTTGCAATTTGTGGAAATTTTCAGATTTGTTTACATTTATGCAAAGCTTGCATAAAGTAATTAGGGGTATACTTTTTGAAATTTTAATTTTGGTGTGAAATTTTTTTTGAAATCATCTGACCAAAGTTGGGTCAACAAAAAAAATAGATTTTGCTTGGTTAAGCTTCATCATGGTAGGAGGAGGAGAAGAAGAAGATGAAGAAGAAAAAGGTGAAGTCAAGCCAATAACACTTTTCCATGCATTATCACTACTTGGAGCAGTTCAAAAAGCATTATTTCCTAAAGGAGATCTTGATCAGGCAATTCAATCAATGCTAAGGTACCATCTACCATCCTCCACCTCTTCCTCGAAGGCACGCCAAAAGGCTAGAGAAATGGAAGAATAGATTCATCATCATCGAGAACTAGATGCAAAGGGAAGACATGTTTTGGAGCTCGAGTTAATTTTCCAGACATACACAAATGAGATGAGGACTAGGACACTCATAGAATGGAACAATTTGTTGATCAAAGATGCCATAGGCGATGAAGGTTTTATATAGAAGTATTTAAAATTTATCAGTGTCGAGGACAATGCTTTTGTAAGGGGGGGCATGCTACGCCCTTATCCTATAGTGTGCATAGGGTTATGAGTTGATGCAGGAGCATCTAGGTGGACTGGTGATCAGCATCAACCAAAAACAGGTGAGGTTTGGGTTTCATTTTTGTTATGATTTGGTTTTCATTTGGCATCTCTTGGCTATTGGAGTAAGTGGCGAGTCAAAATTTGCAAGTTTTCAGTTTTTGTCGTACTTTGGCTTCCAAGCACAACAAGCAGTTTTGTGAAATTTATTCCCAAAGATCTGTAAGAGCTAGAGTAGAATCCTTTTGTAGGGGCATTCTTGGAGGTACCATCTCGAAAGTGCAAAAAGAATTGAAGTCATATCTCTCACAGTTTGAGAGAAATTAATGTCAGAAATTGGTGTTTTAATGTCAACAGAGTGTTGTTGGTTTACGAAAAGTTTAATATCTCCTAATTCTGGAAGTTTGGATCAAAATCCTTTTGCAGGGGACCTTGGGACATCATTCCAAGCCGACTTGCCAATTTTCGTTGAATTATGAGAAGTTTGAAATTTTCTTCTTGCGGCACCCCATTCCACACAGGGTCGAAGTCACATATTTGGAAATTTTTTCCAAACAGTGTATGCAGCCTCACAAGGTAATGTTTGATGGATTTTATTTATCTCATATACATCTTTTTAAGCCAATTGAAAAATTGAAATGGGCAGTGACGGAGTATTTTCTATTCTTGCCGTAATTTCACCTTTTCACTATATACTCCATGGGCATTCTTGGAGGTACCATCTCGAAAGTGCAAAAAGAATTGAAGTCATATCTCTCACGGTTTGAGAGAAATTAATGTCAAAAATTGGTGTTTTAATGTCAACAGTGTGTTGTCGGTTAATGAAAAGTTTAATATCTCCTAATTCTGGAAGTTTGGATCAAAATCCTTTTGCAGGGGACCTTGGGACATCATTCCAAGCCTACTTGCCAATTTTCGTTGAATTATAAGAAGTTTGAAATTTTCCACTTGCGGCACCCGATTCCACACAGAGTCGAAGTCACATATTTGGAAATTTTTTCCTAACAGTGTATGCCGCCTCACAAGGTAATGTTTGATGGATTTTATTTATCTCATATACATCTTTTTAAGCCAATTGAAAAATCGAAATGGACAGTGACAGAGGATTTTCTATTCTTGCCGTAATTTCACCTTTTCACTATATACTCCATGGTAAAACAAAAAGAAAATCAATTAGTGGGCAGAATATTCAAGAAAATAAAATATGGCTGATTGCATATTGAATGTGCATTAAAACCAAATATTAAAAGATGTAATTTATTGGTAAGGCATTGCCCAACTAAGGAAGTTGAATGGTTTTGAAACCTTTCAATTCTCATCTCTATAGTTTAAAAAAAAAAACCAATGTATGGCTGAAAAGAAGTGAGCTGCCAAAAGAAAAAAAATACAGAAGGTAGAAAGAGGGAAGTGGTGCCAGAGGAAGAGCACCAGAGTGGATTTTCAAATTAGAGAAGAGATTTCTTTGAGGAAGAATTGGTTCGTTGCCAAACATAAAAAAGAAAAAGTGTGAAGTCATTGAAGTTTGCTGCCCAGAAAAAAAAAATAGAGTGTAAAGAAATTATTGAATTGGCTGCACAAGGAGGAAACATCTACAGAAATGAAGCAAAATATTCAGCAAAAGAGTGGGAGTGAAGATTCAGATTGGAGAATGAAGTGTGCTGATATGTGTGAGCTGAGAAAGCCATTGAAGGCTTGTTTGTAAATCTGAATGTAAGATAGTTGATTCCTTTCAATAAAATCAGTGATACCATAGTATTTGCATTTAGCTGTTCATGATTTGGCATATGAATGTAGTTGTTTGCAATCTTGTTGAAATTGGGTATTGGAAGTGAAGCAGAGCATGCCCATATGATGTGAATATATATTTGGTTGTATGAGTTTGTTTGACAATTGTTTGTGTTTTTGTCAAGAGGGGAGTACCCTCTTGCATTATGAGTAGTCAGCTTGTGGCTACCTTAACTCTTAATTAAGTTATATAATCATTATTATAGTCATATATAGGTAGTTAGGTTGGCCTGGGTGATATCCAAGGCATGAGTATGGTATATATAGGAGGTAGAGGTTAGTTATCATCATCATATTGAGTATTGTGTTCTTATTGAGGACAATTGGAGGTATCCCCCTTGAAGCGGATTAGGAGGTTGCACCCTCGAAGTGGCATATTATTATCAAATATTTTGGCAGCATATTTTCTATTATATTCTTCTATTGTGCAAGTTATTTCATTATAGTACATTAGAGCTCCCGACTGTTCAGGACATGTCCATAAATATCATTTCAGTTGAGGGGTGTGGCTTTTGCAACTAATCATTGCCAATCACTCAACCAACCAAGACAATAAAAAATTTAAAGTGTCCCTACATTACACAAATATAAAACACTTAAGTTGCCTGTTCTGGTACGGGGTTGAGTATGGGTATGGGGTTCTGGTATGCTGGCAATTTTTTTTCCTTGGGTTCAGTATGGTTGGGTACGGCTAAATATATAATATAATATAATATATAATATATTATTATTAATAAATAATACAATATAATATATAAATTTATAAATTGTAAGAGCGACAGATTTTAAATTTCTTTCGAAGCGAAGTGAAACTTTCGGCAGAAAAGAAGGGCATCAATCCTTAATCATCCATTTTCCACGGCGATTATTACCAGAATGTAAATAAGAGGCTGCCGAAAATGACGAAGCTACCGAATTTAAATGCACCTAGGGTTTCTCATGGAGTTGCTTCGGGCAAATGCTTTGGGGCTTCTTCAGCCGGAATGTCTGCTTTGACAGGCACCATTGCTCAGAGTTCACGAGGCTTCGCGGATTATATGTCCGGTTTCTCTGCTGCACAGACTACCTCTTTGCCTGGGGTTATGGGCTTACTCGGCGGTCGGGATGCCTCGATGTAGGCCCTCATAGAATCCCCAAAAGACGAAGGAAATGCTGATGGGCTCAAGGCTAACAGGAAAGTATCACAGACAATGGGTTTGTGTAGGGCTCAAAATGGCCCGCCTGGAGATTCAAATGCCTCGGTCAGTGATATTGGGGTTACATCTGTACATTCCTCTACCTCCCTTAAGCTTTACTCTGCTATTAAGGGTGCCCGAGCTGCAATTGGGGAAGACCCTCGAGGGTTTGGTATATCTCCACACCCCTCTAGGCTTCCGTCCTCGAGAGACAAAACGGCTAAAAATTCCACCTTCGCGGATGCAATAAAATGTGGACAGGGCACTAACACACGAATTATGACTGCCTCTCTTTCAGGCGCCCCTTTGGTTGAGACCGGATCTAGGTATGAGTTGTTTGGGGCCTTGTAACACCCACTCTTATTTACAGATTATAAACTTACATATAATAGAATTTCAGCGGAAAGAATAACTAACACAGTATCAAATGCAATAAAATTCAAGTTTACAACTGACTTTCATTTTCAGCTGAAATAATCTTTTCTAACAGAATACATGTAACCAAGAATAAATTAACTAACTTTCTTTAATGAAATTCAAATATTAAGATAGGAAGAGAGATTAAGAAAAGTACAACTTGAATAGCTTCCTGCTGATTTGATTGTAGATCCTCCTCTGGATTTTGGAAAAAGGAATATCAACAAGGGTTTTATCCCCCCAACCAAGACCAACTGGTCTCCTGTGCTTCTTCAACTGAAGAAACCCGACCCTTCACGAGGCTGATTAGCGAGGAATCTAATAACAACAATATGCCTCTGAGCTTGGTGTCAAGAACCTATACTTCCTGATCAATCTTTTCCCTATAGGTACCTCCTAACTGGAAAGATCACTCTGACCAGTGGTATATCTGGTACTTGATAGTTGACAAATGCCTATACTGCATCGTAACCTTGGCCAAGGATTTTTAATAATTATCTGACACTATTGTGTCGTCAGCATTCACCCTTGCTCGGCATTGTCATGTCCCTACATTATGTATTATTCATTCAAATCAAAGATATGAATGATATTATAAATTGAATATATTTAAATAATATTTATTTAAAACAATTAAAAGATATATTATTATTATATTTATAACTAACACATAAATAATAATATATTATAAATATATCTAATAATATAAATATAAATATTCTTATATTTATCTTATATTATAATATAAATATAAATAATCTAATATAAACCATATATCATTTATTATAATGATATAACATAAATACAAATAATATAAATAAAGTATATGTTAAGGGAGTTACGTATGGTTACCACAAGTCATAGAAGGGAATAACATAAAGTAATAAAAATTATAAAAGGGTAAGTATGTCTTTTACCATAATAAATATCCCTTGAAAGGGAAATAAATAAAGAAAAGAAGATGGGCAATAAATAAATAATATCCCATAAATAAATATATTTAGCTCCGCATTATATTTATATATATTTCTAAGTCATAAATAGAAAAGATATCATAAATATATAGAGGGAGGAATTATTCAAGTAAAAATATAATAATAATAATAATAATAATAATATATAATAGTAAATATATATTTGTTCATTGCATAATATAAGGCATTCATATATGGAATCGGGCTGTTGAGAAGATGCCGATCTCATAATAAGGAGCCCTTAACTAATACAAACAAATATCGAGTATCAAAGTTTAATAATATTTATTTATTAAGGGTGGTGATGGGTGGTGAATTGCACCCCTTCAAACTTATAAATATTAACGGGCCCATCTAACAAAAGAAGGGAAAAGGAATAGAAAAAGGAGGAGAATAAATATCTACCGCATCCAAAAGGTACTTGCAGATCGTCTGAACAGCAGAATAGGTAAAAGAGAATAGAATCCAGTGAGCAGATTCAACAAGACAAGTAGCATAAAGAGGTACGTGCACTTTCCTTATTAATAGGTTAGGCAATATAAATGTTGTAGAAGAATAATATGAATATAAATGGACTGTCAAGTTAATTGGTATAATTATGATGTTAGCTATAAATAAATGCACTTAACTTAGACAAAACTATGAATGCACAGAAACTAATATAATGAATAAATGTAATGATATATGATCAATATTAATATAAGGCATCTTGTCTTAAATTCCAATAAGAACAATTATGATATTTATGAAATTAATTAAAGATAAAGTTGTGGTATGCTTGGAGCTGACTCAGACTCTCCCTTTAACCCCTCTATCACCTCTAAGGTGTGACGTAGTTGGAATAGTTTATTTTAGCCTAGGTACCTCTCGACTGGACGTAAGTCCCTCGACCAAGTGATGAGGAACCCCATGTGTGGGTGAAGTCCTTGGGCCTAGGAGAACTCACAGGTATCGCTCTATGGATGGTGACTCTCGTCTGGATGAGGTACTCCGTGTGTGAGTGAAATCCCACGAGCCAAATGGTGAGGGACTCCGTGTCTGAGTGAAACCTTTGGGCCTTCGTAAGAGATGGAACTATTTCCGTAATGAAATCATGCTTGGTGATCTAGAGCTGGTTAACGCAAGAGTCTACCATAAGTCCCTCACAAGTCATATCATGAACCAATGATAACAATGAATAATGTGAATGTGCTTATAAATTGAAAATGTCTTAATGCATGATGATGAAACAAATATATGAACTTAATGTGAATATAATCTAATATGTGATAGTCTTAATGAATTTATATTGAAATAAAAGATGAATCGAATACTAATGTTCTCTTTTACTAAGTCGTAAGGTTGAGAAAAATTTCAGCATACTAGGAGGGGACATTACAGGCATTGACTTTATTTCATATGTTTCTTTTTGGTTACAGGTTTGGACGAACAACTGGTATAATTCACTTGACATGCTTACAGATTTATAAGAGATTTAGCATAAGAACATTTAGACAGAAAGGTATCCTTTAACTCAGTAACCGAAGTCAAATCTCTCAATGAGCATATATATATATATATATATATATATATATATATATATAGATTTACATATAGATTTAAATATATATAGGTATGAAGACAAATACTTCTGCAGATTCAAAGATTTGGAATTGAAAGACACATACGGATTTAGGAGATTCATGCATGAATCGCAGAATAGAAAAATATAGAGTAACAAAATGAATTATAATCAGGAACAGCTACGGCTATCCAAAATAATGCATTTCTATCCATCGCATGATGAACTATAATATATTGAAAGGAGCCATTCTCTTGCCTGATTAAGCTTTTGCAAGTCGAAGTTGAGGAATATGCGACTGCAAAGACAAATTCTGATTGCCGGACTGGTTCTTGCTATCGCTCCTATGATATTGATTCGACAGAGTAAGAAAAATATGAAGCTCACGCACAAGGAAAAATATGATTCGGATTTCTGAGTTGCAGTGACGAGGACACTCACAGAATGCAATCAATGTTCATAGCCTAGCTCACTAATCCTGCGAATGCTTTTTGGAAAAGGGTGCGAATGCTGTTTTTCAAGATTGAGTGAAGAATGACGAAGAAAAGGATGAACGCCAACAAATATAGGCAGGCCCACTCCTTCCCCCGTCCGCATGCAAGAAGGAACGTTTCCTTCTTGCGTGCGGGCGGAGTGGAGGAGTTACATACAAGACTCTAGCTCGCACACCACTAAGCGCTCCTCATGAGGTGAGCTAAAAAAATATATATATTATTTATTATGCATAAGGAAAATAATTCTTACCAACTTGAAATATATATACGTATATGTATGTGCCTTGGTCAAGGCTACGATGATATAGTTGTCTAGACTTAGATTTAGGCAACATTGTTGTTTTTCGATTCTCGTAACCACACCTCTCCCTGTTGATATCCCTTTTTCCTTGTCACTTGATTTGTCCTGCAAACACTTCAACAATTAATGAAGGTTAAATCTTTTCCTCGATATGAACATTAATATATATTATATTCATTCATCCATTCTCACATAAAATTGAAAAATATTCGCATATAAAAGAAAATCATTTTCACATAATTATACACCTTATTCAACGAATAAATTCATATTCACATGAAAGCAGTTATACACACTAACAACATAACCAACATTTCATTGTTCAGTGGAAGGGGATGTAACATATTCTTCCCCTTAAGAATCATCGTCCTCGATGATTATTTATTAATATATATATCAAAATTTAACAACATAATCTCACATAAGTCTTAATTGTTTGGGAATAAATAAGGAAACTTTTGCTGAATCTCATCATAATCTTCCCAGGTGGCATTCTCTTTTGAATATTGCTCCTACTGGACCTTACATTGTACCACCTCGCGATTACGTAAGTGCAGCTTACGTATCTTGAGTACTCGGAGTGGCTTTATTGTGATCACCCAGGGTCCCGTACCTGCAATGATTTCCATTCAATCATATGTTCAGAGTCTACATAATATTTCTTGAGATAAGAAACATGAAATACATTGTGAATTCTGGCGAGAGTTGGGGGTAGAGCAATTTTGTATGGCACAGGATTGATAATTTCTGAACTTCAAAAGGTCCCACGTATCTTGGGGCTAACTTGGAGGCTTTCGCAAATTTTACAGAGCTTTTCTGTGGTTTTACCTGCAAAAGAACTTTTTCTCCCACTACAAACTGTCTGGGAATACGTTTTGCATTAGCATAACTCTTTTGCCGGTCATTGGCCTCTTTCAATCTCTGCCTGATTATCCTTACCTGCTCTTCCATTTCTTGAAGCATTTTAGGTCCTAGAACGATCCTGTCTTCCCACCTGCTCCAAATTATAGGGGTTCTACATTTCCTGCCATACAATGCTTCAAAAGGTGCCATTTTTATTGCTGATTGATATGAGTTATTATAAGCAAACTCTACCAAGGGTAAATATTCCTCCCACTTGTATTGTTGATCCATACAGTACATTCTAAGTAGATCTTCTAAAATTTGATTTACCCTTTCCGTCTGACCATCTGTCTCGGGATGATAAGTTGTACTAATATTTAACTGAGTCCCCAAGGCTAAAAATAAGGTTTGCCAAAATCTGGATGTCATCCTGGTATCTCTATTTGATATGATATTTTTTGGTATTCCATGGAGATGAAAAATTTCTTGTACAAATTTTCGTGCGATCACTGGTGCCCCATTTGTCAAATTCCTGGTATGAAATGTGCCACTTTGGTGAGTTTGTCCACTACCACCAATATGGCATTATGCCTGTTCCTAGTCATAGGTAAACCTTGTACAAAATCCATACTAATAATTGGCCATTTCCAATCAGGTACGCTATGTGGCTGAAGTAATCCTGCTGGATGTTGATGCTCTACCTCGACCTTTTGAGATTTAAAACATCCTGCCACAAATCTTGCAGCGTCCTTTTTCATTCCTTTCCAAAAATATAACGGTTTGATGTCGGCCACCATCTTGGTTACTCTTGGGTGTCCTGAATATGGTGCGGTGTGTACTTCTTTTCATATTGTTTTCCTTAACTCAGAAGACTTTGGAATATACATTCTACCTTTAAATCTCAAAAGCCTATTTGCTTCAATGTGAAAACCTTCATATTTAGGCTCCTGTGGATTTGACTGAAGAGCTTCTCGAACTTGCAAATAATATTCATCTTCATGTAATTTCTGAATCACCTATGTTCTAAAATCAGTGTTGATTGACACCATGGACGTTATATGCTTCCGTCGACTCAATGCATCAGCTACTCTGTTTTCCTTGCCCTTAATGTAACTGATCTCGAAATCATAATTTGCGATTAACTCCATCCATCTTCTCTGGCGAGCATTTAGATTGGGCTATGTAAATATGTACTTCAAACCTTGATGCTTTGACTTAAGTTCAAAAGTTTTTCCTAATAAATAATGTCGCCACAGCATGAACAATAGCTGCTAACTCTAAATCTTGGGGTGCATAATTTTGCTCATATTGTTTCAATTTCCGAGATTCATAAGCCACTACCTTTCCTTCTTGCATTAACACTCCGCCTAATCCAACAAAATGACTATTAGGATTTGGTACTATCAATATTGGGGCAGTTGTTAATTTTTCCTTTAATAGGTTAAACGCCTCGACATTTTTCAGTCCATTCGAATCTTTTTCCTTTTCTTTGAAGAGAGGTAATCGGATGAGCAATTCTAGAAAAATCTCTGACAAACCTTTTGTAATACCCAGCTAATCCCATGAAACTTCTAACCTTAGGAACATTTTTCGGTACTGGCCAATCCACTATAGCTTTTATCTTAGCAGGATCCACTGCAATTCCCTTAGCTGATATTATATGGCCCAAATATTGTATCTCTTTCTAGAAGAAGGTACATTTTGACAATTTTCCATATAGTTTATGATCCCTTAACCGTTGAAAAACTATTTGGAGGTGTTGAAGGTGCTCTTCCTCATTTCTGGAGTAGATAAGAATGTCATCTAAGAATATCAATACAAACTTATCTAGGCAATCTCTGAAAACACTGTTCATTAAATTCATGAACGCGGCTGGGGCATTGGTGAGTCCAAATGGTAGAACTGTGAACTCATAGTGTCCATATCTAGTTCTGAATGCTGTCTTATGAATGTCTTCCTCTTTTAAACTGAGCTGATGATACCTGACCTCAAATCTATTTTTGAGAATACTGCAGCCCCTTTCATTTGATCAAAAAGATCATCTATTCAAGGTAAGGGATATTTGTTCTTGATGGTGAGCTTATTTAGCATTCGGTAATCTATACATAAATGAAGAGTCCAATCCTTCTTTTTAACAAAAATCACTAGGGCACCCCATGGTGAAACACTCGGTCATATCAAACCCTTATCTAGTAATTCCAGTAATTGTGCCTTCAGCTCCACCAGCTCTAAGGTGGTCATACAGTAAGGTACTTTTGAAATAGGTTCGGCCCCTAGTACTAGATCAATGGTAAAATAAAATATTCTTCTAGGTGGTAACCCAGGTAGTTCCTCGGGAAATACATCTTGATATTCCCGAAGATAAGGGTATTTTTCAGCGAAGGTCTTGTTGCTTCTCAATCTGACTGGATGCTTATTCCCAGTTATCCCTACAGGTAGCTATCATTGATCAACAGGATTTTTGGGCCAGCGGCCAACAGTACAGGAGATAGACTCTATAATATCTCCTCTTCTTCTTTAGGCTCTGCAAAACCAATGGGGGTATTCCCTATTCAACATCCATGAAATATGCTTATGGCTTGACTGGGATGTTGATGCAAAGCAGATAAATCCTCCTTTTTATAGACCAAAACTGTGAGATAAGTGCAAAGGGGCTAGCTCAGGGCCTATGTTCAGTTGTGAGACAAAGGATTTTGATCCTAAAACTACTTCTAAGGTCCTAATGGTTTGGTTTTGAAGTTTTAAGTTTGATTTTGTGTTTGGATGCAAAACTGAGACTTTGGGTTGCAACCTCAATACAAGACTGGATCGGTGCCTATCCAGGGCTTGGAGTCAATAAACATACACATGTGAATGGTCAGCATAAACATTTACCAAAGACTGGATATCAAGGGGATTTTTAGTATCTGCCTTACAGATACTTCCCAACACAGAGTATCCTGTTATCTCTACTTATTGATACCCCTATTGCAATGTCTTCTTCCCAACACTTGATCTGAAACATTTAATCTACTCCTTGAGCAGAGGTAAGAAATCAAGCATTCAACACAGCAAACCTATATTCTAGAATCATAAACACCCCTCAAATGCTTAGATTCATAAGAACACATTCAATTTGGAGACAGATAACAGAACACATGCAATATAGCATTACTCATTTAAATCAGCATGATATCAGTAGATTTATGCAGAAAAACATACAACATGAGACTCATGAACTCACAAGATAGCCAAGACAGAGCCACCAATGAAGTCGTATCTTATTACATCACCAAAATATTTGTCCAGTTTTTCAACCCCCCAAAATGAGTCACACAGCCTGCTATATAGAGCAAGGAATGTGCACCCAACATTGAAAGTACATGGTTGACTCAAAAAATCGCCAGATATAGTGCATCATGAGAAATGGCGCTCAACACATTGAATGCAGCCGATAGAGGAGGAGACAGGGAGTGGTTGAACTCGAGCCTTGCGCCGCCACTTGGGGATTCACATCTTCAATCGGGTACTTGATCCGTCCATGCCTTTGCCCATACCCTGTAACATCCGCCATTAATAGCATACCAACCCGCGGCCTTGGTACTGCAGAGGAATGCGCCTTTTAAAACTTTCCCGCCAAGAAATATGACCCTGATATTTTCAAACTATGTGAGAACTGATTATCCCACATGCACCCTGTGGCGACCTCAATACTTTATATACTAGGCCGTGAGAATATATGTCGGTGATTTTGCTCCCGACGACGCCAGCTTCGACCTCATCATCATCCTCCTGCATGATAACCCGATGTTCAATATCACCCTAATGTCAGCGAACCGCTTGCATGATAATCCTTCCTTGAAAAATCACCCCGATATTTCACATCACCCTAATGTGAAATATCATCCTTATTGGAAAATCACCCCGATAAGAAAATATCACCTGACTGCACCCCATCGATCCTGATGACGTCACCGTCATATCCATACCATACATCTCACTGTTGATCCCTGATGACGTCACCGTCATACCGACAAAATAGGGTGATATTCGCAAGATGACTGATGTTTGGAATATCACCCTTCGCATGAAAATTAGGTCGCACTGTAGCTTCATTGTAACATCGGGGTGATATAATGAATATGACTGATATTAGAAAAATCACCCCTTCCTTCGTAATATGATGAAGCCGGTAGACATGCACATATCACCCCCCGCACAAATATCGGGTCATATTGAAACTTCGCAGCAACAGGGTGATCATCCATAAGATGACTGATATTCAAAATATCACCCCACGGGCGAGGGATCAGGTTGGTATGAATATATGATCCCCGCACAAGAAATCAGGGCGATACTTGGAAATATGATGATGACCCCCTCCTCCGGAATATCAGGTTATATTTGAAATATGATGAGGTGCAAAGACTTAGACGTTTTTTGGATTTTTTGGGAAGGCGCCTGCATGTTAATTGCTTGTAACCTGAGTGTTCATGCAGGCGGTAACATAGGCTCCGACTGGGGATGTGCAGGCGCAAGGCTGCAGTGAGAACCAGATCACCCCAGGGCAGACCAGGCAAAACACACAAAAAAAATGCATAACACCGACTATACAGAGCAACTTACAAATAATTTACAAATGTGCACAGAAAAGGTTACTTATGAAAAATAAGCTTTGAGGAATTGACCATGCACAGGCAATTCCAACATTTCACCATTCAGGGCCTGAAGGAAGTAGGAATTTTCTCCATGAATATTGCCAATTTGATATGGACCCATCTATAATGGCTCAAATTTATTATGCTTACCTTTATCCTGGCTCTTTGTATTCCAAACATGGACCAAGTCATTTATTTGAAACCTCCTTTCAGTAGCTCTTCTATCAAACAAATATTTCATCTTCTGTTGTTTCTTGATATTTGTCATGTGTGCCTGTCTTCTGATTTCATCTAATGCGACCAGCTGATTTATCCTTTTAGTCATTGAGTCCTCCACCTCTGTATCATTTTCTTGTATAAATCTATAGACTGGCAAAAGGTTGTTCACGGGTAGCTTAGGTGGTGCACCATACACTAACTCAAAAGGTGATCTTGCAATTGATTCCTTCACTGTCATCCGGTTGGCCCATAGTGCCATCTTTAACTTTGAATCCCACGCCCTTTTGCTCTTATCAACCATCCTTTTAATGATTTTCATGAGGTTCTTGTTGCTTGATTCTGCTTGACCATTCCCCTGTGGATGATATGGTGATGCATATGACAGATTGATCCCATATTTTTTGCAAAAATCAACAAATTCACCAGATCTGAAGCACATGGCATTGTCCGTGACAATTGTAGCTGGCGCTCCAAATCTGATAATAATATTTTCTAGAATGAAATCCATCACCACTTTGCTTGTAGCTCTTTTAGTTGGAATGGCCTCAACCCATTTGGTAAAATAATTAGTAGCAACCAGAATCCAACTATGTCCCCCGCTTGATTTTTCTGAGATTTCCCCTATAAAATCAATCCCCCACTGTTGAAATGGAGCTTCTACAGTTACAGTCCTAAGGGGTAATGCACCTTCATACTTGAGCTTCCCTGAAAACCTTTGGCAGGAGTCACATTTTCTTACCAACTTTTGTGCATCTGAGAAGAGAGCTGGCCACCAATATCCTGCTCTAAGAATTTTGTGGGTTGTTGTCCTGGCAGCATAATGTCCACCACATCCTCCTTTGTGCATATCATTTAAAATATTAGCAGCCTGATTTTCATCCACACATCTCAGTAGGACACCCTTAGGATTCTTCCAATACAGCTCTCCTTGAAGAATTATGTACTTGATTGCATGTAACTTCAAGGTCCTTTTTTGACTATCACTAAAGTGGGAAGGACAATTCAAATTTTGCAAGTAATACACAATGTCCTTATACCAATAAGATTCTGACATATTAACAGTTTCATTTTGCACCATGTTCACTTGGCACGCTTCTAGATTTGATTCTGTCATTATCTTTGCCAAACCTTGTCCCCTTACCAGCTTTGTGATCTGTATCTCTATGTTGAATTTTTGTAGTTTATTTATCCATCTACATCTTCTTCCAGCTACCTCCTGTTGAGTAAATATATCTTTAACTGCTGCATGAGGCACGTATGTAACTATGTGAGAGAACACTAAATATGGCCTGAAGCTCTTGACTGCTCTAACTAGTGCATATGCCGGTTTCTCCATGATGTCATACTTTAATTCAGCAACCTGTAATGACCTACTAAAGAAGGCAATAGGCTGTTCAAAACCCTCTTCATTCTTTTGTAATAAGCATGCAGCAATAGTGTGGAAAGAAGCAAATGAAAACAATTGGAATGGCTTAGAAAAATCAGGAGATTTTAGTACAGGAGCCATCTTAATAGCTTCTTTTATGTTCTGGAATGATTTGGTTGCTTCATCCTCTCATTTGACAGTTGCACCTTTCTTCAACATTTTGGAGATATCTTTTGTGGTCTCTGCAAAGTTAGGCACAAATCTTCTTACAAAATTAATTTGTCCAAAGAAGGACTGAACACCTTTTACTGTTCTAGGGATCTGAATTTTGTCTATTGCAGCCACCCTTTCAGGATCAATCCAGACTCCATCCTTGGAAACAATGTGTCCAAGCAATTTTCCTTCCACTACCCCAAAAACACACTTCTTTGGGTTAAGTGAGATGCCATACTCCAGTGCTCTAATAAAAATCTGTTCTAAGTGCATGCAGTGTTGCTCTTCCCTTTTTGAAAAGGCGGTTAAGTCATCTTGATATACAGCCAGGATTGAGTCAATCAATCCTGCAAAAGCAACATCCATGGCCCTCTGAAATGTAGCACCTGCATTTGTCAGTCCAAATGGCATTCTCACATAAACATAGGTTCCCCATGGAGTGGTGAAGGCAGTTTTGAACTGTTTTGATTCTTTTACTTTCACTTGATTGTACCCTGAAAATCCATCCATCATGGATAAAAGCTCATAGCCAGTCACCTTCTGCAACATGGCCTCCATGTTTGACAATGGATAATTGTCCTTCAAAGAAGATATATTCAAATTTCTAAAATCCACACAAAGTCTTATGTCACCATTCTTTTTTCTAACTGGGACAATGTTGGACACCCAAGTCGAGTGTCTGATAGGCATGATTATTCCAGCCTCCCTAAGCTTCATAAGTTCTTCCTGCATTTTTGGAGCTAAGGTGGGGTTGATAGGGCTTTGTTTTTGTCTAAATGGTTTAGCTCTAGGCTTCAATGGGATTTCATGCTGGAATAAATCCTCTCTATAAGCTTTCAGATCTTCATAGGACCAGGCAAAGACATGCTTATACCTTCTCAGTAGTGCAATCAGCATAATTCTGATATGTGGCTTGAGCTGTTTGCCAATATATACCTTTTTGGGGGCATGAGATGTCCCCAAGTTTATCTCCTCTAAATCATTCTTATTTGTTGGAGATGCCTTTGTAACAAATTGGTCCCTATTGTCAAAAGCTCTCTCTAAAGCAACCAACCCTCTAGGGATTTTATTTGTCTTGAGTTGAATTATTTCTTTCCCTAAGAGAGTTTCTTTTCCATCTACAACCTCTACAAAGTTCTGAAAATCAATTTCTTGGTTTTCATATTCATCAATGCAATGTAGGAATCTCAACAAATCTTTATCATCATCAAACACTTGCCAGCTGCATACATTGTCTGACACTGCAGGTCTAAGTTTGACCTCAACATTTGTGACATCTGATAGAGTGATATCATCTGGCCTTATGGCTACATTGGCTAGAAAATCTGCCATGACATTTTTTGATCTCTCTATCCAGTTTATTGAAAATGCATCAAACAATTTAATTGTATCTCAAACAGCATGTTTATACTGTCTCAACCTTTTATTCCTTGAAGCATACTTATCTCTAACCTGGGAAACAATTAACTCAGAATCTCCAAACACTTTTATCATCTTAATTCCATGTTTCAGAGCCATATTCAATCCTAGTAACAAAGCT
This sequence comes from Cunninghamia lanceolata, assembly GCA_027924645.1. Taxonomy (NCBI): domain Eukaryota; kingdom Viridiplantae; phylum Streptophyta; class Pinopsida; order Cupressales; family Cupressaceae; genus Cunninghamia; species Cunninghamia lanceolata. The sequence goes on from BSBN01001750.1 coordinate 111,296, forward strand.
TCATATTCTGCAATATTGTTTGTGCAAGCAAACTTCAGCAAGAAAGAGAATTTTAGAAGCTTACCAGCTGGAGACAAAAACACAACTCCAGCACCATAGCCTTCCTTCGAACAAACTCCATCAAAATACATGGTCTAGAGACCCTGCTGGTCAAGCTCTTGAATGCACATATCTCTTTCCTTATCTGAGATAACTCTGAAATTATCACAGTCAGTGTCCACAAAACAAATATGTTCCTCTGACTCTTGATCCTCAACAGTCTCTAGTGATCTTTCTTCTCTAATCAATTTGACATCCTTGCCATTCATTGGGATCATAGCATATGACAGGTCTAATTGCATACTTCCACCAATCAGTGCTGCCCATCTTCTTGACAACAACATGCCATATCGTGGCTTGATATCAACAACTGTTATGTTCATCTTATAGGTCTTTTCAGGATATGTTGCCAATCTAAAATCCACATCTTTCATAATTCCAATGACCGGTACTTCTCTAGCATCCATGGCATAGCACTTCCCACATGCTTTGTCTATTTTTAATCCAACTTGTTGTATGATAGCTAGAGGCATGATGTTTGTTGATGCTCTAGAATCAAGCATACAATTTCTGATTGTTTTTCCATTGATAACCAGGGAGACATAAAATGGCTCAACCTGTGAAGGGCATTTTGTCATGGTCACCCCCAAATATACTTCAGGAGTCTCATCTTCATCAGTACACGTGGCCAGCGTCTTACCTTGAGGTTCATCATTCTGCTTGGCTTGACAAGGCATTCCTGAAATCAAGGATACTGTTTTGTTTCTGAATTCTTCAACTTTCATCAACTCCATTAATGGAACAAAGACTTTTATCTGAGCCAAGACCTGAGTGATGTCAAACGGAGCATAATTTTGAATAACAGTTGTAGCTTGCAGTTTGAGATTTAGTATTTGGATTTTGCAGAATTTTTACATCATCTCTTCTGTTTGTCTTACCAGACGCTTTTCTATTATTTTCAATATTTGTTGCAATTTTGAAAGCATCTCTGAGGCTATGAGGACCTTTATCTCTCAATCCATAAGCAGTTTTGGCATCAAAAGCATTTATGTATAACACTATGCACATAGGTTCATTAGGCCTCAGGTGATGTGGCAGTTTGTTCAATACCTTAGTAAATCTAGCATTGAAATCAGCAACCTGTTCATTTGATCCTTTGGTAATTCCAGTGAATTCATTTATGAAGAAACTTGGGTCAGTCTTGTCACCATATTGTTCTTTGAATATTCTCCTGAAGTCCTCCCATGATGAAATACTTCTGTCAGGCAGACCTTTATACCATTCTCTGGCCTCATCAACTAAGGATTGCATAAATAATTTCATAAATACATCCTCATGCTCAACCTCAAAGTTGTCCATGATATTTTGAAAAGCCTTCAAGTGATCCTCACCTGATACAACATTATTTCCTGAAAATTTTGGCACCTGCAGCCTCACATGTTTGTCAATAGGATTTGGGTAACCAGGAATACCATCAAACACAAGCTGTCTGAATCTGTCTAGCTGCATAGGTTGTCTACCAAACTGATTAGCATTAGCATTTCTATTTGCATTCTGGTTTCTTACATTATTTAATGGTACCCTAGCATTGTTTGCATTCTGTCTTTGATCATTATGCTGATCCTGTATTTCATTTCTTTGTTGATTTCTCTGCATATTTGCATTTTCAAGGGTAGGAATTGAATCATTCTGAACAACTCTCAGAGCTTGCACTTTCTGTCTCATGTCATCTCTGATCTTTACTGCCTGCAGATATTCTAGTTCTGCCCTTAAGCTCTTAATTTCATCGGCTAATTCCTCCTCTCTAGGCATAGAAGAGGATGGCTTTATTACATTCTGATCATCATTATCATCCCTTGGGGATTCAGCTTCTTCAAATCTGTCAGGGGAATCTACAAAAGGGCGTTCTTGAAACACCTCTAACCTCATTCTCAACCCACTGCCCTGCTATCTTTCATATACATTCTGGATCTCAGCCTCAGTGTTTGAAAAACAAGGTATTGTTCGCTCTGAAGATCCTGGGTTGTCTTGAATATTATCATGTTTTTTGGGGCTGGGAGAACCATTCTGATTGGCCCAAGCAGTCCCTTTCTTTCTGTACATCATTCTGATGGGTAACTCTTCAAACAGAGGATTACGCAGGGATCTTCTCCCTTGCATACAAATTTTTACTTTACCGGTTGGGAGATTAGCTCGGAGTCGCCACCTATAACTAGGAAATATTTTCTTTTAAAATTAGGGTTCTTTCACTTCACGTCCTTAGCGGAGTTGCCAAATCTGTTGCTTCTCAATCCGACTGGATGCTTATTCCCAGTTATCCCTACAAGGTAGCCATCAATGATCAACAGGATTTCTGGGCCAGGGCCAACAACATAGGAGATAGACTCTATAATATCTCCTCTTCTTCATTAGGCTCTGCAAAACCAAGGGGGGTATTCCCTATTCAACATCTATGAAATATGCTTATGGCTTGACTGGGATGTTGATGCAAAGCAGATAAATCCTTCTTTTTATAGACCAAAACTGTGAGATAAGTGCAAAGGGGCTAGCTCTGGGCCTATGTTCAGTTGTGAGACAGAGGATTTTGATCTTAAAACTACTTCTAAGGTCCTAATGGTTTGGTTTTGAAGTTTTAAGTTTGATTTTGTGTTTGGATGCAAAACTGAGACTTTGGGTTGCAACCTCAATACAAGACTGGATCGGTGCCTATCCAGGGCTCGGAGTCAATAAACATACACATGTGAATGGTCAGCATAAACATTTACCAAAGACTGGATATCAAGGGGATTTTTAGTATCTGCCTTACAGATACTTCCCAACACAGAGTATCCTTTTATCTCTACTTATTGATATCCCTATTGCAATGTCTTCTTCCCAACACTTGATTTGAAACATTTAATCTACTCCTTGAGCAGAGGTAAGAAATCAAGCATTCAACACAGCAAACCTATATTCTAGAATCATAAACACCCCTCAAATGCTTAGATTCATAAGAAGAACACATTCAATTTGGAGACAAATAACAGAACACATGCAATATAGCATTACTCATTTAAATCAGCATGATATCAGTAGATTTATGCAGAAAAACATACAACATGAGACTCATGAACTCACAAGATAGCCAAGACAAAGCCACCAATGAAGTCGTATCTTATTACAGCACCAAAATATTTGTCCAGTTTTTCAACCCCCAAAATGAGTCACACAGCCTGCTATATAGAGCAAGGAAGGTGCACCCAACATTGAAAGTACATGGTTGACTCAAAAAATCGCCAGATATAGTGCATTATGAGAAATGACGCTCAACACATTGAATGCAGCTGGTAGAGGAGACTGGGAGTGGTTGAACTCGAGCCTTGCGCCGCCACCTGGGGATTCACATCTTCAATCGGGTATTTGATCCGTCCATGCCTTCGCCCATACCCTGTAACATCCGCCATTAATGGCATACCAACCCGTGGCCTTGGTACTGCAGAGGAATGCGCCTTTTAAAACTTTCCCGCCATGAAATATGACCCTGATATTTTCAAGCTATGTGAGAACTAATTATCCCACATGCACCCCGTGGCGACCTCAATATTTTATATACTAGGTCGTGAATATATGATGTCGGTGATTTTGCTTCCAACGATGCCAGCTTAGACCTCATCATCATCCTCCTGCATGATAACCCGATGTTCAATATCACCCTGACGTCAGCGAACCACCTGCATGATAATCCTTCCTTGAAAAATCACCCCGATATTTCACATTACCCTGATGTGAAATATCACCCTTATTGGAAAATCACCCCGATAAGAAAATATCACCTGACTGCACCCCATCGATCTCGATGACGTCACCATCATATCCATACCATACATCTCACCGTTGATCCCTGATGATGTCACCGTCATATCGACAAAATAGGGTGATATTCGCAAGATGACTGATGTTTGGAATATCACCCTTCGCATGAAAATCAGGTCGCACTGTAGCTTCATTGTAACATCGGGGTGATATAATGAATATGACTGATATTAGGAAAATCACCCCTTCCTTCGTAATATGATGAAGCCGGTAGACATGCACATATCACCCCCCGCACAAATATCGGGTCATATTGAAACTTCGCAGCAACAGGGTGATCATCCATAAGATGACTGATATTCAAAATATCACCCCACGGGCGAGGGATCAGGTTGGTATAAATATATGATCCCCGCACAAGAAATCAGGGCGATACTTGGAAATATGATGATGACCCCCTCCTCTGGAATATCAGGTTATATTTGAAATATGATGGGGAGGCCCAAAGACTTAGAACTTTTTTGGATTTTTTGGGAAGGCGCCTGCATGTTAATTGCTTGTAACCTGACTGTTCATGCGCGGTAACAGGTCTCTTCCTTATCTTCAATTCCCATTTTTCTCTTCCTATTCGGGGAAGGCTCTGTCCCTTCTTTGACTGCTTCCATCTTGACCACAAACAATTTACATCCTTTCCTTCTATTTCTTTTCAGCTGCATAGCTGAAATTTGTCTCACCTTTACTTCTCGTTTTCCTTGAATCCTCACTGGGTTCCCTTAATTATCCATACATTCTACTATCTTAGTATAACAGTCGACCTTAGCCCTATGTTCTTTTAACCAATTCATTCCAATGATCACATCATAGGAACCTAGAGGTGCTACGTAAAGGTTGACCTCTGTAGTGAAGTCTGGAAATTCAATCTTGGCTTCAAACAGACATTGCTCTCTCTAAGCTCTCATCTGATTAGCATATTCAACCATCCACGATTTGACCATATACCCAATTTTTTAAGGAACCTTCCCAATAACTTAGGTGATATAAAACATTCAGTGGCTCCAGTGTATATTAAAATGGTTATTGGGTTTCCATAAAGCATACCTGGAGGTTCTATGGGAGCAACCTGGTATTCTGCTTGTCTATTGTCAATTGTTGCATGAATTCTTTGCTGAAAAAAGGTCTGTTGAGGTGGTAGAGGCTTCCGTTGCTGCTGTCCTTGCTGGTTCTTAGAGGGACACTGGTTTGCATAGTGCTCACCTCCACAATTGAAACATCCTCCGGGCGGTCCCTTCTTTTCAGTACTTTTACTAGTGTGGTTTTCATCCTTCCGAGGATTGTAATTATTCTTTTTAAACTGATTATTCTTGTACCCCTTCTTTTTGAAATTTTGTTGTGATTGCTCCCACTTACCTTTGTTATGCTTCCTGTCCCTGAAGGAATCATCTTTCTTCAATCTCAGTTCTTGCCAAACAACTTTCTCGTAAGCCTCATCCATAGTCCGAGGTGCCAAAACATTTACTGGTCCTCCAATACGATTGTTTAGCCCCATTATGAACTTTCGTACTCGAAAGTTTTCATCTTGTCGGTATTGTGGAACATATTTGAGTAAACAGGTATATTTCTCCCAATACTCATTGACAGTTAGAGGTCCCTGCCTGAGGTTTTCAAAATCTAACAGTTTTTGATCATAAAATAACTGCGGAAGCCATCTTTGGTGGAATATCTTCACAAATTGATCCCATGACACATCAGCGACTGCCAATCCTATTTCAGCCCTTTTGTTTTCCCACCATGTGGCAGCTTCTCCTGCCAACTGGTAGGCTGCCCATGCTGCTTTAGAATTATCAGAATAATCTCGAAGCTCAAAATACTTTTCCATTTCCGTTAGCCATGCCTCCGCGGCATCTCCCGAAGTAGAGCCTTAGAACTTAGGAGGTTTTATCTTTTTCATATCTTTGGCTAATTCATCGGCCAATCTACTTCTCTTGTATCCTATACTTAATATTTTTGAGTTATCTTTATGCTGGTCACTCTGATTTTCAGACCTCTCATCTCTAGCTTCAGATTGCCCTTCTACCTTTTTCTCTAGGTGGGCTAATCTAGCCTGAGTTGCTTTCATCATACTCAATATTTGATCAAGTTTATCCATGGAGTTATTGTCCTGATCTTCTCTGAACTCATTTCCGGAATTTTCCATTCCAATGAAGTTCCTGAAGAAATTAAGAGTTTTAATTAGTTTTTGGTTATTGTTTGTTGTCATTTAGTAGTTTTCACAATGAATTAAGGAGTCTTCCTTTTTGCATAAAATTATTTTTAAACTCAAGTCAAATACAAATAGTTCACAAAAATTTTAATTTATTTGAAAAAAAAGACTATCACTCCTTGTGATAGATTCATTAATAATTACAAAATTTCTATCACTTCCTATGATAGATTTATTGCATATTACAAAATTCCATCACTCCCTGTGATAGATTTATTTCAATTCAATACAAAATGGTCATCACTTTCTGTGATTAGTTTTCTGAATCTTTTTCATTATCAGTGATAGGTTCCTCCTGATCATTAAATTCTGAAAATGGGATAAGTCTATATCCAGGAGTCGGAACTCGATCTCCTTCAGATGTTTCTGGTTTAGTGTGGTCTTTAAATTTGGTCTTGTTTATGTCTGCAATTATGGCGGACTTCACCTTCTCTTTTCCAGAGATGGTCCATTCTCTTCTCTCCTTCCAAAGTCTTTTCAGAGCTTCGGCTATCGTTTCCGAATTTGCTAGAGGAGAACAACTTGAATAATCATAACGAAGTCTGATCTTCCATAGTCGAATAGATACAGGGTCACGAATCTTTTTCTGGGGTGTTTTTCTTATCAATACCATCCTGAAGAAACATCAATAATTGTTTTCAATGTTCTTAGCATGATGAGCCCCAAGATTCAGTGTGGAACTTGGTAGCTTTGATACCATATGTAACACCCACTCTTATTTACAGATTATAAACTTACATATAACAGAATTTCAGCGGAAAGAATAACTAACACAGTATCGAATGCAATAAAATTGAAGTTTACAACTAACTTTCATTTTCAGCTGAAATAATCTTTTCTAATAGAATACATGTAACTAAGAATAAATTAACTAACTTTCTTCAGTGAAATTCAAATATTAAGATAGGAAGAGAGATTAAGAAAAGTACAACTTGAATAGCTTCCTGCTGATTTGATTGTAGATCCTCCTCTAGATTTTGGAAAAAAGAATATCAACAAGGGTTTTATCCATCCAACCAAGACCAACTGGTCTCCCGTGCTTCTTCAACTGAAGAAACCCGACCCTTCACGAGGGTGATTAGCGAGGAATCTAATAATAACAATATGCCTCTGAGCCTGGTGTCAAGAACCTATACCTCCTGATCGATCTTTTCCCTATAGGTACCTCCTAATTGGAAAGATCACTCTGACCAGTGGTATATCTGGTACTTGATATCTGACAGATGCCTATACTGCATCGTAACCTTGACCAAGGATTTTTAATAATTATCTGACACTACTGTGTCGTCAGCATTCACCCTTGCTCGGCATTGACTTTATTTCATATGTTTCTTTTTGGTTATAGGTTTGGACGAACAACTGGTATAATTCACTTGACATGCTTATAGATTTATAAGAGATTCAACATAAGAACATTTAGACAGAAAGGTATCCTTTAACTCATTGACCGAAGTCAAATCTCTCAATGAGCATATAGTATATTTATATATTCGTATATATATACATATAGATATAAATATATATAGGTATGAAGACAAATACTTCTGCAGATTCAAAGATTTGGAATTAAAGGACACATACAGATTCAGGAGATTCATGCATGAATCCCAGAATAGAAAAATACAGAGTAACAAAATGAATTATAATCAGGAACAACTACGGCTATCCAAAATAATGCATTTCTATCCATCGCATGATGAACTATAATATATTGAAAGGAGCCATTGTCTTACCTGATTAAGCTTTTGCAAGTCAAAGCTGAGGAATATGCGACTGCAAAGACAAATTATGATTGCCGGACTGATTCTTGCTATCACTCCTATGATATTGATTCGACAGAGTAAGAAAAATATGAAGCTCACGCACAAGGAAAAATATGATTCGGATTTCTGAGTTGCAGTGACGAGGACACTCACAGAATGCAATCAATGTTCATAGCCTAGCTCACTAGTCTTGCGAATGCTTTCTAGAAAAGGGTGCGAATGCTGTTTTTCAAGATTGAGTTAAGAATGATGAATAAAAGGATGAACGCCAACAAATATAGGCCGACCCACTCCTTCCCCCGTCCGCATGCAAGAAGGAACGTTTTCTTCTTGCGTGCGGGCGGAGTGGAGGAGTTACATACAAGACTCTAGCTTGCACACCACTAAGCGCTTCTCATGAGGTGAGCTAAAAAAAAAATATATTATTTATTATGCATAAGGAAAAAAATTCTTACCAACTTGAAATATATATATGTATATGTATGTGCCTTGGCCAAGGTTACGATGATATAGTTGTCTAGACTTAGCAATATTGTTGTTTTTCGATTCTCGTAACCACACCTCTCCCTGTTGATATCCCTTTTTCCTTGTCACTTGATTTGTCCTGCAAACACTTCGACAATTAATGAAGGTTAAATCTTTTCCTTGATACAAACATTAATATATATTATATCCATTCATCCATTCTCACACATAATTGAAAAATATTCGCATATAAAAGAAAATCATTCTCACATAATTATACACCTTATTCAACGAATAAATTCATATTCACATGAAAGCAGTTATACACACTAACAACATAACCAACATTTCATTGTTCAGTGGAAGGGGATGTAACAGGCCTCACCAATGCCGCCAAACTCAGGAACTACTAACAGAAGGCAGGTTCAAAGCTCAGATAAACCTCTGAAGGTGAATTTCGATGCCACATTATGAAAACAAAGAATTTTTCTTTGAGAACGGGTTGATTGGTAGGTTTAATCAATTTTGGCTTAGTCTTCCTGTATTGCGTGAATAGATCTCAAATTCATGGGGTCCTTTGATGGAAAAAAATTTGGAAATTTATCTGAGTGCAAAAGGTTTTTTTACAGTGGTCTTTGACAGTAAGTAAGACAAAAAGGCCATACTCAATCGCACATGGATGTGGGAAGACAATACATTGCTCCTAAAATCATGGCATCCAAACTTTGATCTAGCCACTGAATCCTTTTCAGTTACGCCGATCTGGGTTCGCCTCCTAAATCTTCCCCTGCACTATTGGTTTGAATTGTGTTTTGCAGCCATTGGTAATTCTCTTGGTAAATTCATATATACAGATGCAAACTCAAAAAATTTCATTCACACAACCTTTGCACGGATATTGTTTGAGATGGACACCTCCAAAGCCCTCCTGGCAGAAATTAACTTGGATGCAAATGGCAAAAGCTGGGTGCAAACATTGGACTCCGAAGGTTTAAATTTCAGATGCAGAAGATGCTACAAAGTTGGACATGTTGCAGCAGATTGTTGAATTAGGAAGTCTCAAGCTCATTGGGAGGCATCATGGTGGAAAGATGCTTCCCCCAAGCATTACTCTGTCTCAAGTTCACCCAAGAATTGTGGATCCTCAAAGATTGAACTCAGCACAAAGGAGGAGAGGCAGTTGGGTGAGATCTCTACTGAATCTAGGGTTGTCGTTGAGGGTACTCAAACCACAATTGTTGAGTGTTCCCTCTCTCAGGCTCCTTCATATGCACAAACGAATTCCACTGATGGGGTTGGAAAAAATAATTGGCAAACAATAAGGAAAAAGAAGCAGTGCAACAATCAAAATAGGGATGTATGCAAAGGAGTGCAGCTTCAGCCCCACACCATTTCGGTCGCTGAGGATCAAAAGTTGGGGGGAAGATGTTGCATGGCTCAGTGCTCAAAAAAAGGAAAATGTTATCCTCAAGTTAAAGGAGATCAGTAACAATTTGCGTTATCAAATTAATTCTGGTGTCAGTTCTCAGCAAACATCTCCTGCACAAAAGGGTTGAATTGGTAATTTGTGATTTGTAGACTTTTCTGATTGATCAAGTAGTATGTAAATGGTAATCTTTTGGGGTTAGTCTAATAGGTTGGATGGGTGGGTTTGAGCAGTTGGATCTGCAACTGTATCTGCATAGCAGAAGATGTACTCTTTTTTGATTTTAATATAAAAATTATCTAGTACGGATCAAAATATATATATATATATAATATATTAATATAATATAATATATAAATTTATAATATGTGAATATATAATATAGAATATATTAATATAATATATATAAAAAAAAATATTAAATATATAATAATAATATATAATATAAATTGTGAAAGGGCTTGTGCTTAAATGGCAAGGCCATAAGGTTCTCACGATGGAGATCGAAGTTCGAATCCGCCAAGTAACACGTGGTTTCTCTGTTGAATATGTTGATTAAGTGGAATATGTTGATGGGGAGGAGGTCCCCCTTGTGACCTCTAGCACGGGGCTAGAAATAGCTCCTCTTTCGTATCAAAAATATATATATATATATATATATATATTTATCATATATTAATATATAATAATATAATATACTATAATATATAATATATAATATAGAATACATAATATATAATATATATAGATATATAGAATACATAATACATAATATATATATATTAGTGGGTGTGCTGCCTTGCCTGCTCTCGTTGCCACTCCAGGACCCGCTCCCGATCGGTACAGGACCGATGTCTTCGGGCAAAGAACCCGGTTACTTAGTAAAACACAAACCGAGCCATTTTTTTTCAAACATTATTATCTACGACCATAACTAGCTTAATGCAAAATGCGGGGCTAAGTATTTACTAGTAAATAATATCTATTTTATTGCCTACTCTACTCCCCTCTAAACTTGTGAGCATTCCTGTCAACACTTAGTAACTCGTTGGAGGGTGATTGGCACAAGATTCCCCAGTCTAGTTGCTTCTCTATCACAAACAACAATCGAATAGTGGTCACTTGGAAAGTCTTATGTCAGGAAATCACTTCAATTTGTTGGTGGGGTTTGACATCATCCTCAAAACAACTTGTTTTCCATTGCTGCTTCTTGCAGCAAAAATTGCACTAGAATCAACTTCGAAATCCAAAATTTCATAAAACATTGATGTCATCACCAAAGAGATGTGTTGATGTCACCCTAACTATGTTGTCTTCTATTACACCATGAGTACATCCTATTGGCAAATTAGTGGTGCTAATGATGCTTTGGTGGCCGGTGACGTCCGACTCTCTAGCAATGCCTAACACCCGCAATTGTCTCTTGGTGGTGCTCAACTTCTACAACTCATGCTTGGGAGTGCTCTACATCTGTAACTCTCTCTTGGTGGTTCCCTACTTCAACTTATACTTGGCGGTGCTTTATTTTGCAACTCTAGCTTGGCAGTGCTTGGCATTCCTCTTCATTTTGGTGGTGCTTTACTTTTTTTAGGCAATGCTCGACTTTCATCTTCATTTGGTACATTTGGCCATTATCAAATTTCATGCAGTGGCAATAGCTCTGGCAGTGGCAATAACTATGGTAATTCACAACAACTGGCAATGTCAAAAAAAATAACTAACCCTTTCTCTAATTTGACTTTCGTGCCTATAACCCATTTTCTGTTGAGCATGTGTTTGTTGTTTACTGCCTATTTAATATACCTTTATATATTGAAGAGTAAAACAAAAGAAATACTCGTAAATGATTCATACTATAAATTCCAATTTCAAAAGAATGTGAAGATTTCCTTTCATTCATATATATTTATGCTCTTATACAAAAATTGTAGTACAGGGAGTATCATCAACATGCGGTTCATTCCCCTATTATCGAGGACCTATATAAATCCTTTGACGGTTGCCTGAGACTGCAACCGTCGGCAACTAACACAAAACTATATTCTCTAACTACCACAAGCCAACAAGGCACAAATGTATTGTCGGGAATAGTACATAAAATATAACTATAACAATTAATATGTACTACATCAGCCCCCCCAAACTAAAAGTCGGCTTCCAGATGACAAAGAACAAAATACAAAACATGAGTCTGTAGTTCTTGGTGCTACTGGGGACACCGTAGTGGCGGTCCCGCTCGTCTCTCCGCGCTCATATCGAATCCGCACTCCACTAGTAGAAGGTAGCGACCATGATGCACGAGGTCGGGCCCTGGGTCTCTCCTCGGCGACGTCATCGTCCTCTCCTTTCCGCTGTCTCACTCCTGCTACCAGTGCTGGCTGATCCTCCTCCTCATCATCATCTCCCTCCTCTGAGTCATCCCCCTGATCTGCCCAAGGCCTAGGGTTGTCAGTGGGGTAGTCTGTCGGGAATACAGGAGCAGGACGAGCTGCGCCCCACTAGGTTGTGTATGTTGGGCTCACACCCACATCATTGGCGGTGGACACGGGAGCCGCATCCTCATCATCTGGGTCACTCAAAGCGACATATACAATGGTAGGCCGGGCCTCATTCCTAGGCTCACCCTGCTGCGAGCCAAGCGCACATAAGACAGATGAGTGATAGGAACGCCCTGCACACGACCAAGTTGCCTCGTCACCCGATGTAATAAAATGATACGATGATATGATCTAAACTACAAGCGAAGCGTTGATCCCTCTGCATCCTCACCAGCTGCCGAGTCTGGCCCATCCACGCTCCATGACCCTTGTATGGTCTCCACAGGATGTCCGCAGGTTGCAATCTATCCAATCTAACCTGCCAATACAAGTGATCACCAAAACGCCACGACCTCCTTAGCGTGTAGGCGTGCGCCCGTGGGCATGTCCAGTTAGGCTCTAGTGGAAATCCCACTGGCTGCGTGCATGTAATGTGCTCGAATGCCCACACGTGGAGAAGTGTGCAGGCCATCAAGCTATGCGTCTCAAAGTGCACATGGCGCCCCAAATCATGATACAAATGAGCAAGCATGCTCTGTCCCCAGGTGTAGACGGTCCTCTGGTCCTCCATTGCTCTAATCATATGAACAAGGCCCCCGTAAAGGTGTGAGCCTCACCCATCCTGTGTCACCATGAGAGCGATAGTAGCAATCATGATGCAGTGCATGATTGGTATGACCACAACACCATGCTCCAACCAAGATATATGAATGTGCCCGGTGGTACTTGAAGGCACAACACGGCCAAGATAGTACATTTGGCTTGCCTGGACATAGTCCGCCGATCGATGCTCATCGATCTTCACGACCTCACCTCGCATAGGTAGCCGAAGGATACAGTACACATCCTCTAATGTGACCATCATCTCTCCCATCAAAAGACGAAAGGTGGAGGTGTTTGCGTCCCAACGCTCCATGAGTGCCATCAACATTAGATAATGATCTCACAGTGGACATCGTGTATACCCACCATAGTCTCATGTCTTTGTGGTGCCTCGCTTCTGCGGCAGTAAGCATCTCCGCACGGCTACGTAGCAATGTGTACAAATGCCCACCCGCATGCTCTCGCATCTCTGGGGGCACCTGCATTCACATCAATACGAATTATGTTACTTTCACGCCATCAGGAAATAAAAAACAAGTCTAAATTTTCAAATTTCAGCCAAAATCTCAAGGACACTAGTGCCCCTGTAGGACACTAGCATCCTTGTTGGATGCTAGCGCCCCTGCGGGACCCTAGTGCCCAGGTTGGACGCTAGCGCTCTACAGGGTCCATTTTGGTGCAAAAAACGATTAAAAAAAACAAAAACTAAACATGAAATTCAAAATTCAGACCTACCTCGTGTACCTCCAGGCCTTGCACTATGCGGTCCCTCAATGTGTCTAGCATGGGTGGTCGGTATGGTTGTCTATGTGGCATCCTCGCTCTCGTGATCGCTCGAATCTGCCAAATACTCTGAAAGTGGGAAAGTCAAATGAATGGTAAAAAGTGAAAATCTTACTATTTATAGTAAAAATTCAAAAATTTCACCCTTCTACTCGATCACTTTTTATTCAAACCTTCATAACTTGGGCTTGGGAACTCCAATTTTCGTGCCATTTGTTGCGTTGAAATCCTAGTTCCCCTCTTTCCCCTCATATGCTTTTCGTCCCAGCGTTATTTTATTAAATGACCCTACCAAAGGCATATTCATCAACTTTTCAACAAACTCATAGTGGAAAGATCGCCACCCATTTTCTACATCCATAGAAGCAAGCAGAAATAGGGGGGCATATCTACTCACAAGTTTCGCTCTGGATCCAATTTTATCTTATTCCCCTTAAATTTTTTTCGGACTAATACATCTTTTTGCCTGTAGGATGATTTAGCTTTTTCTGACAAAGTGGTTTTGTAGGATGCGGTCCCTAACGCTGTGGTTTTGCAGGTTCCTAGACTGGGGGCTCCATTCTCTCACTTGGCAACGCTTTGCGTCCTCTACAGTATCCTTTTGGGTATCCTTTACATGCTTTCAGTATTTGCTTTCTAGTACTTTAGCTTGCATATGCACGTAGTGTCATACGCCCACTAAAGTGGGGGCTAAATGTAGTGTAGTAAATTGTGCTCCTTGATGGTGCAATCACAATTTCACGCTCTATTTGGCACTCGCTCTAGTGTCCACTCCCCTAGTCCATTTTAGGATCATTTCCAGCGTTGGCCTTATCCTCAACTCAAGAGATATGCTTTGTGCTGCCTAAATCCTTACTGATGATCACATGCCAAAACTGTGAACGATGTTTAGGTCTTGGTTAAGTCCCAAATCAATGGACGCTTTTTGGGCTGATTTTGTCAAGACACTAGTGGGCCGCGCTAGTGTCTTGTTTGTTCATTTTGGAATGACAGAACGCTCTTAAGGTCGACATTTGCCTTAGACGACACAACCTTGATTTCGACATTCGCGACCGCACTAAAATGACTCCTAAATTCAAAATACATGTCGGCCTCTACCCTAAATCCTTCCTATGGTTCCCTATTTAAACTATTGGTTTTGCCATTATGAGGCATGATGTGAATTCTACAGCGAAGCTCTGCCGAAATGATCGTTGACTCTGCATTTTGGAAAAGCCCTGTTACAATTGATTTTCAGCTATTTGTCTACTTGCCACTTTTGATTGGAGCTTCATGAGGATTGAAGGACGGTTGGGATCACTGATTGATGATCAACTTGTACCTCTTCATCGCGATTTGGTATGGTTCTGGCTTGTTCTTGCCTCCAAGCGTTGGTCACTCTCTACTTCATTGAGGTGAAGTTGCAAATCTGCGACTTATTTCCCTTGAGTAACACATCTTTCTTGGGTTGAATATCACTTCCTATTGATTGAGGCATATAGAAATCCACTCTAACACACTTGAGTAAGGTTTTCATTTGATTTGTTTGTCATTGCTCACCACAATCTTAGACACACTTAAGATTCTGAGCACTCACTATTTGTTGTTATCGATCTGGCTATCTGTGAGGTAGGAATACCGAAATGGGGGTTTGAGGCAAACTCCTATATAGCCACAAACATTTTCCCCCCTTTTTGTATGTGTGCAGATCGCAATAGGTGATTTCAGGCATCAAAGAGCGACAGTAAGACGGAGGGAACAGGTACAGACATTGTCAGACATAAGTGCATATTGTACTAAACCCTAAGGACTACAGCACAATGCGCTAGTGTCCTGGGCAGTAAACCCTTGCTTCCAGTGCTAGGTTACATTTTGTCTGCTCATTCCTATTTTGTGTTTGATTTTTGGAAACAGTAATTGTTGTTTGTACTTTTGCTCAGTTAATCAATTAGGTCTTCACATTGCTTAGTTTAATCAATCCATTAGTTATCAATCTTTCATCTTTGCAATAAAGGAACAGAGCCCGAACAACTTGGCTCTTCCTTGAGGACAATAGCCAAGCACAAAGTCTACGTCGGTCTGTGTTCCAATGTAATGTGGAGAAATATTGACCTAGATTAATGCATCAATTAGGCTAGATCTCATATGTTTGCTATCATTTATGAATATCTTTCGCTGACTTGAAGTGTGTTAGCATTTAATTTCGCACCTTTCGGTGGGAAAGAAAAACAGACAGCGTGTATAGTAGGACTGTTCTTCAAATTAGGAGGGGAACCTCCCTCAACAAGGAAAATAAAAAGACGTTTACAAAATAACCTATCTTTTTGGTTTCTCAAGGCATGAGCACAAGGCAATGAAGCTCTTCTACGAGGCTATAAGATTTTCTAAAGCATTACAGAAGAAAATAACTAACTCTATCTTAAAACACTTCCGATTTCTTTAAGTAAATCCAGAGCATAAAGAAATCGAAGGGACAACTTGGAGATTTTCAACACAAAAGAACAAAGATAATTCAACAACAACCGTTCATGCACAAAGTCATGAACGATTTTCACAACTCTTGACAACAAGATAGATCTCAGAAACCATGATGCATATTCTCATTAATTAAAAGACAAGAACAAATAACAATGCTTGAACAATAAAATGCGAGCAAAAATTAGTCTCAGCATTTACCATTGATAGTTAAAGTGTGTAGAATACACTTATTTATACTTAAAAAGCAAAGGTGCAAGGAAATAAAAGGAAGAGTTAACTAACACTCTTCACTCTAGATCTAATTGCTGCATGGGAAGCATGCAAGCTTATTAGCAATTAAAACTAAAAGTATCTTGTCATGCAATTCAGTTAACTGAACTTGCATGTTATTACACAATGAGTTCCAACTCAAAGAAAATTTGCATGATCTCCAAAAGCAAAATCCAAAAGTAGATTTAACTTAAGAAAGCAAAGTCAATTCTCAAAATAGAAATTGCTTTGGAAATCTCTCCTACTGCCAAAAATAAATCCCTCCTGGAGATAGTGAAAAATTGGTTAAGTATGAGAATTGAGATTTATCTCGAATTCATCAACTCTGGCCTCATTGGGTATATTGATAGAATCAAGGTGAACTGTCCTCATCTACAGGTCAATGGCAGCATCCTCTGTGATTTTTGCTAAACCTTCAAATTCTTTTTCAACCTTGGCAAACTTTGATGCAATTTAAACTAGGAGGTACATCTTGTCTACGTGGTGATCACCACAAAAACCTTCCGCGGATTAGCTGAATGAACTCCTCCTGCAAATTGTGAACAAGGCAATTTACGCCTTTGTCGCTGAATTACCTGCAAGGAATGTTTTGGACAAAATCAATGGCATATTTTTCAATGCCCAGAAGCTATTCTTTCCATGTAGCCAACTCCATGGCTATACCCTTCGAGGTGAAACTTGTCACAAGTTTGTTTCTTTGACCTTGGAATATTCATGTTTGAGCAAGGATTTGGCCTCAATGGTGGCCGATGAATATTGCATGATGGCTTGGAGGGGTCTTGTTCTGATGCCTTTTTGCCTTGAAATTTGCCAATCTGGACTCCTGTGTGTTTGCTGCCCAAGAAAAACAAGTTTTCTTTTTGTTGTCCAAATTTTAATTTGTTGTGAAAAAATTAAAATTTTTGCCCTTGGAAAATGAAAATTTGGAGTTGTACCCTCAAAGATTTGACAGATCTGAGCTCAAAATGGTCCAGGTTGATGGAAGATGCCTTTTGCCGAGGTGGGTATGTGCCAGAAATGAGAAATTTTGGACATATAGGCCTCAAAAATCACTTTTATTTTGGCTGTAGGTGGTGATTTTGCCTATGAACAGCCACGACCAGCGAAGAAAAACCTTGAAAATCATCAAAAATGGCTTCTTGGGTTTGGGCGCTGCCTTAGGAACATGAAGATGGACCCTGTGAAGGAAGAGAATGAAGAAAAAGAGGCTGAGAAGTGACCAATCTATCCCCTTTATGCTTTGCTGGTCCGAAAAAGCTTCAAATTTGCAAAAGAAAAGCTTGAAACCCTCAACAATGGCCACCAATGCAAGAAAAAGGTCTCCGTGTGAACAAATATGCCTTTGAGTGTGATAAGAAGATATAGGATGATGCAAGAATGTGTAGACTTTGCCCTGTATGCGAGGATCCACTCCTTAAAGCCTTTGAATCTGCCCTATGCAAGCTTTCAATCTTCCATTAATGGCCGCCATGTGTGAAGTGCAGCCTCTAAACCCTTGTCTTGCCTTTGGAAAATGATAATAACAATGCTAGAGATCTTCTTTATAGTGGATGCCACCCTTCTAAGGTTTTCAATGTGCTTTTTCCTAAAAATAAGATGCTCTTATTTTTGGCTTCCATGTACAAATGAAAAAATGAGAAGTGAACTTCTAATTATAGCTTTGAAGATTGCCAATCTCAAAAATGAATGCTTTTTCATCAAATTGAGCACCTTTTTTCAAAGGCCAAAAAAGTGTGGGTTTAGGCAAATTTGAGCGCCTTTGTGGGGTGTCAAAAAGGCGTGTAAAATGGGGAATTTTGGCGCGTTTCCTAGGCATGAAAAAGGCGTGGGATTTGAGCAATTTAGGCGCCTTTCTTGGATGAGCAAAAAGGAGTGCAAAGTCATGAAATAGAGCGCCCTTTGGAGGTGTTTGAAAAGGCATGGATTTCCTTCAAATTGAGCGCTTTTTGGGAAGGCATGAAAAGGTGTGCTTGAAATGAGCACCTTTTGCAAGGTATGAAAAGGCGTGCAATCTCCTCAAATTGAGCGCTTCTTTTTTGGAGGTGATTTTGAGTGTCTTGGGTGGAAGTATATTTCAAAATATATTTAAGTATATGCTCCATATGCTCCATATACTTTAAATATTTTGAAATATACTTCCAGGATGTTTGAGATAGGTCCCGGATCCATGGGATTTAACATGCAGATTCTAGATTTTTGAGGATCCACCAGATTTCAAACTTAGACAGTTTTCAGGATCTCAGAACATCAGGCTTCAGGACACCAGACTTAGCCAATTTCAGGGCTCACTTTATGATTCTTGACCTTGAAAAACTTTGAACTTTGCCTTGGCTATTTTGACCGAGGCTGCCTGGATCACTGCCGTTTGCCTCTGCCTTTGGAGCTTATTTTTGCCGTAACTTCTTCATCTGATGATGGAATGTCTTGAAGTTTGGAAATCAGGCTCATATGATCCGAAGCTCTCATTGAAGTCTCTCCTCCATGAATTATACTCCAAGATGGAGCACATTTTAGCCAGAAACGTCCAAAAATGACTTAGAATTTTTTTTGAAATTTTCCAAATTTTTGAAATTTTCCAAAATTTCAAAATTTTCAAAATTGAATTTGATTTGCCAGATGTATTTGCATTGCTTCCCTTGGTTCCTTTATGTCATTTTGGCCTTCAATTCATCACTTTGACCTCCTCTTTTAGATGTTCTTTCACTGCTCCAGGCCTGATTGGCTTGTCAGAATCTACCTCCATTTGAGCCTTGGATTGCCATCTTTTGATATGTCTTGTACCTGCAGGGTTAGCGCAGTAATGACAAGGCTACATGGTGCTTGGGAGGTGTGTTTGGGCACATATACGAAAAATTTCGTATGGGTACAACAAAGTGCTTAAGGAACTTCTCATGCATGGTGTTCCAATTGGTGATAGAACTGACTTGTAGATGATGGAACCAATCTGCAACTTTGTTTGCCAAAGTCTCAACAAATAATCAAACTGTAACATCCTCATGAGTAACAATGAAAATTCCATATGCTAGTGTGAATGCTGAAATATGCTTGTTTCGATGTTAGCTACCATCACCAAAAAATTTTGGAAAGCCCTTTTGTGATCCATGAGGAAGCTCATGATATTTTGGTAGAGCCAACAGATCAACGTTGTCTCCCCAAGGCAAGGGAGGAGGTGGATCATTGTTGTTGTCATTGCCCTCCTAATTAGGCTTTGCTTGTAGTGGTTCTTCCAAAGTTGAAAATATGTCTTTATACCTCGGCATAGATGTGGAAGTAGAATCTTCTTTAGAGGAGAATGGTGGTTGCAATTGTTGTTCACCAACAAAGTCGCAAAAACTATGAGCATTTTAATTAGTAACTTTTAGTGTAATGCAGAATGGAATGTGTTTAGTAGATACTAGAACCACCTTTAAAATTAGAAGGGGAAGCTCCCTGTAACAAAAAACTAACCTAAAACCCTAATTTGAACAATATGTGCTTGCTATCTACAATTTGTACAATTGTGTTTTCTAGGGTGGTTCACATGTAGCAAACAAAACAAAAGGTGTGTTTTCGAGTATGCAATTCAAACACTTAAAATAAACCTATCTTTTTGATATCGGGATTGGGCAAAAGGTTGATATGCGCTTCTACTCAAGGTGAGGTTTTTATGACTTTTGATTGAAAGTAAACCCTACAACAACTACCATGCTTACAATGCTCAACTAAAGGTAGAAACTCTATAGTGCAAGTACACATAAAGCTAGGATTGGTTCAGACAACACAAAAGGTGTGTTTTTGAGTATGCAATACAAAGTAAACCTTTCTTTTTGTTCTTGGGATTGGGCAAAAGGTTGATATACACTTCTACTCAAGGCGAGGTTTTTATGCTTTTTGATTGAAAGTAAACCCTACAACAACTACCATGCTTACACTGTTCAACTAAAGGCAGAAACTAAGTAGTGCAAGTACACATAAACTAGGATTGGTTCAAACAACACAATTGACTCGTTAAATCAGAAAAGGGGAATGACATACAAAGCTACAAACCCACTTCATTGAGGCCTACAATACAAAGGCTATAGTTAACAGTAAAAGCACTTCAATTCACCTTATTTACACATACATTAGATGTTATGAGCTAAATATAGTAATTGCATTCAAAGCTAAAACAAGCAATCTAATAGACTAATACCTATTGCAATACAAATCTTCCAATAGTTGTGAAGGGATATTCAATTCATAAAAATACAATAACACATAAGAACATAATACACTTCAATAGCAATTTGAGTAGCAAAATAGGCATACTAAATGATATTGAATGATAAGCTAAGTGCCAAAAACACTTATTTTATCTTCAGATAGATTCCCTGTAAGTATAACTACAAACTACCAATAGGTCTTTTAGAAGATCATCGAAAAATAACAGATCTATAAATAGGCACTAAAAATAGACATCTTAGAATATGCTCATCTGCAAAAAAACAATGACAACTAAAAATAGCACTTGCTATAAATAGCTCGAGATAAAAGTAGATTTTCTTGACACTTAGCTTCTGCAATGATTTTAATGAAGTCCTCCTAAACATGATTTCTTTGATGAAACTCTAGAACTTTGATAATCAATCTTGGTGTCTTGAATTTGAAAACCCTTCTCCGTGTTGATCTTTACAACAAACTCTATTTGAAATCAGATATTTTAAACACACTAGCATCTCTCTTCCACTATCTCTTGCAACATCGCACTTCTTCAGAGATCTCCTTCTTTTTGAAAACGAAACCATTGACCTTTAAACACTTCAAGTGAAGAATGGAAGAAATAACCACCTCTCACAACTTGCTTTTGCAATGACTGAAAACTTGGTCTTGCAAAGTCAATACAACATTGTTATAACACTGGTTTCTGCTTGTAAACTTTACTGATGACGTGACTGAATTTCAAAAGAAGATGGTCACTTTTCTATTGAAATCCTTGAAACCGATATAGAAATCATTGTTGATATGGTGATCTCAACTGCTAAGGATGAAACACCTGCATGAAATGATGAAGAAAATTGTTGCTGAAGATTGAAAATTCCTGCCACTCTGCTGCTGCAATTCGAGTGAATATCATTGCTGCAATAATAAATGCCCCTGCTGAAATCCAACGACCCTGTGACGATGTTCACTGCTGAAGGCTGATGTCGAAAACATAGCAATACTGGTATAGATTAGATCACTGCTGTCAATGAGACAACCGAGATCTATTTAAAATTTTGAACACAAACACCAGTGCTATTTCCATTGCCTCTTGAATTACTATTAAAATCAAATTTCTTTATAATGATCGCCCCTATAAATAGGAGGCATTTGACTTTGTTTAGAAAATGTGTGACTATACAACATTTTACAAACTTTTCATGAAGTATTCTGTCAGCCTTCACTAAGAGGTGCCCAATACACACATGCGT
Organism: Cunninghamia lanceolata; assembly: GCA_027924645.1. Taxonomy (NCBI): domain Eukaryota; kingdom Viridiplantae; phylum Streptophyta; class Pinopsida; order Cupressales; family Cupressaceae; genus Cunninghamia; species Cunninghamia lanceolata. The sequence continues at coordinate 133,120 of BSBN01001750.1, forward strand.
AGGCTTTAAATAAACACTAGTTGACCATTCCAATGGCATGTGACAATTAATAGGTGAGTAAACCTTTTTTTTAATTCCTGTTTGGCCCTAATAATGGTGTGCGACTATCCATACAGGGGCTTTTTTTTGTTCTAAAACATGTCTTCAACTGCTTTGGGTGGGTGCCTTTACACATCCCTGTGAGTTTTTGGATTTGAATTTTTTTTCTACGAGCAGGGCATGCACCTGTATAGGCACTAGCAAAATTTTTGACATTGAGATCATGTTTACCCTACCTTTGGTGTGCCCCAGTTAACCATTGTGCATTTTTTACGTTGAAAAATTTGTTCTTCATTCAGCTGGGCGCGTGTTTGTCCATGGTGATGTATGTTAGCATTTTATTTCGCACCTTTCAGTGTGAACGTAAAACGGACAGATGTGCAGTAAAACCGCTCTTCGAATTAGAAGGGGAAGCTCCCTGTAAACTAAAACTAATCTAAAACTATACAAAATTTATAGTGTTTTCAGAGGTATTTCTCGCTAATGCTGGATAAAACATAAATATGTGTTCTTTTTGGGTTTGCGACATGCGAAAGGCAAAGACACTTTCTAACCACGAGGCAAGGATTTTGCATTTTTGACTAGAATTAAAACCTACTGCTAGATGCTTGCACTATTCAACTAAATCTTGAGGCTGAGCAGGGCAAGTACACACGACTTGGATTGGTTAACACAGAAATGCATACTTACGAACGCTATGATTAAATCACACATAAGGCGGTACAAAGCCACGACCTATATCTTCAATTTCACTATGACACAAAGTTCACAAATTCGTTGAAGTGACTTAACTTCAGCACCGATGACAACACATTCCAATAGACATTCAAAGAATCAAAAGCAAGACAGGCTTAGTGAAATCTATTGAATGAATACAAAATCACAATCACACGAATATATCACGAATAACAACTTCAACAAATTGCAGGCATGAGAATTGTCATTGCTCTTTATTTCATTGACTGATCATAATACAACATTGATATCTGAATATTGAATACTGAATAATGAATTCTGAAAAAGCTAACTCTATGTGCAAAAGCACTTTTATTTATACTGTTTTACAAAGACTTGCATGAAAATTAAATAAAAATAATTAACTGGACTTCTATCCTAGCTAACTACTATTTGCGTAACATGCAAACTTATTACAATCCATCTTGCTCCACTGAAACTAAATTGCGAACATGCAATATTAACTCAATTGACGATCAGTCATGCAAACTCCAGTTATAAATAGTTTGCCTTTGAAAAAGTCATATTCTCTTGCATGAAAGAAAGCACCTCATGCAATCAAAGTGGTTGGATTGATTAAGGAGTTTAAACTGAAGTCTTAATTTAGCGCCTCTATCCAATAATAGACACGCTTCTAATTATAGGCTTTGTAAAAGAGCATGAAATTATCAGGCGCTCTTTCTGAGACTCGGATGTGCTTTTGTTCAAGACGCAAAGCAACTAGAGAAGGTGTGCTTCACGTCCAAACGTGACTTTGTGATTTTAGACGCGCTTTTGTTGAACAGGTGCGCCTCCTTGTTTAGGTGTGTGAAATTAAGAATGACTAGTGGGGCGTTTGAACTGGTGCGCTTGAATCTTAATAGAGGCGCCTAATATAGTTTTTCATTTTTGGCCACCTTTACCTTCGTGGCGCTTCATCCCTGGTATGAGGTGTGAGAGTCTTGTATTTTTGAGACACAATGAATTCTTTTCTTCCCTGTTGATTGAAGGCGTGTGGGATCTTCTTCTCTAGGCCGCTTAAGTTGTTGATTGGACCCTTTGTTTTTTTATCATCCACATTGCTGAAACTAGGTGTGAGTTTCATGTATGGGAGCGTTGAATCTTGCACTTTGCCTTTGTTAGGTGCCTCTACCTTTGAAATGGCGTCCCAATATCTTATGAAAATGCTTGCCCCTTTACAGAGGTGCATTGGAAACTTTATTGAGGTGTTTTGTTGTTTGCTGATCACTCTTTCCCTGTTGAGGCACGCAAGATGTAGATGAGGCATGATTTTGTGATATGGCACCTTGGATTCTTGAGAAAAGTGCCTCTAAATGTTGATGGAGATTCTTAGTTGATTGGATTGTCTTCTTGCTAAATGTTTTCATTGACTTGCTGAGTAAGCGCTTTAGACACTTGATATGGATGCTGACGAGGATGCCTTTTACTCCTTTGCTGGTACCTTATGTGGGCATGGGTGCATCTAAATGTTTGATTTCTTTAGCTTTGGCCAGTGCGTAGTAATGTTGATTCAGTTGTTGAGTCTTTCTTTTGTATAGCACATCTGATTTCTTTAGCAAGCACATTCCTTTCTGACGTGGAGCGCTTCTTCAAACTTTCTTCAGATTGGGTGTGTGGATTGTGGAGAATGACTTGGAGGTGCGATTTGTTTCAGATTAGGTGCCTTAATGGTGTGATTTGATTTTCTTTGGGACGTTTTTGCCTCTCCATGGCGCTTGATTTTTACTTAGTTTATGAGGCACATTGAAGTATTGAAATGATGCGCTTGTTCATCTTTCCTTTTGACTGGCGCATTTTTGTCTTGTATTGTGGCACACTCTCTTCTTTGATTGAATGGAGACGCTTGAGAGGTGTGCTTGAAAACTGCTCTTCCTTCCTCCTATGAGCACGTAGGTTTCCCTTCCAGAAGCGTGTGAGGAGTCTTTAGGTGTGTTTGGATTTGGTTTTGAGACTTGAGGTGCGTTGATGCTTGATAAGGCTCGCTCCCTATGCTTGAAACGAGTTTGATGCGCTCTTGAGGCGTTTTTGATTATTCTTGACGTCTTTTGGTTGAGTGTGAGCGTGAGTATTGGCACATGGTCGTGCTTTTCCTTTTTATCTGAAGGAGTGCACTTTATCCATATGGAGCTTTTTCCTTATACAAGCCACACTATTTTTTATTGAAGGCGCTTCAACATTTCTTTTTATTTTTGACTGCATTTGTAAGGCGCCTTCAAAATGCGCTTTATGCACTTGGCTTTTTAATTTTTTAATTTTCTTTTTTATAAACCTTTATAATGGATGCGCTTTTATAAAGGTTTGTAATTTTTGATTTTTCTATTTTTAGTTTTTATTTTTAATAATAATAATTATTAATAGTTTTTAAGAAAAATAATAAGATTTTTTAATTTTTAATTTTTTGATTTTGAGACAACAATGACTTAAAGAAAACAATGACTTTTTATGAAACTTGACAATTTGACAAGCCGATATTTTGGACTTAACACAAAAAAACTAACAATTCGACGTTTTAGACATTGCGATTTTGGACCTGACAAAGATGATATGGATTTTTTATCTTGGACACTTAACGCGACGACTTGAATTTTGACAAGACGACTTTGACGATGCGAACATTATTAAAATAATATTTCCTTAATTTATTTAATGGTCAATAATGTAATATATTAGATAGTTTTTAATTGCTTTATTAACTTTAGTTTATTTTAGAAACTTCTGTATTCTTTATTTTAGAAACATCATTGTAATTCTTTATAAAGAGCGTTGCTCTCTTTCATTAATATATTAAGAATTTACCAAAACATGGTATCAGAGCAGGAAAAGATTTATGAAATTTTTTCTTTTTCCTGGAGCTCTCTGCAAATCCGTATGTGGCCGTACAGTACGGCGCCGTACCATCATCATCTCTTTGTTCACGGTTTGGTTTCTGATCGCGTTTTCTTGGTCGCTGCTTCTCTTTTTCTGGTTGGCACTACCTTTTGTTTAGTCGCCGTTTAAATCTCCTTGTCACGGGTTTCTCTGGCGGGGTTCTTTATTTTCCTGTTTTTGGTCGCGATTTTCCTGTTTCTTGGTTGCGGGTTTGTTTTGGGCGTTGTCTGAGCTTTTTAGTGGTTGCGCTTTCTTTTTGGCGGCTTCAAGTTTGGTAGCGGATTCCTGGTCGCCATTTGATAGTTGCTTCCTCGGCTATCATCTTTTGCTTCAGCGATCAGTCTTTGTCCATGGTCTCTCACCGCTAGCTCCAGCAGTCCGCAGCCTCCCATGCTCTATATCATGATGGATGAGAAGACAACTCTGCAGGAGCACTTGACGAAAATCAAGGACATCCATGATCAGTTGGAGGTGATTGGTCGGAAGATGGAGGAGGAAGATATGGTGGTCATCACTCTGAAGAGTCTACCAAAGTCTTATGAGCACTTTATTGAAACGATCAACATTACCTCAACTAATGTTGACCTGAAGTTTCCTGGGCTGTGCGACAAACTTCTGCAACAGGATCATTAGAAACAACAGTTTGGAAGCACTGTTAGCTCATCCTCCACGGAGTAGGCATTTACTGCAAAGTCATTTTAGAAGAATAAGGGCAAAAATCAGCCCTCTCAGTAGACCAATCAAGGTCAATCCCAGGATAGCTCCAAGAAGAACATTCAGTGCAACTATTGCCACAAGCTAAGTCACAAGGTTCGACTTCGAGTTCGAGTTCGGCAACTATAAAATTCGGATGAAGTTCGGCAAGGGGAAAAAAATTCGGCCATTAAATTCGCCTATATAAATTCGATTTTTTTTAAAAAATATAAGTAGTTTAAACTTTATAGATAGAAATAGGCTATAGCATCATAGCACCATGATAAACTTATCAGCAATAGACATATCATTATGATAGCACCATGATAAACTTATCAGCAATAGACATATCATTATGATAGCACCAATAATAATATGAAACAGCAGATAGCATCATAGCACCAATATAAATTTAAGATGACACATTCATAAACCATGATAAACTTATCAAAGTTAAACCATAAGAAACTTAGTAACATATGAAATCATGATTGTGTAAATGTTTTTTTGTCAAAAAGGGACAATTGAGAGTCAAAACTCTACAACTTCAAAACAACTCCAAGTCATCAAGAGCACTTGGATTTAAAAAACTTAAAAACATATGAAATCACGATTACGAAGATGTTCTTTTTGTCAAAAAGGGACAATCAAAAGTCAAGACTCTAAAACTTCAAAAAAGCTCCAAGTCATCAAGAGCACTTGGATGAGATGATGTAGCATCATCATCACTAGAAGAACTACTGAAATCATCATCAATAAAGTCAGGCTCATCTACAACTGGCATTGCTATGTCCTCTAGAATTTGTTTTGAAGAAGAAGATGTGGAGTCCTTTGCTGATTTGTTCATAAACAGTTTTAAATTGCTACGAACGTAGACAAGATCTCCCAACTTTCCGGACAACAACTTGTTCCTCTTTTTTGAATGAATGTGATCACAGTAGCTCCAGTTCCTCTCACAAGCTGATGAACTTGCTCCCTGACTCAATATTCGAATAGCAAAGTGTTGTAGTTCAGGAGTGTCTGCTCCATAGTTTATCCACCATCTATATCCAAGTATGTCTTCATGTGCCATGTCATATTTGGCTGCATCCATTCCAAACAGCCCTTCTCCTTTCTTGTATTTCCAACATTGTTGTTTGATTAGAGCTGCAATTGTTGGATCTGGTTCAAACCTGCCAATGGCTTCAAAAAGCCCCGCCATAACTTCCCGATCACTTTTTCTATCAATGTGAAATAACTTAGGCTCCAAATAACATGCTGCTGCATGTAAAGGTGTGTGCATCATTTTCCATCTAGAATCCACAGTATTCCATATCTCTATGTAGTCTGCTTCCACATTATTTAGTGCTTTTTGAATAGCTTCCTTACAATGGTCCATGCTCTCATAAAGCATGCCAAGGCAAGGGGTGTCACCATCAACCATACGAAGCACATCAACAATTGGTTCACATACATTTAAAACCTTTGTTGCACTTTCCCAAAAACTGTTGTTTAAAATGATTTGCTCTATCATCTTCCCCTTAGGACTTTTAGAAAGAACTGAACTTTCCCACTCCTTGTTGCAAATAACAGCCCTTAGAGCTGTTTTCTCTTCAACCACTCTTTTCAAAGTGATATAAAATGAAGCAAATCTTGTGTCACAAGGCCTCAACAACTCCCTAGATGCTTGCTGCCTGTAAAGATTCAATGTGAGACGGTGATTTCTTATAAAATTTGCAATTGCTCTCCCTCTATGAATTGCTTCATGTATCCATGGGAATTTTGCCAAGTCATGAAGCAACAAATCCAGACAATGGGCTGCACATGGGCTCCAATATATTTGTGGGTACTTCTCTACTATTAGCTTCCCAGCTCCCACACAATTTGCTGCACTATCAGTTACCACTTGAACCACATTTTCTACCCCTACTTCAAGAATGGCTTTCTCTAATATTTCAAAAATATACTCTGAAGTTGTCTTATGCTTCATCGTGTCAATCACCTTCAAGAACACAACACCTTCAGGACAAGCCACCAAAACATTAATCAATGGCCTCTGACATCTATCAGACCATCCATCACTCAATATAGTGCAACCTGTTTCCTTCCAAGAGGCTTTGACCTCAGCTAATTTCTCAGTGACTCTAACTTTTGACCTCTGCAAAAGAGTTGTTCTCAAAGCCTCTGAAGAGGGAGGTGTGTACCCTTTGCCAAACTCTGTTGCTTTTTGAATTGCATTTCGGAAATGTGGATTCCTGGCTACATTGAATGGAATGGCACTTGAATAAAATAAATTAGCAAATGCATCATCCACCTGTTGTTTTTTTGCTGGTTTCCATAAGCTGTTCAATGTTGCACTCTCTTTTGATCCACCTGTGACTTTGTGTGCAGTAGAAGAGGACATAATAGATGTCGTGAATCTAGACACATCCTCTTCGATTCTCTGCTTCTTTTGTGTCATCTTCATCTTTCCTACAATCAAATAGGATTGCTCTTTCTCTAGAGCAGCTCTAATCTCTAGAGTCATACGTTTACATGCTTTAACACCTCCTCCTTGCCCTCCTGAAATACCAAGTGATCCATTACCCTTGTTAAACTGCCGGTAAAAGGTTTCTGACACAAGTTGCATTTTAGCTCAGCGCCGTGGCGGGTCACATGTTTCCATGCCTCAGCATTTGATTTTTTGGGAGCCATTAAATTGCAATCTGCAAATTCAAAAGACAAACAATATTTAATATTTAAAATTAAAACATTAACTAAATGTTATTTAAAAAATCATTAAAACAAAATATACTAAATTTACATTTTAATTTTAAAAAACAAAATTAAAAAATACTAGTTTTATTTAAAAAACATAGAAATAGAAATATATTATATTTATATTTTAATTTAAAAAAAAAAAATAAAAAATAGTAATTTTATTTAAAAAACATAAAAAATAAAAAAATATATTAACTTATGTTTTAACTTCAAAAAACAAAATTAAGAAAACAAAACTATATTTATATTAAAAACATAAAAATAAAAATATATCAAATTTATATTTTAACTTTAAATAAAAAAAAAAAAATTATTAACTCTATTTCAAATTTTAAAACACATAAAATTTATATATTATATTTTAATATTTACAAACAAAATAAATTTTTTATTAAATTCATATTTTATCTTTAAATAAACCATAAAATAAAAAATAATAATAAATTCATTTTGAACACTAAAAAATTATATATTCTATTTTTATTTTTTATCTACAAACTAATATAAATATTATAAATATTAAATTTAATTTAAAATACATATATGATATTTTATAATATATATTAATATAATAATATAATATTAATATATATTATATAATGTTAATAAAATTAATAAATTTATTTTAGGTATTACAAATTATAATATATGTTATGTTGTTAATAATAATATAATAGGCAAAAATTTAAAATAAATAGAAATTATTAATATGCAATAGTTTTTAGATTTTATATTTAAAAAAAACCCTAAATCTAATACATTTCAATTTAGGGGCCTACCTTTCTCCCTGAGGAATCGATGGAGAAAACTGAGGAGTCGACCGCCGCTGAGGAGTCGACCGCCGCCGCTGAGGAGTCGACCGCCGCCCAGAAGACACAGAAAATCGCTGCTCAGAAATGAGAAAATTGCCGCTCAAAATTGTCGCGGCCACACAGAAAATTGTCACACAGAAAATCGCGAATCAACAGTCGCGAATCAGCAGTCGCGAATCACAGAAACAAAGCAGAGGGGAGCGGCGTCGGGAGTTTTATATCCGAAAATTAAACCTAAAAAGTGCCTTTTGACAACTTAAAACCCGTTGACAATGTTTTATTTTATTAAAAAAATAACGCTTTTTTAAACAGACGAATTTATAGCGAATTTCATGGTCTATTCATAGGTTCGACGAATTTCGAACTCCAAGCCCAAAATTCGCCGAACCTTGTGACTTAGGCCACAAGTATGGCCACATGAAGAAAGATAGCCAAAAACACTTGGCTTCTGAACAATCCAAGCAAGGAGAGTCTAAACCTAAAGCCCATGTTGTAGAGCACATTGAGCAAAAGGAGTCTGCGTTCTATGCCTTTATGGCCAAGAGACTAGCAGATCATGTCAAATCCTCTGCTGGGTATATTGATTTAGGTGCATCTCGACATTTCACTCATCGTTGAGATTGGTTCACAAAGTACATGCCATTCAGAGATTTTGTTATCTTTGGAGGAGGCGAAGAGTATACTGTTGTCGGAAAGGGCAACGTGCAGATTCAATCTGGAGGGAGAAATTTAATATTTCTTGATGTATACTTTGTACCTGGCATGGAGCTGAATCTACTCTTAGTCAGATTATGCTGCACTCTCCTCAGCTAGATATTGTTTTCAGCGTGCACACATGCAACATTGTTGATAGAGAGACTCGTACTACAGTTGTTCAGGGACTTGAAGATCATGGTCTGTATTGACTTGTTGATTTAGGTGATTCTCAAGAGCACGCTATGGCAGCTAGGAGTACTTACATCAACAAACTCTGGCATCAGTGTTATGGGCACTTGAACATGCATTATCTCTCGCAGTTATCTAGAGATGATCTGGTTGGTGGTCTACCTGTGATTCAGACTCAAAATCATGGAGTATGCGAAGCTTGTTCGGCTGTAAAGCAGCATCGGACTCCATTCTTAGATGGTGATTCATGGAGAACATTGATGTATGTGGACCCATAGTTGAAAAACTCGGACTCGGCAAAAACTCGGCAGACCCAAAAATTTAAAAACTCGGGACTCGCCAAAAACTCGGCAGACCCAAAAATTTTAAAAACTCCGGACTCGCCAAAAACTCGGGGAAAAAATCGGCAATAACTCGACAAACATAATTTTTTAAAAAATATTCTTAAAAAACACATATTTCTGAAATTGTAGAATGCATTGCTGATTTCCTTCATATATAAATCAAAATTAAGAGTTTAATACATATCATAGACAAAAAAAAGAGTTCAACCTTCGAATACATATGAAATTCCAGTTTGATAATACATATTACATATCATAGACCAAAAAAAGAGTTCCATTATCACTAGAAGATATAAATCATAAATTTCTTCTACGACTAAAGCTCAAAAGAGTTTTGTTTCTCTTTGTGGGTGGTGTGGAAGTGGCTGCTCTAGCTGAGGTATCCTCAATAGGATCCTCATCTATAGGATCAAGCGGTACATGTGAGGAACCCGCCCCTGATGGCACATCAATATCATCATCTGACTCTGTCTTTGAATCCTCATATGTTGCAACATTCGCTTGCCATTCAGCTGTATCCCTCTCCATAGCAGCTATATCATCATCATCACGCGATGGATCAACATCAACATCCTCAGCAATCCAATCTGAATATGGATCAATGTCGTCAAGGTCCAATCCCTGATATGAGTCCTGGCCTTCTTCTTTCTTCTCATATAACCGAAGGTTGTACCGCACATAAACAAGGTCATTCAAGCGCTTTTGAGTCAACCTGTTGCGCTTCTTTGTGTGAATGGCCTCAAAAACACTCCAGTTGCGCTCACAACTGGATGCACTACAAGGCTGGGATAAAATCCGGATAGCTATCTTTTGAAGATTAGGCATTGAGGCACCATAATCTTCCCACCATAAATCTGCAAGGATAACATTTATAATTTTGTAAGGATTTTAGTAAACTTAAATATTAAAATAAATAGTAAATGAAAAATAAACATATGTTTTTTACCTGGTTGCAGAGTGGATCTAAAGGCCCATCTGCATTCTTATAGGCTTGTAACTCATCGAGTATGATGTCTCAAAGGTTATCATCAAAGACCAACCTCTCCATGCATGTGTTTAGGCCAAGCTTAACCTCTGCATCTGCTTTGAATGAAGAGGAGAAGAAAAACGCGGGTTTCAAATAGTAACCAGCAGCATGAATATGTTGGTGGAGTTGTCGATTCCACCTCCGATCAATAATGCGCCATATGGGTTCATATTTTGTTTTATTCGACCCATACAAATGCTGAATGGCCTCTTTGGCCTGATCCATGGCCTCATATAGATACCCCATGGGCTTTTGATCCCCATCCACCAATCGTAGAACCCTAACCAACGGTTCTGACACCTAAATCAATAGTTGATGAAAATAAAATTAGAGAATTATAGTAATTGAAATTCAACAAATATAAATATAAGTTATTTACAACATCAACAAATTTTAACATTAGCAAATAAAAAAATAAATAAAAATTAGTGTTTGACAACTTACTTTGATGATCTCCTCCATGGATTTTTCCATGACAATATCATAAATTGCCTTCTCGGCCCTCTTTGCTTCTGGCTTCCTATGATAAGGACTCTCTATCCACCTTTCGGCCACAAACATGCGCTTAAGGTGGGGCAATAATGCTGCTATACTTTGCAAGGTAAGGAAATTAGTGGCAAAGCGTGTGACTCCTGATCGTGTGAGCTCCTTACCACTAGTGTACTCTCTCATAAGATTTACGACCCATGTGTGGTTGTAGATGTATTCTGTGATATTTCTTGCCTCTTCAACCACATTCTTCACCCAGCGTAATTTTCCAATGTCCTCAAGAAGAAGGTCAATATAGTGGGCAGCACAAGGGCTCCATAAAATGGTTGGATGCCTCGCCTCTAGAAGTCTACCGGCTGCCACATATGCAGTTGCATTGTCAGTCACTATTTGGACGACATTTTCCACTCCCACCTCCATCACCACCTCATCCAACATGTTGCACAAGGTTTCTGCATTTTTTATTTGATTGGAGGCATCAACTGACTTTAAAAAGACTAGCTGCCCCGCTGAAGCCACTAAAAAATTGATGAGAGTCCTGTTCCTGGCATCTGTCCATCCATCAGATAAAATAGTGCAGCGTTTTCTTTCCCAAACTTTCCTCTTATCTTGTACTAGTAGATGTGTGTGTTCAACCTCCTCCTGCAACAATGGGCCACTCAACTCATAACGACTTGGGGCCTTGAACCCCTTACCTGCCACAGTCAATGCAGTGACCAAGTGCTCCCAACAAGGACTCGAAGCGACATTGAAGGGAATATTGTTGTAGTACCAAAATCGTGCACATGCCAACTTCGCCTCACGATGCACCTCTCTATTCCATGTATTTGCAAGACCATCCAATGAAGGTTGTGCACCAGGAGTGTTCCGAGGAACAAAAAAGCTATCAAGCCCTTTGCCTGATCGTTGTATCCGTGGCCCAATGGAAGGCGTAGAAGAGGCCTCTACAGTTACACTTCTATAATCTGATCTTGTAGAACTCAAATCTCGGTTTGGGGCTGCCATTGCCTTTGCTGCTCTCTTTTTAGCTTCATTCTTTCGTTCATAATCCATAAGGAGGACGTGTGCCTCCCTCTGAACCTCCACAGGAGTTTTGTCACATATCTCAACATCATTGCAAGGGACCTGTGCAAGGTGGTATTTAAGTCGATTAACGCCTCCAGACATATGTTTAGTGCAATGGTTACAAATGACATTTCCTCGCTTTGGACCTGGTGTCCCATGTTTTCAGCAACGGTCCCTAGTTTTGCCACCCGTTCTTCTACCTCTAGTTCCACTTGTAGAAGCCATAAGTTATAACTTGTTACCTATCAAAAAAGAAAGAACAAAAAAAGTTCAATTAAAAATTTTAATTCAACAATAACACAGTTGACTGTTGTATAGCTGTATTTTGACATTTTTGCTATAAAAAACAATCGAAATTATAAAAAGTCTGTATCATATGAAAGGAGAGATTTTGGACTATATTATTTATAAAATAAAGTCTAACTCTAGACTGTTTTATTTTATATAATATAATATATATAATTAAATTATATCATCATAATCCTATATAAATTTCCTATATAAATTTTGACAGTAATTTGCAACAGTATTATAAAAAAATCAAAATTTTAAAATGACTATCATATGAAAGAAGAGTTTTTGGACGAATTGTCAAAATTTATATAGGATTATGATGATTTTTATTTCTGACAGTTCGTCCAAAAACTCTCCTTTCATATGATAGTCATAAATTTTATAAATAATAAAAAAATCGAAATTTTAAAAAGACTGTATCATATGAAAGGAGAGATTTTGGACGAACTGTCAAAATTTAATTTTAAAAACACTGTATTATATGAAGAGAGATTTTGGACGAAATGTCAATTTATATCATAAATTTTATAAATAATAAAAAAATCGAAATTTTAAAAAGACTGTATCATATGAAAGGAGAGATTTTGGACGAAATGTCAAAATTTATATAAATTTTGACAGTTCGTCCAAAATCTCTCCTTTCATATGATACAGTCTTTTTAAAATTTTAAGTTTATAATCGATCATCATCGATTTCATCATATCCTATATAAATTTTAACAGTTCTTCCAAAATCTCTCCTTTTAACAGTTGAAACTTGAAAGTTCATGTGACTTCGAACTTCGACTTACCTGTGTTAAACTCCACAGTCCACACGATTTTGGGATTTCACCTCTGAAGACTGAATCACACAATTTTTTTAGTCTGAATCACACGGTTTTGTGCCGCCAGGAGAAAGGGTTTCGCATCGCTGGGTGAAAGGGTTTTCGCGGAATAAAGAAAATGACGTTTTTGGTTTCACGTTTTTCTTTTAAGTTTTAACCTTTTTTTTCGCGCCGAGTTTTCGCAGGAAATCCACGTGATTGAGGCGATTTTCATTGCAATATTTTGATCAAAAACTCGCCATGAGTTTTTCAAAAACTCGGGCCGAGTTATTCATCAAAAAACTCGCGGCTGGAATGGACTCGCGATTACTCGCGATTCGGGCGAGTTTCAGGCGATTTTTTCATCTCTGTGTGGACCAATGAATACTCCTCCAATTACTGGGTGCAAATATTTTTATTTATTTGTTGACGATTTCAGCAGAAAAATGTGGGTGTATTTTCTTAAAAATAAATCAGAGGTGTTCAGTATATTTCAACAGTTTAAGGCCTTAGTTGAGAAAGAGTCAGGCTCTCAGATAGTCACTCTTAGGTCTGATAATGGGGGGAGTTTTGTTCTTCTGACTTCTCCACTTTTTGTGCTGCACATGGCATTGAGCGCCAGCTTACTACACCCTACACCCCTTAGCAGAATGGTGTTGTTGAGCATCAGAATCGCACCATTATTGAAATGGCTCATTCTATGCTGGAGCATAGACATGTCCCTAAGAAGTTCTAGGCTGAAGCAGTCTACACTGCAGTTTATCTTCTGAACCGGTCTCCTACTTATGTCGTTAAGAAGATAACTCTTGAAGAAGGCTGGTCTGGACGCAAGCCTAAGGTCAGCCACCTGAAAGTTTTTGGCTCTACTGCTCGTGTAGGGATTCTAGATGTCAAGCGCACCAAGCTGGATTCCAAAAGCCAGAAACTCATGTCCATTGGTTACAGTGAGAATCATAAGGCATATAGGCTGATTGATGTAGATACAGATTGTCTCATCTTCAATCGTGATGTTGTGGTTGATGAAGCTATTGGGCCATTTTATCTGTCTTCTCCTTCTGTGAGCCCTGAGGATCAGCCTCTGAAGGCTTCTGATTTGGGTGTTCTCCTTCCCCTAGCTCCACTTGATGGGAGGGATTCTGCAGTTGTGGAGGCACCTCCGCCTAATGTTCCACCACCCGCCCCTCCTCAGGACAATTTGGATCCTCATCCAGCTAATTTTGTTCCAGCCACCCCAGCAGATGTTGTTCCTCCTGTTTCAAATGTTGGTACTTGTACTTTCCGGCCTAAATGGTGGGTTAAGACCATAGGTGATCTTCATGATGATGAATTGATTAAGGTAGATCAGTTCGGAAAAAGAGCAAGCAACAAAATACAATTAATTTTGCTCTTACTGCCAACCTTCACAGCATCTCTGAGCCTCAGACATATTTATAGGCTAAAGGCATACCTGAGTGGCAACAAGCTATGGAAGTTGAACATCATAGTCTTCTGAAGAATAACACTTGGGTCCTCTCTGATCTTCCACTAGGGAAGAAGCCCATTGGCTACAAATGGGTGTATAAAGTTAAGTATAAGGTTGATGGAACTCTTGATAAGTATAAGGCTTGATTAGTAGCCAAAGGGTTCTCATAGATAGAGGGCATTGACTATGAGGAGAATTTTGCTCCCACAGCCAAAATGAGTACGATTCGGCTTGTCCTTGCTATTGCAGCCCAGTTTGGATAGAAAGTCCATCAAATGGATGCCAAGAGTGCATTCCTCAATGGGGATTTACAGGAAGAAGTCTATGTGACGCAACCTCCTGGTTTCAAGGTTGCTGGTAAAGAACACCAGGTATGCAGACTGGTGAAAGCACTCTATGGCCTTAAACAGGCTCCACGGGCATGGTACATGAAAATTGATAAGTACCTAATTGATCATGGTTTTTAGAGGAGTCCTTCTGATTCTAATTTGTATTAAAACAGTCTAGTGATGATATTCTTTTGCTCGTTGTCTGTGTTGATGACTTGATCATTACTAGCAGCTCGGAACATTTGATTGAGGAGATCAAATATAATCTCAGTCAATCATTTGACATGAGAGATTTGGGACTTCTGCATTATTGCCTAGGTGTTGAGGTTTGGCAGACAGATAGTAGCATCTTCATCTCTCAGTCCAAGTATGCACGAAGTTTGCTTGATAAGTTCCGAATGAATGATTGCAAACCTACATCTACACCTATGGAGAAAGGGCTGAAACTCTCAACCAAATCAGATTCACCTGTGGAGAATGAATCAACGTTCAGGCAACTAGTGGGCAGCCTCATCTATCTCACTGCTACTAGACCTGACCTCAGTTTTGCAGTGAGCTACCTCTCTCGTTTCATGACAGCCCCTAAAGCTGAACATTGGGTTGCAGCGAAGCGTGTGCTGAGATATGTGAAAGGCACTTCCGACTTTGGCATTTTGTATGGTAGGTGCAAAGATCTTAAGCTGATTGGCTTTACAGACTCAGATTGGGCAGGTTCCGTTGATGACAGGAAGTCTACTTTTGGGTATGTTTTCAGTTTGGGCACATGTGCAGTTACATGGACCAGCAAGAAGCAGCAGACAGTGGTCTTTTCCTCGACTGAAGCTGAATATCGGGGAACTGTTAAAGCAGCTTGTGAGTCAGTTTGGCTTTGAAGGATGCTTTCTGACATGCAAATGTCTCAAGCAGGGCCTTCCTCCTTGTATTGTGATAATCAAGGGGTGCTAAAACTTGCCAAAAATCCAGTCTTCTATGAACGGACCAAGCATGTTGAACTTCATTGTCATTTCATCCGCCAGCTTGTCGAAGATAGATCAGTGATGTTGTAGTATGTTCCAACTGAGGACTAGACTGTAGATATCCTCACCAAGTCTCTGAGCCCGGATAAGTTTGTCAAATTTAGGGGGCACCTTGGTGTAGTTGATAGATTGACCATTAAGGGAGGGTATTAAAATAATATTTCCTTAGTTTATTTAATGGTCAATAATGTAATATATTAGATAGTTTCTAATTGCTTCATTAGCTTTAGTTTATTTTAGAAACTTCTGTATTCTTTATTTTAGAAACATCATTGTAATTCTTTATAAAGAGTGTTGCTCTCTTTCATTAATATATTAAGAATTTACCAAAACAAACATTTCACGATGATTTGAGCGAAAAATGACTTCTCTAGTCCCAACGTTGACTCATACAAATGACAACATATCTAGTGACACGACTTAACATACACAGGAATGAAAAATCTTGTACCGTAATCCAAGTTTCGGATTGGGTACAACAATGTGAATTTTGATTTTGATACTTCTTATTCCCTTCCCAGGGTGCACGCTGATGTATGCTAATGTAATCTTTAAACCACAAAATCTGCTTCTCCTATTACTTGGCGTGCGCCTAGTAAGAAGCTGAGCAGATGTTCAACTTATAACAAAAATGGTTGGCTGGAACAATGGCATGCACCTATCAATCTCTTTGCAGACTTCACAAACTCAAAACTTGTTCTTGCGAGTTCATATCTGCTTGCTAAGTTTTGTCAAAAATTTCAAATCATGCTCTCCTCTTTCCTGGATAACGTATCTCTTTGATTTTCTCCCTCACTTTTTAATTGATTGACCTTTGATCTTTGGCTTTCTGTTTGAAAGCTCTTTCTATTTCCCCTGCATATGACATAGAAGGAGGACGATAAATGACATAGGCAAACAAAGTTTAAAACATGGCTCACACTTGAGGGGATGACAAAGTTTACAGCTTGAAATTTGTCATGATACAAAAATTTCGTATGGGTATAACAAATTGTCAAATACTAAACCTACTGGAAATAATTTGCTTTTCACTTTCAAGGATAGTGCATTTGAATTTGCTTACACAAGGTTGCTAATGACCTCTTTCCGACAACTTGAAAATGTCAATGCACATTTTTGGAAGAATTATCACCATATATTATGAATCAGCAATCCAAAGATTTTTAACCAGCTATGCAGCAAACAATCACTTGCAGTATGGTTCTTCTATATTCTGGAATCTAACTTGCAGAAATAAGATAACACGTCCAACTGGAAAGTAAATTTAATGGAAAAGAAAAGCACATCATTAATCTAGAAAGCATAAACAAACTCTATGCAAATGAGGTTGTTGACCTCCCTTCATGCCACAGTGTCAGCTGGTCACATGGCAACATTTTTTCTGTCGTAATGTTCTGCTTCTGTTTTTATTTGGTCAAATGAGAAATGTATCCCCTGCTTACAGAGTAATGATTGATTACCCTTCAGTGGGTACATTTTTCATTTTTATACTCAAGGGATCTCACAGTGACAACTACCTATCAAATTATCTGTACATAATCTCTCATCTAAGCATTGAATTTATTCTGCCCATCACTTAAGTGGGATTTTCTTTATTGCTAGTATCGGAGCTTTCAGGAGAATGACTTGAGAATTCTACTCAAATTTAATTATAAATAAATCCTATTTCTGTTTTATGGCTTGGACCCACTAAATTAATATGGCATAAAATTAGTTTCGTGATTTAATGCCTTTTTAGCATTCATAATATACGATTAGTTAGGCATAGGCATTTCTACATGAAATGCACAAATTGGCTATGTCCCATTTCTTCTCTGATATTTCCTGTTTATGCTTGGTGGTGATATGCGATTGAATAACCTTCTTCAACAATGCTAAGCTTGTGCAGTCAGATCTCCAATTTGGAGACCCTCAAGCTTCATGGTATAGGAAGTGGAACAACTTAACATTGGATGAATGTGAGGTGAATTGGCTCTGTTATTATTGTTTACCACTTTGAACACCTCACTGAATCCTTCCCATCAGAAACACTAGTTATAAACAATGAAGGCATTGGAAAATTTCACTGAGAGAACTAGATACATGATCTTATTAATTCACAAACCGGTCCAAGCTTAACTATGTATCACCTTGTCAAATGGCTAATGTTAGGGTTATAATTTCTAAAACATGCATGCACAATAATTCTTCATATAATATGAAATTAAATTTTTTATTTGTGGGGTGAAAATATAATTTATTTATTTATTATGTATATCTCAATTTCTTGGTGGACTCCATAGTGAGTATATACTAAGTCTTGGCAAGTATTCCCATACTCTAACTATATACTAAGCCCTGGCAAGGATTTCAATACTAGTTGTCTGACATGCATTTAGTTCTCTGTAATTCAGCATTTTTTAGGGCCTCGGCTTACCACTGTGTACCCTTATTTTGTTGATGAATTTGCTACAGATAGATTTTTATCAGAGACACTTAACACCTTGTGTTATTATGCTACAACTGTTACATTTAGTGTATCCCATAGGTGAATTTTTCAAATATATTGATTTTTAATATGCTTTCTTTTTCCGTTCTCGCATGTTTTTGTGTTCTCAAATTTTGTGATCATCTTGCTACGATGTCTTTAAATTTTATTTAGCACTGTGATAGTAATCACAATGTCTGAATCATATTTTCCTAAGTTACTGGTTCAGATTTGGGTATGCCTGTATGACAATTTTTTTGGGGGTATATCTGTACAAAAACATATAAAGATCATAAATATATACATATTTTAACCTAAAAACAAGAATTAAGTTCAGAAACCACATAACATGCATATATTAAACAAAACAACCATAAAAATACTACTTGAATGTCAGTTTGTCAAACTTGAATGTCATGATAGATATTTCATATTTATTGTTCAATATTAAAATAATAAAATCAGCAATCATTGTCATATGGCTCTTCATAAACATTATCATTGACGTTAGATGATATAGGTTGATTAGAAGAACCACAAGGTCAAAGTAAAAGTATGCTGGCCATCTGACTCCTAAAAAATGAGGATTGTTGGGCAGTGGTAAATGTGTTTGTTTTTGTATTTCAAGTTGTTTTGAGGTCAAATTTAGGGTTTGGAGTTAGTTTTTAGGTTGATCGGTCAACCCATGAGACACAAAAAGCAAAAAATAATTAAACAAAGTATAAAAAAATTAAAAAAAGGTGTCCGGTTCGGCTCGGATTCGCCCTGGGCACTGCAGAGCACCCCCAGGTTTGTCCAGGTATGCTGCAGCAGCATACCCTGGCAAACCTGGTGATGCTCTGCTGAACTGGGTCATGTACTCAGACCAGGTATGAACCGGACCAAGATCTGTGGGTAAATCTGAGCAAACTAATAACATAGATATTTATTATTTTCTATAAATGCTTCATTCTGGATTTATTCTTATCTGCTGTTCGTGAGAAGTCCAGGTCATTTTTATATCAGCTTAGTTTAAAAATCTTAATATTTTATTGTTTTATGTTTCATAACGCTTGCTAACTAGGGATTTTACTTGTTTGAGTTTTCTTCTACAGTCACTTTTTGTTGCATTTGAAGGAATTTTTTCAATATGGGGATGGAATAAAACAATTCATTAATTTCCACATACTATAAAGATGTTAGGCCTTAAATATTCAGTTTATTAAAAAAAACTTTGTGGACATATATTTTTTCTTGAATTGAATGTGAAATGCAAGTAAAACTTAAACAGAATGATCATAATCTTCTTCTTGCCAATTTCATTTTTTGATATATTGCTTTGAGTTGTGTTTCTCTTGCCGAGAGTTGTCATTTTTCTTGTTTCCTTCAATTAATCTAGTTGGTAAATCGCAGTTGTTATATTTCTCTTGACTTCCCTATGGTTGGTATTCTCATTTTACTTTTATGATCATAATCCTCTTCTTGGCAATTTTATTTTATGAGATGTTGCTGTGTATATTTTTTCTCTTGCTGAGAGTCATAGTTTGTCTTGTTTCCTTTACTTTATTTTGTTAGAAAACCGTAGTTGTTATATTTCTTTGACTCCTTTAGAATTGGTATCTTTGAGTACTAAATATTGAGAGCACTTCTAATTTTATTTTCTATTTAACAGCAATTGCAGAGCTGCTTGATAACGCAGTTGATGAGGTAACATACCTTCAATCTTTGCCATATTAGTGCACAAACATAGGACTTATTGAGAGTCGGGATGTTGTTTAAAACATTTATTTTGGTGAAGGTTAGAAATTGATTATTAATCTGTCTTTTGGCTATTAATTGTTCACTTTATGGTTTTATGCTTCCATTGTACTAGGAAAGAAAGCAAACTTGTTTCTGAACAGTTTCATAAGATATCCACATATAGTTTTTATAGCATAATGCACAACATTGATGTTATGTCCATCTGAACTGTACATATGTTTAGATTCAAAATGGTGCAAGCTTTGTCCTTGTGGACAAAATTCAGAATGCAAATAATAGCAGTCCAGCTCTTCTTTTCCAAGGTATATCCACGTTGCTTGTCAAAACGATACTTTTCTGTTTTTAAATGCTGATCTCTTCCGGTGCTTCTCGGAGCAACTTATTACTAAAATGATTGGATTGCTATACTATTTTATATTTTATGTAAGTTATTTTCTTAATGACAAAGAAATGTCAGAATAGACATCCTTTTCTGATTCCAGATGATGGAGGTGGAATGGATCCTGATTGTATGCGTCGATGCATGAGCTTGGGATACTCGGCAAAAAACAAAAACTCAACTATAGGACAATGTATGTGAGTTAGATCAGTGTTGTTTTGTGACTGGGATATTATGTAATTCTCTTGTATACTCAAACATGAATGGTGATAAGTTGATAATGGTGGTTGATGAATTCAATATTATTTGAGCTTTCCTTAGTTGTTATTTTCATTTGGGTTTTATAAAAATATTATTCAACACATTTAACTTTTTTGAGTTATTTATATGTTGATTTCATGCTTCTGTAAGCAGAAGAATCTGATCCAGATGATTAACAGGATGTATGTTTGCAGATGGGAATGGTTTTAAAACGAGTACCATGAGACTAGGGGCAGATGTGATTGTTTTCAGTCGCTCTGTTCATTGCAGGTATGCTCATGTTTTTCCCCTTTTGTAAGAAAACTGCAAGAGATGACTTCAATCAACAATGCTGTAGCAGTCACATGTTAAATCAGAGGACCTTGAGGTGTCAGGTTAGATCATGTCTGTAAAATAATAAAATTGATGGGCCATGACAATTTTGGTGCACACTCTAGGTCTATGTGAGTCCTTGATGTTACTATTGCACAGAATCTTGCAACCAAACTCATCGTTATGGTCTACTGGTCATATTGTAGAAACATTGACTGGCTGGAATCCCCTCTCTTTGTAATCTTGTTACTTGTTGTACTCATACATAGTTGCCAAGAAGGCCAAACAGCCTCCCTCAGCTCCAGTGACTAACCACAAGGGTTTTCATGATCTCCACTTCTCTTGATTAAAGAAGTACCATTGTTATGTGCCACACTTTTTCCATGGTCACTAGTAACTTCAACCAAGCTTACCAAGCCTTATACATGGATTTTTCCAAGAGTATTGTCCTCTGCAGTGGTAAAACAATTACACCCTGCAAGTACACATGAACAGAGAATTAAAATAGCACTTAAGGCTAATATGTTGATAACTTGATAGGTTTGACATGACATGTAAAATCCACTCTAAAAAAATGATCAAATCCCAAGAGGGCATAAACAATAATAAATACAGAAGATAGTTGGACTGAAAAATACATCAAGATTTGGTTAGTGACACCCCAGCACACCAGTAAACCTATGCAAACCATCAAAAAGCAAATGAAAAATTTAACAAGCAAATGTTAGGAGATTGGGATAGCATGCCAAATTGCTCATAGAGGCACAAAAGATGTTTTGTGAATGTGGATGTACTTCGCGTTCACTTCTTGGACCTTTGGATAGAGAGAAAGAAAGAAATAAAGGAATTATATTACTGTCCATGAATGACCAAGAATAGGTCGAAGGGATTGGAATGTACATCAGATACAATAGCAAAGAACTAGGGCAAACAGGGCCCTACACTTGAAATTGCTAGTGCTTATTCAACTGAAATCTCAAGTAAGGGCCTTCTTTGAGCATGCTGACCCCGACCTAGCTGTCTTCAATGTTGCACCAGACTCCGTGGGGTAAGGGGCCATAGCAACTGTGGGGTGCAAAGCAGCATCCTGCAAATGGCAGACCTAATCATATACATTGGAACATGTGGTTGGTAGTTGTAATGTTCCCAATTGGCGTTTAACCAAATTGTGACCAATAGCCTATTTCTTGAGTTCTCGTAGGCTATCTGGTAATGGTAAGGGGACTCCTTGATTCTTGGAGAGCACAGGTTCAGTTCTTTTTGTTTCCTTTCTATGGCATTGAGCTCAGTTGGTGTTCAAGATCACAGTAATGCTTTCAGAAGTAATTTTGGCTTCCCGGTTTGCTCTCCAAACTTCTTGGAGAAGTCGTCTATTTATAGTAAGTCATCTAGTTGGCATCATTCTTCATCCCAAACCTTCAGGATCATGTTGGTATGGTTTATTTTGCAATTCGCTTCAATTTGGGATTTTTTGCAAGTTGGGTGGGTTATTTGAGCTATTTAATTATTAAATTCACTTAAGTCTTTTAAGGTTGAAAATATTTAATGATGACTTAAGTGTAATAGCTCATTGGAAAGGTAAAAGGATTTATTAATTGATTAGGCACATTAAAGTGAGTGCCTAGACATGGGAAAAGGAGGAATTATTGAAGTAAGTGAAAAGTTAATTATTTTCAAAAAGAAATATATTCCCATGTAACCTAAAAGTGCCTATCTAAGGAGATTGAGAGCTCATTGTTGGGGTTATGCTGAAGATTTCTTATTGTTATGCTGCCGGATTGAACCTACGTATTCTTCCAAGCCTTCTTGAGGACGAAAACCCTTTTGGAGAAGACCGGTTTCGGTGGTGGAAGATCCTCCCTAGCTGATAGTAGTGATTTCATCTAGGGATAACACTTGTATTGCAATGGATTTGATTAGTTTTGATGTATTTTGAAGTGCATAGATCTATTGTTCAGTTTTGGTGTGCAGATTGTAGAGATAAAGAAGAGATTTTTTTAAAGATACGGATTGATTTTACTGCAGATTGGAGGATCCATTCCTAGCTGCCCATATTCCTAGTTAGCGCTAGGGTTTTGAGTTGGTTTATGGCAAATTTTCCCCCATTGAAGACATTAATTGCAGTGGTTTGATTTGCAAGCTAGTCGCCAGGGATTGTAGATGAATTTTGAGGTGTTTGCTGTCCTAAAAAGACCTGATCTATGAACAATTTTGCAGACTGCTTCCTTGTGAGAATCAGCGCTAGGGTTTGAAGATAATTAATGGGCGATATCTCCTTGTGAATGGCATCATTGCAGCACTTTTTCTCTAAGCTGATTGTCTAAGTTTGGAGGTAATTTTGAGAGTATTTGTTGAATATAAAACTTGGTTTTCTGATTTAAGTTGCAGATCTGAAACAGATCTAGGTTTCAAAGGGCCATACCATTCCCTGATCAGACCGAATTGCATTTCCAGAATTCAGTTCAGACCTGCAATTGTTATCAGCAGTGTTGAAAGGGTGTTTGCAGGTTGTTGAAGGTGTTTTGACAGTGGTTAGAAGTGCTTAGATTCAGCCTAGATTATTCTGAGCATTCATTGAAATTTGATGGCATTTGATCATTTTGGGCTGTGTGTTCTCATTGTTCTAACTGTATTTTGATTGCAGCAGGGGCAGATTAAACATTCTGATTTAGTTGTTTATATTTCAGTGCAATCATTTGTGTAAACATTTATATCCTACATTCTTGGATGATTGTAACCCCTGGATGGTAGTACCGCCAGTGGGATTGATAGCTTCTTGTTTATGCTTCTGACCCCACTGAGTAAGTGCTTTAACTGTAAGGCTTGCCGCTGAAAAGTGGATGTGCCAAATGCTTTCATTTTAATACTGCCACTGAATAAGTGGTGATTTCCCACTGTATAAGTGGATACCCACTGAATAAGTGGAAGTTGTTCCTTGTTGTTCAGTAGATCAATTACTTAGTCTGAAGCACTTGTATGCTCTCACCTTGCCCATATCGGGAATTGGGTGATCAAAAGGGTGTGGAAGATTATGATTGCTGTTTCTCATTTCAATAGTGTTGATTTCAAAAAAAAAATCTAGGGTGTTATATTATAGTAGTTTTCTTGCTAACCACTACATCTTGCTTCATGGGTTGTGGATTGAGGACTTAAGGTAGGTCCTGAAAAATAATGTCTACACATATTTGGAAGACTACTTTGAGTTAGGGGAAGCACATATCAAGAGACAACGACAAGAGATAATAACAGAGCTTGCCAATGATTTTTTTCCCCAGGTGGGACTATTGCTTGTTCTCTGTTCATATAGCACTTTCTCTGTGGGTAGATATTAAGGTCTGGTCAGAACTCCAAGGAGGGAACTAAAGGCTTTCCTTTGGTTTGTGATACATAGAAAAACTCTTATCTCGGACAACCTACAACAAAGACATTGGACTGGCCTGGCACAATATCCCATATGCTACTAGGACTTGGTAAACATAGATCAACTTGTCGTCCATTGCAAGTAGACTCAAGATATATGAAGGATTGCAACAAAATCAATAAAACATGTATCTCCCAAGCTTTGACATGTTAGACAAAGTCTTTCTACATGGGACTAGGCTGGCCACACAGATGGAAATACTGAGGACATTGTGTAAGCTGCTCCTTGGTTTTTCCATATGGGGAGTATGGAATGAAAGGATACACAAAGTTTTCAAAGGAATCACTTTGCTCTTAGAACTTCCTACTTAGAGAATCCGAACACTTACTTGAACAATGGCTCTTATATCCAACAGATCATTGGCGGCCAAATTCTAAGCCTTAAATATGGAGGATTTACATAATGCTCGGTTTTTTTTTTGGGTTAAGGGTAAAGGGAGGTGGGACCTCCCCTTGACTGTTAGGGTTAGCCGGCAGAAGATATCAATTAAATGCAAATAAAGATTAAACAGAGAAATGGAAATACACAGAATTAATAACAGCGAGAGACAAGATTTAACGTGGTTCACCCAAACTCGGGCTACATCCACCAAACAGAGAGTCCAATATTATTATCCAGTAAATCAAACCGATTACAATCAGCAATCCTTGCAACTCAATACCGCTGCAAATGCTACAATACTTTCCTCAAACCCTAACCCTTGGCCACTTTTTATCAAGCCTTTTTGTCGGTTACAAAAATTAGGGTTTTCTTATGTCGGTCATAAAAAAATAGGATTTTTTTAGTCGGCCCTAGGATTTTTTAAGTCGGCCCCGGCGAGGATACATGGCTAGTGTACAGTACTTTCCTGATCAGTCGCCACCTACCAACAATCTCCCACTTGGAGACTGATCAGGCTCCACACCAAACAATCTCCCACTTGGAGACTGATCCTGGACGACACCGCTGCGCATGCAGCTCCCACTGGAAATAAGCACCCTGGACTCTACTGTTCAATTTTTATTGTTTTCAGTCTAGAAGACCAATCGAAGCTAAAGAGGAGCTCAGCTTCTCCCTTGTTACTGCCTTTGTAAACATATCCGCTGGATTTGCATCTGTATGTATCTTTGCCAACCTTAACTGTCCATTATCCAACACCGACCGAATAAAGTGATACCTCAACTGTATGTGTTTGGTCTTTGAATGCAAGGCAGAATTCTTTGCAAGATGTATGGCACTTTGACTGTCTGTATACAAAGAACTGTTAGCCTGTGGTGTACCCAATTCTTCCATGAAAGATTGCAGCCATATCATCTCCTTGCTTGCCTCTGTTGCAGCTACATATTCTGCCTCTGTGGTGGATAAAGCAACCACCTTTTGCAACCTGGAAATCCAACTCACCGATGTTCCTCCTACAGTAAAGACATAACCTGTAGTACTCCGCCTGGTATCAATATCCCCTGCCAAATCTGAGTCTACATAACCTGCTAAATCAGTATTAGAGCCCCCAAAACATAAGTGTTTATTAGATGTACCTCTCAAATATCTGAGAATCCATTTTACCGCATTCCAATGCGCAAATCTGGGATGACTCATATACCTGCTAACGACTCCGACAGCATGTGCAATATCCGGTCTTGTGCATACCATGGCATACATTAAACTTTCTACAGCTGAAGCATAGGGTATCTTGGACATTTTCTCTTCCTCCTCTTGTGTCTTTGGACACATCTCCTTAGTCAATTTCAAATGACTAGGCAAAGGTGTACTGACAGCTTTGGCATTCTCCATATGGAATCTCTGCAACACCTTTTCAACATAAGCACCTTGAGATAGAGTCAATTTTCTGTTCTTCCTATCTCTGCAAATTTTCATACCAAGGATTTGTTTTGCTGCCCCCAAATCCTTCATATCAAATGACTGTGATAACTGATGTTTTAACTCGCTGATGTGATCCATGTTAGACCCAGCTACAAGCATGTCATCAACATATAAACATAAAATAATGTAGCTGTCATTATCCAACCTCTTAAAATAAACACAATGGTCAGAATTACACCTGCTGTAGCCTTGCTCAGCCATAAAACTATCAAATTTCAAATACCATTGCCGAGGTGCTTGTTTCAGGCCATACAAACTCTTCTTCAATTTGCACACTTGTTTCTCCTTACCTTTGACCTCAAAGCCTTGTGGTTGTGCCATGTATATCTCCTCCTCCAAATCACCATGGAGAAAGGCAGTTTTCACATCTAGCTGTTCCAAATGCAAATCTTCAGCAGGCACAATACTTAAAACAGTACGAATAGAAGTCATCTTGACAACCGGAGAAAATATCTCATCAAAATCAATGCCTTGTTTTTGTGCAAATCCTTTTACAACTAACCTGGCCTTAAATCGTTTCTTACCTCCATCTTCCTCTTTCAGCCTGTAAACCCATTTATTTGGTAAAGCCCTTTTACCTGCAGGTAACTTACATAATTCCCAAGTCTGATTTTCCAGCAAGGAGTCCATTTCTTCTTTCATTGCAAGCTCCCACTGAACCTGTGTATCCACCTGCATAGCTTCATCATACCCTTCTGGTTCACCAGCATCTGTTAACAAAATAGAATACAAAGAGGGAGAAAACCTTTCAGGAGGTCTACTTATCCTTGTTGACCGTCTAACATTCACTAGAGTTTGTGGTATTTTTGGTTGCTGTTGCGGAGCATGAGGAGCCACTGGAACATCACTATTTGGAGTATCATCCAGCACCACATAATCCTTTTCTTTCTTCTCATGCTGCTGCAACTGATCTTTGTACAACACCTTCTCATTGAATATAACATCCCTGCTTCTCACAATTTTCTGATTTTCAAAATCCCAAAGCCTATAACCAAATTCATCAATGCCATATCCAACGAAGGTACATTTTTTTGATTTTGCATCCAGCTTGGTTCTATTTTCAGAATCTATATATGCAAATGCTTCACAGCCGAAGGTTTTCAGAAAAGAATAACTCACCTTCTTGCCAGTCCATGCTTCCTCTGGAATACCACAGCCCAAAGGAACTGAAGGACCTCTGGTAATTAAATATACAACAGTGTTGACAGCCTCTGCCCACATGTTTAAAGGCAGTCCAGCATGCAATCTCATGGTCACGCTCCATTATTGTCCTATTCATGCGTTCAGCCACTCCATTTTCCTGTGGAGTCCCTGGAACCGTTTTCTGCCTACGAATTCCATTAAAGGAACAATAATCTTCAAATTCTTTGCTGCAATACTCACCGCCATTATCAGATCTGAGACATTTTAATCTTTTACCTGTCTCATTTTCAACCAAGCTTTTCCATTTCTTAAATGTTTCAAATACATCAGATTTCTGTCTAAGGAAATAAATTCAGACCTTCCTAGTTGCATCATCTATGAATGTAACATAATACCGAGAGCCACCAAAAGAAAATACCTGAGCTGGTCCCCATACATCTGTATGCACAAGCTCCAACTTTTCATTTTTCTTTTGCTTCCCATCTCTGAGAAAACTGACTCTCTTTTGTTTTCCATACACACAACTTTCACAGAAATCCATATTAATACATTTCAGACCTGGTAAAACTTTCTTAGAATGAAGTACCTTCATACCTTTTTCACTCATATGCCCAAGTCTGTTATGCCACAGTGTTGTTTCAGAACCTGCAGCAACTTTTCCAGTCTCTTCCTGCAAACCTGCAGCAACTGTTCCTAAACCTGTTTGTTTTTCCTCTATAAAATCTAAAGTAGAAGGAACAGTATGACCTGTACAAAGATATAAGGTGCCTACTTTTACACCTTTTGCTACTACTAAGGCACCTTTTGAAACCTTCCAATTTTTATCAGTAAATGTAACAGTGCAACCTTGTTTAGTTAGCTGCCCTGCTGAAATTAAATTCCTACTGAGCCTTGGAACATGCCTCACCTCTTGTAGTAGCCAACGATTCCCATTCTGCAACTTAATCTTGATTCTTCCCTTTCCAACAATCTGACAGGGTTCATTATCTCCCAAATAAACCAGCCCAAAATCCCCTTGGACATAATCAAGGAAATAACTTCTATGGGGCGTAGCATGAAATGAGGCCCCTGAATCTAAAACCCATGAATCATCAGCATTATCTAGGGAAAGAATCAAAGCATCATCTTCAGACTTATTGCTTACCACATTTGCTTCCTTATTGCCTTCTTGTTTGTCTCCTTCTTTATTTTTCCGAGACCAGCAATCTATCTTCAGATGACCTGGTTTTCCACAGTACCAGCAATCCTTCTGTCCTCTGGTTTGGGATCTTTTGTCCTTTGATTTTCCTCGTGACTTCCCATGACCTCCAGAACCTTTTCCTCTCTCCTTTGATCTACCCCTGCTTTCTGCGTTCAAAACACTGCCTGATTTGGATCCACCTGAGCTTTTCTTACGAATTTCCTCACTCAGAATAACACTAACAACATCATCAAATTTTAGGGTATTTGAACCAGAAATAGAGTTATTAACCGCCATTACCAAACTATCCCAGCTTTCAGGCAATGAACATAATATCAAGAGAGCTCTAACTTCTTCATCAAATTTTACATTTACAGAAGTCAATTGACTGACAATTGTATTAAATTCATTTAAATGACCTGTCACAGATCCACCTTCAACCATTTTCAAATTAAACAACTGCTTCATGAGAAATACCTTATTTGAGGCTGAGGGTTTTTCATACAATTTAGCCAAAGCTTTCATCAGACCATCTGTTGTTTTTGCTTCTGTTATATTGAATGCCACCGACGGTGCCAGGCACAACCGAATGGTTCCCAATGCCTTTCTGTCAAGAAGATTCCAATCCTCATCAGACATTGTTGCCGGTTTCTTGGCTACTCCTTCCAACGGCCTCCATAAATCCTTTTGATAGAGGTAATCTTCCATCTGCATCTTCCATAACTGATAGTTCTGCCCATTGAATTTATCAACCTTCATTTTACCCTCGTCCGCCATTGCTCCCACTCAACTGTGAGACTTTCCTGCAGACGATAATCGAACACAACCCGCTCTGATACCACTTGTTAGGGTTAGCCGGCAGAAGATATCAATTAAATGCAAATAAAGATTAAACAGAGAAATGGAAATACACAGAATTAATAACAGCGAGAGACAAGATTTAACGTGGTTCACCCAAACTCGGGCTACATCCACCAAATAGAGTCCAATATTATTATCCAGTAAATCAAACCGATTACAATCAGCAATCCTTGCAACTCAATACCGCTGCAAATGCTACAATACTATCCTCAAACCCTAACCCTTGGCCGCTTTTTATCAAGCCTTTTTGTCGGTTACAAAAATTAGGGTTTTCTTATGTCGGTCATAAAAAAATAGGATTTTTTTAAGTCGGCCCTAAAAATTTTTTTTCTCAGGGGCTACCGCCCCCGAACCCCCGTTTCTCGGGGGCTGCCGCCCCCGAACCCCCACTCGGGGCCCGGCCCGGCCTCGAACCCCGGTGAGGATACATGGCTAGTGTACAGTACTTTCCTGATTAGTTGCCACCTACCAACATTGACCTACCTAATACTAGGTTTTGTAAACCCAATTTTGATGGTGCCACAAAGGGGAATCTGGGCCTTGTAGAATGAGAGGCATAATGAGAAATTTAGGTTGAGTATTAATCACTGACTGACCTGTTATTTGTATGATATAGATGCCCAAACCAACAAGTTGGTAGAGCTTCTAGCTTCAGCCCAAGGAATTCAGATTCCCATAGAAAAGAGAGTCACACCTCCATGATGAAGGTGATTCCAAGGTATTAATCTCACAGATTAAAGAATTAACTATGGTCTCTGACTTTGAGACCCAACAAAGGGAGTTCCAAGTGTGATGCCATTGGACAATGGAAATTCACTATGGCAAATTATTAGTTAACTGTCTCAATTTCAAGAAATTTGTTTTCAACATTGAAATGTGGCACTAAAACAAGATCAAGAATAGCTTAGCAATTTTAGATCTTTTCCGCCACAACTCAAATAGCTTGTTAAATCTTTATAGGCATCCGACATCTAACAACTTCAAGTACAATGTTGGTCGAAATTGAGGGGATTAACATCCTTCATACTCATGCTCAAACACTAACATAAATATTACTAATCCGGAGAAAGGACTTAGAG
The DNA here is from genome assembly GCA_027924645.1 of Cunninghamia lanceolata. NCBI lineage: Eukaryota > Viridiplantae > Streptophyta > Pinopsida > Cupressales > Cupressaceae > Cunninghamia > Cunninghamia lanceolata. Next base: position 163,423 of record BSBN01001750.1, read on the forward strand.
TCCACTATATTTTAATTTATTGTAATTGTAGCTTTTTCTAAGTGAGCCACTCTTCATCCCATGATTGTTAGTGTCCCCCTCTTTATTTCAAAGGTATTTTATTACCTTGTAGTCTTTTCTTGTCACGCTTCTATTCTTGTGTCGTTATTTCCCCGTTCACCATGTGTTATATTTTTCTATTCCCTACTTTAGTTGGGTGATGACAATGTACATGGCACAATAGACCATATCAGAGACAAACCAAGCACTCGCACCTAATGCTTGGCTTCTTCATATATCCTACATACTCTTATCTTGACGGCTGATTGTTCTACTTGCTCAATTTCATGTGAACCTAAACCTAAACAAGTTGCATGTGGCATGTCATATGGCTTTGTCAATTCTTACTTGTTTGTGACAACATAAATGACCTTTTCAAATCCACAAAAGTGAATTCAAATTTCAAAGTGAAAATTCATGGGGAGGAATGTCATAAAGGTCTTAGATTATAGCAAGGAGGGATTTTGATGCAAGAGCATCCAAGCTCACGAGCAATCTTGTATAACCTCAAAACATAATAAAAGGTAGTTGAGAAGATTTTGGTTGTTTGCGTGTTTTTTTGTCATGTCCCCCTTTTTCCAGTGGTGTAATGTGTCCTACTTGTTTGTATTTTTTTAAAGATCTTTTTATGTGTGATTTTTATTAATTTTTGTGATCTTTCAGAACTAGAGAGAAGAATGCAGAAGGGGTTTCAGTTTTCCTGCAGATGTGTTGCCGGAGCATACAATATAGAGCATAGAATAGAAACCCAGAAAATATACAACAGATATGATGTAAATAACAAAGACCCAGGTAGCAGAATAGCCAAATCAACATACCTATGTTCAGATTTGCAACTTCATATAGGTGCCAGAACAGGACCAACAAATGGGTATAGCTCAATACACTCAAATCTCCGGAGAACATAAAGTATTGAGCATACAATGATCACAGCAGTACAAAGGGCTCAAATCACCTCATACAAAGCAGATTCTGTAATACCCACAAAGAGAAATGTTACCCCAAGATCCCAACATCACTCTTGGGGAAGTACGGCCGTGGCTGGAAGTGAATAACAACAACTAGACTGATATATGATCTCTGAAATCTCGCTGCAATGAACTGAATCTGGTCTAAGAGGCTAGGTGACCAGGTTAGAGTGCAAAATCTGTCCTTAACACCTCCAAAACTCCAGCTAGAAGTGGTACGGCTAGCTGAAAGGGGTACGGCCAGCAGGGAAGAGTTATAGCAGTCACAAACACTATCAATCTTGCCTTAAATCTGTCATAACATTCTTGTCTTCAACTGTCTATCACCAATCTGCAAATGATATAGAAATATAGCCCAGAAATCTCATCTTACAAACTCCATTTCAGCGCATATGTGAATACTGGATGCATCCACCATCAATGGCACCTTTGGGTGGTATTGCACACCTGTAGAATGCCGTCACTCAGGGAGGTTTTCATCTCCAAGAGCTTGGTTCAAATCCTCAAACCATCAAGACTCTAGCAGAGCTCACAAAGAGAAAATATCAAACATAGCATATAGAAATGAGCTTTGATTTCACCTTTTATTTCCTTCTTCAAGCCCCAACACCGCAAATGGAGGGAATTACAATTGTTTTTAATATTTAATTTCATCCCCTTATGTCTCCCATGGGCGCCCAACTCCTAGGGTGGTCACTTTTCAAGTTGCAACTTAATTTTATAAAGTGACAATATAACATTTATTTATAAAGTCCCAATAAATAAATATATTAAACTTCAGACTTTAAAATAAATATCAAGATGATATCGGAATGCCATGATCTATAGCTCGTCAGAAAGCCCTCGACGAGACGAATCCAATCCCACTCCGAAAATTCTGATCCAGAACTGCCCCCGAACTTACTAAAAATAGTAAGTACTGCCAAGAACACTGAAAACCAACTCTGAGGGTGCCAACTGGATCCACTGACCTCGAACCACCACTCCATTGCCGACAAACACCTCCACAACCAAACTAACCACAGTTCCCTAACCAAACTGCTAGTCCATGGGAACCCAATGATGGACTAACCATGTATCATGAAGGGGACATTACAGTCCGCCCTCCCTAAGATTGCTTGCCTCAAGCAATCTCAGATCAGGATGCTCTAATATCTGCTCATTCTCCCAAGTAGCATCCTCCACTGGCAGGTTCTTCCATTTAACTAGGTACTCTCTGATAATCCTCCTCAAAGTACGTTCCCTGGTGTCAATTATTGCCTCGGGTACCAAGATCAACTTCCCCTCTTCATCCAGAGGAGGCAACTCAACTGATGGTGTCACATTATGCCCCAGTGCCTTCTTGAGGCGAGATACATGAAACACATTGTGTACCCTGCTACTTGTTGGAAGTTCTAACTCATAAGCCACTTCTCCAATCCTCTTGAAGATCCTGAAAGGTCCATAATACTGTGGCTTAAGTTTCTGTCATGCCCACATTTCACGTGCAGTCACAACACGCAAACACGCATGTTGTGTCCACATATGACATGTAGACATGACATTTGGTATCAGAGCCCATGTTTCAACATTGGGATCTCTTGGTTAGTGTGTTGCTGGGCCGACATGGAGAGGGTTGAGTGTAGTTTGATCCTTGTCCTAATCCACGTAATTGCGAGAGAGCAAGGTTGCGGTTTGGCGACTAACCTTCACCTTGGAGGATTACCATCCTCTCGTGTTGTCATCGTGATGGCCTTGCCACACGATTATCGAAGTCTTCCGCTTGTGATTTAGAGATGGTGTGTTCCTCTTGTCGACCCTCCTCATGAGTAGGTTGGTCTAGTTTGAGAAGGTTGTATTAGGCCCTATCTCGCCCTTGTGTTTTTTTTTTTAAAGTGAGGTGTTGTCCTCTAGTTTGCACTATGTGTGATAGGGTTTAGAGGTTAGCATCTTAGGATACAGATAGTCTTGTGTTGCACCTTGATATATGTTGTGAATTTGGATGTGAAAGAGAGGATGGTGCATTGATATACTTGGTTTCTTTGAATGAATAATGTAGTCTTAATGACCTTTCGATGGTTCTTGCCTTGTGTACCTTACGTATGATTATCATGATGTTGGAATAGCAGATCTTCTTGACTCTCGACCCTAGTTATCATGTGAGTTTTGGCCTTGTCTTCCTTGGGATGGGTAACTAGAAATACTTGCATAACAATGTATCTACTTTGAATCCCTTGAGTGCAAGTCATTGAATGATGTTTGCATCGCCTTTGAGTGTAAAGGGTTATGAAAGAAATAGGAGTAAACGAGACTTCTGCTTAGAATTGTTAAGAAATAATTTATGTTCTCGAGAAGATACAAGGGTAAATGATGTACTTGTTGAACATTGAAAAGAACTTTAATGTGAATTTTGTATTTTATAGATATTCCTTGTGTAAAATAGATATCCAGTTACACATACCTTGTGTGGGTTTTCTGCTCCACTCTTCTTGAGAGTGGATTGTCTATATGGCTGCAACATTAAATAAACCATGTCACCCACCTCAAAAGACCGCTCAGTCCTTTGCTGATCTGCATACTGCTTTTGCTGATTCTGAGCCTTCTGTATGTTATCTTTTAAAGACCTCATGATATCCTGGCTCTCCTGAAGGTCTTTGGCCTTAGGCACCCTGCTATTTCCAAACAGTAAATCAACAAAGCTTGGTGCCTCATACCCGTACAAAGCCATGAAGGGTGATATTTGAATAGACATGTGATAAGTAGAATTCTAACAGTACTCTCCAATGTGAATCCACTTAATCCATGCCTTCTGCTGCCCTGAAACATAATTTCGGAGGTATCCTTCCACCCATTTATTAACTATCTCTGTCTGACCATCTGTCTGTGGGTGGTAGCTTGTGTTGAGGGTGAGCTCTGTCCCTGTCAACTTGAAGAGCTCCTGCCAAAAATTGCTAAGGAACCTGCTGTCCCTATCACTGACAATGTTCCGTGGCAACCCATGTAGACGGAATACCTCATGAAAAAACAACTCTACAACTTGAGCTGCAGTGAAGGTGGTAGGGATGGCAAATAAGTGTGCATACTTTGTCAACTTGACCACTACCACGAAAATACAATCCCTGCCTAGGACTTTAGGTAACCCTGTGATAAAGTCCATAGAAATGCTATCCCACTTCCTCTCAGGAATGGGCAGGGGCTGTAATAATCCTCCTGGAAATGAGTGCTCCTGTTTGTTCTGCTGGCATATTGGGCACTCTCTCACATGCTGCATCACTTCAGTCTTGAAGCCCTTCCAGGTGAACCTCTCCCCGATCTGTCTATAAGTTTTGAAGTATCCTGGATGTCCTGCCATATGCAAGTCATGGAATGCCCTCAAAACCTTCTGCTTCATCTCTGAACTTAGCACCAAGAAGATCCTATCCTTGTAAATGATTAAGTCATTTACCACTGTGTACCTATCATCTTCGATAGTGCCATCAATTATTCCAGTAGCCCACTTGTCCTTGGCATATTATATGGATATCATCTCCCTCTGATCATCTGAAATGGCACCTAATGCACACAAATGGGGTCTCCTGGATAGTGCATCGGCAACAATGCTCTTCTTACCTTTGACGTAAACAATGTCAAAGTCGTAGGCCTAAAGCTTGCTGACCCACTTTTGTTGCCTCTCATTTAAATCCTTCTGCCCAAGGAAGTGCTTTAGACTGTTATGTCTATCTTTACCACAAACTCTCTGCCCACCAGATATTGTCTGAATTTAGCCAACGCATGCATGATGGCTAACATCTCCTTGTCATAGATGCTGTAACTCCGCTCCACACCCCTCAACTTCGGACTCTCAAATGCTATGGGGTGCTTATCCTGCATGATTACCGCACCAATGCCTTCACCAGAGGCATCACACTGCAACTCGAAGGATTTGTTGAAATCAGGGATTGCCAACATAGGGCATGTACTCATAATATGTTTGAATCTGTCAAAACACTCTTGTGTACTCCCTGTTCAACTGAAAGCATCCTTCCGAGTCAAATCTGTGAGGGGTACTACTGACTGTGAAAACCCCTTCACGAACCTGCGGTAATACCCACAAAGAACAAGGAATCCCTTCAGCTAAGTGAGATTTTTTGGTGGTGGCCAGTCTACAATTGCCTGAATCTTCTCCGGGTCTACCTTAACACTACTAGCACTGATGATATGACCCAAGTATAACAACTCGGTCATCCCAAACTCACACTTTGACATCTTGGCATACAATGACTCTCTCCAGAATACTCAGCACAATGTCAATGTGTTTCAAATGTTCCTCCCATGTCTTGCTGTAAATCAAAATATCGTCGAAGAATATCAACACAAACCTCCTCAGCTGCTCACGAAAAACTTTGTTCATGCAAGATTGGAAGGTGGCTGGTGCATTAGTCAATTCGAATGGCATGACTAGGAACTCGAAGTGCCCATAGTGACACCTGAAAGCTGTCTTCTCCACATCCTCATCTCTAACCCGAATCTAGTGGTAACCGCATCTCAAATCCATCTTGGAGAAGTAACAAGCGCCGTGCAACTCATCAATCAACTCATCTATCCTGGGTATAGGGTACCTGTTCTTAATTGTTTTCTTATTGAGTTCCTTGTAGTCAATACACATTCTAAGAGTCCCATCTTTTTTCTTCACTAGAACCACAGATGATGCAAATGGACTCTTACTAGGTTTGATATGACCCATCTCGAGAAGCTCTTTGATAGCTTTCTCGATCTCGTCCTTATACCTCTTCGGGTGCCTGTATGGGGTAGTAATAACTGGTTTTGCACCTTCCAACTCGATCACATGCTCAATACCCCTGTCAGGGGGTCTACCTAGTGGAATATCACTAAACACTATGGTGTGTTTAGTCAAGAGAGCCTGTATGTCAGGTGGATACTCTCGCTTCTGCTGGTCTGAAACTGCAGGTATCACCATCACCTCTGCTGCCCACTGCACCTAATCATGTCTAATCAATCTCTCCATCCGCTTGAGAGAAACTACTCTGTACCCACCATCTGAAATGCCCTTGAGCACATGCCGAACTCCGTTCACCTCAAACTTCATCTCCATGGTCCTCAAGTTGAGTGTGAACGCTCCTATCTCATGCAACCACTTCATACCCAACACCACGTCCATGTCACCCATGCTAACAACATAGAACTCTGACTGGCAAGTGTAATTGTTTAGCTGGATGGTCAAATTGGGTATCCTCCTAGTGCAAGTGAGTATGAATCCATCGGCTACCTTCACCTTAAACCCTTCAAACTCCTCTGTCTTCAACCCCCTCTTCGCAACCAAGCCCTCATCTATGAAGTTATTAGTGGCACCTGTATCAAGTAGTGTAATGCATCTCTATCCACCCAATACTCCTCGGATCCTAAATGACCCCTCCAAATGCTCGAGATATGGGCTGTAGGTAGGGAGGTCTCCTCATCCTTATCTGATACCTCAGATACAACATCTGTCCCTATATCATTGTCTTCTGTATGTTGCTTTGAATGTGTCTTAGACTCAACAGACTCATCTGCTGAAAAGTATTCTATCTGTTTTGTCTTTCCTTGGGCAGCACACTTGTGCTTAGGATCCCAAGGCTCTCTGCAGTGAAAACAAAGCTTCTTCCTCCTGAGATCATTCAACTGATCATTGTCTAACTTGGAAGAACTCTTAGGCTGCTGATGTCTTGAATCCTTATGAAAATGTCTCCTGTCTCTCTCCTTATCCCTCCTGTGCTGGAAACTCTTAGTCTGAAATTTACTCCACGTAGAAGACTCCATATCACGGGCCTTTTTCATGACCTCCTGCAATGTCATAGGGTCCAAACCTTAACCCATCCTCATAGAGGATCGAACAACCCGTCAACAAAGAGCATGATCAACCTACGCTCCGAGATATCCGAAACCATGACTGAAAGGTCTTGGAACTCTGAAATGTATGAGTCCACTGATCCACTCTGTCTCAACTGTGCCAGCTCCTTGAACTACAACTCAGAGTTCTTCTAGTCAAACCTGTATATGAGTCTGGCTGTGAACTCTACATAAGATGTAATCTGGTCATGTCCTAGAGTTACCTTCCCATTACTCCACCACTTGTGTGCGCTGCCCTCCAAATGCAAGGCTGCATATGTGATGGCATCGGTCTCAGGCATGGGGCTGATCTGGAGATAACTGTCCAACTTTTGGACCCAAGCTCTCGCTAAAGTTTTTCCTGAACCATCAAAGTAAGGTAAAGTCATTTTACTGACTTTCTTTTGAAGCTCATGATTCTGCTGCCTATTACCTCCTCTAGGTCTATGTCTCATCCTGAGATCAGAGTAATCCTTGAAAGTCATCTTAGCTCGAAACTCCGCACTCGAAGCCTGCCAATCTCTAAAAATTTCATCCTGAAATTCCACCTGTGTAGCATCCCGTTCAGGAATCTCATCCCTCGGTATAAAAATAGGAATGCCAGGTCTATCTATGGCTATGAGCTGTGTAGCATCTCGGTTATTCACCGAAGCCTCTCCATCAGGATCCCTGTGTCTGTTCCTGTCCCCATTATGTCTATCTCCATTCCGTTCTCCATTACCCGGTCTCTGTGTCTATCTCCATCATTTTGGTCTCTGTTCCTCTCATTCCGGTCTCTGTTCTTGTCTCCGTTATTCCTATCTTCATCCAGATCAAGAAACAAATGGGTGAAAAGCCGTGTGAGTGCTGTCTGTGACCTGTCCAACCTGTCAATCAACTGCTGCTGTCCTCTCGCCAAATCATTTAGAATATCTTGTGTGCTAGGTTCTTCGATTTCCCTGTCTCCCATCTCCTCAGCCTGTGTAGGAAGAACACCTGAAAAGGGGTCTACTCGCGGAACTTCAAGATCTTCTTCACTATACAATACTACCGGTGGCTCTTCAACAACTACAATCTCTGTATCTGACTCAAATGGATCAATCTGTGGTACTTCTCCTTCCTGTATTCTCTATGGATTCCGTGTTCCTGGTCTTGGTCTAAAATTATATCTATCTGTAGGCCGCATGTCTCATTTTCATCTTCTGCATGTCATATTCAACCTCACAGGATGGCAAGATACACCGCTCTGATACCACTATAATGTGCCGTACCTATTTGTATTTTTTTAAAGATCTTTTTATGTGTGATTTTTATTAATTTTTGTGATCTTTCAGAACTAGAGAGAAGAATGCAGAAGGGGTTTTAGTTTTCCTGCAGATGTGTTGCTGGAGCATTCAACATAGAGCATAGAATAGAAACCTAGAAATATACAACAGATATGATGTAAATAACAAAGACCCAGATAACATAATAGCCAAATAACAATTACTATGACATACCCATGTTTAGATTTGCAACTTCATACAGGTGCCGGAACTGGGCCAGCAAATGGGTATAGCTGAAAACACTCAAATCTCTGGAGAACACAAAGTATTGAGCATACAATGATCACAATAGTACAAAGGGCTCAAATCACCTCATACAAAGCAGATTCTGTAATACCCACAAAGAGAAATGTTACCCCAAGACCCCAACGTCACTCCTGGGGAAGTACGGCCTTGGCTGGAAGTGAATAACAGCAACTAGACTAATATATGATCTCTGAAATCTCGCTGCAATGAACTGAATCTGGTGTAAGAGGCTAGGCGACCAAGTTAGAGTGCAAAATCTGTCCTTAACACCTCCAAAACTCAAGCTAGAAGTGGCACGGCTAGCTGAAAGGGGTATGGCCAGCAGGGAAGAGTTATAGCAGTCACAAACACTGTCAATCTTGCCTTAAATCTGTTATAACATTCTTGTCTTCAGCTGTCTATCACCAATCTGCGAATGATATAGAAATATAGCCTGGAAATCTCATCTTACAAACTCCATTTCAGCGCATATGTGAATATTGGATGCATCCACCATCAATGGCATCTTTGGTTGGTATTGCACACCTGGAGAATGCCGTCACTCAGGGAGGTTTTCATCTCCAAGAGCCTAGTTTGAATCCTGAAACCCTCAAAACCCTAGCAGAGCTCACAAAGAGAAAATATCAAACATAGCATATAGAAATGAGCTTTGATTTCACCTTTTATTTCCTTCCTCAAGCCCAACGCCCCAAATGGAGGGAATTACAATTGTTTTTAATATTTAATTTCATCCCCTTATGTCTCCCATGGGCGCCCAACTCCTGGGGGGGTCACTTTTCAAGTTGCAACTTAATTTTATAAAGTGACAATATAACATTTATTTATAAAGTCCCAATAAATAAATATATTAAACTTCAAACTTTAAAATAAATATCAAGATGATACCAGAATGCCATGATCTATAGCTTGTCAGAAAGCCCTCGACGAGACGAATCCAACCCCACTCCAAAAATTCTGATCCGGAATTGCCCCCGAACTTACTAAAAATAGTAAGTACTGCCAAGAACACTGAAAACCAACTCTGAGGGTGCCAACTGGATCCACTGACCTCGAACCACCACTCCATCACCGACAAACACTTCCACAACCAAACTAACCACAGTTCCCTAACCAAACTGCTAGTCCACGGGAACCCAATGATGGACTAACCATGTATCACGAAGGGGACATTACAAGCGGCTTTAGATATTATTATTATTATTATTGTTTTCAACACTAAATTAATGTAATAAATTAAATTATATATATATATAATAAAATAAGAAAATAAAACAATTTCAAATTTGGGCGCCCAGTTTAGGTCCCATGGGTCCTAAATCAAGAGGTATAATTACAAGCTTCATGTGCTCATTTGGGGCATCCAGTTCATGTTAAATTTATCATTGTTGAATTCCTCTTTTGTGCAAGAGAGGAAGAAACCCCTTGACTGCACTTTGTGAGGTTAGGGCGAAAACCCTACCCTCTCCTTGGCAATTTCCACTCAGGGATTGCAGGCTGAACTAAACTGGGCAAAATTGTGTATGTTTCAGGCATTAGCGTTAAGTCATTTGCCACACAGATTATTTGGAGATATATTGGGTTATTGGAGCAACTTCTTCATCATTAATTCTGAGCGCCATCTTTGAAAGAGTTAGTTTCAGGGAGGAATCTATAGCTGCAAGCAATTCAGGGCGACATCCATATTGGACATGCCACATTCATCACTGGTAGCTGTGAGGAGAACACACCATCTAACTGCAGACACTGAAGGAGAGTTGCAAACCCAAGGAAATCGAGATTGAAGGTTATCATTCACCCTATTCCAAAAGGGTAAGGTGGCATCCTCAAGGGTAACTCAGTTTGGAAACGAAGCGGAACGCTGCTGAATGTAGTTGGCAACATTGTGGCATCCACCTTTCCATGCATGTGAGCATCACACCAACTTTGAAGGGGCTGTCACATCCAGGTGCCACTTTATTGTTACCAGTCTGAATTATGCCTTGATAAGGGACAACTTCTGTACATGCATTTGAACTCTACTTATATATATATATACAGTCCATTGGACAGCACTCAGCAGTAATACATTTTTAGTTTCTATACATATTAACTGTGGCCGATTGGATCTGAGCATTATCTGAGATTGAAACTGGTTAAATTCATATGTATGAATTGCAAATTACCTGATGAGCTATGAGATGCTTATAACAGCAGTTTGTAGTCATTTGACTCAGTTCCTTCAGGGCTTATAATCCAAACTAAGAAACAGGGAAAGAAATCAGAAATTAAAAAGAAAACAAATAAGTGTCAGATCTGAATCTGTATGCTGTTGTCACAGCAATATAAGGTCCTTATTCTAATCCAGACTTGATTAAGGGTTTAATTTTGGCAATTTCTGAACAAGGGCTTGATACAAGGGTTCTCTTTATCATCTGTTGTTTACAAATCAGTACATCTTGTTTCCGGTTGCTGTTTTCATCTTTTTATTTGTTCAAATTACAGAACAATACCCCAACAAAGACCAGAAATTTACAAGCAAACCAGAAAATTCTATATTTGGGATATTACATTTTTGTAGAAATATCATGAAAGAATGGGTCAAGGAGGTCAAAGATTGTTCCAGTTGACTTTGACAGAAAAAGAAAATACAGTTGCATCTTTAGTGACGACTTGTTTCATCTTCGGCAGCACTGTCATTTTAGCAACAACCTATTCCAACTTTGGTACCAACTATGACTTCGATAGCATCTGGGACTACTTTGGCAGCAAAGCGAAAATGATAGCTAGTAGTGATGACTTATGATGGTGTTGACTCCAAGGAACAACTACATCGTCTTTTGTCCAAATCATCTCATTTTATGTCTCTAGCCCATCAATATGGATCATATGTTTTTCTTGGTTGTATGTTTTACCATGCAAAAAGTTGGATGTTAGGGCAGCGGAGTGTGAGGTTGGTGGACTTATTCCTTTTGGTGGTTGTTTTTTTCCATATAGGGGCTATGCATTTTGTTTCACATTTTGGGCAGCGCTAGGGCTTCAGCCTATTATCATTTGGTAGTTCTTCTTTCTTTTTGCCAGAACCAGGGAAAATGCTTCCTTGACCCCTTAGGTAACTCGTGATGTGCTTGCAGGGCCAAAGGTCCAATGTTATTACCCCAAGGCAATGGTGGTGGTCGCCTCTCATTTGCATTGTTGTGATTGTTGTTATTTGCATCACGCATTGCTCTAGGCTGGATTACTGGTTCTTCTTGTGGTTCTTCCTGCTTGACTTCAGGAACTGTCTGAACTTCAGGAACTATGTTGGATGCTTCTCCAACTTTTGCAAAATCAAGATCTTGGAACAAAGGATCCGTAGCACCGCCTTTTCCCCTTCTTGAATAAACTATGTGAGCCAGGATTATCTATTGCCATGCGGGAGGTGGTAATACTGGTCTTCCTGCTGCAAGATCCGCTTTGTGTTCTTCTTCGTCAAGAATAGCAGCCGCGTTTCTCCACTGATTAGGACTTTCCTTTTGCGCAAATATGAAACTCCTCAGGTTGCTAATGATGTCCGTTTGCTCTCCTTCCACTCGTACAAGATTTGCAGGTGGTGTAACGTTTGGTTGTTGAACTGGAGCAGAAGGACGCCAGAGAGTCATTCCCGTGACATAAGCCTAAGCTTGCTTGAAGTTTTATGCCTCGTGCCCCACGGTGGGCACCAGAAAACTGTTGGCGTTTCAATTCGCACCTCTGGAATGCGAGTTGGAAACAGACAACTATGTACAGATAAACTGCTCTCCTATTGGAAGGGGGAGTTTCCTTTTTGTTGATGTTCGCTGAAAAGATAAATTAAACTTCGCCTATCTTCTTTTTGATTCTCAGCTGCGAGCACAAGGTTATAAAACTCTAAATGCTGCAGAAGAGGTTTTTTCCTTTTTTAAAACTTCTACTACAACTAAGCATAGACTAACGACGCTTTCAATCTCCTGAGTAAATTCAGAGCAAAGGAAATTAAAAGTGAACAAGGAATGATTGTTTTAACAAAAACTTAAGCAATTTTCTCCCAGATTTACATCACAAGACTTATAGTACTTTAATGATGAAAGCTGAAATGAAAGCTACAAAAGCTGCACATCTGACGACGAAAACTTGATGAATCGAGATAGAATATCAGAGCAAAATAGGCATGAGACTTCTATTCAATATCACAAAGTTTGCACAACTCTAGGACAGCAATGCTGCAGCAAAAGGGAGGCATACAGCAAGCGATCAAACACCGGAGAACAGATTACACAAAGTGAACAGACATTTGGAATATCAAGATTTGCAGGCTAGAGTAGGCACAGCAAATTTGCTATCACAATTACCATTACATACAATGGGCAAGGATGCCCTTATTTATACTAAAATAAAGGAGTAGGGAACCCTAAAATCTCCTTGATTAACCCTAACTTGCCAACTCGCAAGCTTTATTACTATTCTAAGACAAAGATACAATAAACAAACGCTTTAAAGCGATTTGCTTTAAAGCAAAGAAGATTCCAACTATCACAAAGTGATTTCTTTCTAAATATAGAATGGATGAGCTTAGGATGAAAGCAAATGCTTTAAAACAAAAAGCATTTGTTTTAAAGCTGCTTTATTTTGAAATGCATCCTCATCAACATTCTTGCTTTTTGGTGATGTCATCCATTGATATTTTGGGAAACAATATCTTCTAAAAAGCGAGTGACCGCATCTTTGCCAGGAACACTGATCCTGTCTAGAATGATATTTTGATTCTCTAACATTTCTTCACCACTGGCAACGATCTGAAGAAATTCATGAACTTCGCCCACAGCCTTGTCGAACTTCACTGTCATTGCGGCAAAATGACCCATCTTGCCGGCACTGATATCATCATTAAAATTGCTGTGGACGAGAGTCTGGAACTCTGCTTGCACTTCCCTGAGATGATACAGGGTACCATCTTCTCTTTCATACGAACACGGGATTTGAGAGACAAAAGATCTGACGAACTTGAGGACGTTAACTACCTTTTTTTTTCCATTCTGTCAACTCTGAAATTATACTGTCATAAGTTTTTACTGTGAAAAGATATTGCGCTTTCCAAGTAGAAACTGTCTTCTTATCTTCGGCTGAATCAACAGAATCATGTGCAATCTTCAAGTTCGAGATAATTATCTCAAACATCGGTCTATTTTCTGCCATGGTTTGCTGCAACCCCTGAATGCCTTGGCGTAAATCATGAGCGTTGTACTTTAATTGATAAAACTTTGAAAGTATAACTCTCCCTTTAGTCACAAATTCTTCCACCCAACTATTCATGTGCTTCCCATAGAGAACTAACTGACTGAATTGCCGCTGATCGGCTGGTGATTCAAGATTCGGTGGAAGAAATAAATCAGCCTGTGATGCGCCATGGAAAAGGTTGGAAATGTATTGCCGCAGCTGCCTAACTTCAGCTTTGAGAGTTGCTTTATCTTCTCCATCTTTCAACACCCTTTCCTTCAAATTATCTGCTGCAATCTCGAAGAGATTTACATTCGTATGTCGGGTACTTCTACCAAGGTTAGCTTTGACAACCGTGAAGTCATCAACCTCGACATCATCATCACTTCTATTTTTTGGTGGTGTTGTAGTTTCAAGGATTATTTCTCCATCCGCATTCTTTTCAATGCGAACCTGCTTCTTCAGCTTCTTGTCTGGTGTGTCTTGGTAGACGCTTTTAAGCTCTGTTAAATCCAGCTGATATGAGAGCTTTCTCCTCTTCCTTCCTAGAACGTTTCAAGCGAGGATGATCCGTCCTCTCTTGGAAACTCGGTTCTAACCTCATCAGCTCCTGATGAATCAATATGTGCATCAGAGTTGCGAACCGGGGAATCTGGCTCTGAATCTATGTGGATAGGAGAAGTAATCGGTGAAGAAGATGGAGGAACATGATCTGAAGGTAACGCTTCAACATGCAGCGTTGTTTCAACAGTAACTTCTGATTCAACTGGTGGTTGTTCCTGCTGGACATGAGCTGGAGACTCATCATTTTTCCTCTTTAACTTAACCATTTTTGTTCCTTCTGGAAGAACACTCATAGCTTTTACCCTTCGTTTCGGCTTGGAAGTGGAAGGCTCTGATGGTTGCACAATTGGCGGCTCTGCTAACGGAATATCATCCTTCCGCTTATTCTTCAAGAATATCAAACTGTTTTTAACGACTCGACTCGTTCTTTCTTCAATGGAAGTGCTCTCTTTTACTGACCAATTAATTGGTGGCAACGGTTGCTGCTCAACTTGGTCCCTGAAATACGTGGGAAGTAGAACTTCACCACTTTCTGTCAAACCCTCTATATCTTTTGATAGGATATCAGACATCTGCTGAAGAGTAAACCTGTTGTAACTGCGTTCTCGCACTTCAAACTCATCAGCACAATTAGCCCAGAAGTCTTCAACTGCAAACTTGTGTGTACACTTTTGACCAAGATGTGATGCAAAAACACCACGAGGATCATATGAAGACCTCCCGTCGAAAAACTTGAGACCATATCTGGATGATTCATTACCGATTGCCTTGGCATCTGCCCCAGATCTGCATTTGTAAATACTCATCCCAAGTGGAAAATTGAAAGCTGCCTTGCGTCTGCTACACAAAAATGTATGAACTTCATAGGCTTGCCTCAAAAATTCCATAAATGCTATTTCATCTGTAGGATATCTCGGCAACATGGCTGGCTCTCCTGAGAAGCCATATACTCTGATGTAGGAAAAAGTGGGAAACTGGATAAACCAATCAGCCCATTCTGCCATTGCTATTCTAGCATCTGCTGAAAACCATATATGCAACTCATTATCCATATCTCGCACTGCATGCATCAAGAATGCATCATTCACCCGCCTGTAATGTCGTTCAGCTTGGGAGATTTCTAACTGCGGGAAATGGTGATAAACATGCTGAATACCTAGAGTTCCAACAACATTCAAACCTCTGAATTGACCCTGAAAAGCCATCAAATGCACAAGGTATGACATCATGTGGAATTCGTGAGCCCTTTGAAAATCAAGAATTTGTTGGTGGAGACTATCATTGATGAGTGCCGACCAGTCATAGAATTCGGTTCCATCAACAATCTGGGACATGATGTAAAACATCCAAGGCTGGAATTTGTTAGCATCTGCTTGACCCGTGATCCGGCTTAGCAAAGTAATCATAATTGCATGTTCCTCCTTGAACTCTCCACGTCCAACGTTCTTTGGCATGACATTCTGCTTCTCTTTTAACCACCTCTGACCAATCTTTTTTCGGTATTTTTCTTTATCATTGTTCCAAACCCTCTTGCATTCTTCAATTGAAATAGTTAAGTTTTCTCTCCAAACTAGTATTGTAAAACACTTCTCAATGTCGTTCGGCCTCAGGCTACAGAGCACACGTCCGTCTCTTGACTGGATTTCTCTTGTGACCGAATTGTAATGCGTCATGCAAGCAATTACAAACTCGATACTTTGCACCGTGATGGGAAAGGATGCTGTTGCAAGCAAACCAAAGTGTCCTAGATTCCTGATAGCATTATTTCCTGCATCCTCCAAAGAATGTAAATTGATAACTGGAAATACTTTATGCAAGTTTGTTTCACAAGTTCTCAGGTAATCGTGAACCAACGCAGTCTTGGGCTTGATTTGTGTTGGAGAGTACTGCATATTGGAAGATTTGAAAATTGATCGTGAACACGCCTATGTCGGAAAATTTTTGGACAAATGACTGAAAATAACTTGCTGATTTCTAGAAAAAAGTAGATTCTGAGCAATAAAGATGGCACATGGGTTTTGTAGGCAATTCTGTTTTGAAGCAACCCAGATTGTCGGATTTTGAAAAAGCGGAGATTTTCCCGAAAAAGCAGTAAAAAAGCAGATTCCTGAAAAAAGCAAAACTTCCAATCTTCAAGAGGATGATATACTGGATGGACCCATCTCGACAAAAACTAAAAAAGCTCCGGTCCAATCTCTGAAAAACGATCCCCTCGAAAAAAGGACCTTGAAAAAGCGAGCCTCCCTACTTCCTCAACCCAAAACTATGAAGAACGCTAAAAAAACACTTCGTTTGGGTTTTCGAATATTCGTTGAAAGAAAAATAAAAATCTTTCCTCTGGATGCAACCTGCAAAAGATAATGAAATAAAGAAGCCAAATGCTTGTCTTTATAGATCTTTAGGGCGAAAAAACAACTTTATTTGTGAGAGAATAAAACCTGGATCTCATCCATGAAGAAAGCAATTTTTAAAGCACAAATCCAAGTGGATGTCTTCGAATAGGAAGAATCCCTATTTTGTAGCTGCCTATGGCCTCATTTGCAAAATGACGAAAAATATCTTCTTTTGATGATGTCATCGAACACGCGAGTTGATAGAAATGTTAACCAATTTTTCTTCGTTTTTGACACTTCTACACTCGTTTTGACTTAAATATGGTCTGTCTCCGACTTTAACAAGGTGGCAAATTATCACCGTTGACTGAAAAAGCTGACTGATCCTGACATTTCGAAGACCTAGTAACTGAGATTCCATCCCCAGCCTCAGATTGACGATCTGGCATCATTTGACCAAGTTTGACCCCTTGAAAACTGCCAACGGACGAAGATCGGGAAACAACTGTCAGAAAACACTAGCAGAGCCGGAAATTTTCTAACTCTGGGCAAGTTGGGCGCCCCAGGTCACCTGGGGCGCCTGGATTCACATGCCTTAGCCATTTTTCTGAAAATTGCAACTTCTTCAATTTCTCGGTTTGAGTGCGTGTTCCGGTGGCTGACCCCTGTTTGGCTGTTGATTTCTACCAACTGGGATAAAACTGAGTTTAATGATCTGGCAGATAGGCAGGCCTGATGAAAACTGAGCTAATTGTACTCTCTGTCTGCCTCGGGAAACGCGCTAAACTGATCAGTTCTGAACTGGATCGGGCTGACGGAAGGAGATTCACGTTTTTTCGAGGAAAACTTCAAAAATAAACTAACTCTGGTGAGTTTGGGCGCCCCAAGTCACCTGGGGCCCCTGGTTTACCATGCCTTAGAAATTTTGTTGAAAAACTCAAATTTTGTACCTTTTCTTGTTTTCCGTGCCCACAACTCCTGTTCGATCTTCGATTTTGGTTGTCCGGACGACTGTCGAGGCGGGACGGGGGGTGATCTGAGCAGCCTGAACATATTTGTGATGAAATCCCGGCTCTGACTGATGTTTGACCAAGTTTGACTCACTAGAAAAGGGGCTGAAGGAAGCATTTTCGACGTTTCTTGAAAAACGTGAAAAAAAAATCTAACACAGGAGAGGTTGGGCGCCCCAAGTCACCTGGGGCACTTGGTTTCTCCACACTTAGCCATTTTTTCTGATTTTCCAACCTTCATCTGCAACTTGCTCCGTTTTGCGTGTCGACAGCTGTTTCCAGATGTCGATTACGACGATTCGTCGATCAACTGCCATTGAATGGTGAGTGAATTGCATAGCCTGGATACATCTGATGAATTTTCCAGCTTTTCAGGATCTGATGATCAAAATGACTGATTTTATGCCCCTCGGAACTAAGCGACAGACACAGTTCTCGCATTTTCTTGAAAACGCGTAAAAATTCTATCTCTGGTGGGACTGGGCGCCCCAAGTCACCTAGGGCGCTTGGTTTGCCCAGATTTAGTCATTTTTCGTGAATTCTAGATTTTCACCTCACCTTGGATTGATCCTGCTCCGTTTTGCGTGCTTTGTCGAGTCGACGACTGTTTGTCGGTTCTGTGTCGTTGGAACAGCGTTGAAGACTCGTCGACGAGCACTGGCAGATGAACTTTCCTCTGTTGACGACTTCCGAGCTCATGCTTCGCCTTCTGAAAAAGCAGAGATGACCCAGTAGAGAAAACTTGACCTTTTGAAGATTCCGTCTGGACCGCGCTGATTGTGAAGCAAAATCGACCAATGAGAATCAAGCGCGACACCTGAGTCGGAGATTCTATTTTTAGAAAGTTTTGCAAGCATCCATATCTCAAGAAACCTAGAAAACCTAATCTGACGTCTATTTTTAGAAATTTTGCTTTTTTGACGAACAATTTTCTAGACTTGTTCAAAATGTCTTAATGAAGCAAAAATTTTGGTTGGGTACAACATGTAGCATTCTTTTGTTGTAATAATGTGTCAACCCACCAATTTCATTTATGTATTTATGACAAAATTGACATCTTTGATACTTACAAGTGATACTATGACTATCTATAAACATTTTATTAATGAGACTATGGGACAAGGAAAGTTTTCTACTAGGTATACAAATGTTTGATATTGCAAGTGGGCAGGTATTGATGCTACGGAGGATGATGGATGGTCTTCCTTTTTAGTGTAAATATGCTACATAGTGTGTAAAGCATACTACACAAATGTGTGTTAAAGTCTTTCTGCTGCTCGTTATGCCAAAAATTCCCATTCATGCTTTACTAGTAAAAGAGGCTATTCTTGGCAAAGGATTGACCTTGCCCTACGTGATGCCCTTCTCATCAACATTTTTGATCCATTGAGCAGAGTGTTCATTCCCATCTTGAGTTGGCTTCTCGTTTATAGATTGGGTGTACTGCTTGAGAACATTTTTGGTAGGAGTAGTTGCATTTCCTGTTTTCCAATTTCAGTTTGGTGTGTTAGCTAGGTGGTGTTCATAGTATGGTGTTGTCCCATTTTGGTTTTCCCTTTTTGAGCTTTGATGAGGAGTGAAGGTGGTGGAATGCTATCAATTTTCCCTCACAATTGATAGGGGGGAGATTGATGGTTGATCTATTGTTCATGGTGATCAATATAGATTGACAGGTGTTGCTCATAGAGGAATGTGGAGCAAAGTGATCAGGTAATCTTAGGTGGAGATTAACCTGCTAATTATAGGTATAGATTTGATTAACAAGATAGGGTCATTGTGGTTGAGAAATACATATATTGTTTACACCTCAACCAAGGTATAACTATAGACAGTTAGAGGCATGTTGAGTCAAAGGTACATCAACATGATTGTGTTATGATGAAAGGCATAGGTTGATCAGTACCAGTTGCAGAAGTCCAGGTTTGACAGAGTTGTAAGATTAGCTACTAGAGGTTTCCAGATCATCCTGATTATCCCCTTTTGGATAAGGGGAAGGAGGGGGGTGTTGGATCCTTGTGATCCAAAAGTGTTTTGTTAGTATGCGATGTTAGTTTGATGTGTTAGAAATTAGAACATAGGTTACAAATATAACCTATAGTTCTATATGTGTTAGTGTTATGTAATGTTAGTTCGGGTGATTGAGCATCAATTGTTAGTAATAAATTAATATAGTTTTATTAATTAAGCTCGTAAAATTGTATGAGAATAGATAGTTTGGGTAGTTGCATGGGAGGTTGAAAGGGGAAAGGTTTTACAAGCCATTGTAATCTTTTAAAAAGATAATCTCTCATACAATATAGTATTAATGGCGTTCAATCTTTCTTTGTTCAAAATGTGAGTGCTATTTCCCACATTGCTGATCCCAATGCCTATCAGCACTAGTTCTTCTGATCAATTCTTATATGCTTTTACATATGTTAATACATATTTTAGGCATAGAAATCTATATCTTACTTGCCTTCACCATATTGCTTGACCTAGAAGGGACATTGATAGAGAACACAGCAATAATTATTTAGCTTCTCTTCTTATGCAACTTTTTCGTTCTGCATATTTTGCAGCTCTTTACATGTTTCATGACTTTGCATACAGGTTTGTTGTTTTCTATTCTCGTTGTGTTGTCACGAAGCCATCTGAAGCCACTAATGGATTCTGATGATCTCTGAATTTAATAGTCTCATTTTGGCATCTTAAACATAAATATTGAGATTGTATAAAGCTAATGGTTGCTAACTTTGAAATTATGCAGCTCTGCTACTCAAAGTGTTGGTCTCCTTTCATACACATATTTGAGGTTAACAGGGAAAGATGACACTATTGTGCCAATGGTATGTTATGCCAAATACAAACTATATCTTTATGAATGCGAAGGATCTAGTTTTTCTTACATTTCATTTTTTGTAGGTTGATTTTGAACTTCATCCAGATTTGGGAAAGCCAACAATGTTGATTCGCAGCACCAAGGATGATTGGTTGAACAACTTGAACACAATCATGCAGTGGTCTCCTTACAAAACAGAAAATGAACTTATGAATCAGGTATAAGGGTCTGGGATTACATTCGTGATTATGTCATTGGTCAGTGTCAAACAGCTTTAAGCAAAGTGAAGAGATGGATGCTTTTACAAATTTAATGTTTTTCTTAGATTAAACGCTTAATTAATATCAAGGTTTTTTTTTTAAAACTTATGAATAAGTCAATAAACTGTTTAATGTTATGCATCATTTATCGGCAAATTTCTAGTCAGTTTCTTATACCCATTGATCCAGGATTCAGTTAGAGTGATCCATTTTTTGTGTTTTTCTGGAGTAGCATGGAAAATTTAACTAAGAGACATCTGGATTATTTAGAAAATAACCTTTCTTGGGTGTCAAGGACCTTTGTTTTTTGGTCGATCTTTTAAGATTTTTCCCTACAAAGTTGATATGGAGGAAATTGTTCTGCTCTTTCAAAAGCAGGAGTTTTGTTGTTAGCATGTATCTAGGTAGAACGAGCACTACTTTTTTGAATTGTTGACATACTACTATTTCCTGTACAATTAATGCATGCTGCAATGTAGTATGCACAACCAACATCAACAAGAGATTGCTATGAAAGAAAATACTCAAGCTCAGAGATGAGGGCCTGAGCATAAACCACCCCTGGAAACTGTTCTTGCTCAAACTTAGAGGAGTTCTCTCAACCTAGAGAAGCAGCTAGTTAATTATCTTGTTAGTTTATTCTGATTATTGTACCCATAAACTAGGGGAATAATCAATTTTTTAATTAGTTGGTTGAAACTACATGGATAACAGATTGTTTTGAATGACTAATTTAGAACTACCAAAATTTATTAGATAAATGAATTTAAAATAAGCAGCTCTGATCTGTAAGCCTACACATGTCTTCATGATAGATAATGGAGGGTGATCTGAAATATTTGTACTTTAAATAAGGATATTTTACATCTTTTCTATAAGCCTTTTTTAATTATGAACTTTGAAAGCCTGAAAACATTTATCTTCAAGCTCGTCTTTGTGAAACACTTATCATGACAATTTTTTAATTGTGTGGATATGAACTGGCTCATAACTTATGAATGGGATGAATTATGTGTTGTGAGTCTTGTGACCAGGAGAGAAAAGCATGACAAAACAAAATCATTAAATAGATTTGCAATAGGGAAAGCAAGCAACTCTACATGGTATTGGAGAAAGTCATTCTGAATGTATTTACAATTTGTTGCTTTGCTACTCTACAAATTTCCAGATGGTTCTTGTAATGTCCGTTGGAGAAAATAAGTGACAAAAAGCAGGAGAGGAGACTTGGACGATAAGTTGATTAGGAATATCATAAAGATAATTGTTATGGAGACGTAGACTTACAATTTAGAGGAGATTTTCTTAAGAAGGGTGGTATACTAGGAGGTCTGAGGCAATTATGGAGAGCATCAAGTAGCTCACTTGTCTTGGATGTGAGAAATAAATTTTCTTACAGCATAGAAGACGATAATCTGTACATGTGGGGGACATATGGGGCAACATGATATCTCCTATGCAAAAATTTACGTTTATTATTGTACCCATATATATGGGGCAAATATATAATGGCTAAGTTGCCGATCCTGGTACGGGTACGAGGTTTTTTTTTTTGGCTCAGGTACACACACACACAGATATATATATATATATATAACTTGTAATAATGAAAATTCAAAATACTCATGAATTGAAATTCATAATTCAGTGATTTCAAAGTCATAATTGAATCCAAGTAGCACCATCAAAGCAATAGAAATCAAGTTCCAATTATGTAATATATGTATTGTTGATTAAAAAAAGCTCCATCTAATGGAGGACTATATAATATTGTAGAGACTATGAGGATATGACCAACCATTAAAGCTATATCTAATTTATTCAAACCAAAAACCAATGTTACACTCTATACAAACTATATGTCCTAACAATAACACTTGATAAAAGAATATAGTCATTAATATCAATTAATGGCACAAACCAATTTTGTGTATATCCTATAAGCATTGCAGTACATGAAACCATGTTCTTTTGATGTATTTTGTCAAATAGTTCACTTGCCTTATGTATGCTTCCATTGTTCCACATTTTGCATACATATGTACCAAGGCATTTGCAGCTACCATGTCAGACAAAAATCCTCTTTACATTCTGATTTGATAGATTTCCACACCCTATTCTAAAACTCCCATTTTTTCACAGGCTTGGAGGATGCTATAAAATGTTATGGAGATTGGATTTATACCTCCCAATTGCTTTACTAAACTATAAGAACAAGATTATCCAAAAAAATTAGATGATATCTCTTTTACATTCCAACTTCATAGTTCTTATCAAAAAATCTATTTTCATTATTTTGGAATGCCAAAGCATTAAAATGTTCATTTAAAAACTTTATTTCACTTTTAGTGATAGTTGGATAGAAGACCCACCATCAAGGACATAATCTACACTCTTGCCTCAATTGTGAGGAAGGCAAGCAAACCTACTAGAATTAGGAATACGAGGGAGCTAATTAGGACTATAAAGATTGTGGAATTCACCCAATTGGATGAAAATCCCAAACATGTGGGATAGAAGACCCACCATCAAGGACATAATCATCTACATTCTTGCCTCAATTGTGAGGAAGGCAAGCAAATCTACTAGAATTAGGAATATGAGGGAGCTCTTTAGGACTATAAAGATTGTGGGATTCACCCAATTGGATAAGTGTAAAATTTTAATCTGGGCAACCAATGTCCTAATGTCAATTCTTTAACACTACAACAATTGTACAATATTTAAAATTCCAAACAATGAAAGCATACATAGACAATTACACCTTCAAATCAATTTTCCATTCCTTGAAAAAACTTACAAGTAAACCTCGACAAATTGTTCTTGACAGTTGCATGGTATTTTATCACTGTGTTTGATCACAAATAATTTTCTTCTATCTCGTGCCTATCTTTATACTATTCAACAAAAAATCTAATCTTCAAAAAGCTCCTTATCTCTTTACAAGAGATGATTTGAAAGATAAGTCTAAATCATAAGTGTATATCTACACTTATTAGACTTAATTAGCTAAATAAAAGACTTCACTTTTTCACTTAAGTGAAATGCAAAATAGAATAACTCGAACCACTTCCAGCACGTTCATACTGAACCTGCGTGGAAGTTCCTCTCCTAGCTAAGAAACACTCCCTCTTAGCAAGGAAGGAATTCTGCACCAATCCAAGTTTGTCTCTAAATGCTTCAAACTTCCCTTTTGCTAAGGGCTTGGTCAGAATTTCAGCTAATTGTTGATCAACTGCTCCCTGGAAGCTGGAAGGCTCTAAATCTATGATGTTGCTGATCAATTCCATGTAGTTAGGAAACTTCTTTGGAGGCCTACTCTCCCTAAATCTGCTCCTTGGAGCCTCAACATGCTCCTGAGCATCCCTCAATGTTTGTGTGAACCATCGAGGTCTCTTAATAGAAATGGAAGGAGCTAATGACTCTTTTGAAGATTGTTGTTCTGTATTGGAAACAACTGGAATCTTTGGAGACAAAGACTCAACCTTCAAAGCTTCTTTCTCCTCATCCTTTGTTACTGGAATGAATTCATGAGACTTCCTAGATGCAAAGTCCTCAAACTTTACATCCCTACTGACTACAACCTTCCTTTGTTCTGGATTATAGACCCTGTAGGCCTTAGAAGTCTCATTGTAACCCACAAATAAACCCTTCCGACTGGAAGGTTCCAATTTTGTCCTTTTCTCTATAGGTACATGAAAATAAACTGGACAGCCAAAAATGCGAAAGTGACTCACTTTTGGCTTCACACTAGCGAATGCCCCTTTGGTGTCTTGTCCTCCAAGATCTTGTGAGGACACATGTTTTGAATGTAGATTGTTGTGTTGCATGCTTCTGCCCAAAGAAACATCAATAGGTCCTGATCATGAATCGTGGCCTTAGAAGCCCCTATGATAGATTGATTTTTTCATTCTGCAACCCCATTCTGTTGTGGGTTGTATGGAATAGTTAACTCCCTCTTGATTCCTGCTTCCTTGTAGAAACCCTCGAACTCCTTGGAGGTATACTCACCCCCATTGTCTGATCTTAAGACCTTGATCTTCTTCCCTATTTTAACATCCCAAATAGGATATTAACTGAAATTTCTGATTTTAGGGTTCTGATTTTTGCCCTAATTTCTGATTTTCTGAATCTGATCCAAAAACCCTAATTTCTGAAGTTCTGATTTTTATATCAGACTTATACAAGCACTTATAGCAGCCATTCAAACATGCCAAAACATCATAAGAATCATGCCAGTATGTTTGCCAACATCATAGTTGAATTACACAATGAATCAACACCAAATTGTAACCACAATGACTGAAATTTCGGATCAGATGTCTGCTGTTATAAATCAGAATAATGAAGTCTGAAAGTACATCAACAATCATGGGCAAACAAGCCAAACATGCCCAGATATCTGTTGTCTACAAATCAGAGATAAACCCTAGGGTTTATACATACCAAACAATGCCAAAAGGACCTCCGAATGGTGGAATTCGTCCTCCAAGGTGTGGCGCCTAGTTTAGGGCTTGAAACCCTAATGCAATTGATCTTCAAAGACACCAAGTAGCTGCTCCAAACGATGCGCTCAGGTCCGCTAGGGTTTGCTGCTCCAAAATGATGACAAATGACTCCACAACAACCCTCTAATCACCTCCAAAAGATGACGCTCCAATTGTAGGGCAAAGCCCTAACTCAAAGACAATCTCAAGCACCAACAAGCTGCTCCAAGGATGGCGAATGGGACTGTTCTGCTGCTGATCCAAATCTGAATATGAAATGCAACACAAAACTCCACTACAATGCCAAATTTGCCTCCCAAATGCAAGTTGCTCCTCTCTAGAGTGTGGCGCTCAAACCTAGGGTGAAAACCCTAGACAAAATGCATCCAAAGCTCGCCAAAGATGATGTCTCCAAGTCTGATCTGCAAATCTGATTTTGGAATTCGGCTCTTCTTCACGAACAATCAACAATGAAGTGCAATTATATCCCTGTCACGGAATCTCCATTTGATTAGCTAGGTTTCGTCCAACCCACCATGAAACACAGGGGTTTTTGTCCTTGGTTCCTAAGCCCAACTTCCGTTGCATCCAAGAGAGTAAAAACTCAGATAAAAAGATGAATGTATGATATGATCCAAATGCCACAAAAGAACTCTTATTTATACAGGTTTTTTCTCCTTCCTTCTAGCTGACCTAGGCATGGAATTATATTTTACTTCAAAGATGTCTTTTCCCTCCATAAAGGCCGACCCTACTTGAGCGCTCAATTCAAATTAAACATTTGAATTTTTATATCTTTTTTTTCTCCTTCTCAAGTCGTCCTTCTTATGGGCGCCCAAAATGAATTAATATTATTTTAATATCTTCAAGCTTGTTCCTCTCTCATGGGCGCTCACCTTAGACCAATATTATTTGGCAAATTACAACTTTATCTTCTCCAAGGTGAGCATCAAAACCTAGACATGATATCAAATTCACCTTACACCAAACTCCTCTTCAAAAAAGACAAACTTCCACACTTTACCATCTCCAAGATGGTTCGCTCCACTTGAGGGCACATTAATTTATTCAAAATAAATACACCAAAATTATTAGAAAAATATGACAAGTCATCTTCTACACTCAATTTGCCCTCCAAAAATCCCGAAGTGTGAAAATTAGCCTCTTAGGCCTTCTCTAGTGATCACTCCGAAAATGGGGAGATTACACTATTTGATTTTCAACTAGAGATTTGAACTCCTGAAACCTGCTAAAGACCTGATCTTTAAGAAATAGATCCAAATCTTGTGAGAGAAATCATCAATAAAGGAAACATAATACATGCTTACTTGAATTAAGGCTACTGACATCGGTCCACCAACATCCGAATGCACTAAGTCTAAAATCTCTTTAGACCTATGCTCGTTGCTTGTGAAAGCAGCCTTGGCAAGCTTGCCAAGTGTGCATCCTCTACTAATTCCTTTTTGTTAAATGAACTCTGGAAGACCTGTGACAATCTCTCTTAGAATAGGCAATGCTTTGTGATGTAGATGCCCCATCCTCTTGTGCCATAACTTGAACAGAATGTCACTGTTATGAACTATAGCTAAAATTGGTTCACCTTGTAACCTGTAAAGATTGCCTTCTCTAACCCCTATTACTTATGCAGTATCTAGGCTAGATTCTTTCGTCATGATGAGGACTTGTTTATTTTTGAATTCTATCGCATAGCCTTTATCTTCCATAACTAAAATTGAAAGCAAGTTCTTCCTAAGACTAGGAACATACAAAACATCATCAAAATCTAAAGAATTACTTGACTGGAGTTGAAAGGGAATTGTAGCAACTCTTGCTAGTAGATACTTTCCATCATCACCAAGCTCAACCCAAACTCTAGAGTTGTGTTCTTCTAGTTTGGTAAAACATTGTTGGTCTGATGTCATATGTCTAGATGCCCCACTGTCCACATACCAAGCATCCCTTGAAATTGTGCTGGTAGAAAGACAAGAAACCATTGAGAAATCTTTGTCAAACTTGGCAACAAACTTGTTCATTTGAGTTTTTGCAGAGGCTACCACTTGCTTCTATCGTTGTTTTCCTTTGCCCTTCTTATTTGGATACTATGATGCATAATAATCAAACTTATGACAAATGAAGCGCTTGATTTTACTCAAGTCCTTCCTTGGTTATGAGGATGAATCCTCATCTTTTCCCTTACCCTTACTGGGCCCTTCTCCTTTGCTTTTCTTTGATTGTCCAAAGAGAGCTAAATTATCATCACCACCCTTCTTGTTGGCTTTTGACTCCATTCGAGTTTCCTTCTGGATAGAGTTATCCCACAGTCTTTCAAAAGAAGGAAGATTCTCACAGGCACAAATACCCTAGACAAATGCTTCCCATGAAGATGTAAAACCATTCAACGCCAAATTCACTAGCTCTGCATCTCCAACCTTCTCCCCAACTACTGCAAGTTGATCACGAAGCTGTGTGACCTTCATCAAGTAATTGGTAATTGTATCCGATTTAGACATTTCTATGGATTTGAGTTTATTCCACAAAATCATTTTCTTGTTTATCTTCACTCTAGTAAAGACTAACTAGAGCATCAAACATCTCCTTGGCTATTTTCTTTTCAAACAAATGTGGAATAAAATGATCCTTTACTGCATCCATTATCACCTGCTTGGCCTGTATCTCTTTCTTTTTATGAATTGCCAAATCTTGCAGATTTGTAGGTGGAGATCCCTGATCCTTGACGATATCCCAAAGATCATTTTCTTCCAACAATGAAGTCACCTTGACTTTCCAAGGCAAGAAATTATTGCACCTTCCAACCTATCCTTGAACTTGAGGCTAGTCGATGCCATTTTTTAAAAATTATTTTTTTGCTCAAAACTCCCTGTAGTAAAATGCTCATTTTTTAAAAAATGCCTGCAAATTATAATGCCCTAGCTGTGGGCTACAAAACTCTAGCTCAAAAATTTGTGAAAAAAAATCTGGAACAATACCTGCAAGATTCGACCAAAACCCTAGCTGCCAAAATAATTCACTCAAAAAACCGCTGTGATTTTGTGAAACAAAACCCTAGTCTGGTGATTTTCTGTGAACAAAACCCTAGTCATGATTTTACAGTAGTGAAAACCGTGATTTCTTTTGATTCAATCTACGATTCTGCGACAGTAAGTGACTCGTGTGATTTTATCAAGAAATTTGCTGCACGATTTTCTGTGAACAAAAGCCCACAAATTTAGATGATAAATCTGCTTGAATTTTTACCTGTAAAAACTCACAATTTTATAAAGAAAATCATGCACGATTTATATTTCTACACACTGGCACGATTTTTTGGTTCTTTTTAGTGCCACAATTTTCACATAAAAATGTCGCGATTTTCACTTGAAAATAACTCCCAATTTTCCTTGAAAATAACCTGCGATTTTTCTTTAAAATAACGTGATTTTCCTTCAATCCTGGCTGCCATTTTTGTTCCTGCTTCCAACTTCTTGCTCTAATACCATGTAAAATTTTAATCAAGGGGACCGATGTCCTAATGTCAATTCTTTAACACTACATCAATCACACAATAATTAAAAATTCCAAACAGCGAAAGCATGCACAAACAATTACACCTTCAAATCAGTTTTCCATTCCTTCAAAAAACATACAAGGAAACCTTTGCAAACTGTTCTTGATAGTTGCACAATATTTTATCACTATGTTTGATCGCAATTAATTTTCTTCTATCTTACGTCTATCTTTGTACTATTCAGCTAAAAATCTGATCTTCAAAAAGCTCTGTATCTCTTTATAGGAGATGACTTGGAAGATAAGTCTAAATCATTAGTGTATATCTACACTTTATTAGACTTAATTAGCTAAATCAAAAGACTTTCACTTTTTCACTTGAGTGAAATGCAAAATAGAATAACTCAAACCACTTCCAACACGTTGACACTGAACTTGTGGAGAAGTTCCTCTTTGAGCTAAAAAACTCAACAATAAGACACCTCTTGTAAGCATGACTGCATTATTTCCATTAGTGAAGGAGTTTTGTAGACCAAAATCCTGTGTGTCTAACAAATGAAAACAAGCTTGTCTCTGCAAGGTCACGATTGTGCATTTTGTAAGTCCCTTATAAGGATTAAATATTGTTCAAAAGAATGACATTTCCTAGTGAAGAGTAATGAGAAATTTCCAGATGTAGGTCACCATCAACTTGAACAACAAAGAATGAAGAAGCTGTGGTGAAGTAGCAATTGTCCATAAAGATATTTTGAAGACAAGGCATGCCCCTCTGAAATGAAAGGCACATTTGTTTGGAGTGCATATCAGAAGCTATGAATGACACCTTAGACATAAGATGGTAAAAATTGAGATAGGCCACTCCTAGTAGCAGTGAACAGCACTCATTCATGGAGTCTCACCCTTGAAAGATGAGATTCAATGTTTGCTAGTTGGTATCAAATTTTGATAATAGTCACTTGTAAGACTAAATTAGTAAATTACGGCAAAATTGCAGTAATACAATATACTAATATAATCATATATGTATGCCTGTTATTGGAAATTTGATACCAATTTCAGTCTTATATACCCATGAATTCTACTAGTGCAAGTAATTAGTAACTAAATGAATACTCGTTGAAGGCTTTCTAGGTCTTTGGAAAAAAAGGTGTCTTGTGAAGAAACATCCCAGAATCGCATTGCACCATTCCAATTTCAATAAGTGATGGAAAGATTACAAGGGAAGAAGTTGATGAAACAGTGAAGATTTGTGAGACCGTTTATCAACAGGACATGATCAAAAGTGGAAAGGCAGTTTCAACAACAATGAATATGATTCACAGTCAAGAAAGAACCAAGATTCAGGTTTTATAGTTTTGTCAATAATATTTTTTTACGAACACTCAGGGTGGACATATTGAGTCGGGGAGGAAATGTACTTACCATCATTTTCCATCTTGGTCACAACCCTTTTCCATTTTGAGGACCATTTTGGAGATATTGTTCATCATTGAGAAAGTTATATGGGCGTCATGCTTAATTGGAGTACTAAAGCAAGTTTCAGTAAGAGCCCCAATGAAGATAAGTAAAAAAGGCTATGAACAACCATCGGATTTATCTCCTGAGCAAAGAAGCAGCAGGCAAATAGCCCATTGAGATTGATCCTGCAAGCGGTTCCCATCAAGACCAGAAGGATATGGTAACGTCACCATAGAATTTGATGCCTTTAATTGGACCCGCTTAGACTTGGGAGATTAATTTCATATTTTATTCTTATTTATTCAAAAAATGATTTAAGGTTTTGAGCTAGTTGGTAACTATGTAAAAGACCTTCTGATAACTATTATAAATAGTAGTTGAAGCAAATTTGATGGGGCTTTTTATCATTTAGACTAATTAGTAGCTGTATATGCGAGACTTTGTGTTAGAAATAGATTGAAGTCAAATGCAAAAATTTCTGTCATGGTTTGATTTTCTGTTATGTTTTGTCATTCTCCTTGATAATGTATGATGTTTCTTTTATTACACAGTTCTGAAAAGATGAATCCTCTGAATTGTCCAAGCTCATAGTCAGTCTTTTTCTTTGCATGCAAATCTGAGCTATACCTTTACTTAAATGAACACGCAATCTTTCTTTCTCTAAAATAATTTAAAATTATGTTATCATTGCCAAATCTTGATATGGTATAGTGTGTACAGTTATAGATATTGGACATAGTTTTTGTTGTCAGTAAATATAAGCAATCAGGGAGCCTTCCTCTAGAGTGGAGGGACTTTTTCCCACATGCTGTTTCAAGTTCGAGTCTGTCCAGGTGACAATTCTATTTGCTAACATGTTCTTGAACACATTAGGATAACCTGAAAGATAACAAAGGAAGAACAGGTATATTAAAATCATATACAACTAACTCGATGGATTATTACTACTTAGCAACTGGATTTGTTTTCTTTTTGAACACTTCATGCACTTACCTGCTGCAAATGAGGTATTAAACAAGCTCGGTAATCTCAAAGTTTGTGATGTCCCCATACATCATCTTTGAAATCACATATATTGTCAAGCCAGATGCTTTGGTTTATCTAGATATCATTGTATTTACTTTTGACAATATTGCCTAGGCCTTTGTCATCATTGGAGGTGTGAACAGCTTGCAGTTTTAATTCAATTGCTGTATTTGCAGTTTGAGGACATTGGGCCTCATGGAACAAAGATTATAATTTTTAACCTATGGCTTAATGATGATGGCATCTTGGAGCTTGATTTTGACACAGACAAGGAGGTATAGTAATTCATTTGCCATTTTTTTCGATTTCACGTGTGATTATGATATGGAATAAACATAAACATATTATGAAATAAATTGAGACATTATTTATATGCATCATATGAGATTCATATCCTATTTGATTTTACTGATGATTTTGTTAGTGTTTTAACTTTTAACACAGAGTATACATGTTTGGGTATTCTTAGTCGTGTCATATGCCATTTTTATTCTGCTAATTGAATGCTATTTTTGTGTTGCTACTATAGTTGGATTATTACTTTCTTATATGATTATTTTAAGAAGTAGAATGAGCCTAAATTGTTTTCATATATGTTCTTGAGATGAACTTTACTTCTAAGACCATTGTGCCTAAATAATACTTCCCCAATGTAACCACTTGTAACATTATATATGAATGCCATATGATTTTGATCTTCATGGTATGGATAATAAATCTCTAAATGTCTTATTTTCACATTCAACTTAATCTAGAGTAGGAAATAACATCTTTGGGAATTCTCTCAACATTGCTAGATGTTGTAGAGTTCTTCAGAACCCCCCGTGTACCCGTATGGATCCAGTTTGGCCTGGGGTTCGCCCAGGGTCAGCCCCAGGCACCCCGGAAGAACCCATAGGGTACCCGGGGTGGACCCTGGGCAAACCCGGGCAGGACTATCAGTTTTAAACTGCACACCATCAATGCAGACAATAAATAGACACTACAGAATAGTGAAATGTTAAGCTGGTATAAATTTCTATGACTGTGAATGGTTCTATTGTTTGAACTTTGAAGGGAAATGCTAAATGCAAATAGATATTCCGCTTCTCTTAAATGCTATTCCTAGCCATGCCATGTGGAAATGAATTCTAAATTGTATTCTTTTAATGCTATTCATAGCCTTGCAGTGTAAGATTGAGTTCTAGATCATTTTCTTTAATAAGACACTTTTCAAAACTCCTGTTGTACTGAAACATTCTTCTAACAAAACAAAACAAAATATATATAAAGGATTGTAGATATCTTTGAAAAAAATGTATTTAATTATTTCCGTCAATGGTTGACATCTCTCTCCATCAATATCATGTTTAGGGATTTATATCTTTTTCTTGACTCTGATAGTTTTATACATGCACCTGCCAATTATATATTCTGGTCTTTCAGATGGTAACTCGCATCACTTAGCCCAAAGGGTAGGTTTGCTGGGCTTTCCAAATGAAAAGTACTTAGGGTATTACTATTTTTATATATTTTTAATATATATAGAATTAGAAATTATAGTTATATTGAGTATTACTGTGTGTTATATATATTTTGATAGATAAATTAGCCAGATCTTAATATGGAAAACTGTAACCCGATTGGTACCTGATTGACCGCAGTGGCACCACAGTTAGTACTCACTCTATAAGGAAGATGAAGAACTAGTATCGAAAGAACTCTGCGAGGAAGATAGTTAGCAGTCAGACTTGGACTAATGCCAAGTGAAAAGAAGGTTGGGTCTTTCTCAACCATTGGATGGATGGCGAGATTGGAAAGCAAATTCCAAGCTCAAAATAGTCAGAGATCTGTCAATTTTAGATATTGATAGATTCGAAGGATATAAACAGTGAGATTTGGCTGCCAATTTGGAGATTGGGAGGACGAATTGCGAACGCAGAGTTTCCAGGAACCTGAACACTTGCCACTTCTAGATTGGAGAGAAGGGATCAAGGATGAAAGGGAGTACATCATTCTCAGATACTTAAACATTTTCTGTCAATTCTTTGGCACCGGCTCAAACAATAGACAACGTAGTGGCTGAGAAAGAGTAAAGGGAATGGCAGGAAGAAGACACTTTGGTTTAGTGTGTCACTGCAACAATGAGATGGTGGATCAACAGGTTCGTCGCCTCCTCAAAACAGAAGAGGAGGATCTAAGAAACGCATTTAAGGTCGTTGCCGGTGTGGGCTCAACGCAAGGCAGTCACTTGCATGACGGGGTTCTTATGGAGCGTTTCTATGTCAATGCTGCCCAAGCGACGGGCTCCCTTGCGAGAGCTTCCAGGTTTATTGGCTTCCTGGCCAAGGAGGAGGTTCAGGTTGCGATCATTGAGGCAGGACATGTGAATCCGAACCCTAAGAAAGGCTTCATTTGTGGCTTGTTCGATACAGAGGCCATCAAGAAGAAACATAAGGTGGCAGAAGCACTAAATCTCTTCAGAGAAGGGCTAGAAAATTGCAACATGACTGCTTTTGCAAATTTTGTAAGCCTTTATGGCGATCTGTTTTCGGCTCAATAGCTATAGCAGATTAATGTGCTAGAAGATGGCATCAACACCATCTCAATGGCTACGCAAATTTTGTTTTATTATTATATATAATGGGATCTACCCCCTTTGGTAGAACTTACCAAAAAAAAAATATATTTTGATAGATAAGGTGCTACCAAGGGGGTAGCATGTGATATATATATATATATATATATATATATATATATATATATATATGAAGTGGCATGAGGGGGGGGGGTTTGTAGTACGAGCATACTTGAATCCATATCAGTTCCCATACCAAGACTGGCAACATAGTTGCTAGAACTTTAAGTAATTGAAAGTGACCTATTACCTTAACATATGCATATAAATACATATATGACCATAGTTACTAGACTCAGATGTGGCACATATTCGACGGGGCTATTCTTGACTTGTACTTGGAAAAGAAAAACTGGCACAGGCTTGAAGATTCGTAAAAAAAGATGATCTATAGAAATTTTTTTAGGAAATGCATGTTTTTCTATGCACTCTTCTCAAAATCAACTTTAAAGACATATAAAACTAATCAATTACATGCTAGTTTGCTCACATACATGTGTATATATAAAAAAGTGAGTATACAAGTGGACTGTGTTGAAGGAAAATTGTAATAAGATTTTTAAATATATAAATATTCATTAGTGTTTTTGATGTACAAAAATCATGGATTAAGATATTGATGGCATCAAAATGCAGTTATGGATTACTATGGAGAGGAGCTCGCATCACTTGGCCCAACATCAGCAGCTCTCCAATAGACCTTCGTCCCATATAGATCCTTGATGTTGCTGTAGCTATGATACTTGTGTGTGTGTCAACAACATCCATGGGATCTGCTCATGCTCTCTCTGTCTCTGGCAAAAAATCCTTTGAAGGTTTGGCATGTTAGCACTAAACTTCTCCCATCAAGAACCTGGAATGAGAAAAAAATATTGAAATTTCATTCAAATGAGAAAATTGAAAAAGAACTCAAGATCATTGTTTAGAATTAAATCAAGAAATCTAAAAGTACAATCTTAAGCAATTTTTACTTGGCTGGAACATTATTCGAGTTGCCTTGTGTATTTCTTGGGCAAAGAGGTTCCCTTTTGTAAGTTTACAGATTTTTATCTTGGAGACAAACCTTGATGTCATCTTTAAATTTGTTTCCATTTGCTCTATGACAATGTAGAGGCTGCTCAAAACCTCCTTATCAGCCTTGAAACCTCAGCAGAATTGAAATGCCAAATTCAAGAAATAACTTGCTGAATGTAATGGCTTATGAATTTGATGTTGCAGTTGTTGATCACTGATTTCCCATATGGGATGGTATTTGTTGCCAACACCACCATAGGTGGTTCTAATGGTCCCTTTGGCCTTGTTCTTGCCCTCGTATATATAGCCCATTGAGGGCTTCTCCCCATTAACAACACGAAGGAGGCTAGTTAAAGGCTCCGTGACTTATTAAAACATAACATAAATAAATAGTAAGCAAGAGAGAACATACACAAATAAAAAGAACATAAAACTAGTAAAGTTGGCAAAATAGGAATGGAATTAAAACTTAATTCTACAATCTCCTTTTCTGGCAGCAAAAGTTCTACTCATCAAAGACTGAATCCACAACATCAACTTTGCTAGTAGTTCTCAATTATAAATATTGGGACCACTCCTCACTAACAAACACATGTTTTAGAGTAGCTTTTGATTGAAGCAAAAATTACGATGTTATAAAATTGGTCTCGAAGTGGTTGCATTAAGACGAGCGAACTCCTTCATATATTTTTTCATTAAGTTGAAGACCCAAGCATAGTTGTATATACATCTGCAAGTATTGTGACCATGATTTACAATGGGTTTAACTCAACGAAGTTTGCAAAAATCCTACAATGTAAGATCAAGGCAATGGGTGGAACATAGAGTCTAAAAAAGAGATGAGTGCTTCTCTATGAGAAGCCTACTACCAATAACATGATTTATTTCATTGTTTGTAATTATCTACCCAACATTGGCCTCATCCATCTCAGCTACAACTTTCTCTAAAATACAGCCTAGGAAAGTTTGCATTTTTCAACTTTCTTGAAACAACTAACATTTTATTTTGTTTGTTGCCAGACAGCACATAATGGAACAGCGCATATGGTAGAATTGTTCTTCAAATTATAAGGGGAAGCTCTCTAAGACCTAACTAAACCTAAAACTAACCCTAGACCTAAACTATAGAGTATAGACATAATTTACAAGTATGCACACTATATGAGATTTCAATGGGGGGTTTTGCATAAATGGAAATTACTAATCAACTATGTTTCTGCCCTGGATGCATGTGTCGGACTGTCGATAGTCAAGCCCTGCAACGAGATTTTCAGATATAAAGGAGGGTAAATACTTCAAGCATGAACAAGCACAACTTCCTATTGGGTAAAATAGAGATGATTATTCGATTAAAAACAAATATTTGAAGGGAAAACAAACATGCTTATTACTGGCTAAAGAAAAAACTAGTGAATTAGCATTATAGGAAATAATTAAATGAATGAACACTGCATGCTTTCATGAAATAAACATCTAAACTGCATACAAAGCTACAATTTAGAAAGACGGATCTCGCCAATACACAACTTGACTAAATTGTCAAAACTGAACTTATAATAAATAATCAAGTACTGCATAACAGCAATTAATATACTAAACATATAATGAGCATACGTAAAAAAAAAAGAGAGATTCTATATATAGAAAAATTTCCTTTTGAATTTAACAACTTAAGTCTCTAATCTAATCTCATTGTATTAAGGCATAAAAAAAATAAGTGAACAAGATAAAGAGAAAATGAATACCTTATCTATTCAAGAAGAAGACTAGTTTAACATTCTTAAGCCTTGTTTGTTTTGGTAATTCTTCTATCTTTCTCATTCTGAGAGTTGGGGTGGAAAAATATCATCAGGGCATTTATCCGCCCACCCATGGACTTTTCAGTCCCCCGCGTCATTCCAACTGAAATGACCCGGCCCACCGCCGAGAAGTACTAAGAAGAGAATCCAATGCCATCTGAGATTGGTGTTTATCCTACAACTTCCTAGTCGGTCACACACTATAGGTAATCTCCTAACTAGTATGACCATCTGACTGGAAATGTATCCGGGCAAGGAATTGACTGACACTACTTAATGTGTTAGCGTCACCTCGGCCAAGGTTTTATAAATGTGCGCAACACGACTCGACTGGTCATGTAGTTCAGTTGTCACCCTACTCGGCTTGGTCTTTGATTAATCGGCATGTTTCAGTTTTAAATCACTTGTGCTACTGCACATGGACAGTATGACGTTTACTCTGGTTTCTAGTATGTGTCGACACCATTTCTAAGAATAGGCAGAAATAGATTCAGCAGAAAATGTTTCCGGTTTCTGTTACTAAATTTATAGAAGATTACTCTCAAAACTTTGACACTTTTGGTTTTATCTAAGCTAAAAGAACCTTGCTTTATTTCAGTAGTTTAAAATTTTAGACATTGGAGTATAGGACAGAAATGTAAATCTGGATAAATTAAGTTTGTGCCAGAATTATGTTTCCTGAAAGAAGTATTTCAAACCAAGATAAATCTACTGCAGAGAAGAACAGCTGGTCTCCATTCTAACAAAGTTCTTTTCTAATAAGGAAAATTGTTCCATTCGTTTAAGGTATTTCTTATACCAATGTATTCTATTTAGATGTCGTTATTAAATCAGGTTTCTTGTTGAAAATAGTTTGCATGAAGATAAGTCTGAGGACAAGTTCTTCTTTACCAAAATCGAAAGACAAGTTTCATTCTTGTAATTTCCTAAGGTTCACCTACTGATATAATCTATATGAAAAGAAGGATATTTCTTTATAATTCTTTACAAAGATAGATAAAGAGACTTTTTTCCTTCGTCTATTGTTCCTGGAAATTTGACGAGGAGCTTCTTTATTTAATTGCTACTCAATATTTCTGACATGCAAGACGAAATATGTATTTACTATGGAAAGAAGAGTACATGCCTTCAAATTTTCGGAGGCTTCTTGAAGATTTCTTCGTATTAACTGGAGCGCTCCTCAGGCAGAAGCTCACGAACTCCCTGTATGGTCTGCAACTCCCTCTTAATTCTTCTGCTTCGTAAACTTAGCAAATCTCTATTCTCTACCCTCTCCGTCACCTAAAGACTCAGGCGAAGTAAACCGTTGCCTTCATTTTTTATCTAGCTCCCTCTTCCAAGACTTCCCGTCCCTATTTTTTTTAACTTCCCCATTCTCAAAGATCATTCCCACAGAAAGAATACCATCCGACGCCCAACAAGAAACGGTCTTGCCCTTAAAAGAGCTAGCTTCCCATTATCTCCGTTTCTCTCGCGTCACTTTCTATTCACTATTTTTAACCCTTCCCGCAAGAGAGTAATTCTTCTTCTTCTCAAATACTTGATCGACTAAGGATGATATAATATGGTTGATATTGAATATAAAGATTGAAGCTCTTAAATTTTTTTTTGATGAATTGGGGCCGCATGAAGAAAGCCGATCAAATTGATCGCTAAAATTTTCTTTTTCTAATAATAATAATATTAAGACCTTTAGTCAATAAATAAACTTCTCCGTCGAAAAGACTCCCCTTAGAATATAGATTCGATTATCATAGGATCATAATATGAGGGCCCGATCCTAGGTTAGTATTATAAGAGTATAATGAAGAATTTGAGTCTCATCGACTTAGATATTCTAAAATATTGAACTATTTCTCTTTAAGGAAAAACTTTTCATTTCAAAATAATAGACTCAATAAAGTTTGAAGGTCATGGTGACTAGAGTTAAAGATATATAGGTGTTAATTTAGTGCATCAGGAAGATAATGTTAAGTTCGAATATGGTGAATCGACTTAAAGTTATTCACGTAGAAGAAAGATAGAAAAGGGGATGATAATCGATTTTCGATTTAGGTTGGAGATGTCTTACCCCTTTCGTCGACGTAAGGTTTATCTAGCACTTGGGTTCTATCATTCTCTTCCAAATAAAATTATTATGTCAATTTCAACTTACTGACAATTTCAGATGGCATTACATTCTCTTCTGTACTTCTCATTCCTGATGATATTTTTCCCCCCTTTCTTGGGGTTGGCCAATCCTGCGATCACTCAAACAATGTAACAGTTAGCCGATAACATATCTCCTGTATTTTACTATTCCAAAATTCGTCTTTCTACATTTTAAATTGAATCAAAACATACATAATTTAATTTCAACTGTCATTTGATCAACAATTTTTATTAAAATCTATTTTTCCAAAACTTAAGAACATCTCATATTCCCAAACATGTCATCATGATTAAACACATATCAAAATAGTTAAATCACATGATGTAAACACATATCAAAATAGTTAAGGCACAAGTGGGATGTAACATAAATGTAATCTTTTGTTAGTTTACTTCATGAAATTACATACATGCAATCGCAATTACAATAACTTTAACTGAATAATAGCTTCTGCAGCATAAGCATGACTTCAACTAACATTAACAAATTATGTGCTCAAAGCACTTACCATAAGTTCTCAAGGATAGCTTTTAGGGATTTAAGAATCTTAATTAAATATTTTCTTTAAAGCAATCCTATCCCTAAATGCAAAAAAATAAACAAAACAACTTTAAAACAAACTATTTCTAAAACAATTAATTAAATACAAAAGCCTAAAATAAGCTCAAATCTATCGCTCCGAAATAACCACCATTGATGACGACAACTGCTAGATGCGCTCGCTGCTGAAAAATAGAAATTTGTCACAAGTGACTTATTTGAAAATCTGAAGCAACTTATGACTTATAATTGCTGAATCCTCTGAAACCTCTAAAATAAGACAAACTTTTTGGAGCCTCAAAAGATTGTTGAAACCCATGATCATGAAACTGATGAGTACCTTGCCAATACCAACTTGATGACTCGAAACTGTAATCCTGACCATGATGAATCCACTGATGACGGTCAACCCTACTTAAGAATCTCTGCACTTTGCTCAAGGATTTTGATGAAATCCTAGATTTGATGACATGCCCATCCTTCTGAATTTGAAACCTTAATCCTTGGAAGCGCTTTGATTGATATTTTTGCAGTGGCAAATCAGTGTTTGAAAGATGACCTCCTCCTCATTGTACTGGGGACATTGAAATGTAAAAATTTGAACACATACCTTGTTCAAAATGGAAAACAACACTTGGAAATAGAAGAATTGGGTGCAATAGCAGTAATAGACAAGGAGAATATGAAGAATAAGAGGATGTTGATGCTGAAACACTTAAGTCACACAGCAACTTTTGAAAATCCCTCACTATGGTGCCTCAAATCAGCCTTCAAACCTGCAAAAATCAGAGGAAAAGGACTGTTTTCTGCTATGAGCGGCAGAAGGAAACTCGTTTGTGTGTTTGAATGGCTGAAGGCATGGATCAATAGGCAGTCCATGCTTTAAATCTTTGCTTTTTCTTAACATAGGCTGACTAGGAGGAAGGTGAGGCCTTATTTTTTATGATTTTTGCTTTAGATTCTAGATGTAAGTGTGTGTAAACTGCCTGTTGGCTGACTAGAGTAAGGGTGGAGTTTTGTGGTGCCTGCACCAACGTAAAAGTGTTGCACTAATATATTCAAAGTCTACACCATTAGGCACCATTTTATGATGGCTACACCCTTGCAAAAAAATGCTAGGCTAAAAAGGATTGGCAGAGACTTATCACAATTGCCCCAAAGGAATGATTTGAACCACGGGCATGATTTCATGTTGAGTTTTCCATGTTTGAAGATATTGTCAGAACTTTAAGGTGACAATGCCACTCCCAAATCACACCTATGAACTGATTTTCAAGTGTGTTTTGGACTTGATATGATTCACTAAATGGGCTGCCACTTTAGGCACTAATTTGGTCTAGCTTTGCAAAGCTAATAGTGTGCCAGGGAATACTTAAGCAATATTTCATACTTGGCGGAGATTCATAATGCATTTGCCTTGTTTTAGATGTTGAGTGAAACTTTATGTTGGCACAACCACTACAATATGGTGCCACTTAGACTTCTTTTTCTTCCTTGGCACACTTTCAGAAGTAGTTTGTCACTCTTTTGGTGCGTTTTTACTTTGGCTCAGCCACCTTTAAATGACACCACTTTTTGTCACTTAACTCTCTCCTTGTGAGTGGGATTTTCACCCTCTTCTGCCTAGGAGCACTTTTGGAAGTAGTTTGCTACCCTTTGGTGCTAGGCGAAACTTCTCCTTGGCGGATCTCCCTCAATGTGCACAACATAGTCAAAAGTGGTAGGTGGGAAATAGCATGCAACAATGAAAACATCCTAAAGTGGGAGCGCCCCCCTCCAAATTTGTGGAACCACATAT
Source organism: Cunninghamia lanceolata (assembly GCA_027924645.1). Lineage (NCBI taxonomy): Eukaryota > Viridiplantae > Streptophyta > Pinopsida > Cupressales > Cupressaceae > Cunninghamia > Cunninghamia lanceolata. The sequence continues at coordinate 204,394 of BSBN01001750.1, forward strand.
AGCTACAATGTAAATTAGAGGCCAACCAAAATATTCTAGATCAGAAGTTGTCTCGGAAGAGGTAAACTATCCCACCCAAATGACAAACACCTCTGATATATGAGTCGCATGCTGGAAGGTAGAGGCCCAAGCATGATTTATGAGTAGAGGGAGAGCATGCTTGGGGATCTCGTGAGTCTTAATAAGAAAGATGATATCCTATGAAGTAACAATGTTTTGGAAGATACGTGCAGAAGAGCATACAAAACCATTACAATTCGACAAGTAATTGAAATGCCATCTACACCAACCGAGACTCGAGAATACTGTCATGCAGATAGTCTAGTGGGCGACCACTCTTGAGACGGGGAATCACGAATGATAGCCTTGTAGTCCTTGATAACTTCACTTATTCTCCTTTTTGGCATCAACAACCATAGCGAGCCTTCCCAAAGCAACTATTTGTAAAATGCTAAGAGTAATAGGATTTATGATGCAAAGATAGATATAGGATTGACTTCATAGCATCCCAAGGTTTATCCCTAGAATTTGCAGAATTCAATTTTGTACTTGCAAGTCTTGTAAACGTCTCCATGATCTTTGACATTACTCCTCATTTTACAACCCTTGCAAATGTTGTTGCGTTGGACTTTGCAATTCATTTTGTTGCTCCTATGAATCCACTACGAACTTGGACTTCACATCTCAGTTTGCTCTTTTGGTGAATGTTGTTGCAAACCAAACTGCTAAGACATTGAACTCCTCAAGCACCACACAACAAGACACGTCATTGAAGTAGTCTACATCATCACTTGGTGCTAGAATCATCTTCCCTGTTTAACAAGGGCCAATAAGGAAAGTGAATAATCGGGGCTCAAATGGTATTTGTGACCATCTTGTTCTTATAACAATATTGTAATATAATCTTTTCTACTCTCCTAATCAAATCAACAATAGATCCTAGAAGGTAAGAGATACTGTTCTCTTTGCAATACATTCCTAACACCCACACAATCCTTCCTCAGGTTTTGTACTCTCATGTAATATATTTCATTTAACCTGAATGGAAGAGCTCATTCTATTATCTATTTACTCATTTAATGTGTACATGTTTCCACATCTGTTTTCTCCTTGCCCATTGCATGCTTATAATCCATAGATTAAGTGGATCTCTCCCTTGACTAGTTTGTGGATTGCCTCTGTGCATCTCTTGGGCTTGGCACATATCAGTTTAAGATATTTGAGATCACATAAGGTATAAGTAATACATTGCACATTCTTAAGCTACGAAAAAGGTTAAACATCTCTCCCGCTCCCCCTCTATTGCAAACCTTCCTGTTGTTGGGCGGATTCCTCTACAGGGATAGCCTAAAACGCTTAATCCTTTTGTGCCAATTTTTGCTCATGGTGACTTGGGTGTGGACTCACTGTTGGTTTTTGGGTCGTCTATTCCTTGCGGTGGGTGGATGATGCTCTCACTGGCAATGTGGGTGGGGTGGCTCCTTCCTTCGTTGATGCAACTCGTATTCCACTGCTCCTAGACATTGGTCATGGTGTGATCATTGGAGTCGGCAATGGTGTGATTGTTTCTTTGATTGTCCTTACTACGCCTTCCACTAGTGTTGGTCGTGTTGAGCTTGGGGCTGGAAATGGTGTCGGGGCACCGCTGGTAGTTAAGCACGTGTATGTGGCATCTCCAAGATGAGGTTTGACTGGTGATGCTCTTACCCAAATTTTTGAACTTGAAAAATTTTAAACTTTTCATTGCTGGCAAATGTCATCGCACTGAGTCCTTCGCTCCAGGTTGTTGGCCTATCGTGCTCCTGGGAAGCTAATGCATCATTTTCAGGTTGTTACACATTTTTAGCAATTTTCACGGAAGCAATTAAATATGACGAACCATGTGATGTGGAATGAAATCATCTTATGGTAGGTTTCCTTGCTCTGTTTCGCCCAACGTGGTTGGGTTTTCAAAAGAAAATCACTTCCCAGTTTCGAGAATTTAACGAAAAATATTAAATTTGGATTTTTATAAAGATTAAGGAGGAACAAGAGTGCAAAGGGGTTCGTGAAGTTATTTCGCATCAAATGGCCAACTCCCAAGTGCAATTCTCATTCCAACTAAGAGAAATTATATTTTCCCGTTTTTGGCAGTTTGGTTTCCATTGCTATTGGGCATAAATATATTTTTAATGATTTTCCTATAGTTGGAAAATTTAAAAATATATTATTATTTAAATTCTAAAGTTGCCCAAGTCAAATTTACTCCGTGGTTAAAAGAGCGGTTGGAAAATTCAAAGTTTACCAAGGAAAGAGAAATTACCGGGAGTCAAAGGTTCAAAGTAATTATTTTTGAGCTTTGTTAAAATTGAAATATTTGTATCGAACATATTAAAAGTTTTTCACAACACCTTTCATCACCGATTGCTTTCTTATCGGCATTTCCAAATGTTTTGAAAATCTATTATGTGCCGATAAGCACTCTCATTCTCAGGTTTTTGATTTTTGAAACTAACAAACACTTCTCATCGGCAAGTTTGAAGTTTTAAGAATATTACGGATAGCCGATTGTATTAAAGTTTTGGAAATTCATTATTGGCCGATTGACTCCTTTATGGGCAATATTTAGGGTTTTCAAACCCTCATCTTCTTTGATGTTTCTCCAGCCGCCATGAATGGAGAGTTGGAATGTTAGGTCAGCTAGAAAGCTTTGGACAGTTTCAAGTAAATGCAATTGGCAGACTAAGTGTCGTGTTCCCAGCCCTAACCAGTGCTTTGGCAGCGCACCCCACACTTCGCCTCAGGGACTGCAAGGTTTACAAAATGTGTTTAAAACGGATTTGCTGAAAAAGCTTCAGATACAATCGACAGTAGTTCCACAACCTTCACAACATCGTCTTCTCCAAGCCAAAATACGAGTATTGATAGCTAATTTTTGTGAGATATTGTAGCTAGAAATGGTCGGGTAGACAGGTATACAAGATATAAAAGTATGGACATTCATCAAAGCATCCAAAGGAAACCACGAGAGATTTGATAGATCTATTTGGAGATGGAGATGTGGTGAAACAAGTTCTGAGGTCAGGAAAGTCGGGTTCTTTGGAACCATCTGATGGTCTTCCATATGTGGATGTGCAATATGGGGGCACACTTGCAGATACTGGTGATGTATTTGATAATACCCGGGAAGACAATACTGTTTTCCCCTTTGAGTTGGGAAAAGGTACAATGATTAAGGCATGGGAGATAGCTGTGAAATCCATGAAGGTTGGTGAGATCGCAAAAATTACTTGCAAACTTGAATTCTCTTATGGAAAAGCTGGCAGTCCGCCCCAAAAATGCTTTGAGAAATGCAGTCCCATGGATATAATTGCAAGAATACACGCTACAATTGCTATTTCAAAATACAAAATTACAAAATTTATTGGGGATAGAAAAGGGGATATTCGGCTTTACCGGGCATTGGATTTTCCTTTGCAATGGAAGTTGGAGAAGGTGCTTCTGAAAAAGCCAATTGTAGATGCTTTTGTGATACGCCATAATGAATATTTCTGGCTTTTTGGGTCAGATTTTAGTCGCTTTGGTGCAAATAAAAAAGAATGGAGAACTTGAGATCTGGTATGTTGATTCACTGCAAGGTAAGTGGAAACAACATAAAGAGAACCCTGTGCATAACTCCGATAAAAGTTTAGGCGCAAGGAATGGTGGAAGACCTTTTGTGTTTGAAGGTCAACTATACCGAAAAGGTCAAGATTGTGGGGACCCTTATGGTCATCACATACGTGCATTTAGAGTAGAATTTCTTACCAAGGAAAAGTTCAAAGAAGTAGAGGTTCCTCTTGGAATCATTGAGTCCAAAAAAAGGTCAAAATGCATGGAATGGACTTCAATATCACCATTTGGATGCACAACAGCTGCCTTCGAGGGCTTGAATTGTAGTTATGGATGGAGACAGAGTTCCTTCACGGTATTTAACTAGGAGATTTCTTCTTAGGTCATTAGCCATGTTTTGCTTAGGAGTACTGATTTTACTTGTGGGTGTCATATCGGGTGTAGTGAGATGTGTTTTCCCCCTAAGCAGATGTCTGGGTGGTGGAAAGAGGAATGCCAGTTTCTCATTCTGGACCTATCCTCATTTCACATCAAAATTACACAAGAGGCATATTCAGTGCAAGTCATAGAGGCAAGGAGATCTGCATCAGACTTTGTCACACATAATGCTCACCAAACCTCTTCACTAGGTCTAAATAAAGCTTCCATCGGTTTGCTCCACAGAGAAGCTTTCACTTCTGCAAACAAGTAGAGTGGAAAATACAATTGGAAGAGTTTGAATGTGAGGAACTCACAACAAGAAGATGAGTGCCCTGTGTGCTTGGAGCCCTTCCAGATAGGTCATGTGCTTACTCATCTGTCTTGTACACATAACTATTTGATTCCATGGTTGAATACCCATTGCCACAATAACAGTGATTTGAAAAGTTTAGTAAAAACAATTTATTCTGATAATGATGGTCCTTTGAAAGCAAATTTACTTCGTTAGCTTTAGAGCGTTATTGCCAGATTTGAAAATTTGTCTATGGGTATGTTTGCACAGAAATTGACAAGGCAAAATTTTACCTCATATAAGGTTTTAACTAATTTAACGAGTTAAAATGTTTTATGCATGGGAAAGGGCGTAGTTTATTTTATTATTTGCAAATGTTTTTTAAGAAGCAGTTACAAAAGGGGAGATAATAAATTCATTATTTTCTATTGTAAAAGAGATTTTTTTCAGCTTCTCGGAGAGAGCTTTAGAAGAGAAACTATTTTTCTAAAAATTGGTAACAAATTGGCTATCTATTCAACACAGTCATTGTACAGGAGTTTTGAGAGACTTTGTGTTCTCATTTATTTAAGAATTGAAGGAACGTTTCAGAACTTTGTGTCTATTCAGTTCCCTCATGGATTGCAAATCTTTCTTATGATCAATTTGCCTCTTTCTTTGATATTTCCCTGTTATGTTGGCTGCATTTAAATTCCACATTGGAACTTTGTGTCCGGTTTCAGTCGCGTATTTTTCTTATGTCTAATGTGTAATTCATTTGTATGTTGGGAAAAGATCGTTGTATTTTCTGATTAAATATTGTTCATGAGTATGAATCGTATGGGCTTTGTATCATCTGTTTATGCTCATTCTCTTATCATAAACCTTTCTTGGGGAAATCATTGGTGTTTTTCTTATGTCTCACACCTAGGGCTCTTTTCCTTTCTTTTCTTTTTCTGTTGTTTCCTTTTTTGCTTTTTGGTTAAAAGCATACCCCAGAAAAACCCCAAATTAAATCATACGAGTGAGCTGCCCCTCTAAACGCAAAGGAAAATCATCTTTTTTTTAGGGTGATTTCTCCAACTGTTATAAGTAGTTTGTCTCTATTTTCATGGGCAGATCAAAGGTTTATTATCTATTTTTGAAGGGACAAATATGTAAACTAATAGATGCAAAGGCTCAAAGTGCGGGTCGTGGTTCCCAGCATTCCTACATAGCCATAGTTGGGTTGGGGGGCCTTGCCCACCCCCCTCTGCGTGAAAAAACTCAGCCTCTTCCCTGTTCACAATCCACACCTGTGGTGGTTTGCAACCAGGATGTGATAGATAATGAGGATTTCTACCTATGTCGTGGCTTGGTCTGCAAATATAACAATTTGTGGCCTTCTCTTCCTAACTTACACAATTGGTTTCTAGAATCATGGAAGCCTCTCATGAAGGCAAGATCTAGTTGTTGCCTTGTGCTAGGGACTTTTTCATAGTGACTTTTTCCTCTTTAGAGGACAAGGACCTGGTTTTGGATGGCAGGTTATGGATGTGGTAAGAGCACTCCCTCTCGATCAAAACTTGGTCTATATCCTTCAATCCTTCACAACCTTTTAATATTAGATTGGTTTGGGTTAGGTTCCCGAATCTTCCTCTCTAGTTTTGGGAAGACTCTTGCTATGAGGCCATTGACAATGTAATTGGTCGATTTCTTAAGGTTGATTCTACTAGTTCCTTCATGGGTCACTACATATGGCTATATTCTGGTGGACATATATATCTCCAAGGCTCTTCATAGAGATATTGTTTTGATGGTGGAGGATAGGCCTTGGACCCAACTACTTGACTATGAGGGCCTCCTCTTCTAGTGTAGATGATGTTTTTCCACCGGACACCTGGCTTCTAATTGTCCACTGACTTGGCGGAAGGGCACAACTACATGGTGGAGGAATGCTCACAACGATCACTTGACTATTAACACTTTTGACTCCTTGGCAGATGGTTCTTCTTAGGATGTTGGGTCTACTCCTCTTGTTCCCCATGTGGCGAGTCACGCTTCCGAGGGGGTTTCTCATGTGGTTGGCGCGACTCAGACGTATCCCTTGACTCCTTGTGAGTCCTTTGCAAATTTTGCAAATTAGGCCTTGATAGCTCTTGCTTTGGTTCCCAATCCCCACACAGAGTGTTGTGTGGGGATCCTTGCTCTAGTTTTGACTTCAGATTCATTGCAGCTTCAAGCTATTTCAACTAGACTGTCTCCCTCTTTGCATGAGATGTCTTTGGTAGAGGTGACGATAGAGGCCATCCCCTCCTCTCTCCTCATTCTGAGGATTTGGATACCGGTGTTTCCTAGACGATTGTCCAAAGAAGGAAGAGAGGTCTTCCTAAGTCTGTATCAGATTTCCACACTCAGGTTAAGGGTGTGCGGATAGCTAGGTCGAGATTAGGTGTTGTATAGGTTGTTGATCCTTTGGTGTGGTGTATTTTGCTGGTTTGTTGTTTGTGCTGGCAATGGGGCCCCTATATTAATTTATAATTGAATTGATTATTCATTCAAATTAAAGATATGAATGACATTAGAATCTATTACTATATCTATAAAGCATAAATCAAATATATTTAAATTAAATATATTATATACTTAAATATCATAAATTAAATATTATAATCAAACATATATTATATACTTAAATATAATAAATTAAATATATCTAAATTAAATATTATAAGATGAACATAATTACAAGGCCAATTTCATAAGACAGGACTTAAGTATGACTTAAGTCATGCGCTCCATACAATATAGGCAGCAATCTGTATGCTGTGATTTACATGTTAGAACAAGATTATCATAAGCTAGTTAATTGATGGCCGACGCCCTTACAAAGGAAGCGCCTTAGTGAAGGCGCTCACTATTAATTACAAGCTGTGCAAACTAATTTAAAAGGCAGTGATCCCCATACAACTGCAACGTTTCATATACAGGGTGCGACCATTGGAAAGGGTGTATCCTTTAAGACCCTTGGGAAGCCTATAAAGAGAAAAAGGTATGTTTGAAAGAGAGGAAAGGAATAAGATATATTTTTTCTGAGTTAGAATATATATATATATATATATATATATATATATATATATATATATATATATATATATATATATTCTAAAGTTAAATACACATTTCTGATTATATCTGACTAAGCATAACAGCAATCAAGAGAAAACATATATACAAATCTGCAAACAAGATATATAGAAAAGACATTAAATTGAGGAATGGTCCATTAATATATTTGTGGTAGGATACTCATATGGGAGTATAATGTATAATTTAAATATGATTAATGGTTTATGCTTGTTGTTATCATAAATTATCATTGCTGATGTGATTATTTGTAAATGTGAATTTGATTAGTTCATCTTGCTCATGCCTTCACCATGATGGGAAAAGGGAGAATTGCAAAGGGGGAACGGTGAGAGGGCCCTCTTCTAGGTATGCCACTTGGGGGGGGGGGGGGGGGGACAAAATGAGCCCACATGATCCAAAGGGGTTTTGCCTTTAGCATAAAGGGTATTGCCTTTGGGCCTAGAGAGTTTGGCTACCAGGGCACCCTTTGTAACCTCACTCTCCTATCATGGTGTAATAATACAGGGAGATCAATCATGAGGAAATGGGAAAAGATGGCAAGATGAGGGGATAACGGATCTTCACTAGGCAGGCGATCTCATATGAATGACATGCGCTACATGAGACCGGGGTGACCACATATGAATGGCATGCACCACATGAGGCTGACGCGACCTCATATGAATGGCATGTGCCACATGAGGCCGAAGACACTTTATATAAATGGCATGCGCCACATGAGGCCGAAGACACCTCATATGAATGGCATGCACCACATGAGGATTAGGGGGATGTTATATCTGCCTTGAGACCTAGGGAGGCTAAGACACCCCATCGAGTCACTCTCTTCCATGCTCCCCCATGGTTGAGCATCCCAAGGTAAGGTTTAATAATTGGGTTAACTAATTCACTATGGACTTACTGATGTTTAATTATGACACTCTATTTGATAAGTTATTATTGTAATTGATCTCTAACTTGTTTGCAAGGATTAAATTAGGCCAAGGTATCCTCTAAATCCATTGTTTGGGAAGTTGATAGTTTAGGATAAAATTATTATAATTCTTATTAGGGACATTACATAAACCAGGATTTATCTTGCTTATAACATTTGATTGGTAAGTTGTAACCCTAATGTGTGATTCTAGGGCAAGATTTAGGGTAATCCCAAAAAGGGGACATTACAAGTGGTGTCAAAGCAGTTATCCTGCCATCCTGTGAAATGTAAGTAAATGCAAACTTATCAAAGGAGGAAACAAACAAATAACAACCCTATTCAAAAGAATAACATGGGTGGACCAAGGGCAAATGAATTAAAAACATTCATGGAAATAACAACCAAAGCATTAATGGATCAAAACGACAAAACAACCCAAGTATTGCTTGAATCACTACAAAACAAGAGTAATGCAATTAATAATCTCAAGACCAACTCTTCAAATGGGAAAGACGTAGGGTCTAACCTTTCAGAAAATAATAACGTATCCTCTAAACCTAGGATACCAAGCCCCCCTTTCCTACCTAAGGAAGTTAGATCAAGGGAGGACGAAGAAATTAATCCACCCTCAATTAGCACCGAGGTATTGCCATAGCCTACACAAGTTTAGACCCTGAAGTTAGGAAAATTGTATCATTTAGGGATTTTTGTGAATCAAAGAAAAATGAAACACCTAGGAAAGAAAAGAGGCATCCAAATAAAGACTTGAGACATAAGGTGAACAAAGTAACTCTTCCAAACTTCGATGGATTGGATAAAATCACAACCCATGCATGGTTACAAAAGATGAACACCTATTTTTCACTTAGTCCAATGACAGAAGAAGATGCTATCCAATTTGCTATCCTACATTTAGAAGGATTGGCCTACGAATGGTGGCACCACGGAATCCACACCCTAGGGCACCAAAATATAACATCCTATGATGAATTTTCACAAAAGCTTATATAAAGGTTTGACCGAAAACATCCTCAACAAGATTTTAAAGAACTAAATTAAAGCAACAAGGAACAATAGAGGATTACATAACTAAATTCCAAAAAATTTCAGTCCGGGTTTCAAAAATTGATGAAGATAGGCTTACCTATTTATTTGTGGAAGGACTAAAAGACTCACTCCGAGGATTGATAAGTGCCCTTAATCCAATATCACTTGAGGATGCCATTGAAATGGCTTTGAGACTAGAAACCCCATCAACAAATAACAAACTCTCAAACGAACATACAAAACCCTTCCATAAGAAAGAGAGTTTCCCTGAAGTCGTCGCTTCCAAAGATGGACCTAAGAACAAAGACTTATGCTACAAATGCAAGGAACCATGGGTACGAGGGCACATTTGTCATAAAAAAGAAATTGAAAAGAAAAATTTATGCTACAAATGTAATGGGAAATGGGAAGCAGGGCATAAATGTGGAAAAAGAGGTCAAGCACACAATATAGAAGTTCCTATCCAATGAAGAAATACAGGAGGAAAATAAAGAAACTTCAAGTAAAAGAATGAAGGAAAATTGATTCTCGAACCCGAGTACATTCTTTTTACTTGCGGGAGAAGAAGTTGAAATTCTTGATCATCCCAATCTAAGATTGCTTGAGGACAAGCAAATCTTGAGTGGGGACGACTGTCATGCCCCTATATTAATAATTTATAATTGAATTGATTATTCATTCAAATTAAAGATATGAATGACACTATAATCTATTACTATATCTATAAAGCATAAATCAAATATATTTAAATGTATTTAAATTAAATATTATAAATTAAATATACTTAAATTAAATATTATAAATCAAATATATATTATATACTTAAATACTATAAATTAAATATATCTAAATTAAATATTATAAGATGAACATAATTACAAGGTCGATTTCATAAGACAAGACTTAAGTATGACTTAAGTCATGTGTTCCATACAATATAGGCAGCGATCTGTATGCTGCGATTTACATGTTAGAACAAGATTATCATAAGCTAGTTAATTGATGGCCGATGCCCTTACAAAGGAAGCGCCTTAGTGAAGCGCTCACTATTAACTACAAGCTGTGCAAACTAATTTAAAAGGCAGCGATCCCCATACAACTGCAATGTTTCATATACAGGCTGCGACCATTGGAAGGAGTGTATCCCTTAAGACCCTTGGGAAGCCTATAAAGAGAAAAAGGTATGTTTGAAAGAGAGGAAAGGAATAAGATATATTTTTTCTGAGTTAGAATATATATATATATATTCTGAAGTTAAATACATATTTCTGATTATATCTGACTAAGCATAACAACAATCAAGAGAAAACATAGATACAGATCTGCAACCAAGATATATAGAAAAGGCATTAAATTGAGGAATGGTCCATTAATCTATTTGTGGTAGGATACTCATATGGGACTATAATGTATAATTTAAATATGATTAATGGTTTATGCTTGTTATTATAAATTATCATTGCTGATGTGATTATTTGTAAATGTGAATTTTATTAGTTCATTCTGCACATACCTTCACCATGATGGGAAAAGGGAGAATTGCAAAGGAGGAATGGTAAGAGGGCCCTCTTCTAAGTACGTCACCCGGGGGGGAAATGAGCCCACATGAGCCAAAGGGGTTTTGGCTTTAGCATAAAGGGTACTGCCTTGGGCCTAGAGAGTTTGGCTACCAAGGCACCCTTCGTAACCTCACTCTCCTATCATGGTGTAACAATACAGGGAGATCAATCATGGGGAAATGTGAAAAGATGGCAAGATGAGGGGATAACGGATCCTCACTAGGTAGGTGATCTCATATGAATGGCATGCGCCACATGAGGCCGAAGACACCTTATATGATTGGCATGTGCCACATAAGGACAAGGACACCACATATGAATGGCATGCGCCACATGAGGACTAGGGGGATGGTATATCCGCCTTGAGACCTAGGGAGGCTAAGACACCCCATCGAGTCACTCTCTTCCATGCTCCCCCATGGTTGAGTATCCCAAGGTAAGGTTTAATAATTGGGTTAACTAATTCACTATGGACTTACTGATGTTTAATCATTACACTCTATTTGATAAGTTATTATTGTAATTGATCTAACTTGTTTGCAGGGATTAAATCGGGCCAAGGTATCCTCTAAATCCATTGTTTGTTTGGGAAGTTGATAGTTTAGGATAAAATTATTATAATTCTTACTAGGGACATTACATAAACTAGGATTTATCTTGCTTACAACATTTGATTGGTAAGTTGTAACCCTAACTTGTAATTCTAGGGCAAGATTTAGGGTAATCCCATAAAGGGGACATTACAGATTTCCACATTCAGGTTAAGGGTGTGCAGATAGCTAGGTCAGGATTAGGTGTTGTATAGGTTGCTGATCCTTTGGTGTGGTGTGTTTTGCTGGTTTGTTGTTTGTGCTGGCAATGGGGCTGCTATTTTGGTTTGTTTTGTTTGTCCCATATCTCATGGTATTTGTACAGTCTGCCTAATGGTTGTTTCGTTGTAAAAGGGTCCGCGCCCTTTCAAAAATCCTCTTTTATCAATATCAAAAACATAGAATATGGTATCCTAACACAATAACTTTTTCTCTCCATATACAATTAACAAACATACTGAAATCTGCACCCTACCATTGGCTTGCATATATTTTCTTTTAAAATGTTTAGAAGATGATTCATTTTGGTTATGAACCTATAGTCAAGATCGAATTGCCATTAATCAAAGCACGATCATTCTTTCAAATATATTTTACAATCATTGTATTCAAGGAGTTTTGTATAGCAAGGCTTACAAAAATACTTGCATACTAAATACTGAAAAGTGAAAATATTGAAAATTAGACCAGGGTACCTTTAATTCTAAAATTTTGATACCCAAAAAACCAAAAATCACACAGACCGTCTTAGTCAATAAATTGCTTATCTAAAGATGAAAATCCCTAAGAAAATTTGAAGAATTTTAACAAGATCATATAGATATTAAAACCGTCAATGTAATATGAAGTCTAATGAATGTATTTGAGATGATTCATAATATGAATAATATAATATAAGCAGTAATTACTTTAAGGAATGACTCAAGTATTAAATCCTACATGTAGTTCTTTGAATTAGGTCGGACAACTGAGAGGGGGGGGGGTGAACAGTTGTCAACAATTTTAACCTTTTCTGCTTTTAATCTTCTTTCACAACTTACAAACAGATTAATGATGTAAACATTAAAGCATGAATTAATAACACATGAGCAAAAACAAAATGAACACACATAACACCAGAATTTTTACGTGGAAACCCGGTTAAGGGAAAACCACGGTGGGGGTTAACCCACAAGATTCATACCCTGTTAAAAGTACTTAAAATAAATGGGAAGGCACTTGCCTTCGGGTGCACTGCCCAGAGCTCACTGCTCAAAGAGGCTCACTGCCTACAAGATTTTATAATACAGAAAGAGTGAATTGAGAAATAGCATCTTCTTCATGCCTGGTTCAGTCCCATTGAAAGCTCACAAAACTTCCGCTCTGCCCCAAACACTTCTTTGCTAACTCTTCATCCTTTACTGCTCTTATTCTTCTGCTCCTCTTCTCTGCTCTGCCTTTGTACCTTTCTTAGGATTTTATCATTTTCGCACAAGGACAACTTTCCACAACTCATCCACAAGTATTTATACGCTTCATCAACCTTGGAATAATCATCAAGGTCGGCTTGACTTAATGCGAATCACTTGTACTATTGACCGAACATAGCTGGGACTTGAATCTTCTTCAATCAACACGCTACGCTCCAGAGAATTGCTCTTACATCATCCGCAACACGCTTGAAACATCCGATCGGCCAAGACTGAGAAGAACAGCAACACCAAGGAAGAAATCTTCAACAACGATCTCAATCTTCAATGCGGACCACCAACACAATAGGCACTTTATCTAGAGACCTCCACAAGCACATTGAATTCAACAATAACATCCACACCACTCCAAATCATCAAAATCACTTGCATCTTCATCCGATACCTCAAAAACACTGTCTGCCATGATTGTCACAGTAGAAAGATTGCTTGCGGACCTCCAAACCACGAACCACTTGAGTTGAGGATACACACTGACTTCCCAAACATGCCTCTAGATCCGCAGATCATAAGTTTTCATTGCGGAGCAATTTGGACCAATTTCCTATCACTCTGTCTGTTCTGAACACTGCAAAACCCGGTTCTACTCAGATGGCCAGAGCTTCTTCAAATCTTCATGCGGACCTCTCAAATCTTAACTGGAGCTACTTCAGACAGTCCTCTACACAGCCATATGGTCTGCGTACTTTGATCTTCAGTCGTCTGGAAATGCAGAGCAATCTACTTCACTGATCTGCATTGTTTCCCCTTTTTCTGACAAAGGGATATGTTGACATCAATAACAACACATCATAGGCACATATTTGCAACAATCTCCCCCTTTGTCATTGATGGCAACATATGATGTGAAAAACTGATTCAACCATCAAGACTAGGATTTCTCCCCCTTTCTCTTATCACTTCTGCAACCACTTTTTTCACTGCTCCCCCTTTCATCAGCCACTAGTTTTTCACATGACTTCTCTCCCCCTTTGACATCAATGGCAAAGTGCACATATTTGCAATCTTTTCTCCCCCTTTTTGTTTCAGACTGATCTCCTAAATTTGCATACTGACTACTCCCCCTGAGTAGTATCTCCTTAACATCAATCCGGATCACAAGATATGACTGTGAATTCCACCGGACTGATGCACACTAGTGCATCTTAGTTCTTAACAGGAGGGGTAATAACCCCTAGCTTCCCTCTGAAATACTCAAAAGTATCCTTAGGCAGAGGCTTGGTGAATATATCCGCAATCTGATCCTTTGAAGAAACAAACTCCAATCTGACTTCATTCTCACTTACCTTCTTTCTCAAGAAATGAAATTTGATGGATATGTGCTTTGTCTTTGAATGCAACACCGGATTCTTTGAGATGTTTATTGCACTTGAATTATTACAGAAGATTGTAATAGGCTCTTCAAACACAATTCTGATATCCTTCAACATTTGCTTCATCCACAAGACTTGAGTACAATTGCTTGTTGCTGCTATATACTCTGCCTCTGCAGTAGACAAAGATATTGTCTCCTGCTTTTTGCTCAACCAAGAAACCAATCTCCTTCCCAAGAAGAATGCACCACCACTAGTACTTTTTCTGTCATCTACATCTCATGCCCAATCAGCATCTGTATATGCATGAAGAGTGAAGTCATTATCGTTTGGATAACATAAGCCATAATCAGATGTTCCCTTTAGATATCTGAAAATTCTTTTGATTGCTACAACATGGGATTCCCTAGGATCAGTTTGAAATCTAGCAACAAGTCCAATTGCATTCATAATGTCAAGTCTAGTCTGAGTCAAATAAAGCAGTCCTCCAATCATTGATCTATACCTTTTCTGATCTGCCTTAGGTGAATCATCTTTACTCAACTTGCATCCGGTTACCATAGGAGTACTTATTGGTTTTGAGTCCTTCATTCGAAACTTTTTCAACAATTCTCTCACATACTTAGACTGAGATATGAAGATACTTTTATCTGATTGAGTGATTTTCAAACCTAAGAAGAAATTCATTTCACCAAACATGGACATCTCAAATTCACTTTGCATCTGATCGGCAAATTTCTTACACATGCTTTCATTTCCACCAAAAATGATATCATCAACAAATACCTCAACAATTAAGATGTGCTCATGATCAATCTTGAAATAGAGATTACTATCAGTTGTGCCTTTGCTAAATCCTGGCTTTAACAAATACTTATCTAATCTTGCATACCAGGCTCTTGGGGCTTGTTTAAGTCCATACAAAGCTTTCCTCAATCTGTAGACCATATCTTCTTGATCAAACAACTGGAATCCTTCTGGTTGCTCAATGTACACTTCTTCCTCTAACTCTCCATTTAGGAATGCTGACTTGACATCCATCTGGTAAACTTTGAAATCTTTGAAAGCAGCAAATGCAAGAAATAATCTGACTGCTTCAATTCTTGCCACCGGAGCAAATGCTTCTTCAAAATCAATTCCCTCTACTTGAGAATATCCTTTGCATACCAATCTTGCTTTGTTTCTCACAACTTCACCATCTTCATTTAGTTTATTCCGGAAGACCCATTTGGTTCTAATTACATTTTTGTTTTCAAGTATAGGAACAAGATCCCAAATATGATTCTTTTCAATTTGCATTAATTCTTCTTCCATTGCTTTTACCCAATTTTCATCATTACAAGCTTCATTCACTGTTTTTGGTTCAATCTTTGAAATCAAACAATACTCTACTTGATCTTCAACAATTCTTCTTCTAGTTTGGACACCTTTATTCCTGTCTCCTATGATTTGATCTTTAGAATGATTCAACCTTACATACCTGGGGGTTTTGGGAGTTTCTTGAATTTCTGATTCTTGAGCTCGTTCCTCAACATCTTGTAATAACCTGCACCTGTTGTTCTTTTGATTTATCTTTATTTAATGTTATAATTTTAATTTTTCTGTGATCTTTCAGAACTAGATAGAAGATGCAGAAGGGGGTTTTCGTTTTCTTGAAGTGTGTATGTTAGAATACGATGAAATATAACATGCAACTCAAACCCAGAAAATCTATAACAAATATGAATTAAATAATGGAGACCCAGTTCATTAAATGACATAAAATGAATTACCATCACATACCCATTTCAAAATAAGCACCTTCAGATTTCTGTTGTTGACGGACCAGCAACTTGACAATGGAGTTTTGCATAAAAAGTATCAACAAATGCAAATAAACAATCTACAATCCTCAGCATAGGCCCATAGGCCAAAAATCGATCCAAGAGCAATAAAGAACAACTCCCACAAACTCCACTAGTGGCTGCCCCAAAATGTACGGCCAGCAAGAATAGTACGACCAGCAAGGTACGACCAACATAAGGAAAAGTACGGCCAGCAAGAAGAAGAGAAGTGACAGTCCAAAACCTCCTCAAATCTGCAGATAAACTCAGTCCATCCTTTGTTCTCTCAGCTACACCAAAAACTATGAAGATATATCATGAATCCTCTCCAAAACTCCGTCAAAGTGTATCCAACTGAAGCACAAATACAGCCACTGAGTATGGCTGCTCCAAAATCCCCTTGGGTGATCTTTCACACCTGCAGAAGATTGATACCAATGGTGGTTTCGTCACCAAAAGCCCTGGCTGGAAGAAATCCCCCAAACCCTCATTTGTAGAGCAAATAGAAGCATAAAATGTAATATCAAAAATGAATAACTTTTCCCACTCTTTGCCTTTTTATAACTCTACAAGTGGGTCGACCCATATGAGAGGGAAATGTTATTTTTAAATTTGCACTTTATTCCTCAAAAGGGGCGTCCAAGTCCCTTAGTGACTTATTTTTGCATTTTTCCTTATTTCTCCAAAGTCACCGACTTTAATAAATTAAAGTCCAAATATAATAATAAATTATAACTTACGGACTTTAATATGAAAGCCCAAACGGTCACAGAATCCCATGAGTTATAGACTGTTGGAAAGGTCTCTGCGAAACGCTCCACCTCCAATAAGGAGTTTCCCAAAATAACCAACTTCACGACTTACTAAAAATAGTAAGTCCTAGCCAGAATGTCAGAAACCGACCAAACGAACTCCCAGAGTTCCCTAACCACTTTGGTTAGTCTACGAGAACTAAGTATAGACTAACTCACTAGGAAAAGGGGACATTACAGTCTGCCCTCCCCAAGATTGCTTGCCTCAAGCAATCTCAGATCTGGATGCAACAAGATTTGCTCATTCTCCCATGTAGCATCCTCTACCGGCAAGTTCTTCCACTTCACCAAATATTCCCTGATGACCGTCTTCCTCAGTGTACGTTCTCTGGTATCAATGATGGCCTCAGGTACCAAAACCAACTTCCCCTCTTCATCAAGAGGAGGCAACTCTGTAGAAGGTATCACATTGTGCCCTAGTGCCTTTTTGAGGCGTGACACATGGAAAACATTATGAACTCTGCTCTCTACCGGTAATTCTAACTCATAAGCCACCTCTCCAACCCTCTTGGAGATCCTAAATGGACCATAATATCATGGCTTCAGCTTCTCTGCACCACTCCTCTTAAGAGTGGATTGTCTGTATGGCTGCAGCATAAGGTACACCATATTACCCACCTCAAAAGAATCCTCAACTCTGTGCTGATTTGCATATTGCTTCTGCTGGTTCTGCGCCTTTTGAATGTTCTCCTTCAAAGACCTCATGATGTCCTGACTCTCCTGCAAGAGGTCTTTAGCCTTAGGTACTCTATTGTCCCCAAACAATAAATCCAAGAAACTGGGAGCCTCGTACCCATAAAGTGTCGTAAATGGTGTCATCTAGATAGACATGTGGTAAGTGGTATTATAACAATACTCTCCCAAGTGAAGCCACTTGACCCATGCCTTCTGCTACCTGGCCCACGCCCTCTGCTGCCTGGCCCATGCCCTTTGCTACCCGGCTATGTAATTCCTGAGTTATCCCTCCACCCACTTATTAACCATCTCAGTCTGTCCATCAGTCTGGGGGTGGTAACTCGTGCTAGGGGTGAGCTTTGTCCCTATCAACCTAAAAAGCTCCTGCCAAAAATTGCTAAGGAACCTGTTGTCCCTGTCGCTCACAATACTCCTAGGCAACCCGTGAAGTCGGAACACCTCTCTGAAGAATAAATCAGCAACCTGAGCTGCTGTATAAGTGGCTGAAACGACAAAGAAATGGGCAAACTTTGTCAATCTGTCAACCACCACAAATATGCAGTCCCTGCCTTGGACTTTTGGCAAGCCAGTGATGAAGTCCATCGATATACAATCCCACATTCTCTCGGGAATGGGGTAAGGGCTGCAACAATCCACCTGGGTAGGAGTGCTCATGTTTGTTCTGTTGGCATACTGGACACTCTCGCACATACTTCTGTACTTCTAACTTGAGGCCTTTCTAAGTAAACCTCTCTTTAACCTACCTGTAGGTCTTGTATAATTCCGGATGCCCAGCCATAGGCAAGTCATGGAAAGCTCTCAAGATCTTCTGCTTCATAGCAGAAACTGGCACCAAAAAAATCCTCCCCTTGTAAATGATCAAATCATTTACAATAGTGTACCTGTCATCTCGGATAGTGCCATCCATAATCCCAGAGGCCCACTTATCCTTTGCATATTCTACAGTGATCATATCTCTCCAGTCCTCTGCAATCTCTCCTAAGGCACACAAGTGTGGTCTCCTGGATAAGGCGTCAGCAACTATATTCTTCTTCCCTTTGACAAAAACAATGTCGAAGTCATATGCCTATAGCTTGCTGACCCATTTTTGTTGCCGGTCATTTAGGTCCTTTTGACTAAGGAAATGTTTTAGGCTATTGTGATCAGACTTAACAATGAATTTCCCTCCAACCAGATATTCCTGAATTTAGCCAATGCATGCATGATGGCTAACGTCTCCTTATTGTAGATATTGTAGCTCCTCTCAGGCCCCCTTAACTTTCGGCTCTCAAAAGCAATTGGGTGCTTGTCCTGCATTAACACCGCACCTATGCCTTCCCTCGAGGCATCACACTGAAGCTCAAACGGCTTCGAAAAATCAGGAATGGCCAAAACTGGACAAGTGCTCATCACCTCCTTAAACTTGTCGAAACACTGCTGAGCACCATCTGACCAAACAAAAGCTCCCTTTCGTGTCAAATCTGTGAGTGGGGCCGCCTTCTGAGAGAATCCCTTCACAAACCTGCGGTAGAATCCACAAAGGCCAAATAACCCCTTGAGCTGAGAGAGATTCTTGGGTGGTGGCCAGTCAACTATAGCTCGAATCTTCTCTGGATCCACACGGACACCCTCTGCACCGATGATGTGTCCCAAGTACAGCAACTCTGTCATGCCAAACTTGCATTTTGACATTTTTGCATATAGGGACTCCTGCCCAAGTATTCCCAACACAATATCCAGGTGTCTCAGATGATCCTCCCAAGTCTTGCTGAATATGAGTATGTCATCAAAGAATGAGTACAAACTTCTGCAACTGCTCTCTGAAGACCTTATTCATACAAGACTGAAAAGTGGCAGGTGCATTGGTTAAGCCGAAAGGCATAACCAGAAACTCAAAGTGCCCATAGTGGCACCTAAACGCTATCTTCTCCACATCCTCCTCACGTACCAGAATTTGATGGTACCTTGACCTCAAGTCTATCTTGGAGAAGAAACATGCACCATGCAGCTCATCAATCCTGGGGATGGGGTGCCTGTTCTTAATAGTCTTTTTGTTCAATTCCCTGTAATCAATACACATCCTGAGTGTGCCATCCTTCTTCTTGACCAGAACAACAGAAGAAGCAAAAGGACTCTTACTAGGCCTGATGTGACCCATCTTGAGAAGCTCTTGAATAGCCTTCTCGATCTCATCCTTGTATCTCTTAGGATGTCTGTAGGGAACGGTGATAACTGGTTTGGCCCCCTGCTCCATCTCTATAGCATGCTCAAAACCCCTGTCTGGAGGTCTACCTGGAGGTATATCACTAAACACTTTGGAGTGCTTAGTATTGACTGAATCTCCACTGGATAATCCTGTTTTTGCTGCTTCGGTGCCTCTGGCATCACAAGAATCTCAGCTGCCCACTGCACTTGGTCATGCCGCAGTATCCTCTCCATCCTCTGAATGGATATTGTTCTTAAACCCCCATCGGGCATTCCCCTCAAAATATGTTTCTGACCATCCACTTCGAACTTCATCTCCATGGTTCTCAGGTTGAGGGAAAATTCACCTATCATGTCTAGCCACTTTATTCCTAGGACTACATCCATGTCACCCATACCGACCACATAGTATTCGGCCTAGAACTCATAGTTATTTGACCTGATGGTTAAATTGGGAATCCTTCGTTTGCAGGTGATGACAAACTCGTCTGCAACTTTGACTTTGAATCCCTTGAACTCCTGTTTTGAGTCCCCTCCGTTCCACAAGCCCTTCATCAATGAAGTTGTGGATGGCACCTGTATCTAGCAAAGTGGTCACTCTCTGTCCCTCCAATCCTCCCCGTATTCTGAAGGAACCCTCTTTCTGAATAGCAGAGATGTGTTGTCGGAATGTCCTCATCATGCATGTCTTGTACAACCTGCACTATATTCTCTACATCACTGTCCTCCCTATCACTCTGCTGCCTTGATTGCTCTGAAGCTGTCTCCTCAGCAGAATAATACTCCAATTGTTTTGCTTGCCCCTTCATTGGGCACCTGTGGTTAGGATCCCATGGTTCTTTGCATTTGAAGCATAGTCTTTTCCTCCTGTATTCATTCAATGCATCATCATCTAGTTGAGGCCCTGGTTTCCTCTGTGGGAAGGTGTCTTGCTCCTGAACCGGCATCTTGTCTCTTAGTGGAGGAAAGGGTTTGGAGACAAACTGTTTTCTAGGCACAACAAACTCCATACTTCGTGCCTTCTTAATAGTCTCCTGAAGTGAAGGTGGATCAAATGCCTTAACCCAACCCTTAAGTGGTTCCATTAGCCCTTCCATGAACAGGACTACAAGTCTCCTCTCAGATGTGCTGGGAACCATCACACTGATCCTCTGGAACTCTGAAATATATCCCTCAAGTGACCCATACTGCTTCAACTACGCCAGCTCTCTAAACTACAACTTTGGGTCCTTGGTATCGAACCTCTCGATGAGTCTGTTAGTGAACTCATCGTATGTGGTGATAAGGCTGTGGCCCAAAGTGACCAACCCATGGTACCACCACTCGTGCTAACCCATCTAAATGAACAGTGGCAAAGTTAAGTGCCTCATCCTCCGGCATCGGCTTAAGCGTCAGGAAGTTATCCAACTTCTGCACCCAAGCTCTGGCTGAAATCTTGCCACTTCCGTCAAACCGATCCATAGGGACTTTGCTCAAAGGATGCTGGTAGTCCCGGTTAGCTCTGTTGGCTCTATAATCTCCTCGACCCATCATAAATCCCCTTTGTCTTTTTTGATTCATATATTGGTCGAATGTCAATGTCTCTCTGATGTCTGGAGCCAATGTCATGTATTCTACATGCTGTATCTGAACATCATCTGTCATGGGAAGCTGAAACTCTGGTTCCTGCTAAACCACTGCCTCCTCTCTACGCGGAAAAGTCGGCTATAAGGGTCTAGTAACCGATCTTGGGTAACCCTGGTGTTATTTATACCACTCTGATCCGCATGTCCGCTACCCTGTCTTGCATGTCCACCACCTTGTCATGCATATCCACTACCTTGTCCTGCATGTCTGCGGTGATCATCATTAGAGCCACTGTTTTCACCTCCAGGTGTGGTATTGGTGTGAACTACTCAAATCCCTTGGTTAAACTTCCCAAGGAGCTGGGACATCATATCAAGCATAATATCGAACTTTCTTTCTGTTTTGGCGCCAAGACTCTCTGGCTGGTCTGCGCCTCTATCCCCCATACTACCTGTTATGCTATCACTGCCGCTGGAAGAGTTCCTGTGCATACCCAATATACCTGAATCTGTTTCACCTTCTGGAACCTCAGGTGGATGCCAATGTGGAGTGGGTCTCGTGTAGACTCTTCTTCCGTCACTCATATAAATTGATCAACACAGGCTGGTAAGATGCACCAGCTCTGATACCACGGTAATAATTTGCACCTGTTGTTCTTTTGATTTATCTTTATTTAATGTTATAATTTTAATTTTTCTGTGATCTTTCAGAACTAGATAGAAGATGCAGAAGGGGGTTTTCATTTTCTTGAAGTGTGTATGTCAGAATACAATGAAATATAACATGCAACTCAAACCCAGAAAATCTATAACATATATGAATTAAATAATGAAGACCCAGTTCATTAAATGGCATAAAATGAATTACCATCACATACCCATTTCAAAATAAGCACCTTCAAATTTCTGCTGTTGACGGACCAGCAACTTGACAATGGAGTTTTGCATAAAAAGTATCAGCAAATGCAAATAAACAATCTACAATCCTCAGCACAGGCCCATAGGCCAAAAATTGATCCAAGAGCAATAAAGAATAGCTCCCACAAACTCCACTAATGGCTGCCCCAAAATGTACGGCCAGCAAGAATAGTACAGCCAGCATAAGGAAAAGTACAGCCAGCAAGAAGAAGAGGAGTGACAGTCCAAAACCTCCTCAAATCTGCAGATAAACTCAGTCCATCCTTTGTTCTCTCAGCTGCACCAAAAACTATGAAGATATATCATGAATCCTCTCCAAAACTCCGTCAAAGTGTATCCAACTGAAGCACAAATACAGCCACTGAGTATGGCTGCTCCAAAATCCCCTTGGGTGATCTTTCACACCTGCAGAAGATTGATACCAATGGTGGTTTTTGTCACCAAAAGCCTTGGCTGGAAGAAATCCCCCAAACCCTCATTTGTAGAGCAAATAGAAGCATAAAATGTAATATCAAGAATGAATAACTTTTCCCACTCTTTGCCTTTTTATAACTCCATAAGTGGGTCGACCCATATGAGAGGGAAATGTTATTTTTAAATTTGCACTTTATTCCTCAAAAGGGGCGTCCAAGTCCCTTAGTGACTTATTTTTTCATTTTTCCTTATTTCTCCAAAGTCACCGACATTAATAAATTGAAGTCCAAATATAATAATAAATTATAACTTACGGACTTTAATATGAAAGCCCAAATGGTCATGGAATCCCATGAGTTATAGACCGTTGGAAAGGTCTCTGCGAAACGCTCCACCTCCAATAAAGAGTTTCCCAAAATAGCCAACTTCATGACTTACTAAAAATAGTAAGTCCCAGCCAGAATGTCAGAAACTGACCAAACAAACTCCCAGAGTTCCCTAACCACTTTGGTTAGTCTACGGGAACTAAGTATAGACTAACACACTAGGAAAAGGGGACATTACACATCTGCACTAACTTCTTGAGTCACTGGATTTTTCGGATCAATCTGGATCTGAATCTGGGTTTGAACTTGCTTTCCTTGACTTTGATTTTCATCTTGATCATCTGAATCATATCCATAGGGCCTAGAAGGTCTTTCTTTTCTCTCATCAACCTTGACATTAGCACTTTCAACAATCTTTTTCAATCTCTTGTTGAAGGATCGATATGCCTTGCTTTGGGTAGAGTAACCCTGAAATATTCCTTCACTTCTTGCATCAAATTCGCCTAGATCCTCATCTCTTTTGATATAGCATTTACTACCAAAAACTCTAAAATATTTCACAGTAGGAGGATGTCAAAACCATAGTTCACAAGGTGTCTTACCAGAATTGCCTTTGATTTGCACCCGGTTAAGAGTGTAGACAACAGTTATCACAGCTTCTCTCCAATAGACTTGTGGAACATTTGCTTCCATCATCATGGTCCTAGCAGCTTCTTGAATGGTCCGGTTCTTTCTTTCCACAACTCCATTCTGCTGAGGAGTTCTAGGAGCAGATAACTGTCTTTTTATTCCATGCTTTTCACAGAACGTATCAAACTCACCGGAGGTAAACTCTCCACCTCTGTCGGATCTCAGACACTTTATCTTCACACCAATCTCATTCTCCACCATAACCTTGAACACCTTGAATTTGTCAAGAGCTTCTGATTTTTCTTTCAAAAAAGTTACCCACATCATCCGAGAGTAATCATCAATCAGCAACATAAAATATCTGTCTCCTTGCACACTTCTAATTCTAGCAGGACCACATAGTTTAGTATGCACAAGTTCCAACAATCCACTTGAAAATTGTTCTTTACTCTTGAATGAAGTTCTATTATGTTTACCCAATTGACATTCTCTACACATGCTATCAACAGGTTTCACAAGTTTTGGAAGATCTTTCACAGCCTGAGTAGAACTTATCTTGACAATATTATCAAAATTCACATGACACATTCTCCTATGCCATAACCAACTCTGATCAATTTGAGTAATCAAACAATTTTTGGCAGTACCATTTAGTTGAAAGATGTTACCTTTAGTTTGTGTACCATCAAAAGAGATGGATCCTCTGCCATGAATTCTACTAGCTGAATTGTCTCCAAACTTCACGATTCCACCTTCATATCTTTCCAAACTTATGAACTTACTTTTATCACCAGTCATATGATGAGAGCATCCACTGTCAATCACCCATTCGTCCTTTTCTTCAATCTGAGCAGCCAAGGCACTTTCCACATTCACATAGCTAGTAGATTCAGTAGACACTGGATCTTCTTCTTTGATGGCAATGAACACCCATTCATTTCCTGAGTTACTTCCCATATCAGATTCATCATCTGTGACTCCTTCATTAGCTTCTTGGACATAGTAACATTTCTTCTGAGCCCTTGATCTGTTAAGGTTTGGCTTTGAAACCCTCTCCGGACACCTTGAGGCAAAATGACCAATCTTATTACAAGCAAAACATTTGAAAGACAACTTTCCTTCATACTTACTGGATCCTCTTGGCAATCTTTTGGCAATAAGGGCTTCAAGTTCTGCAGCCTCAATTTCATCATCTTCAAGACCTTCCTTACCTTCTCAAATCTGTTTGATCTTCCTGAAGAGCTTTCATCCGGATCATATCTTTGTTTTCCAAAAACACTGGCCTTAAATGCAGATTCAGACTTAGGAAGAGAATCACCAAACTCACTCATTTCAAATGCTGAAAGCTTACCAACCAACTGATCCCTTGTAACAGTTGTCATAGTCCTGATCTCTTCAATGGCAGCAACTTTATGTTTGTATGCTGCAGGTAAGGATTTGAGCACTTTGGCAACAATCTTTGATTCTTCCAATATTTCACCAACACTCCTAATACCAGTCACAAGTTCATTTACCTTCTGCATGTAGGAAGTAATGTTTTCATCTTCACTCATCAACAACCTTTTGTATTTACCCTTCAGGCTCTGTAGCTTAGCACATTTGACATATTTATCACCTTCATACAGAGTTTCCAACTTTTTCTAGATTTCATGAGCAGTTTTCAATTCCAGGACATTTGTCATTTCTGTATCAGTCAGGGCACTCAACAATGCTTCTTTAGCTTGAATATTGTATTCAGCTTCCTTGAGTTCGTCTAGAGTTGAAGGGCCTTTCTCCGGAATTTTATACTCATCCTTAGTTATCAACCAAAAGGCATCACCCATACATTGCAAATGACATTGCATGTGCACCTTCCAAAGGGAGTAATTTGTTCCATCAAATCTCGGACTTTCCTTCTTGTAAGTCGACATCTTGGATCTCCTCAAGCGGTCAAGCTTTTAGAGGATCCGGTTCTGATACCAATTGTTGGAATTAGGTCGGACAACTGAGAGGGGGGGTGAATTAGTTGTCAACAATTTTAACCTTTTCTACTTTTAATCTTCTTTCACAACTTACAAACAGATTAATGACGTAAACATTAAAGCATGAATTAATAACACATGAGTAGAAACAAAATGAACACACAACACTAGAATTTTTACGTGGAAACCCAGTTAAGGGAAAACCACGGTGGGGGTTAACCCACAAGATTCGTACCCTGTTAAAAGTACATAAAAGAAATAGGAAGGCACTTGCCTTTGGGCGCACTACCCAGAGCTCACTGCTCAAAGAGGCTCACTGCCTACAAGATTTTATAATACAGAAAGAGTGAACTGAGAAATAGCATCTTCTTCATGCCTGGTTTAGTCCCATTGAAAGCTCACAAAACTTCTGCTCTGCCCCAAACACTTCTTCGCTAACTCTTCATCCTTTACTGTTCTTATTCTTCTGCTCCTCTTCTCTGCTCTGCCTCTGTACCTTTCTTAGGATTTTATCATTTTCGCACAAGGACAACTCATCCACAAGTATTGATACGCTTCATCAACCTTGGAATAATCATCAAGGTCGGCTTGACTTAATCCGAATCACTTATACTGTCGGCCAAACATAGTTGGGACTTGAATCTTCTTCAATCAACACGCTACGCTCCAAAGAATTGCTCTTAGATCATCCACAACACGCTTGAAACATCCGGTCGGCCAAGACTGGGAAGAACAGCAACACCTAGGAAGAAATCTTCAACAACGAGCTCAATCTTCAATGCGGACCTCCAACATAGCAGGCACACGATCTAGAGACCTCCACAAGCACATTGAATTCAACAATAACATCCGCACTACTCCAAATCATCAGAATCACTTGCATCTTCATCCGATACCTCAAAAACACTGTCTGCCATGATTGTCACACTAAAGATTCCTTGTGGACCTCCAAACCACGAACCACTTGAGTTGAGGATACACACTGACTTCCCAAACATGCCTCTAGATCCGCAGATCATAAGTTTTCATTGCGGAGCAATCCGGACGAATTTCCTATCACTCTGTCTCTTTTGAACACTGCAAAACCCGGTTCTACTCAGATGGCCATAGCTTCTTCAAATCTTCATGCAGACCTCTCAAATCTTAACTGGAGCTACTTCAAACAGTCCTTTACACAACCATATGGTCCGCGTACTTTGATCTTCATTCCTTTTGGAAATGCAGAGCAATCTACTTCACTGATTTGCACTGTTTCCCCTGTTTCTGACAAAGGGATATGTTGACATCAATGACAAGACATCATAGGCACATATTTGCAACAATAGTTTATCTTGAAAAATGTTCTAGCAACATTTTGCATTTACATAATTGTGGTACAATGTTGTAGTCCTTCAAAAACAAGAATTAAATTATTAGATACCATTTTTCCAAGATTAAATGCTCATAGTATTTGATACTTGAGCCATTCCTTCAGCAAACCATCTTTGATGAGTAGTGATTCACAAGAACCTATCTCTCATTAGCTTTGAATGGCCCACTTGCATTCATTGCATCCGATGATGCTCATATGGAAAAAGAGGTGGGATTTAAAGTAGCAAATGGATTCTTTGTATAGCTTCAGTTGTCACCCTTGGGACTTGCACCCAATAGTTGAGACTTCCAAAGAGATCATCCACCCTAGTACTCTTTTGACCCGAGCATACATAACCATGGAGTTTTTCCCACAATTGAATAAACTTAGCTTGCTGCCCCATTTGCAAAATCTTCAGCAGGTGTTGTATCTAATGAAACCTTCATTCTGAACCTCTCTAGCTCTTTCATTTTATGCATTTAATAATTTTCTATAGTTAAACATTATTTTGTATCATTTTTTCAGGATTAACTATGTAGAGTGTTTGATTTCTCAAGTCATTGCTTCAATGACCTATATTTCATGTGTAGGAATTTGCAAATCCCATCTCTCATGAGCTTGAATGGTACACTTGTCACTCATTGGACTAGGTGATGCTTATGAGGGTGAAGAGGAGGGTTTGAAACAAGTCGAAGGAATTTTCAGATTGCTTCAATCATTACTGGCCTAGAGATTATATGTAATGTCCCCTTTTTAGCTACAGTGTTAGTCTATCATTGGGTTCCCGTAGACTAATAGTTTGGTTAGGGAACCATGGTTTTGGCCTTGGATGGATAATTCAGAGGTATAGATGTAGTTTGGATCCAGTTGGTAGTGTCAGTGGCAGTTTGGGGTGCCTTGTGGAGTACTTACTATTATTAGTAAGTTCGGGGTCGGTGCCGGATCGGGATTTTCAGAGTGGGGTTGGATTCGTCTCGTCGAGACCTTTCTGGCAAGCTAAAGATCATGACATTCCGATATCATCTTGATATTTATTTTAAAATCCAAAGTTATATAATGTATATTTGACGGGACTTTAATAAGGTGTTAAGTGATTTTATGAAAAATAAAACATAAAGCAAAGTCACTTGTGATGTGGGCGCCCATCCCAAGGGGGATAAAAGTAATTTAAAAACTTTAAAATTCCTCCAAGAAAGCCAACGCCCAACTTGAGGAAATAAAAGGTGAAAAGTAGAGTTCATTTGGACATGCTATGTTTTATGATATTTGCTACTTCTTGGCTCTGCTAGGGTTTTGGATTGTGAGGGTTTGAGGATTTGAACCAGAGGCTCTTGGAGATGAAAACCTCCCTAAGTAACGGCATTCTACAGGTGTGCAAGATCACCCAAAGGTGCCATTAGAGGTGGATACATCCAATGTTCACAGATGGGCTTTAATGGAGTTCGTTGAAGAGATTTTGGAGTTGATTGTTCATATATTGTGTAGCTTGTTATTGCTCAGCCAATGTTAAAGGTTTAGTGACTGATTTTAGGAGAGTTTGAGCAGCATTCGAAGTGGTTGAGGATTGAATTGCTGGCTGTACCTTGTAGTAGTGAGGTTGTACCATTCATGGAGGCATATACTGATTTTTGATGGCTGTTTGGTACCTTTTCCTAGGCGTTTGGAAGGGAAACATATGTGCAGAGATTTTCTGAGATAGTGCAGACCTGTTCAAGCAGATTTCAGTGAGCATTCCTCTGCTTGGTGGCCGTACTTCATACCTGGAGGATGTTGGAACTTGAAGAGCATTCGTCCCTTCTTGTTTGCAACCTTTGTAACCTTTATGGGAGGCGTCTAGGGTCTTTCATAGTGCTGAAATCAGTTGTATTGCACATTCTTGTATTCCTTGTGGATTTGGAGTGATTTCAACCATACCCATTGCTGGTCCAGTCTCAGCAAATGTATCAAGTTGCAAAACAAATGATGGGTATGTGATAGTAATTGTTATTTGGCCATTTTACCATCTAGGTATTTGTTATTTTCTTAATATCTATGATATATTTTTTGGGTTTGCATTATATGCTATATATTGTATGCTTCGACAACACACATCTGCAGGAAAACTAAAACCCCTTATGCATCTTCTCTCTAGCTTGAAAGAACACTCTGAAAAATTAAAAATAACACTAAAAAGATTATAAAAAGAACCAACAGGTGCAGCATATTATAGTGGTATCAGAGCACAACTCTTCTTGCCATCCTGTGAGGTCAGATTTAGATATGTAGAAGTGAAAATGAGACATGCAGCCGGGTACTAGTAGATACTGTGTCAGAAGGAACAGGTCAAGGCCCGATTTACAGGTTCCACAGACATATCCCTTTGATATAGATAGTCAGATACAGAGGTAACCAGTGGTCATTTACAGCGAGGAAGATATTGAAGTACCGAGGACAGATCTCTTTTCAGGTGTGGTTCCAGCACAGGTTGAAGAAATGGCTGATCGAGATCTTGAGGAACCTAGCTTGCGGGATATTCTAAACTCATTGGCGAGGGGACAACAGAATATCGAGAGAGGACTCTTGCAGATAGACGAGACTTTCAGAGAGTCACAGGCAGAACTGAACCGTACCCTTGGCCAGTTGGTACCTCCAGAAAATAGAAATAATAGGAACAACAATAGTAATGGAGGAAACAGGAACTTTGGGGAAAGAAACAGAGCAGATAATGGTGTTGATAGGCGTATGGGTGACAGGAACAATGGAGACAGGCAGAATGGTGACAAACACAATGCAGATCGACACAGAGATAGAGAGGATGAAGGTGAAGCCTCAGTCACGAATAGGAGAGCTACCCAATTGACAGTTGGGGATAGACCTGGTATTCCTACATTTGCACCCAGGAACAATGTTCCTGAATAGGACCCCACACAGCTTGAGTTCCAGGACGAGATCCTGAGGGATTGGAGAGCATCCAGTGTAGAGTTTAGGGCTGAAATGACATTCGATGAATATCTGACATCAGGATGAGAAATAGACCCCGCAGGGGAAACAGACCACAAAACCAGGAACTGTAGAAAAAGGTTAGCAAGATGACTCCCGTATTTTGATGGTTCTGGTAAAACCACCGCTAGAGCATGGGTCCAGAAACTGGACAATTACCTGCAGATTAGCCCCTTGCTTGAAGAAGATGCTATTACTTATGCCGATTTACATTTGGAGGGCAGTGCGCATAAGTGGTGGAGCAATGGCAAGGTCACTCTGGCACATGATTAGATTACTTCCTATGTGGAGTTAACAGCTAGACTCAGACAGATTTGACAAGAAGGATCCTGAAATGCAATTCAAAGAGTTGGCTCAGTTGAAACAGGCGGGCTCTGTAGATTCTTACATATCAGAGTTCCAAGACCTTTCAGTGGTGGTTTTAGATATTTCAAAGCGTAGATTAATCATGCTCTTCATTGATGGGTTGTCAGATCCACTTCGGGGCTAGATTAAGGGTTTAGACCCTGCATCATTACAGGAGGCCATGAAGAAGGCCCGTGATATGGAGTCTTCTGTGTGGAGAAATAAGTTCCAGTCCAAGGGTTTTCAGCATAGGAGAGATAAGGAGAAAGAGAGAAGACATTTTCAGAGAGATTCTGGATAGCAGCACAAGAGTTCTTCCAGGTTGGATAATGACCAGTTGAATGACCTCAGGAGGAAGAAGCTCGGTTTTCACTGTCGAGAGCCTTGGGATCCTAAGCACAAGTGTGCTGCCCAAGGAAAAGGAAAACAATTAGAATATTTTTCAGCAGATGAGTCTATTGAATTTGAGTCACATTCAGAGCAGCAATCAAAGGATAATGATTCAGTGACTGATGTTGCATCTGAAGCATCAGATAAGGAGACCACCCTACCTACAACACATCTCTTGAGCATTCAAAGAGAGGGATCATTCCGAATGATGGAGTATTGGGTGGACAGCGAGTTATTACACTGCTTGACACCGGTGCCACTCATAACTTCATAGATGAGGGCTTGGTTGCGAAGAGGGGGCTGAAGACTGAGGAGTTTGAAGGATTTAAGGTGAGGGTAGCTGATGGATTTGTACTCACTTGCACTAGGAGGATACCTAATTTCACCATACTGTTGAACAATTATACATGTCAGTCAGATTTTTATGTTAGCATGGGTGAGATGGATGTGGTGTTAGGCATGCGATGGTTGCATGACATTGGAGAGTTCACACTCAACCTGAGGACGATGGAGATGAAGTTTGAGGTGAACGGAGTCCGACATGTGCTCAGGGGCATTTCAGATGGTGGATTGAGAGTGGTTTAACTCAGGAAGATGGAGAGATTGATTTGACATGATTAGGTGTAGTGGGCAGCAGAGGTGATGGTGAAGCCTACAGTATCAGAACAGCAGAAGCGTGAGTATCCACTTGACATTCAGGCTCTCTTGACTAAACACACCAAAGTGTTTAGTGACATACCACCAAGTAAACCCCCTGATCGAGGTATTGAGCACGTTATTGAGTTGGAGGGTGCTAAGCCAGTGATTACTACACCATACAGGCACTCGAAGAGATCTAAGGATGAAATCGAGAAGGCTATCAAAGAGCTTCTCGAGATGGGGCACATAAGGCCAAGTAAAAGCCCATTCGCATCATCAGTGGTCTTAGTAAAGAAAAAGGATGGGACTCTCAGAATGTGCATTGACTACAGGGAGCTCAATAAGAAGACCATTAAAAACAGGTACCCTATGTTAAATTTTAATAATCAGATTTACAGTAAGAAATAACAAAACTCAAATGCACACATAACACACATATACCCTGGGAAAACCTCCCTCTTGGAGGTGAAAAACCCAGCAAGAAAATCTCAGATCCAATTTATATTAAGAGCAGAAACAGATTACAACTTCGCCCAGCTATGGCACGAAACATAGATATCAAAATACAACTTATTTGAATCTTTAGCAGATCTAGGGTTTACTCAAGCTAAAACAGATCTGCTACACCAAGTAACAGGTTCGCTGATGATTGTAGATCAAATCAATTATCGAACCATTGAACTTCTTGAATCATCGAACCCTTTGAACCAATGAACCAGTTGAACCGTCGAACCAGTGAACCAGTTGAACCGTTGAACCAGTTCAACTATCGGCAGAACCCTTGTACTGTCGAACCTTTGAACCCGTCGAACCGTTGAACCATTGAACCAGTTCAACTATTGGCGGAGCCCTTTCACTGTGGAACCTTTGAACCAGTGGAGCTCGATGAACTCGTTGAACTGTTGAACCGATGAACCTGTCGGACGGTTCAACCAACGGCGGAGCCCTTTCATTGTGCTTCTTGTAGTAGATCGCTGATGGATTAGATTTCGCAGAGTAGAATTTGGTAAGTGATTGCTGTGTATTGTGACTGCCAGTCACTCTTCATTTATATGAGATCGCACAAGCAATTTTTGGCGCCAAATTACATATACGTTACATTTGAAATAGGTCCTGACCTATTTGCAATTTCAAGAGACATAGAATAATGAGTTCGCCCAATTGGGGCCTGCCTTAAATTGGATAATACAACTGAGATTCTCGAAATGCTAAGGCCGATAGGCCATTCAGCATTTTGTGACTAGGTCGGTCTTTAGAAGGGATTTGACCTAGCTACCAAAATCAACACCCTATACCCCGCATTGATGAGCTGATAGATGAGTTGCACGAGGCCTGTTACTTCTCCAAGATAGATTTGAGATCCGGATATCACCAGATTCAGGTCAGGGATGAGGATGTGGAGAAGACAGCTTTCAGGTGCCATTATGGGCACTTTGAGTTCCTGGTCATGCCATTCGGTTTGACCAATGCACCAGCCACCTTCCAATCCTGTATGAACAGGGTGTTCAGAGAGCAATTGAGGAGATTTGTGCTGATATTTTTTGATGATATATTGATTTGCAAGACTTGGGAAGAGCATCTGAAGCACATTGACATTGTTCTGAGCATTTTAGAGTGGGAGTCATTGTATGCAAAAATGTCAAAGTGTGAGTTTGGGATGACCGAGTTGCTACACTTGGGTCATATTATCGGTGTTGGTAGTGTGAAGGTGGACCCAGAGAAGATTCGGGCAATTGTTGACTGGCCACCGCTAAAGAATCTCTCTCATCTTAAGGGATTCCTCGGTCTTTGTGGGTATTACCGCCGTTTCGTGAAGGGATTTTCATAGTCAGCTGCCCCCCTCACATATTTTACTCGAAAGGATGCTTTTAGTTGGTCAGGTAGGGCACAGGAGTGCTTTGACAGGTTCAAGGAGATTATGAGTACATGTCCTGTGTTGGCTATTCCAGATTTCAGCAAACCTTTTGAATTACAGTGTGATGCCTCAGGGGAAGGCATTGGTGTGGTAATCATGTAGGACAAACACCCCATAGCATTTGAAAGCAGGAAGGTGAGGGGTGCGGAACGGAGCTACAGTATATATGACAAGGAGATGTTAGCTATCATGCATGTGTTGGTTAAATTTCAGACAGTATCTAGTGGGCAGCAAGTTTGTGGTGAAGATAGATCACAACAGTCTGAAACATTTCCTTGGTCAGAAGGACTTGAATGAGAGGCCACAGAAGTGGGTCAGCAAACTTCAGGCTTACGACTTTGACATTGTTTATGTCAAAGGCAAGAAAAACATAGTTGCTGACGCTTTGTCCAAGAGACCCCATTTGTGTGCACTAGGTGCTATTTCAGATGATTGGAGGGAGATAATATCCGTAGAATATGTGAAGGACAGTGAAATTCTTGAAAACGGAGTAAAGATCAAATTTAAGAGATTATCTTTTGAAGGATTCCAATTTTTTCCTGGTCCCAAATTGGGCTTTGGAATTATTGAATTAATTCAAAGCAGATCATGAAGCAATAGTAGCACAAGACTCGTATCGAATTAAAGAAACATGCATGGTTAGATGGGGTCTTTAGTGACAATTAGATGAGGGTGGGATCAACACGATCCTGCTCTGTAAACCTGCATATCTATCACTTTCAGCAGATGAAGTACACAACAAGGCATGGAAATAGTTATGGAAGATTTATTTGGCCCAAGGTCAAGCTTTTTATGTTTCTAGTACCACATAAGTTTAGTTTTGAGGATATATATAATACTGCTAAGTTTTCATGAATAGTAGAGTAACACAATAATTAAACTTTCTATATTTACATACTTCATGAAAATTTGAAGCAAGTGAATTTAAGTAATTGTAAACTATTGCGCCTTACATCCCAAAATCTCAGACAAGGTTGAAATGGTTTTTTGGATGCTAGTTCCTACCACATGCATGGGAAGTCTGTTATGCTAAATAAAATATTAATATCTTTGTGGTTTGATTAGGTGATTCTATGTATAGCTCGGTTAAGTTCATAAGTTGATTCAGTCAATGTTGAAATGTATTGGAACTTCTTTACCATACAATTTCATTTTTCATTTTCCATTCTCAATATTTGTATTGCTATGATTTATCAGGATATACGGCTGCGAGATGGAGGCAAGCCAGAAAAGTCTCTACCCTCTCAAAAACTAAAATTGCTTCGATCCAGTATTTCATATCGCCTGCGTTATTCATTACGTGTTAGTTCACAGAGCTTTGCTGATGTCACCAAGATATGTTGATTTATGTTATATTTACAAATGAAACTAAGATATCAAGCTTTGATATCAAAACCTAATAGACCTAATGTATGCTTTCATGTCTCTTGGCAGGTCTATGTTTCTATTCTTTATCTAAGGAAACATCCAAAATTTGAAATTATTTTAAGGGGAAAGCCTGTAGAGCACCACAGTATTGCTGATGATTTGAAATTGCCCAAAGTTATAACTTACAAGCCACAAGTTGGAAATGTTTCTAAGGAGACAACTATGGAGGTAAATTTACTATCTTGGACATTTCAAATCTAGGAAAATAGCCAAATTTCCAAATTATTTTAAAGGGAAATCCTGTTAAGCATCACAATTTGCTAATTATCTGAAATTTCCCAGATGCCCAACTTACAAACCAAAACTTGGGCTTGGTTCTATGGAGGTAACTATGTAGAGAATTCCACATTCTTGAATATTGTAAAATTGTTGATTTTAATTACAATTTAGATGGTAAATTTCTTATTTCTTTGACAATTTTATTGGTCTAGACGTGGTATTTGAGTTTTGGCAGTGTTCTTGAAGCCCGTATATATGAAATAGGAATTAGTATTACCTTGCCCCTAATAGAAAGGATCTTTACCGAATTTATAAGTCTTATATAGTGTTCATTTTATGTAATGTGGCTTTCATAAAATTGAGAGAATGTTTCTAAATTTAGATCACTTATGGAATTAATTTCCACACATTTTTTTAGATATTGTAGCTAAAAACTTGGACTGTAACTTTGCAATCAACTTGTCCAATTTAAGGAGTTCAATTTCAGGTGAGTGATAATTGAATTGGGCGTTGATGGATCACTGGATGTTAGAATATGGGAGATGTAGAATAGTATCTATGCATTGATATCATCAATCACATCACTGATGATTTTATGCTTTTTTTTAAGTCTCTTTTGACACTTGTTTCAAGCTGATCTATGTAGGACTATGTCCTTGCCTTTTTTGTTTTTTTTTTGAACTACGAAAATGTATGTTCTTGTTTATGCAGCCCTGATTCCGAATCTGTAGTTGCTACAGAACCTGTTGTACTTGTTACAAAGTTACAAAAGTTGCTGGTTGCTGTAGCAGCTGTTCCGTAGCAGCAATCTTGCAAGTTGTTATGGAAGTTACAACCTTGATGACTTTATTGTTCAATTATCTTACTTTTAATCAAGAAATTCTTTGCAAAAGTAAAGATTCCTTTGGTTGGTTGATTGTCACATCCACATAAGATTTTGTTTAGATTTTAGCAAGTTTGTTGTGGATTGTTTTTTTGGATGATTGTTACATGTTACAACCACATGGAATTTTGTTTAGATTTTAGCAAGTTTGATGTAGATTGTTTTAACTAGCTGCTTATTACAACTGCAAGGAATCTTGCATTAGCTAGTTTGTTGTGAGTGCCGCCCCCTACATATTTTCCTTCATTTCACTTGGAGAGGGGGAAGTTGTTGCAGATCTATTTTATAAAGTCTATTATTTCAACAATATAATCTGCTTTTGGTCACTACATAACATCTGGACCTAGAGCGGATCACACTCCATTCTTTCTGGAGTGGTAGGTGAAATTCCCTCTAGATAATTATTTTATTTACAGATTGTATATATTTTTATTTTTGTTTAATAATTACTGTGTGCATAATTTATCTTTCCAAAATTAAGTAATCTTAGTGTTTATGCTAATTTCAGTTTGCATGATTTTGATCATGTTGATATTTCTGTATGTGTGGTTTGACTTCGGTTATTTACAACTGTGTGGGATTTCTAAGTGTGTTTTACCTTACTATTAAGTTTGTGTGTCCTCATCTCAGCAATTGTAGTTTAACAGTAATTCCTTTCACAGTTTTGTTCAGTAGATTAAACATATCTGTGGATAGTTAGGTTGGTTCAATTGTTAAATTTTATTTGCTGCAATTGAACTCGTTTAGGCTTAACTTAGGATTTCCCTATTTCTATTTATCATTCCTCCAATTCCTTTCTTACTCTCAATCCTAGGTACATCTTCATATAGGAAATTTCTTCTTAGATAAAGTCTCGTGGTCCGCATATACAGTGCATGACATCTCTTCAAGTCTACGCTCTTGGATTGACATAGAAAAAAGTCTACCCATAAATGGCCTTCTGGATTTGCATGCTAAAGATATGGCTGAAGGAATTTCTAATTGCCCTATAGATTTTGATTTCTATTAACATTGTGTATATGCTAAACAAAATTGAGTAAAGTTTCCCACTAGTGCTATGGGAGTGAATTGGATTTCATACCAAATTGAATTTAGATCTTGTGGCAGTCTATTTTCTTTTGAATTAGGGAAGGCACGGGCATAGAAGAAATTCCAACTCTCTTCCTCTGATAAAAACTCCATCTCATAAGCAGCCTAGCTCGAAGCTTTTCAATCCACTAAATCTCTAAGTATTTTATACGCTAAACATTTTATCTTTTTACCTATTGGAGATCACGAATCACCCAAGCCCAATATTTACTTGAAAAGTTAAATATTAATATTTAAAAACTTATTTAACTTTTAATATTTTTAAGTTTATTTTATTTTAATATTTTTATAATTTTTAACTTTTAATATTTTTATATTTATTTAAATTGTAAATATTTTAAGATTTCTGTATTTTTTAATATTTAATTTTTAAATATAATATTTATATTTAAATAAAATAAAAGAATATATTATTTGAATTTAATCATGAACTTTATTTTTTTGAATTTTATTAGATGATGAACTTGTTTCGAATTTCTTCCTCACCGAACTTGAATACGAACACAAACCTTGTGACAGAAGCTAGCCATTGCTTTCAAAGTAAAGTTGCTTCCTCATTGCTATACATCTTTTGAAGGGCCTCCATAGCCCTTCTTTCACCGTCATCAAAATGAGGCACTCTCGAAGGCATCAGTGCATACTATATGAGATTTAGAGTAAAGGTTGGCATATGAAGTGGGGTGTTCATGGTGTTCCACTGTTGCTTCATAGTGGGCTTGATATGCTCCTCATATAATCCCAAATCAGAATACCTTCTTTGAATTGCTTGCTTCATTTGCCCAAGCATGTAATCAAATCTCTCCAAGACTAGGAGAGTTTGTATTTGCATATCTAATGACCCGCACAACAGGTGAGATGAAGGAGCAAGTTATCTGCAAACGAATTAAGAAAAAAAAGAATGACTCAAATGACAAAGTGAATGCTATTATAAAAATGAAAATAACTTACAAGTTACAAACATTAATAAATTAATAATTTAATAATAAAATAAAAAATGTGAAGTTTGTAGTTGTGCAACAAATTACAGTTGTGTGACGAGTCTTTAGATGTTGCACAATAGACTTTAGTTGTTGCATAACAAGTTTTTTGTTGCTATGCAATAGTCTTCATTTGTGCAATAGCCTAGAGTTGTTGTGTAACAAGTCTTCAGTTATTGTGCAACAGTCCTCAGTTGTTGCTTAACAAGTTTCTGTTGCTGCACAACAAGTTAGTCACAAAAATAGCTGAAATCCATTTTAGTTTGCTAGGTTCCTGGCTCTGAAAGCTTGTAGGTCTTGTTTACTTTTAGTTTGTTATGTACAATGGTCTCGTATAGAGCTCTGCTTTTTGCATCTCTGGTTTTATTATATTTTTATATTACAAAGGGAGTGGGCCCTACGATAAAAAATTTCTTACCTCACTATGGACCACCAATCATCATCAAGGATCTTTTGCTTCACTCTTTTTCCTTCAGTTGTGTTCACCTTTGGCTATCTACCCAACTTTGCATTAACCATCATTAATTCTAGAGGCTCCTGCACCTCAAACATTCTCTCTAACAAAATAAAGTAGCTGGCATATCTAGTTTCCACAGGTTTGAGGAATTCCTTCCTCAAAAAAGTCTTGAAGAGAGCAAATGAGGTGTGGTGGTTGTGGATGAACATTTGTATATCTCTCGCCTCTGCCACCACTCTCTTCACTCAATCTATCTTCCCTATGTCTTTCAATGCACTGTTCAACACATAAACACAAGATAGCGTCCAAACAATGTGCTTGTAAGAACCCTCCATCATCATGCTAGCTAACTTATTCACGTGTTATATTGGTGGTCACATGTACAACATTTGAGGCTCCAACCTCCTCTAGGGCATCCTTCAACATTTGAAATTGGAAGTGTGCATTTTCCCACTTTCCTGAACAATCAATAGCTCTAAGAAAGTAAGAGTCAGTTGCACATGTGACTATGATATTGATGAGTGGCCAATGTCTAATATCAGGTCACCCATCCATGATAATAGAGGAGCCCATCCTCATCCAAGTTTGCTTCATGTCCATCACCAAACTCACCTTAGAATACTCTTTATCAATCATTTATCTTCTCTAGGGGGCATGTGAGGGACCAACAACTTTGTATCTTTCAATATTTGTTTGAAGTAGGGAGAATCTGCCACATGAAATGTGTTGGCATGGGCAAAGAAAAATATGGCAACTGAAGAATCTACCACTTCATGTGCTTGTGTATTAAACATCCCTGCAACCTTAGTAGCCCTTCTCTTTCCCTTGGTAGAACTCCTCTCTTCTTTGAGTCCCAACATCCATGGTTTGGGTAGGAAATGGCATACTAGATTGCATAGGCTCTATTGACGTTCCCTTCATGCCTCAACCTCCATGAACAACCTAGAAACCTTAGCCTTTTCAGTTAGAGTTATTTTTTCACACCCTTTTACCCCCTGCTGACCTATGCACAAAAGATGATTGTAAACCCTTGTGTAGCTGCCCCTATAATCCTTGTTGCAGAAATGACAACCAAACTCTACTCCCCCTTGAATATTTTTTTCTTGTCTTTGTCTATGGTTATTGCAAATTGCAAAAGGGGTTTTTAAGGATTGAATGAAGCCTTTGCACAAGGTTTTAGGAGAGTGGAATGGCATTCAAATGGGTTATTTGAACCCACAATTCCTGCAACACTCCCACACCCAGAAGAACCCATAGTACCTCTATGGCCTCTTTGTTCAATCTCAATCTCTTTGCCTTCATGAAACTCACCGTTGCTTTTTTTTTTTTTGAAAGCATAATTGCAAGTGCAAACATAAAACAAAAAACCAAAAAAATTCCCCAAGTGTTTGAAACTTTGAAAGAAACAAAATAGAAATCAAAAGGAATTGTGCAAATGAACAATGGATAGTAAACTTACCTCAAATGATGTAGTTTTCTCACTGTTGTTCTATTCTCTTCTCATTGTTGCTGTCTTTCTCTGTCTTCTCACAAAATGCAAAATGATAAAATGAGGGTTTTTTTTGTTTTTAGGTGTTAGTGTCTTTGTTTTAGGTTTAGGGTTGTTCTAAAGGGGTGTGGGGGTCCTTGTGGGCCCCCCACCCCGCCTTTTTTCTTCAGTTTTGGGTTTTTTTTTTTAAATTGAACTTTTTAAAGGTTGGACTATAACCGTCCCCAAGATGGTTGGGGGATGTCTAGGCATCCCTTGGCCATGCTGGGGATGGCTAGTTGTCCCATACCAATCTTGCATTGTATTGGAAATGTTTTTGAAAAAAATATAAGGGACGACCTTGGGGATGTTTCCTACCCATCTTGCATCCTTGGTGCAGGTATGGATGGAAATTCTCATGGGATGTGTCCCCAAGAACGTAGACTTTTTTTCAAAAAGGTGAAATTTGATTAGGAAAAAAAGGGGAAAAAATTAGGTTAGGGTTGGGTTTTTGGAAAAAATAAAAAAATGTGTCCTAGGTAAAATGGCAAAAAAATAGGGTTAGAATTTTCAAAAAAGAAAATCGTCCTTGGAAAAGTTGGTGAAAATTGGTCAAACACAATTAAATCATTTTTAGGTGAGTTATGCTAATAAAATTGGAAGAAATCACGAAAAAACATGGGAAAAAAAGATTTTGGCCAATTTTGAGGTTAAACTTGAGATTTTTCACATGAAAAAATTGTCGTTTGGTCTAGTTTGCAATTTTTTGAGATTTCTCATGCTTTTTTGGCAATTTTTGCTTCTTTGAAATGAAATGATTTTAATTACAGCCATGAGACCAATGGTCTATTACATAGGTCAAAAACTCAGACTTGACGACCCAAAATATTTACTCGGACTTGGGACTCGACAAAAACTCAACAAAACTCTGCAAAACTCAGCAAAAAAAACATAATTACACTAGAAAAAATATAAACTAATGCATTTAGAGAACACATAAGTCTATTCTGATCATCAATTTGTCACAGTTCAAAGATTACATGTCATATGACCCATCAAATCAATAAATGACATAGTTCCATGGAGTCTCAAAATAGAGGGACCAAAGGCTTGGATTTGAGGGCAACAAGGGGACAGTGGCGGGGGTTTGGGGGCGGGACTGTTGTGAGTTGGGCTGCAAGTCATGAACCATTTTTAGGATAATCTGTGGATGCATGTAAGTCCCATTGAGGCATTCTAAACATGTGTGACTGTGGATTAGTGGCATGAGGAACATAGCTCTCTCTTCTTGGAGTTTTATGCTTAGTTGAGGGTTTTTTCAAAGTAAACTTATGTTGCATATTGTTGTGTGTGTGATACAAGTTATTAATCACATTTGAGATGTTTCTATTTAAGTCCTTTATTGCATATGTCATAGGCAGCCATTAGAGGTGGTAAAGTGCATGCAAAGGTAATTAGGAGCATCTCCATTTAAATCCATATGTTATATACTAGAGTGCAGAATAGCTGCCCCAAGTTTATAGATCAATCAAGGGGTTTGGGAATAAATTATATTTAGCAGCTGGATTTCTAATAATTTTATTTCGACTCTTGTGCAGAGTTCTGGCATATATCAGTTATTACATAGCTCTAGTATTCTTTCATAAATGTTCATAGTTTTGGTTCTCAGGAAAGTCCATTGTAAAGATAAATTATATTAGTCCCATTGCCATAGGCCTCTCTTGGTAGCTTTGGATGAATGCGCATATTTTATATACATTAATATAATGTTGCCTTTATAATGTTGCCTTTTATCAAAAATACAATGTCAAGATATGATTTATATCAGTGTGAGAAACAAAGTAAGATGAAGCTGGGGGGAGGCAATAAACTGCAAGGATGATATAAGAAAATGAAGAAGAAACTGGGCCCCTTTGGACTCAAAGCCAATGTGTATCTAAAGCCCTTATGGACACTGCCAAAATGACCGGATACTGGAAGCAGTGACAAATGAGATAACCAGATCTGTGGATACCACTCTATCTTCAAGTAATCTATAGAAGTTTGAAAGGGCTGTGGTTCTCGCTCATAAATCAAGAAATAGTATGACAATGGTAACCTATAGAAGTCTGCAGCTTTTATGACTGGTAAACTGTAATACATTCATACAACATTTAATAGTCAATTTTTAGTCAGTAAGTCAATTTGAGGTCATTTGATGTCATAGCTTCCAATTTTGATTTTGGTAGTCAAATAGCATGAGTAAAGCAACTAGGTTCACTGATATCTTGCTCATGTCACCCTTGCAGTTGTATTATGTCAAAATCCCCTATGCTGGTTTGGAGAAACAATTCAGTGATTGATGGTGAAAATTGATGCCAGTTCATTGATATTCGTAGACACCTCAATCCCACTTCTGCATGTTAGCCTAATTTCTCGTCATTAATCTTGTCCTCGAACACTAATTACTTAAGTTATCTTTATTCTACGGGTTAGTTAAATAAATCATTTTATTTAATTAACTAAGCTAGTGTCTTCTCATCATTTAAAAAATAAAATCATTTATTCTCTCATCATAAAAGCCTAAAATCCATGTCAACTATCCAAACACAAATTAATTTTGCATCTTAGCCATCCATGTAATCAAATTAATCCTAGCCATCCATCTCCAACTACCAACTCTTAAATAACAATTTTAAATTCCACCTCATCAATCCTAAATCAAATCAAATTTAAACCTTAACCGTCTAATTGATCAATGCAATCTTAGCCAGCCATTCACCAACTACCAACATTTATTTCTTATTTTTCCTTCTTATTTCAAATTCAAAATCCTCTCATTAAATCCTAGCCATCCATTTCAAATTAATCCTAGCCCTCCATCCCTCCCTTCCAAACTCTATAAATCGATCATCTCCCCCATCCAAAACAATTAATGAAGAATCCTTATGCAACTACATGCTGCCACATTGAAGACTCTATTAGAGCAACCCAACAATCAAGAGCACATCCATTTCAACAAGGTTTTATTTGTTAATACTGCTAGCACTTACTAGTCCACTGATATCATCAAGTTTGTCTGGCTGGCATGAGAAAACAGTTAAAATTTAAAAGTTTATTTTATTAGTATGTGTGTCCAAAGAAAATATCATGAGATAATGAGGTTACGGTAATGTCATAATTCAAGAAATTATCAGTAAGTACTAAAACAGAAAATTGCCGTCTGAGGTGTTTGCAGAAGAAATAAGTTGAGAAAGTAACACAGCATTTAAACTATGAAGGCAATTGTTAATTTTGTTTAGGTTGGAAACCTGATTGTTTACTCAAGAATGCCATATGTCTGTATGTCATGTGAATACATCAAAGTGTTTCTGCAACTTTTAGTATATTGTTTACTATTTATTAATTTGGAATAGGTCTCTTCTCCACAGATTTTAGTGCTTCTATTTGGTATATTATAAGTGTTGCAGTGTTTAGGATCATGTCAACCTATCTCATGAAACGTCTCCTATGTATTCAGGCATTTGTGGCAATTAGCATAGGATTTGCACCAG
Source organism: Cunninghamia lanceolata (assembly GCA_027924645.1). NCBI lineage: Eukaryota > Viridiplantae > Streptophyta > Pinopsida > Cupressales > Cupressaceae > Cunninghamia > Cunninghamia lanceolata. The sequence continues at coordinate 247,701 of BSBN01001750.1, forward strand.
AAGCACCTGCAGTTAATGTTCATGGATTCAATGTATATCACAGGAATCGCCTTATTACAGTGAGTGTTCATTCTTGGTAGTGAGAAGTCAAACACCAGTACAAGAAATGTGGATTTAGTTTCTGATTCCATAATAATATGCTATTGCACTATGTTCCAGCATCTTTAATTAGTTTCTAGTATTTTATTACAAATTGCCATTTCTACAATAAAATTTCTTTCCAACTGATTATTAATGCTATTCAGCCCTTTTGGACAATCTGGCCAAGTAATACAGATAGCAGAGGACGCGGTGTTGTAGGTATGTTCCCAAAGTATAAGCATCTTATGTAATGTAAACTGTGATATCTACAGCTAAGGTTCTCAATAGGACAATGAACCTATTATAGGCTTACTTGAACCATCTAAATGCTTAACAGGTGTTCTTGAAGCAAACTTCATAGAGCCTGCACATGACAAGCAGGATTTTGAAAGAACAGCATTATTGCTACGACTGGAGGCAAGACTTAGGCAAATGACTGCTGATTACTGGTAGGTAATTTAACATACCAAATTTTTTATTTCATACAATAAGTTCATGGAAGCACTGTGGTTTTGCAATTCAGAAAATCTTAAATTGAATTTGGGAATGAATACAAAATTTCATTTATTTTGTCTCTCCTCTGAAGATTGCAGACATCCTTTATGCCTGAGGGAATTTCATCAAGTTTACTGTACCTTCTGATTGTTATGGTATTCTAAAACCTTATTTTATTTTAAGGACCTATCCTGTTTGCATTAAATGTATATGGTTTACATGTTTAGGAACTAGTGTAAGAGTTCTATTAGGTGCCCTTTCTTGTCCTTCCATAGTATGCAAGCCTTTAAGGCTTAATCAATATTAATCCACTGAATTTTAAAATTCTGTACTAGTTTTTGTTACATACACTTAATACTATTCCCATTATGGCTACATCCTTCATTTGTTCTGATTAATTCCTTCTTGCTTTCATCATCTTTCCTTTTCCCTGCCCACAAACCAAACAAATGAACAGATAAAAAAGAAAAACTGAATGTTGGACCAAGTTGTGGGACCTTGGTGACATGTTTCAGAGACAGCTTGAGACACCACCAGCGGGCTTGGGGCTTAAAATTCACTATTCATAGATTAGATACTTATATGATATTTTTTGAAGTAATGATAATCATGGATTCAAAATAATATAAAAAATAAAATTAGATAATGAAATGTGGAATCCACAATTAAAATTTTACCTTCAAAAAGCTAAAGCAGTATGTGTAATGTCCCCCACTTAGCTCATCACTCCGGGAGATTAGGGTTAGCCTATCACAGGATTCCCGTAGGCTAACGACAGTGTTTAGGGAGTCAATTTGAGGACTTACTATTTATAGTAAGTTCGTGACAGAGCCGGTTTCCATTTTTGGCAGGGCAGTGCAGGAGCCTGGGCACGAGATTCGGGAGTCGAATCTTCTAGAGATATGTCGATTTAATATAAGTTAAATTAAAGATTTAACTTATTACATTTTGGTGGTTACTTTAAGTTATATTATAATTTAATGTTATAACCTTAAGTTATAACTTAAAGTTCAAAAAGTGTTGTGCCTAGGAAGGAGTGCCCATCCCATGAGGAAATAAGGGGTTGTTTTAAAATTAAAATATTATATCTCTCTCTCTTTCTTGGGCATTGGGTTTGAGGGAGTTATAAGGGCAAAAAAAGAGAGTTCATTTCTTTATGCTTGCTTATGTGATTTGCTCTGATATTGAGTTGCTCCAGCACTTGGGGTTTTGAGATTGGCTCTTTGGCTTTAATCTTTGATTTGCAGAGACGGAAACCTTTGCATTTCGCCTTTCCTCGTGTATGAGAGAGTGCATCAGGAAGGGGTTGAGGAGGCTTCATCCAGGAGTGTAATTTGTGCTTTCAGGAAACCCATTTTGAGAAGTTTAATGCATAGAATGGAGGTATTTTGATGATGTTTTGTTCTACAGAGAAGGAAGAGGTACAGTGAACAGATTTAAGCATATTGGAAGTGGTCTGGAGGCTGCCATAACAACTTCTAAGCTGGCCGTACACCTGTACTTGCTGGCCGTACTTGCAGCTGCTAGAAATCAGTTCGTTGGGGTATTATTTGGTGATTGTTGTCATTGTTTGCTGTCTCAAACTGGTCACCTATCCCAGCCAAGGACTTCAGAACAGATTTAAAGGAAAGAAAGACTTTTTGTTGCATTTTGAAGCTAATATGTCTTCCAAGGGGGGCGTACTACACAACTAGGGTCGTGGGTCTTAATGCATGGAGTGACCTTTGATTTGGGGACTCATATCTACCTCAACTTGAGCGTTGGGAGGTTTTATTCTCGTTGCAGCTGATTGTATAGCAATATCATTTCATACTTGAAGTTGTAAGCATTTTCTATGGTAACTATGTTGCTGGTTCGGCACAAGCCCGACATGAAGTCTTGAGTTTTGATACGGGTATGACTTTGTAATTCATCTTTTAGCTAAATACAATCTGGGTTGTCATCACTTTGTTGATATCTCTTCTAGATTTTCTGGGTTTTCAACATATAGTTCAATTTATATGTATTTTCATGCAAAAACCATACATGCAAAACATGCAATGAAAACCTAAGACACCAAACAGCAAAACACAAAAAAAAATCAGTCAGGGAAACATACACAGTGCGGTGTATGTTACAGTGGTATCAGAGCTAAAAATCTTGCCATCTTGTGGGGTTAATATAACATGCAGTTGAAAAAATGAGACATGGGACGTATAGATAGACATCCTTTAGAAATACCAGGGCAAGGCAAGGAACACAGGAAAGAGAAATACCACAGTTTGTAGAACCTGAGCAACTAGTGCCTATAGTAGATCCATTTGAGGAAGAGATAGTGGTTGCAGCTACTGACGAAGATTCCTTAGTTTCACGCACAGACCCATTTTCAGGAGAGTTACCACCAGTTACAGAACCCACAGAAGAAATGGGTGACAGGGAGGTTGAGGAGCCTAGTTTACGAGAGATCCTAAATGTGCTCACCAGGAGCTCAGTGGCTTTAGAGAGAGAGTTGAGGGATTCTCGGCAGGAGATGATGGAGACACACGCTGAGATAGGACACTCGCACAGTGGCTTGATGGATTGAATAACAAGGAAAATCACCGTGACAAGAATAGAAACAATGACGGTGATAGACATAAAAACAATAATGGTGACAGGAATCGGAACAATGACGGAGACAGGAACAGGCAAAATGTGGGTGATAGACATAATGGTGACAGGAATCAGGGGGACAGGAATAATGGGGACAGGAACCAGGGTGACAGACACAGGGGTAGAGATGATGAGGATGAGGCCTCAGTGACTCATAGGAGGTCTTCTCAATTTACAGCAGGTGACAAACCTGGTATCCCTACATTTGCTCCCAGGAACCAAGTTCCTGAACAGGATCCCACACAGGTCGAGTTTCAGGAGGAGATTTTGAGGGATTGGAGAGCATCTGGTGCAGAGTTCAAGGCAGAGATGACTTTTGCAGAGTACTCTGATATTAGGATGAAGAATAGACCTCGCAGAGGAGGTAGACCTCAGAACCAGAAGTTACAGAAGAAGGTGAGTAAGATGACACTTCCCTCTTTTGACAGATCAGGAAAGACCACTACTAGGGCTTGGGTGCAGAAGTTGGATAGTTACCTGCAGATCAGTCATATGCCTGAGGAGGATGCCATCACTTATGCTACATTACATTTGGAGGGAGTAGCACACAAGTGGTGGAGTAATGGGAAGGTTACATTGGGGCATGATCAGATTACTTCATATGTGGAGTTTACAGCCCGTCTAATCGACATATTTGACAAGGATCCGGAACTTCAATTTAAGGAGTTAGCACAGCTAAGGCAGAGTGGATCATTAGACTCCTACATTTCTGAGTTTGAGGACCTGTCTGTTATGGTCCTAGACTTATCCGAGCGCAGATTAGTGATTCTCTTCATTGATGGATTATCAGACCCACTTCGTGGTTGGGTTAAGGGTTTTGACCCTACTACACTCCAGGAGGCCATGAAAAAGGCCCGAGACATGGAGTCATCAGTGTGGAGGAGTAAATTCCAGTCTAAGGGATTTTCTCACAGGAGGGACAAGGAGAAGGAGAAGAAACCTTTCCACTGAGATGTTGATCAGCACAAGGATAGATCCAACAGGTTAACAGATGATCAATTGAATGAGTACAGAAGGAAGAAATTGTGCTTTCATTGCAAAGAACCATGGGACCCTTCGCATAAGTGCTCACATAAGGCTAAGGCCAAACTAATTGAGTATTATTCAGCTAAGGAGTCACAATCAAAGGCATCAGACACAAAGTCAAATCAACATTCAGAGCATGGTGACAGTGGGGACGAGAGAGCTTCACATCACAGTGTTGATAGTGGAGGTGTTATTGCCCAGTTGTCGAGTTTTCAGAAGGTTGGCTCTTTCAGGGTGCGTGGTGTACTAGGTGGGCAACGTATTATCACCCTTATCGATACAGGAGCCACTCACAATTTTATTGATGAGGGGTTAGTTGCTCGCATGGGGCTGAAAACTGAAGAATTCGAAGGCTTTAAGGTGATGGTGGCCGATGGATTCAAATGCATTGCACTAGGAAGATATTAGGACTAAGAATCATTATGGGTGATTATGAGCTAGTTGGTGACTTCTGTGTGGTTGGTATAGGGGAAACAAATGTAGTGCTTGGCATGCATTGGATGAGCCAGTTGGAGGAGTTCACCATAAATCTTAAGAAAATGGAGATGAGATTTGAGTATAATGGGAGGAAAATATGCCTTAGGGGAATTTCAGATGGTGGACCTCGAGTTGTATCACTGAAGAGAATGGAGAGGCTCTTGAGACATGACCAGGTTGAGTGGGCAGCAGAGTGCCTTATTATGCCAGAGTCCCCACCAAGATAGAAGGATAGCTATCATCCAGAATCCAGATATCCAGAAGTTGCTAACCAAACACGGTAAGGTGTTTGGGGACATACCACCTGGAATGCCTCCTGATAGAGGCATAGAGCACGTCATTGAGTTGGAAGATGGGACTAAGCCCATCATGATCACACCATACCACCATCCGAAGAGGCTTAAGGACGAGATTGAGAAAACCATTAAGGAGCTTCTGGAGATGAGACATATTAGGCCCAACAAAAGCCCATTTGTTTCTGCAGTTGTATTGGTCAAAAAGAAGGATGGGACAATCAGAATGTGTATTGATTATAGGGCCCTAAACAAGAAGACTATAAAAAATAGGTATCCAATTCCCAGGATAGATGAATTGATAAATGAGCTACATGGTGCCTATTATTTTTCTAAGATTGATTTGAGATCTGGATACCATCAGATCAGGATGCGGGCAGAGGACATTGAGAAGACTGCTTTTAGATGCCACTAGGGTCATTTCGAGTTTTTAGTCATGCCTTTCGGTTTGACTAATGCACTTGCTACTTTCCAGAGTTGTATGAATCAAATTTTTAGCAACAGCTCAGGAAATTTGTTTTGATCTTCTTTGATGATATTCTGATATTCAGCAAGACTTGGGAGGACCACTTGGGACATCTAGAGGAGGTTCTGAGCATCTTGGAGAGTAATTCACTCTATGCCAAGGAATCTAAGTGTCATTTTGGTATGACAGAATTGCTTTACCTTGGCCACATTATCAGTGCAGATGGAGTTAGAGTGGATCCAAAGAAAATTAAGGCAATAATTGATTGGCCTCCACCCACAAACCTCACACAGCTTAAGGGGTTTTCCGGGCTTTGTGGGTTCTACAGACGGTTTGTTAAGGGGTTCTCACAGATAGCAGCACCATTGACTAATCTGAAGAAGAAGGGAGCCTTTGAGTGGAGTGACACAAGCCAACAGTGCTTTGACAAGTTCAAGCACTTGATGTCTACATGTCCAGTATTAGCAATCCCCGACTTTACTAAACCATTTGAGTTACAGTGTGATACTTCTGGAGAGGGGATAGGGGCTGTGCTTATGCAGGAGAAGCACCCGATAGCTTTTGAGAGTAGAACACTTCAGGGTGTGGAGAGGAGCTACTCGGTATATGACCGAGAGATGTTGGCCATTATGCATGCATTGGCCAAATTTAGGCAGTATCTGGTTGGGGGTAAATTCATAATCAGGACGGATCATAACAGCATTAAATATTTTATGAACCAGAAAGACCTGAATGATAGACAACAGAAGTGGGTCAGCAGACTGCAGGCATATGATTTTGACATCGAGTATGTCAAAGGAAAGAAGAATGTAGTTGCAGATGTTTTGTCACGACGACCACACTTATGTTTAGTTGGGGAGATCTCTGCTGATTGGAAAGAGGAGATTATAGCAGAGTATGTTAGGGACTCTTGGGCTGCAGGAGTCATTGAGGGCACAATCAGAGATGATAGATATTCTGTGGTGAATGATTTGATCATGTACAAAGACAGGATATATTTGGTGCCCAATTCGCATTTTAAGAACAAGATAATCAAATCTTTCCATGACACACCAATGGCTGGCCATCCTGGATTCTTCAAGACATACAAACAAATTTGGGAGAGGTTCACATGGAAAGGACTGAAAGATGAAGTGCAGAAGTATGTTCGTGAATGTCAGATTTGCCAACAGAATAAGCATGAACATACCTTTCCTGTAGGTTTACTACAGCCATTACCCATTCCCAATCGGAAGTGGGAATGTATCTCCATGGATTTCATTACTGGGTTGCCAAAGGTACAGGGTAAGGACTGCATCTATGTGGTGGTTGATAGACTCGCCAAGTTTGCACATTTCTTTGCTATTTCAATGACCTATACAGCTACTCAGGTGGCTGATCTATTCTTCAGGGAGATATTCAGGTTACATGGGGTACCCAGGAGCATAGTCAGTGACAGGGACAACAAGTTTCTGAGTATATTTTGGCAGGAGTTGTTCAAGTTGTGTGGTACAGAGTTGACTCCTAGCACTAGCTACCACTCGCAGAGTGATGGACAAATAGAGGTGGTAAATAAATGGTTAGAGGGGTACCTGCATAATTATGTTTCGGGGCAGCAGAAGGCCTGGATTAGATGGTTGCACCTAGGGGAGTACTGCTACAATACTACACATCACATGTCTATTCAGATGACTCCTTTCAGGGCACTATATGGTTATGATGCCCCATGCTTCACAGATCTCTTGCTTGGTGACAGTCGAGTGCCTAAGGCTAAGGATCTTTTGCAGGATAGCCAGGACATTCTCAAGGAGCTTAAGGAGAATATACAACAGGCACAGAATCAACAAAAGTTGTATGCTGATCAACATTGAGTGGAGAGGAGTTTTGAGGTTGGAGACATCGTGTATTTGAAGCTCCAACCCTATAGGCAGTCCACTCTCAAGAAGAGTGGAGCAGAGAAGTTAAAACCTAGGTTTTATGGTCCTTTCAGGATTGTCAAACTAGTGGGTGAGGTGGCTTATGAGCTTGAGCTTCCATTAGACAGCAGAGTACATAATGTGTTCCATGTTTCCATACTGAAGAAAGCTTTTGGCCACAATATAGTTCCTTTTGCAGAGCTTCCACCATTGGACAAGGAGGGTAAGTTGATCCTAGTACCTGAGGCTATCATTGACACCCGGGAGAGACATTTGACGAAACGGGTTATCAGAGAGTACTTGGTTAAGTGGAAGAATCTACTAGTTGAGGATGCCACATGGGAGGGTGAGTAGATATTATAGCATCCAGAGTTAAGGTTGCTTGAGGACAAGCAATCTTGGGGAGGGCGGACTATAATGTCCCCCACTTAGCTCATCACTCCGGAAGATTAGGGTTAGCCTATCACAGGATTCCCGTAGGCTAACGACAGTGTTTAGGGAGTCAATTTGAGGACTTACTATTTATAGTAAGTCCTGACAGAGCCGGTTTCCATTTTTGGCAGGGCAGTGCAGGAGCTTGGGCACGAGATTCGGGAGTCGAATCTTCTAGAGATATGTCGATTTAATATAAGTTAAATTAAAGACTTAACTTATTACATTTTGGTGGTTACTTTAAGTTATATTATAATTTAATGTTATAACCTTAAGTTATAACTTAAAGTTCAAAAAGTGTTGTGCCTAGGAAGGAGCGCCCATCCCATGAGGAAATAAGGGGTTGTTTTAAAATTAAAATATATTTCCCTCTCTTTCTTAGGCATTGGGTTTGAGGGAGTTATAAGGGCAAAAAAAGAGAGTTCATTTCTTTATGCTTGCTTATGTGATTTGCTCTAATATTGAGTTGCTCCAGCACTTGGGGTTTTGAGCTTGGCTCTTTGGCTTTAATCTTCGATTTGCAGAGACGGAAACCTTTGCATTTAGCCTTTCCTCGTGTATGAGAGAGTGCATCAGGAAGGGGTTGAGGAGACTTCATCTAGGAGTCTCATTTGTGCTTTCAGGAAACCTAATTTGAGAAGTTTAATGCATAGAATGGAGGTATTTTGATGATGTTTTGTTCTACAGAGAAGGAAGAGGTACAGTGAATAGATTTAAGCGTATTGGAAGTGGTTTGGAGGCTGCCATAACAACTTCTAAGCTAGCCGTACACCTGTACTTGCTGGCCGTACTTGCAGCTGCTAGAAATCAGTTCGTTGGGGTATTATTTGGTGATTGTTGTCATTGTTTGTTGTCTCAAACTGGTCGCCTATCCCAGCCAAGGACTTCAGAACAGATTTAAAGGAAAGAAAGACTGTTTTTGTTGCATTTTGAAGCTGATATGTCTTCCAAGGGGGCCGTACTACACTGCTAGGGTCGTGGGTCTTAATGCATGGAGTGACCTTTGATTTGGGGACTCATATCTACCTCAACTTGAGCGTTGGGAGGTCTTATTCTCGCTACAGCTGATTGTATAGCAATATCATTTCATACTTGAAGTTGTAAGCATTTTCTATGGTGACTATGTTGCTGGTTCGGCACAGGCCCGACATGAAGTCTTGAGTTTTGATACGGGTATGACTTTGTAATTCATCTTTTAGCTAAATACAATCTAGGTTGTCATTACTTTGTTGACATCTCTTCTAGATTTTCTGGGTTTTCAACATATAGTTCAATTTATATGTATTTTCATGCAAAAACCATACGTGCAAAACATGCAATGAAAACCTAAGACACCAAACAGCAAAACATAAAAAAAATCAGTCAGGGAAACATATACAATGGGGTGTGTGTTACAGTATGTTTCTGGTCTTTGTCGTCCTTGCAAAATTAACTACAATGGCAATTTCTGATCTAGAGTTTAAACTTCACTATCACAATATCAAAAAATAAATTAGCCATAATAGGAGTTAATGCTACCTAATGGATTTCCAAATGTGTCGCTTCTTTGTAATTGGATCAGAGTATGCCACTTTCTTCAATTGTTCATAGGTCAGAACCATCATGGTTTATTCTTCCTTTTCCATGTGCACTTGATTGACATTTTTTAATCTATGCCCTGGACAAAGCTCACGATCATGACCTCCATCCAGGTCCGCACACTAGCGCATAAAGCATGGAATTCTAGCCTGATTTGGGCAATCATGTGTAAAATGACCATACTCACTCCACTTCCTACGTAGAATATTTTGTTTGCCACTTGCATGAAAAATATTTGACTACCTATTCCTCATAATTCTACTTTTTATTACTTTGCCTAAGAGTCTTTGCACCATAAATCTGTCTTCCTTCAACTCCCTCATCATTCTCACAGTGTCTTTGGGATGGAGGGATGTGGGGACAAGTTTTGGGGATGGCAAAATTTTGGGGACGGCATGTAAAATAATATATAATATTTGAAAAATTAATTATAAAAAATATTAAAAGAAACTGCAATTTATTATTTATGTAAACAATTTCACAATCAGTAGAACCAAACTTCTGAAATATATATATTATAATTTTCACTTTCACAATTTCATCAAGTTTGCAGTACAAGTTAGTGTTACAAGTGCAATGGGTCTATGTCACTGGTTAGGTGGTTCACCAATTTTTTCCCCCAGGTTTGGTGTGGCTGGGTTTGGGCATATATATATATAAAACACCATAATTTGCACAAACTGTACAAAATTGAATACAGAACTGAGAATACAATTGATAATTGATAATGCAATGTCACTTGTCAAATCGTAAATGTTAAAGATAAATCAAAATGATTTATATCCTAGGAGCATTACTCGGAATTTTTATTTGGAAACAAGTCGAGAAAAAACATTGCTTTTTAAAATTAGAGTGGAGATCTAAGGGAAACAGCCCCCAGCAGGGTCCAAGGGCGGAGTCCCCACCACCAAACCCGAATTAAGGCCTTTAAGGCCATAGGGACCTTCATGGCACATGCCATTTTTCATACTTCTATTGCTTTTAATCAAGCTCCAAATCCTTCAAAAAATGCACTTTTAGGATTAACTAGGGTTAGATTTTTTTAAAAATGTGTTTTTTAATAAAAAAATCTGTTTTGCAAATTGGTGTACTCTTGAGTCCCATTGACCTACTTTTGGTCATCCGTGGACATTAGTATAATTTCTTTCTTTCTTTCCTTCTTCCTTTAAATCCATTTTTTTAATTCCCCCTTTTTTTTCAGGATCCTCTTGGATTTGCCTAGGTTCTCCTTGGGTTTGCCCTAGGGGTCCCCCCATACTTGGGTCAAATGGTCAAGCCCGAGTCATGCCCTGCTTGGACCTAAGTTGAATCCGGCTTGGGTTCCGAATTGGACTAGTTTGGGTTTGATTAGAATATCTACAAGATCTTGTATCACATCAATGAGCCAATGGCTAATTGAACTCATTGTCCAATGCAAATGTCATGGCATACTCCTCATTGCTAGAACTACTGAATCTCTTTATTACTCCTAAAACTTTAAGGAAGACCATTTCGTTACCGTTTTTAGCTGGTCTTTGTTAAGAGATAACAAATACAATAAAGCATTATCAAATGCATTGAGCTTAAGTGGTGAAAGTAGAAATTTACAATTTATCTAAATTGCTGCGACAAGCAGACATTGGTAGAAAATTGAACTTGAAGTGATTGATTCTTATATCTAATTGAATTCAAGGTTTAGCAAAATGAAAAATAAAAAGTAATAAATAAATCAATTGATATTAAGTCAGAGATTTTCTTTAATTTTGTTTTTGAAATTAAGATTGATAAGAGAGGATAGTGCAAAGGTTATAGAGGAGTGGTTGTGTAAAGACAGCATGGGGGTGGAAGGTGGGGGTTGTGTAGTTGAAGTGGAACATTGTCATTCTTTTTATTTACCTTCTTCTTTGTTTTTGTTTTGCATGCTTCCCAAGAAACATTAATGAGGATTCAAAAGCTTGCAAACATTTATGAAAAGAAAATTTATAGAGCATAATTTCTATTTTGAAAATAGAGTTGTTTTTTTAAATGGTGTGGGGGCCCTAACCTCCTTGGGATGTCAAGTGGTGTTTGCACATCCCCTAGTTGTCCTGGGGATGACAAGGCATCCCCTGCATTGCAAGACCATCCTAGGGATGGGCCCCTTGTACATGGTGTTCAAAGGAACAATGGGGGGATGTTTTGTCCCTATCCCACAATATGTGGGCTTTACCTAGGGGAACATTGTTTCTAAGAGCCTCTATTGACACAAGTTCATATTTTTCACTAGTATTGGAGTCTTAACTCCACATTCAAGAACTCATATATATTTGATCCTTGCTCTCAATGTCCAATGCACCACTGTATGCATATTCATACAATGAATGTGGCTAAGCCACAGGGTTCGTTGAATTTCGGCCATGAGGTTTGAAATTCGACGAACTTTGACTAGGGTAAGAAATTCGCAAAAAATCATCTTTTTGTTCAGCGGGGGGCGTCTGAGTCTTCTTTTGTGTCGTGAGTCGTGAAAGCAATGGAGCCCCCACAGAGAGATAAAGATGCGATTCTGCTGCACCTCAACTACGAGGGCATCTGCTGATGCGGCGTGCAACCATTGAATGCCAACGCCGAATGGGAAATGTAGGTGTGCTCTAGTTTTTAGAGTTTTTTTAGGTTTTTTTTTCTAATATAAAATTTAAACTTTAAAGTTTAATGTATTATCATTATATCATATATCATTAATCATTGTATTTTATGATATATAATTAATAATATATATTATAATATTATTATATGATATATTATAAATTACAATAATTTATATATATTATAATTTTATATGATATATGATATTATTGTATTTTATGATATATAATAATATATTATATATTAATAGGACGGGGGCCTGGCTCGATTGGCGAGCGCTTCCTGTGGTAGGCACGAGGTCACAAAGTCCAATCTCCCCACCGCCCACGTGGTAACGCAGGGCGTGTCACACTAGCGCCACCGGTCACATTAAAAAGTTTACTCGGTGCACTGTAGGTTATAGGGGGGGCTACCTGATTGAGTCTGATTCCTGCAGTAATATATATATATATATATATATATATATATATATATATATATATATATATATATATATTTTAAATAAAATTTAATATTTATAATATTTTCATAAATAAAAAATAAAAATCTAATATATAATTTTTATGTGTTTTAAAATAAACTTATTAATTTTTTTATTTTATCATTTATTTATTTAAAGTTAAAATATAAATTTAATAATATTTTTATTTTGTTTGTATAAAAAATAATAATATATTAATTTTATGTTTTTAAAATAAATATAATTTTGTTTTTTTAAGTATAAAATTAATATATTTTTATTTTTTATGTTTTTAAATAAAATTACTATTTTTTTATTTTGTTTTTTAAAATTAAAATGTAAGTTTAATATATTTCTATTGTTGATAAGTTTATCATGGTGCTATGATGCTATCTGTTGTTTCATAAATCTATTTAGCAATGTTAAAGTTTAAACTATCTTTTTATAATTTTGTCACTTGTGGATATATTTCTTATATTTTAAAAATAAATAAATTTATAGAGGTGAATTTAATGACGATTTTTTTTCCCCTTGCCAAACTTCATCCGAATTTTATAGTTGCTGAACACGAACACGAACCCTGTGACTTAGGAAGGTGGGACCACCCTCATCTTGTTTTGCAGCGAGGTTATCAACCCCTCTATGAATCACCATTTCTTCAACCTATCTATTGGTTCATTCTATAGTTTCCTAAAAAATTCTTGAGTCTTCTACTATATGTTCAAATTGGCTTTTGCTTACATTGCTAGATAATATATATTTCAGTGACAATTTCATTGTCATTTCAGAGCAACCGTAAATCTTTTCAAAAGCCTTATGAAGTTTCTCCCATTTATTCTTCTCCTCTAATGTTGTGCCTATATACTAGTCAATTGCTAGCCCCTTTGTGTGGTTGAAGTTGATTAAAACATATATTGGTCATTGCTATCACTTGTAAGCATTCCAAATAGTGATGGATAGGGATTTCAAACCCATTGCTTGTGAACTATGAAATCTTTTGCCTCTCAAACTTAGGACTCACTAGGTGAACCATGGCTATATTGGTCTCTAGACAATGCTCTTCTTGTGCAATCATCTCCCTTGGAAAGTCTGCCTTGCACATTCCGATGCTTGTTGGGACAGATGTACACTTTGCATAACTAACAAATGGTGTTGGCGGCTAAATATGGGATGCCACACTTGGTTAGGTCAAATTTTCTCCTATGTAATTGTTGTATGTAACATTGGAAAATATATTTAGTCAAGGGGACCCATAAAGGGGTTGCAACAAGACAAAAGGAAACCACCTCAAGATGCAATATGAAGTCACAAAGTAGGCACCATTCTCTAGGAGGAGAAAACAAGCCATGTAATGTAAAAGGTCACAAAGGCACGTGAAGGGTCATACTTGGGTGCCCTTGGGAGATGTGAACTCATGGTTTAGGGTTTGTGGTTTTAGATACTGTTTGTTGTTTCAATGCTGGGTTTTTTCTCGAAAAGGTTTTCCCAAGTTTGGTGTAATGTGAACTCTATATGTGATTGTTTCTATTTTCCATTGTTGTTGATTTATATATATATTTCAAATTTGCGGTGATTATAAGTCTGATGTAAATATAATATAAAACAACAAATTAACTCCTAAATCAGATTATCAGATTTCCTAGGACTACTGCCCTCCTAGGAAATGTACGGTTTCAATGGGAGTCTTTTTGTGTCTTATTTTCAGATTGGTGTGAATCATGGCAAGTATGTCTAGAACGGAAGTTGAAAAATTCAATGGTCACAATTTTGAATTGTGGAAATTAAAGATGGAATATCTCTTGGTTAAGAGAGATCAATGGGTAGCAGTTATAGGTCAAAAACCCTTCAGTATGACTAGTGATGATTGGGGAAAACTTGATAGGAAAGCAAAGAGCACCATTAGATTGTGCCTTGCTGATTCAGTGCTGCTAAAATTTGTGGGAGAAATTATGGAATTTGTATAAAGCAAAGTCCCTTGTAAACAAACTCATTTTGAGGATAAAATTATAATGCTTGAGAATGGGTGATGGAGACTTAGTCGCCAATCATTTCAATGCAGTCACCATCATTGTAATTCAATTAGAATTGGTAAATGTAAAGATTGATGAAGAGGATAAATGTATAACATTGTTTTCTTCATACCAGTTAGCAGTACTTCTACAAAGTTACAACTTGAGGAAGTGGTGGTTGCTCTATTGTCAAAAGAGATGAGGAGAAAGTCTATGGACAGTGGTGAAAAGGATTCTCTCATGGTGAGAGGATGTAATGTCCCCTTTTTAGGATTTTGGTATCTTCTGATTTTTTTGGTATTTTTCTGATTTATGACGACAAAATTAAATTAGAACAGCAAACTAGAAATTAAATGGAATGTTGGTTACCACAGTGAATGATTGAAAACTACTATATCAAACCCTCAATTTCAATGGACAACAAATATGAAACCCTCATGTGCTGAAATTAACCAAATCTGAGAGTAGAATGAGATAATATATTGCTGGATAAATTATGACAGCAGCATACAACATGGAAACATCATCATAGAAACCCCAGATCTGATATTCCAATTAATTGCAACATGTACATATGCTGATATGTAGGATTGGAACACAATTTTCAAAATTACAATGTCAAAAATTCACTCACAGAATATCAAAATATAATGGAATGGCTGGTAGATCACATGTGATAATAAAATCAAACTTGTATGGCCGCCTCCCAGCTAATATAGACCTGTATGGACTGTTGTACGATTGGAAATCAGTGTAATAATGATGGATTTAGATCTGTACGGCCACAGCTAGGGTTGGAAACACGTGGAAAACAGCATGAACAATTTGCCAAAATGATTCAATCTCCCTTCCCAAGCTGGTGCTCCACAATACCAATGATGGAAATGATTAATGATGCTGGAAAATGACAATCAACGGCTGGAAACATGCAATAAGTGCTGCACAATGACCCCAAATCGCTCAAATTTGGTACGACACTCCCTTAGGATGTTGGTGCACAACAAATAAAGGTGGAAGATGGCAACAATGAAGTCAACAAATGCTATACGGTTCCTTGTAAGTCTGACGCACTTCCAAAACAACATAAATACTAGGCGATCAACAATAAAATAGGTCTATAACCCCTGAAATTCAACAATGGATGATGATGGTAGCTCTCCTTCCATATGGTGCTCAAGATCTAGCTTGAAATATGTTGAACAATGACCTATAAACTCTGAAAATCAGCAGTGAAACCCTCCAAATGACAAACACCAAATTTGTTTACAAATCCAATCGCCAAAATTCTAAAATCATGCATGAAGTCACCAAAATTCAGCTCCAATGCAACCCGTCTGGAGATGCCCTAGATGGAGATGAGATTTTTTGTCCTCAATTCGGAAATGGAAATCGAGGAGTGTTTTCATCCTCCAAGACCTCCGAACAGTGAAGGGTTTTTGTCCTTGGATGCGAAGAATGAACCAAAATGCTCAAACCTAGAAAAGTGAAAATGCCAAGTTAACTCTAGATGCTCCAAATGAACCCAAGTGCCTCCTTATAAAGCTTTCCAAATCGAGCCCTCGAATTAAAATTTCACTCCAAAAGCATTAAAAAATACTTTTTTATTATGAGTGTTTAAAAACACTTTTTAATTAAATAAAATAATATTATTAGGTTGCCCTTTAAATATAAAATTACCAGGCCCAACTTAAAATAATATTATAATTCATTTCCCTTGCTTTTCCCCATGGCCTATGGGAACTGAGGATAGGCTAGAGGTCTTCTCCATGGCTCTATTTCAAAAAAGGAGGCATGATAGAGGAAAATCCAAAGAAAACGGAAGAAAAAGAAGGTAAAGGGAGATAAAAATCCAAAGGATGAAGACACTTTTTCACTTGATTCAAAATCCTCCAATAAAGAAGTGATGCTTTTGTTACTTCCTCTACTGTCCATGTATGTGATGATGCTTGGTTAATTGATTTAGGGGTATCTTATCATGACTCCTCATAAGGAATTGTTTGCAAAGTATGAAAAATTTAATGGAGGTGAAGTGTATCTTGGTGATAACACAATCCACAAGATAATAGGGCATGGGGATTTGAATTTGTTGTTGAAAGATGGTAGAACAAAGAGTCTTTTGGGTGCCTTGCATATTCTAGGATTAGCAAGAAATTTGATCTCAGTAAGCAAGATGAATGATGTAGGTATTAGTGTAATTTTCAGCAAGAAAAAATGGTAAGAGGATCTTTGGTGTTAGCAAAGGGAGTTAGCATGGAACTCTTTTCAGATTGGAGGCTAGTACCATGAAAGATAACAACTCTTCTATAGTCTACGAAATAGATAACAAGTTACCTATAGATACAACTATGTTGTGGCATGAAAGATTACGCCACATTGGTAAGACAAGTCTTTGTAAGTTTGTACATTGAAATCAAAGGCTATGGTTGAAGGCCTTGAAAATTGTTCTCTTGACTTTGATTTTTTTGAGCATTGTGTTTATGAAAAGTAAAATAGAGTAAAGTTTTCTTTTGGTTATTCTAGAGTTGTTGGCATTTCAGATTTGGTACATGGTTGTGTGTTTGGTCTTGCAACTATACCTTCTCTTGGAAAATCTTTATATTATATTTCTTTTATTTATGATCACTCTAAAATATTTTGGGTGATTTTTCTCAAACATAAATCTAAGGTTTTTAACAAGTTTAAGGAGTGGAAGGCCCTTGTTGAAAACCAAACAAGGCGGAAGATTAAAATCTTGAGAACAGACAATTAAAGAGAGTTTTTTTGGTTGATTTTAACAATTTTTGCAAGAATAATGGGATAGCAAGGCAAAAGTCTATTCCATAAGCACGCTAAGTAATGTTGGTCGAGAGAAAGTCTTGGGTTGAAGCAGTAAGCACTACTTGTTATAGCATCAACAGGTCTCCTACTTCAATACTCATTGGTAGCACTTCATATGAGGTTTAGAATGGTAAGAAACATTGTCTTGGTCATTTAAAAATCTTGGGTTGTGATACATATGTGCATGTGTCTAAGGAGAAAAGAACAAAGTTAGATAGTAAAGCTAAAAAGTGTATTTTCATTGGCTATAATGAAAATTTTAAGGGTTATAAGATTTTGAATCTTGCTTCTTCGAATATGGTTTATAGTAGAGATGTTATTTTCAGAGAAATCAGAAGTTCTAATAGTGAACAACCAAAGGAAAGTGAAGAGAAAGGTGATAAAATGTTGAGGTATAGTTTGATGCCATAACAAGAAAAAATAGTAGTTGAAAATGAATGTGTAGAGGTTGCTGGACAAGGAGAAGGGGTGATTTAGAAGGTGATTCAGATGGGAACCTACAAGATGCAGAGTTTCTTATTCCACCCTTAAGAAGGTCCACAAGAGAGAAAGCAACCGGACAGGTATGACTATCGATTTCTGTTGCATTATTTTTTGTATGCTTGTAACGATGATTCTAGAATTCTACCTGAGGCTTTGTCATCAAAGGAGAGAAAGTCTTGGAAAGAGGCCATGACTGAAAGATGGATGCCCTTAACAAAAATCAGACTTAAGATTTGGTAAAGTTAACTCAAGGAATGAAGGCCGTTTGTTGCAAATGGGTATTCAAAAGAAAATTCAATTCATAAGGAAAATTGGAAAAATATAAAGCAAGTTTGGTGGCAAAAGGGTATTCCCAAATTAGGGGAATAGATTTTGGTGAGATATTTTCTCCTATTGCTAAGTTGAATTCAATTTGATTCCTATTATCTATTGCTTTTGCTTTTGATTTAGAAATAGAATGAATGGATATCAAAACAACTTTTTTGCATGGGGATCTAGAGGACGATATTTACATGTTACAACTTGAGTGTTTAGTGGAAAAGAATAAGGATAATTTGGTTTGCAAGTTGAAAAGGTCTCTTTATGGTTTGAAACAGTCTCCTAAAATCTGGTATCAAAAGTTTGACACATGTCTTGAAGTTTGGGTTTATTTGTACTGATCATTATGTTTATTACAATCTATGTTGTTTACAAGCTATGTTGTTGGTCCGCTATTATGTAGCCCTAGATATGGGTCCGGTTCAAACCTACTTTGTGATCCAGGTTGATTTGCATTTAGATTCGGATGGGGGGTGTGATATTTATTGCGGGTTTGTCCTAAACATACCTGGGTGAACCCAAATAGAACCCAGAAGAACCACAACAAACCAAGAGCGAACCCATCATATTTTAGACATTAAAATAAAAATTGCTTTTTTTCAAGGTCGCATGGAGACCCGTCTTTGACCCCTTGGGATGCGTCTCCTGTCTCGGAGACTTGTTTGGGTACGTCTACCTTTGCAGGAGACTTTTGGTCACGTCTCCCACTCATCTCCAAGTACCCTGCGTCAATAATAAGGCGTCTCCACTTTTTTTCTGTCTACCTTTCATTTTTTCCACTGTATTCTCACAAGCTCGGTGGATTCTTACTCATACGGACTTCAAACCTCAATACTAGTGTCTACAGTAATATATATACATTAAGCTATATTAAATTTTTACAAGTAAGTTATAAGCCTATAAGTAATATATATACAGTAAGCTATATTAAATTGTTACAAGTAAGCTATAAACTTAAACTTTACCAGTTCTCTTGTTTTTAAAGTTCAATGTCATGATATTTTCAGTTTTAATGTTAGCGTATTAATAAATTAATAAAATTATTAAATTATATTTTATTAAAAAATGGTGTCTCCAAGTTCCCCCGTCTCCTATTTTTCAAAAATAGATGTACCGGTACTGGTACCAGTCTCCAATACCAGTACCAGTACCAGCCTCCATGCAACCTTGCTTTTTTTAATCTTGCCCGCTTTTCATTTATAGGGCAACAAAGGGTGGGTGGTATGGCATCCTCAAAGAGGTCTGAAGCATGTGAACAAGGAATCACTTTTTTTTCATCACATTTTACAAACATGAAAAATGAAAAAATACCCTCCCACACCTCACTGTTTCAATAAAGCATGTGTTGTTTTTATTAACGGTGGGGGACTTGTACAAACAACACCATTTTAGTAAAGAATCCAAGATATTGTCGTAAGAATATAGACAATTTCTCTATTAGTGGCACCATTGTTCCTTGAAGCTTCTCCTTCTACTTCTTTGTCCAATGATGGCCAATGAATATGTATGTGAAAATGGAATTTTGGAGGTGCTATTATCTAGTGTAGCCACTGTTTTAAATTCGTCTAGGCCTCTTTATGAAAATTTTGGAGTATTACCTACTGCATTTATCTTAAAAATGAATAAATATTGGTTTCACGTTATTAAAAACAACACATGCTTTACTCTTTACTACCTTTTAAGTGTCCAATGCATTAGTAGTGGGTTTTAATTTTAATTTTTATGCTCTCCATGGGGTCCACACAAATGGAGTCAAGTTTTTAATATTAGCAACATATGAATTTATAAAAAAATTTATAGTTGTTTTGTTTATTAAATGTATGTTACGTGGTTATCCTTGTTTTTAGGTTAAAATATTTCTATATTTATGATTTTTGTATTTTTTGGTATGGACAAACACAAAATGAACCCAACCTGAAAAATTTTGCTAGATCCATGAACTGAATCCATGAATCCGAACTGAGATTTGAACCAGAACCAGCAACTTACATTACAAGCATGTAGGTGATCACTTTGTTGTCATTGTTTTGTATGTGGATGACATTTTGCTTATTGGAAACAACAAGGATATGATAAAATAATTGAAGATGCAATCTTCTTTTCAAACTGATATGAAAGACATAGGGGATGCAAAATTCATTTTGAGAATAGAAATAGAGAGGGATAGGGCTAACAAAAAGCTGTGTTTAAGTTAAAGAAAGTATGTTGATTCTATGTTGCAAAAGTTTAATATGCAAGATTGTAAACTGGTTAATGTTCCTTTTCCAGTTGGACTAAGTTGTCTTTGGAGGAATGTCTTGTGACTCAGGAGGACATAAGACATGAGATATGTTCCATTGTTGTTAGTGCAGTGGGTAGCGTCATATATGCCATGGTATGCACAAGACTAGATATTGCTCAATCAGTGAGAGTTTTCAGTCGGTTCATGTCTAACCTAGGTCAAGAACAATGGACTGCAGTAAAGAGGGTCTTCAATTATCTTTGTGGCACTTTAGATTCATCTATTTGCTATAGTGGGAGACCTATGAGCAGGATGTTAGATTTTTAGCAGTTTGTAGATATAGATTGGGTAGGTGATATGGATTGCAGAAGTGCCACAAGTGGCTACATCTTCACCTTGTTTGGTGGGGCTATTGATTGGATGAGCAAGAGGCAATTAGGGGTTTCTCTTTCAACTAAAGAGGCTGAATATATGGCAGCAACACATGCTTGCAAGGAAGCGGTTTGGTTACAGAGATTATGCACAAATGTTGGTTTCATCTAGAGATTAGTGAGTATTGGTTGTGATGGTCAAAGTGTCATTTGTTTAGACAAGAATCCTACATCCATGCTAGGCCTAAACACATAGATGTTCATTATCATTTTGTTTGTGACATGGTGGAGGA
This sequence comes from Cunninghamia lanceolata, assembly GCA_027924645.1. NCBI lineage: Eukaryota > Viridiplantae > Streptophyta > Pinopsida > Cupressales > Cupressaceae > Cunninghamia > Cunninghamia lanceolata. Next base: position 268,648 of record BSBN01001750.1, read on the forward strand.
TAAGGTGGTGTTAGAAAAAGTTAACAACTTGGACAATGTTAAGAGTTTCTCTTACCAGGCCAGTTAGCATAGAAAAGTTTGTTTGTGTAGGAAAAGCTATGGGCATTTTTTCCCCTGGGAATTAGCTCATGTTTCGTCATGGTTGTAACCCCGTATACGATGTATACAACAAGTGGGATTGTTGGGAAGGTGTTGTACACTTTGCATAATGCACAATTAATGTTAGTGATTAAGTGTGGGATGCCACACTTAGTTATATCATTTTTTCTCGTATGTAATTGTTGTATGTAACATTGAAATATGTATTTAATTAAGGGGACACATAAAGGGTTGCAACAAGACAAAAGGAGACCACCTCAAGATACAATATGAAGAGTCACAAAGTTGCAAAAGTATAAGTTGGGAGACATTTCTTTTAGCCATTATTATTGCTACCTACATATCAGCTATTATTTTTATTGGTCCCTGTTTTGAAATCTTTTTTTTTGTTACCATGTGATACAAATTCTGGTTTCAAGCTCAATATAACAGTGAGAGGTCGATCTGACACACTATTGGAGGCAGATTTCATGTTGTCTCTTTTAGGTTGCATTAAAAGTGTAACTGTATTTTCATTATATGTGATTAACGTGCACTGGTTTCATTAGTACCTAACCTAGTATCATGTTTCTAATGTTACTTTGTGTGCTATCTTCTTTTGTTCTGTGCAGGAGAGGCCATTGTGAATTTATAGGTTATCAACCAAAAAACAAATCTTCCACTGAACATCAACAAAGTTCTTTGCATTCTCCCCAAGTTGAGAATCAGCGTTCAGCAAATATTGTTCCAAGAGGGTCAATTTCTCGGAATTTTGTTTCTCATGTTATGCATGTTTCCAACCACCCTACCAATCATGGTCAAATAGCAGAATCTATTGTGGCAGGTCCCATTGACCATAATAACAATCCATGTCAAGAAACAAATACAGCTTTTTGTGGAAAGTATCATGTGTCCCAGCTGGGAGAGACACACAGATCAGAGCAAGAATTGGATGCAGTATCTCATTCAACAACTAGGTCTGTTCTTCTTGAGGAAAAGCCAGATCCGAAACTACTATCTGCTATTGTGCCTGCAGGACATCTTACACGATCAAACAGTTCGGAACATGTTAGTAGCATTTTTGTTCCTGATCGTAGTCCTTTGTCAAATCCCAGATTAAAGAGTTATATGCATGTCAATGAGAAGAAAAATCTGTTTATGTCAAGGACCTACTAACACAAATTGTTTTCTGTCTGAAAAGAGACCAAGGAGTAGTGAAGGAACATTTTTGTCTGGAACACTGGAAGGGCAGGTATATTCATTTTTTTTATTATGATCAAGGTCAGATAATATAACCTTTGTTTGCTACACATTAGCCATTAACGAGGATTAACTGTTTTGCAAGAAATACAATGTATATTACAGAGCTCTGACATAATGTAAACGCTTGTGATACGCTCATATACATGTTTTCTATTGCAGTCACCTATTTTTATGTTGTGACCAGTTATATGTCAGACTGCAAATGCTATAAAGAGAGATTTTACTGCCTGATGCCTTCAATTTTTTTATGATTGACAGATAGCTGTAGCATGGAGTCAACTAAAGACATCTAAGGATGGACAGGACAAGAAATCACAAGCAATTTCAATTTCTTTGCCTAGCAAATTTGTTGAGAAACTGACTGAAAGCAATTTGCAATTATTAATGAGGTTGAATACAATTTCTTTTCATGCTTGTTTATGAAATGTGATTTTTCCTTTGAAATTTAATGGCTATAGCGTATTTTAATTATAATCATAAAAATAATCATACATAGAGCCGTTAAACACAAATTGCTATCTAGTGTCATGCCATAAGTGCATAAAAACATAGAACTCAGCCCGAGTACATCCATAAAGCCACCAAGGAAATTATCAGAAGTTTTCCCAAACCAAAAGATAATCCTATACCCCAGTTCCAATTTATTCCAGTTCAAGAATCAGAGCCTCCCTAAATTTATGCAGTTCAAATATCTAGTAGAAACCCAACAACCATCTAGATAAATTATCAAAACTAATCTCCCACCCTCAGAAAGTCATGATTCAATTCATGCAACCTGCTGATCTGAAGAAGCAAATGACTGAGAGATAACAACTTGGAAAGTTATACTTAAGCACTTCAAATTCATACATGCTTTTTCGGAATTTGATTCCTCATTTAATATATAATTTGATCTTTCACAGAACTGACAGAAGCATTGCAATCTTCTGGAAATCGGATAGCTTCCTGGCTCTCCATATTATGTAAATGAGATCTTATAGTAGTAAAACAAAAGTGAGTGTGAGAACTGACTTGCCTATTTCAATTATTATGTTGAAAGCTTGAAAGATCCATATAATTCCAGCAAGCAAATTCCCTATATTGATTCATCAAATGTCCATAATAATATATAAATAAGGTGATAAAGGTTACTTTTGCCTTAAACACCTCTAGATGTATCAAAACACTTGGTCCCTGTAATGTTTGGCATTCCTAAGGGGAAGTCCCATTCTAAACCGTCTAGGATTTATCTGTGTCAATTAAGAATCATAATAGATTGTTGGAATTGTCTAATCAAGTTGAGAGTCTTCGTTACTACTATTACATTGCTCATCTTTTTTCTGTTAGGGACAAATGCCATATATTGTTTCAAAATGATGGGGTTCACAATCGGAGCTATCCTATTAGTGACAACCATGGCAATGACTTTATAACTCACATTTGCATGGTGATACTAGTCTCTAGTTTTTGATCTCTTCATTGTTTCCATTCTTTGTGACCAAAGAAATAAAAATGGAATTAATGGCTGGAGCATTATTGCTTTTGAGCTGAACATCTTCTATAAATTGTGTCAGAAGGGAGGTCATCTATCCCATACGAAATGCTAAAATTGAATAGGTAGGCCATATGATCTTGGGGTCTTTTCATCTTCAGATTTTGTGATTGCTTTCTAGACTTCTTAAGAGTCAGTGTTCTTCAAAAAGAAGATTGAGTTTGTCAACAGCATTGTTGTGTACTGGATTAGTTTTAGAGAAGAGAAGAGGAGCTGCATATTTATGGTGAGCTGCATATTTATGGTGAGCTGAGTATCCCTGTGAAGTCCACCGATCATAATAAAATTCTCTTTCCTCCTCAATTACATATTGTTGGATAAGAAGTGTGATTATACGATCGATGGCACTTTCCTTTTTTATGCCAAGAAAACTAAGAATTTTCAGCAGTTTTCTTGTCCCAAGCAATTTAATCTCTAGCTCTCTGTTTCATTTCTTCATAATCACTAAACTTTGTCAGCTCAAGAATAACTAGATTGGCCCCACTGCGTTCCAGCAAGCCATGCATCCTCTCCAGCTTTGTAATAAAAGATTCCCTAAGATCTCTATTCAATGAAAACTTCTTTGCTGAAAACGTTTGAGTCTTATTTGTAATAAATTTTGTAACATGAAGGGTTGCTGTGGAATAACCTGAGCTAAAGTTTCATCCAATCATTTACTCTCAGAAGTTTTATTGTGGTTATTTTTATACAAAGTTGAGCATTGTGGAAGTGGTAAGTTGGGTACTAGGGCTCTCCCCCCTCTTAATTTGATCCTCTATATAGAAGTGGTACATGTTCTGAAGTTTATCCTGCAGGTGGATAGCAAAACAAATTGGTTTTGAAGCAATTGACTGATTAGAGAGTCAAATAGACCCTACATAATCCTGGAACATCTGGAGTTATTTCCAATTTTTTCCTTGTCCCTGGGAACTAACAATGACCATTCCATGTTATTTCCTCCAGAATTTCTATTTAGTACTTTAAAAAATAATAAAATTGTTGTGATTTGACCCGTGAAAGCTTTCCTTTGAGCTAAGTCTTATCATTGTCCATGACAGCAAGAATCGAACCATTATTTTATGTTTTGGAGTTTTCGAACCATTATTTAATCTTTTGGAGTTTGAAGGTGCATAGATGCCCCACACAAGTAAGTCCTCTTCCTTTAGCAATTGACAACTTGCACCACAGATTTTCCAACACTAATTCCACTTACAATATTCCTTATCTACAGAACAGCTCGAAAAACTGAGTTATACCACGCATACCAAAAAGAGCTTAAATTTATGGCAGGTCTGATCTCTTATTTCTTGACTCTCTATGTAACTGGGACAGGAAAATTTATTTATCTGGAGAGGGCATCGTATCTGGGTCAGTCCCCATATTGGTGTTCCCTTTAAGCATAACATCATCCATTTTGAGGATTAATAAAACCATTTTTCTTCCTTCTGGTAGGATATAAACTACTACATCCATTATGGAATCTGTTCCCTTAGAAAAAAGAAAGACAGAAACTATATTAATTTGATATTTAAATTTTATTGGGGCTTTTAACAAAGTATAGCCATCTCTATTCAAAGAAGAAAGGATAACAAATACTGCAATTTATTTGACTAAGATTCACAGCAGAAGATCAAGGATTCTGAAAGAAAAAGAGGGCAACAAGAAGACACTGTTTGGGCAGCAGTCCTACATAGAGCTTTCGTGATTGGCAGCGTTGCTGTTTATCCGTGGGTCCCACAGGCTGTTTGGCCTTGTGGATGTTATTAAAAATCTTCATTCATTCATTCTCATGTACATATTGGAAATAAGCATAAAACAAAGGGACCCACAAAGCACATAAAACACCTCTAAGCAATGTTATAGAAGAGAGAAGGAATCTGCTAACAGCCTAACACATCAACTCAGAATTTGCATTAAGTTACAATATCAAGGAGTTCTTTTACAACTCCTAGAGAAGAAAAAGAAACTAACATTAAAACTGTGGAAAACCCTAATAGAAGGGCTCAAGTAAGAAGTAGAAAACAGCAAAAAAATCGCGATTAATCGCGGAATGTCAGTGGACGCGATTCCCTCCCTCCTCCTCCTCCCCGAGTAAATCGCGGTTTTTTTAAAACATCGCGGTCAATGTGTTTTGACAATTTTTTTTTCTGTCAAATCGCAATTAAAACGCATTTAAATCACGCGAATCACGTTTACTGCGACTTTGACCGATTTTCCACGATTTTTTTACCGTTTCGCGATTTTTTTTGGGGGGGTTAGAGTTTTAGAAGTCTTATATTATTTGTCGGGACATATTTCAGATTGTTTGTTTCGTGTTTCGAAGACTTTTTACGCATTTGGAAGCGGGTTAGGGCATACATTGGCGGTGCCGAATTCTTGCATCATTTTCCCGCGATTTCGACTACGGCTGGCACATTTGTTGTTAGACACACATAAACTTAGGTGAATAACATGGCTGGTCCGCAGTCGGTCTTCTTTGTCCCATATATTCCAACGCAATTCAAATATAAGTTTACTTCGAACAACCTACAGTAGTATTTAATGAACTTCGATTTTTTCCACGACCGCTTGTAATAGTCAATTCACTCATTTGAGTGTTCAGCATATTCACAAAGAGTAGACTACCACGAAACGTTGATTTATAAGCCTTATAATGTTGATCGTTGGGCATACGGTTATGGTTTCCATTAGGGAGTTATCTTGTGGTCACTCTTTTGTGGGAATAAATCAATCAGGATCATTGACTGATTTATAATTAACAGATTTTTTAATATGAGATTAAGAATATATGTATATAAATTTTTAGTTGACAAGTAGTTTAAACGGAAATAGTTTAGTTATTGTTGGTATTTATTCTTGGCCATCTTTGTTTGCTTAGAGACTGTAGTTTCTTACTGTGCTTTTAAAAACTATTATATTCAATCATTACTACCTGTTCTTGGCCATCTTTGTTTACTTAGAGACTATAGTTTGTTACTGTCCTTCTAAGAACTGTTATATTCAATTATTATTGCCGTTACTACTATTTCTTGCTTTAAGAGATTGTCACTAGTTGGGAATATTCGAAGCATGTCATGCTTTTGAATTTTCCAAGATCTCACATATGATGGCTTCAAGAATCAATGAGAGGTGTTGATTTATGTGATAAGCCCCGAACAAAATCCTTCAATATCTGATGCCTATAAAGTCCTTTATTCAGCAATATACAAATTTAATTGAGTGAATTTTAACAATCCGTGTTGGAATGAACACACTCGGTTTGATTTGGTTAAGAAGGTTATGGTTTTTCTTTTTCAAATTGGTCCTTATTTAACTTGTACATGAAAGACTGAATTCAGATGTTTTTTGCAGATTTGGTCATGTTGTGCCAGAAAGACTTTGCATGGGCACAATGCACATCATTCTTTGGTACAACCAAAGTCAAATGCAATTTTTGTTTGAATGATGTCAGTGGAGGCATATATCGCTTCAAATGGCATTTGGCAAAGGAGGCAAGGCATGACACCACTGCTTGCCCAAAGTGCCTTGCAGATATCACATATTAGGTGCAACAAGCTCTTCGATCAATTTCTGATGGTAAGGCTAAAAATGCAAGAACTGGGACAGAAGTGGCTTCTAATTCGGTAGATGGTAGGGGAAATCCTTTGGATGAGGTAGTTGGTGCACAAGAGTCTTTGAAGGAGTCTTAGTCAACACCTACTTCTATAGCACGTGGCCCAAACATAGGTGGAGGAAACATTAATTATTTCTTTGCACTTCATACTACGCCAAGATCACAAACCACTTTGCAGAGTACGGGATGGAGGAAGAACATCCATGAATAGGCAAAGAAGGCGACTGCAAATTTCTGGTTCTACTCTAGCCTACCATTCCATGCTGTCAGGTCTCCATACTGGCAAGGTATGGTGGATACTTTTGCAGCTATAGGTCTTAGGTTCAAAGCCCTGTCAGATGAGACATTGAAGGTTGATATGTTCAATCACGCAATACAAGATGTGAAAGATGTTGTTAACAAACATCGATTAGAGTGGACAAAGGCTGAATGCACCATAATGTTAGATGGGTGGACGGATAGAATGAACCGAACTATCATCAACTTGTCTTTTGTGATATTGGCACAATTTTTTTTAAATCCTTGAATGCATCAAATAGGATCAAATATGCGGCTGCACTATTCGAATTGTTTTACAAGGTGGTCATGGAAGGGCCACCAAATGTGGTTTAATTTATTACAGACAATGTTGTTGTTTGTGTTGTTGTTAGGAGACTCCTGATAGACAAGTATCCCTCTATGTTTTTTAGCTAGTGTGCAGTACACTGCCTTGATCTAACTCTAGAGGCCTTGATCTAACTCTAGAGGAGATTGAAAAACTTGAATGGGTTAAGGAGATATTGGAAAAGGTTCACATTGTTACCAAGTTCATCTACAAGCACATGAGGTTGTTGTGTATGATGTGATCCTTCATAGAGAGCAAGGAGCTAGTTCGACCAAGGTTGACAAGATTTGCTACACACTTCCTTGCATTGCAAATTCTTTGCCAACAAAAAATTAATTTGAAGCAATTGTTTGTTTCAAAAGATTGGATGGAGTCTAGCTTCACAAATCAAATGGATGGAAGAATAGTGGTAGAGTACATTTTTTTTGCGAGTTTTTGGAGTGTATTTTCAAAGCCTCTAGTAAAAGCTTTGAGACTAGTGGATGGGGAGAAATCCCACATGGGCTATTTGTATGAGGTGGTGGGTAGGGCCAAAGAGGTGATGAGGGATATGATAAAAAAAACAAGGATAGGTACATGCCATTGTGGAACATATTTGATAGGAGATGGAATCAACAAATGCACTCCCCTCTCCATGTTGTTGGATACTATCTGAATCCAACATTGTTTTATAGCCCCTCATTCAAAGGTGATGCTGAGGTCACATAAGGCCTACTCAAGTGCATGGAGAAAATGTTCTCTACCCCAGTAGCATTGGATGCAATTATGGTAGAGCAAGCAAGGGGTTTTTTCTCAAGTATGGTTGTCATGCAAGGTAGGAAGAGCTTCAAACCAAGTAGACTCCATAAACTTTTGAGACTCTCCCTATATTGTAGACATGTAATGATGTTAAGTTTTAGGTAGATCTTACATGATATCATCTCGAAATTGTGTTTTTTGGAGCATTGGTGGGATTTTTGTGGCCAAGATGCCAAGAATCGTCAATGGATGTCAATGTGCATTTTGAGCCAGCCATGTAGTGCATTAGCTTGTGAGCATACTTGGAGTGTTTTTGAACACATGCATTCCAAGAAACACAATCATATGATGTAACAACGAATGAATGACTTGGTTTTCATTCACCACAACCTCTGCCTAAAGCTGAAGAAAACTCAAAGTTAGAGTTCTAAAATACTTGTAATTGTAATTATAAATTGTAATCATTGTTTTTGTTTCACTTTCAATTGCCAAATCTAATTTCTATATGGAAAAGATTAGGTACCGTTGAGGAAGACCAACCAATTGACCTCGACAAGATCAACCCAGATTCTAAGTGGATTGCAAATGATGATGTCCTTGATGATGGTGATGATTATGATCTCCTTAAGGAGTGCAACTATGATAGTGATGTGGTTGAACGACTTAGGAGAGGCTCTAACCCAAGAGTTTCATCATCAAGACCTGTAGCACTTTAGTGTAGCTCTCTTTGTAGCAACAAGAATCATTAGCTATGTCTGCTTTTTTGGAACTTTGTACTTAGTTTGTAGGTTGACTTCGTACAAAGTAGATTGTCACTGAAAATTTGAAAAATATTAACCTCTAGTATCATTTCTCCATATGCAGTATGGATTGTGCAATGCAATGTAATCAACAAGAACATAAATGAGAAAATCCATATTCCACAATTCATGGGCTAAACTCTCATTTTTGGTTGCTCTCTATATCTTTATGCTATTAAAATGCCTTTAAATTTAAAAAACAACAGGTTTTTATCTTCTTTTTTTTTTTTGCGTTTTTCTACGGTTTTGAAAATCTGTTTTTTTTCTCGATTAAATCCCTTTTTTTTTTTGAAAAAAACTAAAATCTTCTGGTTTGCCGATTTTCTTCTGAAAAGTTTTTTGCTTCTATGGGCTGAACACAACAGCTAAACCCTAAAAAGGTCTTTTAATACAAGGTATAAAATAGCCATGTGAATGGAAGACCTATGAGTGAAAACACATGAATGGAACCTATGGAGACTAAAGCTGGAGGCCACTGTGAACATTTTTTTTCCCAAGATGTTCCTTTTGATGATCTCTAGGGACAAAGAAAATTAGGATCAGAAGTTGAATAGTAGCAAAAATCTTTTCAGGAATAAGTCAGCAAACCAAAAGATAAATATTTTTTCAAAAAATTGCAATTTAATTGGGAAAAAATTGTGTTAGGGTTTCTGAAAAATTAAAAAATGCGAAAATCTCAAAAAAAGCTAGGGTTAAGTTTTCCAAAAAATCGAAAAAATTGAGAAACAAGGTCAAAATCATAATTTTATTGGTTTGGGGTGAGTTTTTGGCAATTTTATCATGGCAAATAGCAAAAAAATCACAATTAATGTAACTTTAAATTCAGACAACTTTATTATTTTATAAACAGGAAGTCTGGAGGAAGTAATATCTCATTGACATAACTGAAGCCAATGTTAATCTGTAATGTAATCATAACCATCCCATGAAGAACACTTTCAGGCCCTCCTAAATGTGAAGAACTCTGTAATGTAATCATTGCCATTTGTCTCATAGGCTAGATGATGTACAGGGAAAGTTTGTTTTTTGAATTGATTTAAAACTCTAGAAGAACCTCAAGTCTGAATGCAAGCACCTGCACCTGAAGAGAGTTGAAGAAAGTCTTTTCTATTCTAAATGCTATATGAAATTTTAGATTCTTCACATGGCTGGTTATGTATTTTATGGAATACTGTTCTCTGGCAGTCTTGAACTTGGCCGTTGCTTCAAATCAATAATGCATTGTATCTTTCTAGTAAATGTAGCCTATGGCTACACAAATGCGCTTATGATTTGTTTATTTCACAGGTTTATCTGATTAGTTTTTTTCGATGCCTGTAAGTATTCTAGTTAAATATATTACTAAAGTAAAATGTGAAATTGACAAAAAATTTAAAGACATTACATGGACCAAGTCTTGATGACCGTTCAAGTATTTCACTACATTGAGTCCATTGCAAGTCCCCTTTTGTTTTCCATAGTAATTATATTTCTGGATGCCACTAAAATCTACAAGTTCTATATGGATCGTACTTGGCTGTTGTCCACTACAATTGCATTTACAAAATATATATTATTGGCTGTTTTGTGGCCTTTCTTTAAAAATTCAATGTGATTGTTTGTGATGCTATCTATAGTTACCTGCTCTAAGAACTTTTGATTACAATCTCCAGTTGTGGATTGGATCTATTGAATATTTTCTTTCCAACCTAGTAGGATTAGTTGAAACATTATACAAGATGACTAGGACCATAAAATGCCAATGCTGTCATTGATGCATTCCAGGGAACCTTTTATTCTTGATAACAAGGGATATTAAAGTCGCTATTTTTATCCAAGAGTGAGAAGTTCAATATGGGTGGTAGTTTCCAAATTTAGTAATGAACTTGAGGGGAAATCTCTTTATGCTCAATCAACAAATATGCAAGGCTATTTATGCAATACATCTGGTGCATCTTTTCTATTGTTTTAAAATCAATTCATCAGAGCCAAGTTAGGAAATTCTAATCATTTTTTTACAGGCTACATCTGAGAGAAATTTCATAATAATCTCTTTTTCTAACATATTCATATAGCATAGAATTGTGATTTCCAACTATTTTTGAAGAAAAAAAAATTCAGTAGTAGAGAAGTTTGAAGAAAAAAAAATTCACAAATTTAAATTATGTAGTAACACTTGATATAATTGGTTTTTGAATCAGATGTGAACAGTACAGGCACAGCAATTCACAGTTAAACGAACTGGTATGATCATTCACCATCTTGATAATGTTCTATTGTCAGTAACTTAGTGTTTTAAGTTTTAACAAAAGGAGAAAATCAGGGACTTTTGACTTGTATTTTATTATGTCTATATGTTACTTTCAATTATAAATGTGCATGGAAGACGATGCCTACCTTTAGACCTAACAGACAGGACTTTTTTCAATAGATCACAAGGCTGGAGAATGACTTGAGGACAGCAAAAGCAAAAATTGTGCAGCTTAAATCTACTGTAGAAGTTCAAAAAAAACAAAAACAAGAAAGTTTGAGGTACTTAAATCTTCTCCATCTTTTCTGATGAATGTCTCTATGCAATCAATTTGGGGGCCTTCATAATTTGTCTCAATGTTATTGATTTCTATTTTTTAAAATTAATTCAGCAGCTTAGCTCTTGCATTAGTCTGTCTTTGTTTTCACAAACGGGGTGTTGCATCTAATTGCAGGATCAAATAAGATTCACAATAACAAGTTATTCAAGTTTGTGAGATCTGTTAAACTCCTTATTATGCACGCTGGGGTCATTCCAAGAAAACAAGGAGTTAGAACTGTACTTTTAAATGTTGACTAAGGATGTAGAAATAATGTTTGAGCGGATGTTTCATACTGTCATATTGGTATCATTATGTAAGCTTTGTGCCTATCTCAGCCTACATTTTGGAAAGGCATAAGGTGCATCCTGTTTGATAACTGATCGTGTTGGCATATTTGAGGGAAAGAGGACATTAACTTATTGTAAATATAAAACAGATGAATGTCAACCAGCTTAACATACTTTTTATCCCCTCGTCCAAGTCCTTGCAGAAAATTTGTAATTTGCAAAGTTGTGAAGCAATGCTTTAATCTGTAATTTTCTGTGTTGTTTCCATCTTTGCTTTTGTTCTAGTGCCACCGTATATTGGCATTTCCATCTTTGCTTTGTTCTAGTAACTAAATTTTGGCCAACAAGGGAAGGCTGTTTTTGCAAACACCACACCTCATAAAAATATTAGCTCTATCATCATTGATAGTTAAATGACGACTTCTCTTTTTTTGGTATGGGGAGAAATGCATCTTATGTTACTTAAGGAACATCAAATGAGTTTTCAATAATTTTATTTGTTGAATATTAGTTTTGAAAATATTTCTGATTTTCAGGGTAATATTCCAATCACATCGCTTAATATTAAATATGTTCATTGCAGACATTATTAGTTATTTTCTAGTTGCAATGTTTGATTAATATCCCATGATGCACAATTATGTCTCTAGGACTGGACCTATGCCATAGCAGATTCAGTGGCAAGCAAAAAATATAGTGGAAATGGTTGAACCATTAATATCTCGTATGAATCTATCAGCAGAATATGTATGGAAAACATTTAATACAAGGATGATGATTCTCCCCTGCTGTACCGTTAAATGCCTTGATAGTGACTCCCTGCTGATTATATTTACACTCATTGTACAACAATTATATGCAATTACTGTTGGTTGTGAAGTCCAACCATCACTGCTTCTTTATCTTCCCCTTCTCATAACTCTTTGTTTGCCCTGAAGAGAACATTATATATTCTCATCTTAATCACTTTGATTGTATGACGAAACATTTTATTCTCACTGCTGCAAGTAATAAGAGTGTTTGCCCTGCTTTTCCTGTGGACGTAGCAATACTTTGGTGAACCACGTAACTCTTGGTGACACTATTCTGATTGTCTCTGTTTTATGTTTTTATTGCTGTTCTGTTTTAATCTGGTTTTACATAATCTGCACTTTATACTCAACAATTACTGCGGTCATCTTCTGCCTCTCCCGCATCTCTGATTATATGCTTCTAGATGCAAGTGCTTTGGAGGTGTCTACCCATTTTGAGACTATAATTACTGCATTAATTTGACTATGGGTTGAAGGCCTAGTTTTGAATCTCAATGTTGTTAAAAGGTCTGTGCACTTTGTATTCTGATCTTTCTTTTTGGATGAAAGGCTTGGCACCATTGTCATAACATGAATTAAATTCACTGCTATGTGCAAATGTTTCGATGGAAAACTAGTCACACAATTCATAAAGGTTAACCTTATCAAACATAATGGAGACCAGACCCCACAGGATTAATAAGTAATATTTACAAACCACAATTTTTATTGTTTGCCATTGTTCCTTACACTCAAGGTGATGGGATTAGATTACCTGGCAGTAAAGTAGTTAAAATTTTGGTGTAGGTAGACATTGATGTTGAACTAAATCATTAACAATGTATATCCCACTATAAGATTTAACATGCAACATGTTTTTGGCACATTTAGAAAGAAGCACTAGTAGTTGGGCACCCAATGTTGATCCCTCCACTATGTTTGGAGCCACGCCAACCAAACAAATTTATATAGCAGGATGAATAATTGGCGTTGAAGATAAAATATCATTTTGGGTGTTTAATTTACTTGGAATGGCATTTACAGGATATTTTAAATACAAAGAAATCAGGGTTGATTCATAGCTTCTGTTGTATCAAGTCATCCCTTTTTGGTACACTTGTGCCGTGACATGATTTGATATTTTTGTATTGGTTGCGTTTTGTTCAAATATTAATTTTTATAGCCACTTCAAATAGTTCTTTTTGGAACAATGACAAGCCCTCCACTTATCAAATATCATAACTACCAGGGCATGCTCAACTATTAGTCCCTCACACCTTCTTAGTGGGAAAGTAAAAGAGGGTTGGCCAGAGGTGATATTATTGCTAGCATGAATACATGCCCTACAGAAGAATATGTGGTATGTTGCAACTAAGATTGTATGTAGAAGAAAGTTCAGAACTTTAGAATTTATGTTATAATTGTCAAACCTTTCATGCGACCCTTTTATAACGATGGAGAGCAGTACATATTCATGGCCTATTATGCCATAGTAAATGACGATAGCGTGACTATATCTTTGACTTTGTACTGAGTACAATGATTTTTCATAATAAGACTTCCAAGTAAAAAAGTACAATATTATGGCTTTACAAGCATAATATAGTAAAATAAAAATGATTTTTTATAGATAATATATGATTCAGTACTACAATCCAAAAGACACGAGAATAATATTAATAGGCCACAAAAAATATTTTAATACATCCTCGTCTCAAGCAAAAATTAAAAAGAAAGATCTTTGTAATTCGTAATTTTATGAGACTTGAAATTCTTTAATACAAGCACATGTAAGGATTTGCTAAGAGGATAGTGATCTTTTTGTTTTATGAAAGTGGAAACATACTATTTACCGTGACTTGTCTCTTTTCTATTTTCTTAATATAGAAAAGTATTGTATTTAAAAGCTTTTAAAAATTTTAAAATATCAAATTCTAACTAACACCAATAATGATATCCTTATAATATTATGATAGGTGTTACAATAGGATTTCAACTTCCATGATTTGTAAATAGAGAGGACATTCCTCGTATTTATTTGTCAACAACAAATTTATAGTTTTAATTAATTGGAGCAAAGGAAATTGAATTCAAATAACAATGAAGTTAACAAGGGAATGAACATGATAGAGAGCAAAACATTATGAATGAAGATAAATTTATTTTAGGGAATGAACATGATAGAGAACAAAACATTATGAATGAAGATAAATTTATTTTAGGGAAACCCTCCTTGGATGAAAATTCCAGGTAAAAGGTGAGCATGATCTCACTTAGTACTCCAAAAATAGCATTACAAAGAGGTCTCAGCCCTTAGGCTTGTTGGATAGAACTCTTACACCTCTATCTAAGCTCTATAACAACCTCCAAGAACTTTCCAATCACTTCCCTTGCCTTTGCTACTATGGCAGTCCCAAAACACTTAGAAAATTCAATTGGAATCTCCAACTATAGCTTGCATGCACTTTAAGTAACATTACAATGTATATAGAAATTGAAAAGAATTGAAACGTCACTAGATGTACACAAATTGTCATGACAAATTCATTGCTTATGATAAAGTTGTTTGCATTTTTGTTGTGGTAGTGGTGAAATAGCCATAGTGCAGACAAATTTGTTGTGGTAGATGACACTTTTGCTTCTTGACGAAATTGGCGATTTTAGTACTAAAGGCAAAATACTTAGTTTATAGGCTTTTCTTGTACACCAAACTATGCACAAGGATGTCTAATACTAGCTTGAACATTCTCTAGCATCCAAGTAGTTATCCATTGTCCCAAAAACATGCCAGGAAGAACAATAATTGGAATCGTTTGCATATCACACCTCCCCAATATATGGAGGCTTTTGGTCCCCCAAAACTCATGAACTCAATGGATGAGGCAAGAACCCATCAATTAATGACATGTGCATCTTGTCTTGCACCACAATATAAACACAAGCCAAATTTTGGTGAACTTTCCTCTCTAATTGTCCATGTGATAAGAAAGTACATTGCTTGAACATGGAGGAACTTGGTCAACATTAGTTCTCTCTAAAGAAAGAATTGTTATATTGCCACTCATCTTCCCATGAGGATTCAAGACCTTCTTAGGTTGCTTTTTGTACTAGTAAGCATATAACATGAAAGATTTTCCACCTTCGATGAGGTGGTATTTGTTTGCCCTCCTATAGAACATTGTGTTTTTGTCATACGTGTATGGATTGCCCAAGGTAACACCACACATAACCTCATGAATATTAAAAGAGGAAATACTTATATCAAGTAGATCATTTATAGAAAGCAAAAATAATTGTTTTATTTCCCAAGAGCTTGTGATATTTTATCAATATAAAAGGGAAATAAAATCAAGTCCCACAGAGGAAAGATAACTCATGGATACTTTATGAAGGTAAAACCATTGTGATCTAAATGGGACCAAATATATTCAATACATATGACTTACCATTCTAGATGTGTACAGATATTCATTCAAAGTGAACATGTCCCAATTACTGAGCTAACTGAGAAAACTAACCTAAACAACATGAAGCTCTAATAATCTTTCTATAGGCATGGTGTTGAATAAATTATGACATATCTTCCTTACAAAATTTGTTTGTGTCATGAGAGACAATATATATAAAAAGAGGGTTTGATTTCAAAAATAGAGTGATTTTTAGGAGATCATGGCCCCTCCCTACTCCACCTCCATGGGGGATATTAATATTACTTGTGAGACCTAGGATTGTTGGTTCAAAGGAGGAAAGAAGGAAAGAGTATGGACCAACCTTGGGACCATCAAATGTATACTTCTAAGCCAACTTAACAACCACACAAATTTATAATTCTATCTTCATAATTGTAAAAAAAAAAAAAGAGAATCTTATTATAACTTGAGTTTTTTTAATAGATTATCAAAGTAGCAAAATCTCTAGAAGCCACAAGGATCTTGTTTCTTGTAATGACCTTATAAATATATTTACGATAAAGGTAAAAGTGGGATTTTGGAAGGTCTTGAACCCCTTTACATAAGATTACAAGAAGGATTAGTTCTATGAGGAGTGGAACAACCAAAAAGAGACAAGATTACTAGAAACAAACATAAACAGAGCAAGAAGATGACACAAGACCCGCTGAGAGACAAACAAAAGATCAGACAACAACAAAAGAAGCCACCACTAGTTTAGATGAGCCATTTTTTTGAGTCCAGAGGCCACCTACCACTCCTCAACTAGAAAGTTATCTTGATCTTCGAATGAGGTCTCCAAAGTTTTTGTATCAAGATTAATAACATCTAATTTCTAAATAGAGGATCTTTCTCTAGTCCTTTTGGCTAGCCCTTCATTAATGGTTGGCTTTTTTCTCTTTTAGAGCTCATTTTGGAGAACAAAGAGGCTAGTGGCAGAATTTTTGATAGTATTCTTACTAAAGTTAAAAACTTTAGCAATATTTTCACTTAAATCTTCCTATCTCTTCTGTAGCATTTGGATTCTTTGGTCCATATTCTCCCATTTTAAAACATGGTTGAAATTTCCTAACCTCATCCCAAAGATCCTCATCAAAGTGAATTTTTCCATTGACTCCTACATTATCATCCTTGAAGGACTGATTTTCAATATCCTAGATTTTAACCCTTAGATTTTGATATTGTCACATGAACCATTTTAGTATATTATTTTGTAGGTTTAAGTCCTCAAGCATGTAGATATTCTACCTTTTAAATTTTCACAGTTTTGGTAAGTAGAGGTATGAGTAGATTTGGAATTGTCAAGAGGATCATTAGCTTCCATCTAAACCCTATGTGAGGGACCATATGTAGTGATTTTCTTAACTTTGTTGCTAGCATGTTGATTAGTAGACATGACAAGATGAATAGGGGAATTGCAAGAAGGGCCTTTTGAAATAGCCTTCTTACCTTTATCAACAACTTGGTAGTACCATCCACAAACAAGGTGGGGGGTTCTCACCAGAAGAAGGCATAGTGGGAGCCCTACCTATTAGGAATAGCAGGAAGAAGATATCAATTAAATGCAAATAAAGATTAAATAGAGGAATGAAAAATACACAAATGAAATAGTGAGACAATTTTAACGTGGTTCACCCAAACTCGGGCTACATCCACCAACAAAGTCCAATATTATTATCCAGCACAATAGAACCGATTACAACCAGCAATCTCTTGCAACTCAATACCACTGCAATATGCTACAATACAATATCAACGGAAACCCTAACCCTTGTTTTTATCAAGACTTATGTCGGTTACAAAAAATAGGGTTTTTATGTCGACCAATAGAAAAAAATAAGTGTTGACGCCTTTATAAAATAATAGGCAATTTTTGCTTCGAAGGCCCTGCAGGAGGGGTTTTTGCCCCCCCCCTGCACTCCCCCGTTAAATACTTTGGGGGGAAACTGTGCCGACAAAAGTGGGGAAAATTTTACCTCTGAGTCTGATTAGGCTCCATATAACAACACTACCCTCCATGGCTTGGGTAGCCTTAGGGGGGACAAGAATCTTCACCGACCTGCTTTTTGTTTAGAAACAAGAGGTTGGTTGGAGGAGCTATTGGGTTTATCAAGAACCACTACATTAGAGAGGGGGATTATCAACTTTGGGAGCTAGAGGATCAACCTTAGGGGCCAAAGCAGTAGGGATGGAAGAAATCTATTTGAGCTTAGGAGGAGCCCTAGAAGGATTGACAATCTTTAGTAAGAGGGTTGGGGTAGGGGTTTTTGCTAATATGTTGAACTCTAACAAATATCTAATTTTCTTAGCAAAATTTCAACTTCTCTAACCTTTTCACTTATATGTTTCTAAAAGTTAATAATTTATGCCATTGAAGTATTTATAAATGGTTGTTATCTTTCTCATATCTACAAAATAGAGCCATACATTTATAAATTTTAATTATATTTAAAACTAATAGTTGTTTTTTCATGAATATTTATGTTAGAATTAATCGTACCTTGGTCATTAGAGTCCTATTTATTAGGTCTTAAATCCATGAGTAGATTATTTATTTTTATGGAATATTTCTATTATCCTTTTTTGTATGGATTTTTCCTACATTTTAAAAGAAATGTCTGCTATTATTATTTGTATTTATTTATTAATTTAAATTATCCTAATATTATTTGTTTTTTAGCTAAGATTTTAAGAGCGCATTTTCTTTCTAAGATGTCTCTATATTATTTATAATGAATATTGAATGTTTCTTTTGTACACATGTGCACACCTTTTGTCATTAGGAATAGGACACATAGACACACACTAATGCAAGGTGACAAATGTAGAGGCTTAGAGTTAATATATAAAACCTCCTTTTGCCTTTATAAAATAAAGGTTTTCTTTGCATTTTCTTTAAGGTGACACTTAATTATATTGCTACATGAAGTGGATAGATAGTAATCACCTATAATATATTTTAAGATTTCAAATTAGCATCTTCGTTAATGTATGTAGGATTTTCTTCCAACAAATAGGTTCCTTACTTTAAAATCTTGTTTCACCTTTGTTGAGGTATAAGTTTATTTTAATTTGTTAATTTTTTTGTTTTTACTTATAATTTAATATTTAATAATTGATATTGCATTTTCTATGTTTTCTATAATAGTCATATAATACTCTCTTTAAGTGGCTAAATTCCAAACGCAAGATTTTTTTAACTAAAATTAAAGTAGTTCATGAATTTCATTCCCAAGTAGTTTAATCAAGTCTCAATATCTTATTCTCTTATGAAATAATCTATGTTATTTTCTTTAGTCACTCCTACATCCATTGTATAGAATTCAAATTGATACATTATAGAAAATATGTAGTATGAAGATCCAATTTTCATTATTGATCTATAGCCATGCTTGATTAACACTATTGTTTTGTGGCAAGGTTTTAGTGAATGGTGTGTTTCTTTAATCACTCATACATCCATTGTATAGAATTCAAATTGATACATTATAGAAAATATGTAGTGTGAAGATCCAATTTTCATTATTCAGTAAGTTGATCTATAGCCATGCTTGATTAACACTTGTTTTGTGACAAGGTTTTAATGAATGATGTGCTTAAGAGGATGGTGTTTCTATAGGTTTTATGAATTTTAAATCTGTCTAGTCACAACTTTCAATCATATGTCATTGTGGTGCAAAGACCACAATTAAGCAAATGTCTTTTTCTTTGTTTTATCCTTTATCTTGATACAGTTTATAACCCTCATTATATATTGATTAAGCAGTTTTAGTTGTAAATGTCATTGCACCTTGTGCTATTATCCTCCTAATTTGTTTTGAAACAAGAGATGTGAGAAGCAGCTAGGTTTCTATTAGAACTATAAAGGCAAGTTGTGGGAACAAAATGATTCCTGGGCAGGATTGTTTTGTAATTAATATGGAATACTGATGTAGTTGCTAAAAAAATAGAGATGACTGCAATGCTATATGAGTTGGAGAATTTTTTTAAGGTCGATTATACTCATGATGTGAATTCTTTGTCATTGAATGGATATTGTATAAGTGTGATTCATGATCCAATGTTGGCTTGCCTTTTATGTTGTACTTTGTACTTTGATTAATCCATTAACATAACCACTATTGTGAATAGATTTGGAAGGGTTCTGTTGTGATGCTCACAACACGCCCCATTCTACTCCTTAGCAAAATGAGGACCCCTACTGTTGCTTTTGTTTGTGTGTGTGTGGGTCCACTTGGTGGTAAAAGGGAAAAGGAAGTGAAAATTACAAACCTTGTTGAAAATAAAGAAAAAATAATATTAAGTACCAGAGCAGAATATGGGTGAATTCCTTGTCAAAAATGAGTGAGGGTTGCTTTTTGAACCATGTTAAAATTCACAATATTTTGTAAGATATGTATGTTTTTGGTAAAATGTACAATAAGAGGGTTTGTATGTTGCATTTACAAAGTCGTTTGTATATAAGGTCACTCATATACAAAGTCGTTTGTATATCGGGTCGTTTTATGAGTTGCATAAAAGAGAATTGTCAGGTTTATTAAATCATTATACTTGTATGCATTTCGCTAACATTTTATCTTTACATACAAGTCGGGCCCGACAGAGTTCAAAGTTTAAATGAATAATCGGTTAAGTCCATTGAATGTATTTTAAGTTTGTATGTTTGGCGAAAGGGAAACATACAAGGCAATATACAATGATATATGCATGTCGCGGAGCCGAAAGGATTATGAAATGAGGTTTTATTGTTGTATGTTTCGCGCTTTGTATGTATGTTTCGGGTTATACATTTCAATATACATACAATGCGGAATTCAGGAAAGATTAAAATTTGGTTAAGGCGATGCATCATGACTTAAAGTATATCGGAAGATGCATTGCACTTTATACACCGCGGAGCCGAAAGGTAAGTTAACTGTAGTTTATAAAAATGATAAGTCTGAAAAGGTGATACAAAAGGAGTTTGTATGTATTGGGCTTTGTATCTAAAAATTGGATACAAGTATTGTTGCATTTTGGAATATACAAGGGGAAAGTAATGTGGGCTCCACCGCTTGTACGTCGGGTTTGTATAATAACAATGTATATCTTTGATATACAAGCCGATATGCAAAGCGAAAGATACAAGTTAAAGATACAAGCTGGATGTCAAAAGGAAGTTCAATATAGAAAAGTCTTTGAATGTTTAAATGCTTATATGTTTATGATATGCATAATCAGAGATACAAAGAAATTAAAAGTATCGAAAGAAATAGAGGGTAATGAAAGGAGGTTTTACATAGGGTTGTTTGTATATGCGCTCATACAAGAAAATATACAAGAGCGATATGCAAAGCGGAAGATACAAGTACGGACACAAGAGGGAAAAAGGTATATGGAAAGAGACAAAATGGCAATGACATCACAAAGGGCGGAATGGATCACAAAAGAAGCGAAAGGAGTAAAGGATTTCAATGAGAAGAAATATACAGGTGGAAAGAAGCAAAATTAAAAGGGCAAAGCAACAGAAGATATTTTGAGGTTGTTAGGGTTTCCAAAGGGCATCTTTACACTCAGTGTAGAATATGCTTCTTAGAGATTTTTGGCGGGATTTGTTTTCCACCGTTGATGTTGCACTTGAGATATAGACCGTTGATTGACTAGGTTTTGTAACCGTATTGGGGATAATCAAATCTATATATTGAGCCCCTTTACTTTGTAATATCATACACAGGAATACACGGAGGTTTCAAAAGTGAACAAAGTATGCAAGAGAGGTGACTAAAGCATAGTGCCTTGAGCATAGCTAACAGTAGAAATTTGCCTGTGGTCTACATTGAGGAGTGCACATAATGTTTGGTCTCCTCGATGTATCTGTGAAAGTGTCTGTAAGTGTTTACTGTTGGTAATTCAAAGGATTTGAAGTCATAAACATTGTAAATTTGAAATGACTGTCTTATGTTAGTAAATACAAACATCAATTTTCTGCGTCTATCTTCTGAGTGAATTGATTCAGGTATTCTCAAACATTTTTTTTTCCTTGAAGATTGCAATTCTGTATGTAAATTCATGAAAATGCTCAGGATTTATGTATGAGGATTTATTTGCTTTGAATTGATCAGCATAAACAAATTTATATGCATGAGTAATAGAAAGCTATATGTGGATGAAATCCAGTTTTCTAACCTTTTTTCTTTCTAACTTTTCCAAAAACAATCTTCAACTAATTAGCTAAAACGCAGTTATCTAAAGGAAGTTGTTAAAAATCCTGTTAAACACATGGAAATACTAAAGATTTTTTATGATTTTTCATAAAGTTTGAATAATCAAGTCTGTTTCTGTAAAGTTCATGTAAAGTTTGACTTGAAAGTTATAAATAGTTGCAAAGGATCATTGAATTGAGAGTTATTTTGAGATATTTGCACATGGGAAATGACAATTGTCAGTAGCATCACCTTAAATCAAGTAAGGCCCCTTGCATATTACAGCTTCACATCGACCTACTAAATTATCCACAAGGTCAAGACCTGACTATACAGAAACTTGGGATTAAGTAATCTTAATTGATTTCTTCATATCTTTCAAGATAGTTAGGTTCATTTTGTGAATTTTAACTTTGGTTATGAATGTGTAAAAATAATCATCAACAGGTTCTTGATTTGTTCCTATAATTTTGACTCTTGTTTGGTGCTCTCATCGATCTTGATCATCAGATTGTACCCAAGATATTGGTAAGGTACTCTGCATTTAACAATTTTTAAAAAAATAGAAGCATGCCTATCAATGTGGATTTTACTACCACACCATGGGCTAAGTTTTCCTTCATGCACTTCATATAACTGTTTTGGAATATCAGAAAGCCTACCCTTTTCTTTAGGAGAAGAATCAAAGAGATAGAAAAGCAAAGCTACTTCTTCATCAACACTATGACAGAGATAGAATGGGGATTATTTAATGGCAATATTGCAGGCTCATTGCATGTAAATATGTGCTTAAGTAATTCATAAACTAATATGTTATTTCTACTTTGGTTATAGGCTAATTTTCAACAAGGTTAGCATAACGAGCAGAATTCTCTAATATGTATGCTAGTGCCACTAGGCTGCTCTTAAATATCATCCACTTCAATAGTCAAAGGTCAATTTTGGCCAATAAAAAGAGGACAAATATTTACCACTTTTTGTTGTGAATGAGGTGTAAAATTGCTATTGATTGTTTGACCATTGAAGTGGATGATATTTAAGTACAGTGGTGCCGGTATCAATAGAAAATAAATAAGCATAATTATTTTGTATGGAATAAATTATGGGTACTTACAGAAGTGGTTGCTTTACAGATTCCTTAAACAGAAAAAGTACTTCCAAACCAACCCATGTCAGCTTATTGCATGGATTTTTAGTCAAAAAGAGTACATACTTTTTACGCACTCTACTTATACATCAACCACTTCAATGGTCAAACAATCAATAGTAAATTCACACCTCATCCATACCAAAAAGTGGTAATTATTTGTCCTATTTTTATTGGCCAAAATTGACATTTGACTATTGAAGTGAATGATGTTTAAGAATAGCCCTTTTTACGAGCCCAAACTCAAAACCACAGAACTTACAAGGCTAATGTCCTATAGGATGTAAGAAAAAAAGTGTTTAACATGTAAATATGCACTATTATGATACCCATTTCCTTGACCATCAATCCATTAATCTATGCACACTATAAATCTTAGGATTCAAAACATTGTGAGGTAGAGTATCATTTTCAACATTTTTATTACAGTATTGATTAGGTAAGAAGCATGAGCACATGAGTACCATCATGTGATAAAAGAAAGTAAAACATCATTATCAATCACACAAATGTTAGGAGATGAAATAAATTACCAAGAGGCAAAGAATAAGCATCCTTATTGTCACATCTCATTTATTTTGTCTGATTTAAATACTTAATTAATGTAATTAATTATTGATTAGCGAATAATCAGGAAAGATAATTTGATTATGTTTTTTTATAATGATAAGTCAACAAACCAGGGTTGAACCCTTTACAAACAAAATCCCAAAGGGCTTTCCAAAATAGGCCAAAGCAGGCCACACACAGACAAGAAAAAGAATAGGAACAATAGACAGACCGCTAACAAATAGCAGACGAACACTAGACAACCCCAGAACCTGAGGGGATAAAACAGACTCCCTTAGCCCTAAGCCACGAAGCAGCAACAAGTTTGGGGAGTCCCTTCTTTTTTCTTTGAACCATAGACCAAGTAGATTTAGAGTTGAAGTCCACCGAGTGAGGCGAGAGGAGCGGATCCTCAACAGCCACCACGGGCAAGAAACCACCATGCACCAAGGGAGCCAGCAACACAGAAGAAGAGTCAGGGGTAGTCAAAGGATCATCTGAGGCAATCATCGAGGGTCGAGCAGGCTCGGCTTGAACAGCGACAGTAGTTTGAGGCACCAAAGGATCAGCTGAAGGGACAACCTGTGGAGGTTCCAGGGGAGACACAGTCTCCTGGGATGATTCAGCCAACGAAGGATTGTCCTCCCTGGAGGAACTATTCGAAGAGGGGGTGCCCACTATCAAATGATCAGAGAGAGCATTCTTCCACCAGGATGCCACATCCTTGCGGCAAGCTTAAGGGCAGCCAGAGGCAATATGACCAATGGAGAAACATGTTCTGCACTGAAAAGGGAGACCCTCATAGTCCAACAGCTATGTCCATGGTATGTCCTCCACCATTAAGATCACATCTCCATGGAGAGGTTTGGAGATGTCCATATCAACTAAAATATGAGCCACTGTAGTATGCCCTAGATTCGAGGTCATAGAGTCCACCTTCAAAAAGTGTCCAATGGTGTTGTCAATGGCTTCATAACAGGAATCCTCCCAAAACTAGAGAGGGACATTCGGCAGTCAGACCCAAACAGGTCTGGTATTCAGTGGCTCCGTAAGAGGATTGAAGGAGCGAGCCCAAGGCTTGATGGACAACGAATGGTCACCCCACATCCATCCCTTGTCCAGGACAAGGTCTTGCTCCTCAGAGGAAGTAAAGGTCGTAGTGAAAAACCCCCTTGTGCTGGGAAAGAGTTCAATCTGCCCAGAGACAAGAGGCTTCCAAGACGCTAAAACCTAACCATGGAGATCAGGAAGGGAGGGCCACAAGCCATTAAACTTGTAGACCACACCACGTCACAAATAGAAATCCTCATTTTCTACAATCTCAAGACCACATACCACAACAAGGGAAGCATGAGCACAAGGCATAGGTCTAACCCTAGCCTATGAATGGAGTGTCTTATCACGAGCATTAGTAACAACATCAGAAAAAGATTTCTGATGGCCACTAGAAGCAGTCCTAACAGTGCCGAGGGCAGCTAAACTAGAAGGAAGGTTGCCTCCAGAAGCTGATACAGAAGGGGACTTCGCAAACACACCTACACCTGCAAGAAGCCCATCACCCTGAGGAGAAGGGCCCCCGCTGTGCCCTGTGGACTCTTTTATTGCTTCCCCTAGAAGAGGGCACCAGACAGGCAGCGAATCCTCCTGCAGGGACGCCCCGTCATGCACTTACACAGCGTCAATGAACGAGTGAACAGGCAGTGAAACCTCCTACAGGGACAAACCAAAGCGTATCTATCCAGCGTCATTGAACGGGCTCGAACCTAGATCGTCGTTCAAACCTGTTCTCCTGCCCAGCCTCATTTCCCTTAGTCATTATCTTTTGAATTGTTAATTCGATTATGTTAATTATCTTTTGAACTGTAATTAGAAATAATTTCAAATATGATTAATTATTTTGATAATTATGAGAATGTTGAATTACGACATGATTATCATTCATATTTAAATGTCAATTTTGATTATTTATTCCAAATGATAGATCAAATAGTGATTTTTTATGATGACTAACTATTTTTCTATTTTCGTGAGTGTGACAAAAACTCTCACTCTCTTAGGTTGGAAAGAGAGAGTATCATCGAACCATTTGAAGGTAATATGTCATAAAGGAATCTACACACATAGACTCATTTAGTTAAATTGCATATGTGAATGTTTCATATATTTGAAATATTTACTTAATTGCATTATTTTTATAAGTTGGAATATATATAATTGTATTCTGTATTTTAATTATTTAATAATAAAAGCAAATTTAAGATAAATTAAAAGAGATTTTTAAGATATTTCTACTTTATAATGAAAATTAAATTATAAAAACTAAAACAAATAAAAAGATAAAAAGGATAATTGAGATTTGTGTGTTATTTTGTTTTAGTGTGGAAATCGGGATTATACAATTTTTATATATATCTTTAGGAAAAGATTAAAAATATCCTTTTGGCGGAGGGGGGGAAAGTCTCACACAATCTAGTAGCATTCCATCTCTCTCTCTCATACTCTTTCTACGTAACGATATTTGGTGGGTTGAAAATACTTGGTGAGAATGGTTGCACTTAAGATTTTTGAGGATTTAGATTGAGCGGCTGGTGTTACATGTCATTAAATCGGGTACTATTTTGACTGGTATTCTTATGAATTTCTAATATAGGTTGTAAGAACTTATATTTCAAAGTTATGCTGCAATTTTAAGTACTGTTGATAGCGACTGTATATTTGTAGATTTAAATTTCCTATCAAAGAAATACTACTGTGAATATAAGTAGTTGTGATGGTTGCAATTGCAGTGATCATTGTCTTATAACTTGACTAAATTATATAATGTCAATTGGATTAGGTCATTTTTCTCAACTTTGACATTGGTGGTTCTATTAGATAGCCAATCGTAAGTGAATTGCTTTTAGTTAGTTACAATAACTTATGATGTCTTCATGGTTTACATAATAATGACTTATCATTAACTTCTCATATCAACACTATTGATAGCATTTTAAGTCTTGGTGAAGAATTAATACTTGATGATTTTGATGGATCCACATATGCTTTCTTACATGTGAAATTATTTTTACTCATTGATTATTTGTACGTAGATATTGGTTCGTTTTATAAACCAATTGCATGAAAGATTATCTTGTTTACTGTTTATCTAATTTTGTTATGACCAGTCAAGGATTATGGTTAATTGTCAATAGTATTGGTGAACTCTTATTATTATATTTTGCATTAATGATATATTACTATATTATGTTTGATGGTTGTATAACCTTGTCATGTTTAAATATCAATGTTGATGTTAGTTGATCAAGAATATCAAATCATCCTTTTGAATCTAAAGACTATTTAGTGGTTTAGTGGAGTCTTTACCTTATGAAGCAACTAGGTGATTGACCTAAGGTGATTATGATGTTGTTAGAGTGATAAGATGGCATTCTCTATTGGGACAACCTAAGGTTACTAATAAAGGGATTTAGAATGACGGTTGTGTAATGTGTAACCAATTAATACTAATCCTATGGACCTTAGCAATTTATCTATTATCTGCTTAAAAATTATAGCAACTAAATGGTTTGATACATGTTTCATGTGTGTTATGCTTTATTTGAAAATTATTTCCATCATGTTAAGAATGTCAAGATATTAGTGTATGATGATTAGGACATTATTGATTTGCATCGATAGTTGTTACCTGGAATTGTTAGAGGCTTTTCATTGCTAATTGTCCTATTTGGACTAACTTATTAGCCTTATGGATTGATAATCATCCATCTATTTCAACTATATATTGTTTCTTGTTTTCAGTGTAGTAATGTATTTTAATCATGATAAATGAGTAGATGGGTGTCGAATATGGGGTAACAAAGAATAGTAAGTTAATTATCTAGCTTACAACTTAACATAACAGGAAAGTATTGCATGAAAAATATGCTTGACCAAGCTTTATAATTAAATATAAGTAAAATCTTTATTTAATTTTTATTCTATGTCATATCATGTATTCTAAGGACAAGTGCATTAGATGTAAGTATGTAAGCATGATGCATTAGATATATGAATGCTAGATTGTTAGTGATTACATGTTGCACTTGATTCCTTCATACATGTTGGTTACATATTCCTAGATCCTTTGTAAAGGGTCAGGTTTCTCCAATGGAGTAGCATGGAGAAGCTTAATGTTTCATGGTTGTGGATAATCACCTTAATGATGCTCTCTCTCTCTCTCTCCACCCTTATAGATTCTAAGTATGGCTTCATGAAGAAATGATTCTACAACAGTAAATGTAAAATAATACTGAGGTTAGTTTTCTTCAGATGAATTATTGTAAAAGGGCTCAGTCCTTTGATGTAAATGATTGTTGAATCATTTTAATGTATTTTAAAATATATAGTCAATTGTTTGGTCCTCTCTTGTAAATAGATACGCATGTGCTTAATTGATATAAAGAAATGTATTTTGTTAATGAATAATTATCGTTTAATTATGTTTTATTTAATTTAAATTTGAGGGGATCTTACACTTATTATTAGGTGTAACATTAGTATCACATGAATCATAAATCCTAGATTCATCCATATAAGTGAGGGCAAAATGCTAGATTTAGATAGTATAGAATCATAAATAGTGTGTGCATTAGAAACATGAATAATACTATCATCATCAATAATGTCACCATGGAGAAAAAAAGTCATCAACCACATCTTGAGAAGATAACAAACTATCACTAAGCTCATCACTAATTAAAGCATCAGTTTGACACATCATGAGCCAAATATATAGGACTATCACTAGTAGTAGAAGGAATACTAGCAGCATTAGAGCACATGATCATTACTAATTAGGATAGTCATAATAGATGGGTGGTATGGGTGATAAGACATCACAAGAGGTTCATCAAAGGGACAAACATCATCAAACAAACCACTAGGCTCCTCAAAAAAGATGTGGCAAGAGAGGTGCATGTAGGAGAATATGTAGATGCAAAAGGAGAACAATCATGAGCTATAGAAAGAATATGCTCACTCACTAGGTACAGTAACATCAAATGAAGCTAAATCACTAGTTGTGTCATGAAAAGGTAGGCTACATTCCTATAATTGACACATAATAACTATAGTAAGATAATGTAGAAGATAGATTACACACAAACAATAGATGTTTATGGACCAAGATACCCTAATATCCAATATATGTAGAAGTAGAATAAGCCCTTGAGGTAGGGTAACACTATACAATACTCCTTATGAAAGAAGCCACTCCATGCTATATCTTCAAGAATCAAGAGATCCGAAAAACAATATCTTACTCATCACATATCCTTACAATGATAATCACCTCCTTTATAAATACCTCTTCCTAATAAGATAGTGGAGGGGCAAACCACTAATCCCAATGTCAGCATACCCATTACCTAATATAATTAATTACACAAGTTGTCCAAACCCAATATAACTAACGTAAGGGATGTGCACCACACATCGACATCTACATCCTCCTAAATGCATTATAATATTATATCCCTGGGTACATAAAATATTGTCCCTCCTTGATATGTTTTGTCCCTAAAACATGAGAAAAATCCAATTAGTAAGATTGTTACTAGTCATTGCAAATATGATGCCATGTACTATCATCCAACCATCCATAGGTGATCTTTGTGATGGTTTTACCTAGATCCCATCCTTGATCTACATTTCCCATTAGGTTTCGTTCCTCATCATATTATTTGCTCTAATTACACTTGGTATATATTATAATATCATTTCCCTAGGTACATAACATACATCACCATCCTCACATTGGTAGATAATCATCATGAATCATGTATACAAATGAGGCAATGTCTCCTAAGATGGAAGGCGAAGCATTAGCAAAGTCCATGAAAGAAGAGGAGGTAGATAAGCATGAAAATAACTCTCGTGGAAGATGAAGCGTCATCAATATAAAAGGATGTAATATCATCAAATGTCAAAGGAAGGAATTAATAAAGCTTGAAAACACCTTATAATCCTTGATATATGCATGAAGGTAATCAAAAAATAGACTCATAAGAATACATAGTGAAAAGTATAACATTGAAGCACAGCCAAGAAAGAGTGGAAGGGTATAAATCAAGTAGATAGCACATAATGAAAGATCGGAAACTCTAATCAAGATAATAACAATGAAACGTGGAGATGGGTATATTCAAATCTTAATTCTAGATCTTCAATGAAAAATAGACAATCAAAATATCATATTTGAGACCCTAATGTAGAAGGATAAACACTAGGTGGGTAAGATAATTCAAGTTCACCAATTTATGTAAGGGAAAGTAACACACCTTACATAAATACCCTAGGGTAAATTAATTGATCCATGATAAATAAAAACTAACCTAGGATAAAGAGTTGGAACTGATTACACTACTAAAATAAATGCTTAGCAATTAAATAAATATAACAAAGGTAAAGTTAGCTCTTGGTTTGATGAAGATCTTGTTATACCAAATGTTGTTAATTGATCGCCAATAAACCAAAAAGTTAATACTTGTCAGACAAATCTCTCAAGATTGAGAAATTTATTGCCTGCTACTTTGGTTGACTTTCTTGACTACAATACTAACCTCCATGTAATTGTGAATCTAAACCCTCTGCATGGATGTAAACCTAACCTACAAATCTAAACCTGACCCACAAATCTAAACCTTGGTGTTTCTAATGTTAGGATCTTTTTCACCTTGATGTCTAGAACCTGCGTCTAAAATGGGTGGTGTTAATAGACATTATTTAGAAGTTTGCTAGGCTAGGTGGTTCTCCTTTGGTCAAAATTCTATTATTGAGTCAACAGTTGGAACAATAATCGAAGGTAGCATGCATTCATTCAATATGCCTAGAGTGTTGATACAATGTTGATGCCACATGATTATGCTTTGATGTCCATAAATGCTATGTTTTAGATATGTGCTTCCTTGATTTCTAGATGATCATAATTAATTAGGATTTATCTTTCTAAACAACACCATAGTGCACAATTTAAAATATTTCATGTTTTAGTTGGCTTATAACAACTACTTGGAAAGGGAAAGCATATGCCCAATTTTAAATTTTGAATTTGAAAGTTGAGGGATCACTTGTGTATTTGCAAATCTAACTTGGGTCACTTTTGCATATGTGGATTTGACCTAGGTCTATGAGTGCAAAAAGGACTCAAGATAAAGAATGAATACAATAAGCATTAGGATCGGTCCCTCTTCTAAAAATGTTTATTTTATTTTCTTCCATGAACACTTAATTAAATGTTTATTTTGTTTTTTTCTAAAAATGCTTGAAAATAGAATTGTCCCCCGTGCTTGCTTCTCATTTGCTTCTCAGCATCCTCTCTATTATTTTACTTTTTACAATATTGTTTCTACATCTAATTACATAGATTAATTTTTTAATATAAATAATATATTTAAACTATAAATTTTTATCTTAAGTCTATAATTTTTATATAATTAATAATTAATAAGGATATAGTTATTTATTAAAAGTTGTATTAGAGTTTTTTTTTAAATTTATATCAACTTGATATTATATCATAGATTAGCAAATTATTTTTATATAAATTTAGGTTAAATATAGAAGAAGAAGAGAAGAAGAATAGCTTTTAACGTCCACGAGGCTAAAAATAGCCTAAAAGATAGCTAACCCCATCAAATTTGCTTTTGTCTTGCCATTCTGCTTTTGTGTAAAGATATTATGAGCTCTCCCATCTTCACCAAAGCACTCTAAAAAAAAAGATCATGCCAAGAAACCGCTGTCAGGATATCTGCATACTTTGCTTTGATGTTGGTGTAAGTGTCACATTCTAAAATAAAGTGTTTTTCTGATTCCACTGCCCCCAAGGTGCAGAAAGGACAAACTCTTTCTCCCCAAGTTTCTTTAGGTCTCTTCCACCTACCCGTCTCGCAACAAAGCTAATGACAATTAGTCCTAAGCTGACCGATCAAAATTTTAGCTCTCCAAGAGATATCTGCCCCAATGTATGCTTTTTCTAAAAGATCACGATCGGGATTAAACGCCTCAAGATAATAGCTCTTCTTTCTCCCTAGAGAATCATCCCACATAGATTTATGGAATTTCTCTATGACAAAAGTTTTAATTTCTTTTCCATCCGTAGGGCATGCATTGAAATATATATTCCATTTTTTCATCCACTTACTATTTTGTTTCATCCATGATTTCTTTCTTTCCCTTATCGCCTCGTTAAAGACAACCTTAGGCCACCTGCTTCTATCCATTTGCTCAATTCTTTTGAGGTACCTTAAGAGACGCACCATAGCAGTGGCTTCCATTGGAACAGCCCCTGTTTTAGCTAGCAAAATCTCATATGGAGTTGAAGTTTTCATCCTGAACTTGCTAATGATCATGTGCTTTTGGATTCTCTCAACCTGCTTCCACTTGGACTCTAACATGCTGCTTGCCCAGATCTCACACCCATAAAGAACCACCGGACTTACCAATAGCCCAAAAAGAGTCATAGTAGTTTTCCAGTCCCAAAGTTCAGCTGCTCGGCATCTGTTTTGTAGGGCATAACATGCTTTCCAACCTCCCAAAATTCTTTTCTTTCTACAAGTATCCCAGGTAAGCATGTTGTTAAAGTCAATCCCAAGATATTTGTAATCCTTTACCTCTTCAAGAATGCTTCCCTCAAAGAAAAAAGTGCGATGGGCCTTTTTCTTTTTGTTGGAGAAAACCATGATCTTGGTCTTGCTGCTATTGACTTGCATACCAACAACTCTACAAAAGTGCTCAAGAGCATACAATTGCTCTTGCAACCCATGGGGGGACCTCACAATCAAGATAAGGTCATCAACATATAAAAGGAGCCTAACCACATAACCCCCCAGTCTCACACCATCCCCACCCTGCAAGTTCAACCACTCTTCAAGCTTGTCAATGTATAAGCCAAAAAGAGTGGGAGATAAAGGGTACCCTTATTTAACACCGATGTCACTCCTGAAACTTTCTAAGATTCCAGCTGAAGTTCTAATTTTGACTTGAACCTCTTCATAGAGCCTATGGACAACCGCTCTTAGATGCACCAGAATGTCAAGCTCCTTCATCCTTTCCCACAACTTATCTCTCGGGGCCATGTCAAATGCCTTTCTAAAGTCACAAAACAGCAATAAGCTTCTTCCTTTTCCTCCCACACTTTTTCAATAATGTGTCTTAGTGTAACTCCATGATCTAAGGCAGAATGTTTAGGCCTAAAGCTTGCCTGCCCTTTTGCTCTCTTACCCTACTCTTCTGCCCATTTGCTAATTCTGCTTTCAACCATGCTACCAAACAATTTTACAAATAGAGGATTGATCATGATGGTCCTATAATTGGAGGGATTGTTAGCATCACCACTCTTAAAAGGGGTATCGCTAGACTAGTGATCCAGTCTCTCGGGAAGCCATGCTGGATGATGTTGTTGAAAATCCTGGTAATGTGAGGCGCGAGAGACTTCACCCCCCACTTGAGGAATTCAGCCTGGAGTTCAACTAAATCCATAGCTTTCCCAATCCCCAACTTACCAATACCAAACTTCACCTCTTGCACAGTGAACAGCTTAGCTGACGTGTTGATCAAGGGAGGGGGCATAATCTCAACTTCTTGCTAGTATAGCTGCTTTACATAATCAAACTATTGATTAGCCGTGATGTTGTTCTCAGTATGCTGCTTTTTAGGCTGAAGCTCCTTCCAAAATAACTTCAGATTATTCTTACCTAGGTAAATTAACTCCTCATGCCTAATGCTCATGAATTCATCTTTTTTCGCTTTTAAGATCTGCTTGTAACACTTTAGATGCAACTTCTCTTTGTCTGGTTTCTTCAGAGCTTTCCTTGCAATTTTACAATCCTCATCAAACCAACCATTTGCCGGAAAACAATTTGTTACCGACTTCCTATTTTTTGCTCTTTTACACTTCTCCAGTGCATTGTGCATTATAGTGGTTAACTCATAACTGTTGAGATCTTGTGAACTAGCTTTCCCCTTACTGCAAGATTCTGCAATTGCTACCTTGAAGGCATTTTGGTTTTCTTGAGTTAAAAGAATTATGCCCTTAGCAAGAGGTTGTTGAGGGGACTGCATTTTTTTTAGTTGTTGTCTTTTTTCCAGCCAAGAAAACCTTAAAAAAATTGGCCTATGATCTGATTTTAACTCCCAATAATGATCACCAATCGTGATATCCTCAATCTTGTCAATCATGTTTTTTGAACAAATTGCATAATCCACAACACTTGCCCCGTTGTAGGTGTTGTAAGTAAAATTACCGGACTTCTTCCATCTACCCAAG
The DNA here is from genome assembly GCA_027924645.1 of Cunninghamia lanceolata. Lineage (NCBI taxonomy): Eukaryota > Viridiplantae > Streptophyta > Pinopsida > Cupressales > Cupressaceae > Cunninghamia > Cunninghamia lanceolata. The sequence continues at coordinate 302,514 of BSBN01001750.1, forward strand.
CCATTACAGATGATAAGATCAAATGTACCACAAAGATTAAGTAACTCTTCGCCAAAATGATTGATGTCTTTATTGTCTTCTGAACATCTCACCCACTGTTGCTTCCCTTCTTCTAGAAGCCAAATGGGATTGTGGCCCTCCTTGTCACATAGAACATTAGCTTGAACACTTGCTGTCCTAGCATTGAAATCTCCCAAAAGAAGAACTTCACCTTGTTGGGCATAAACGGAGATATCTTCTTTAATTGCTGCATATGGATCTTTGTTGTCCCAACCATGTCTTTTGTAAGATTTTGAGTTTTCAGGAGCAAAATAACATGTTGCAAGATTTATGTAGTTTCCATTTTCTAAAATTTTGATCCAAATGTATTTCTTATTGATGTTTTCTCTTTCCAACTGAATTATACAGCCTTCCACTTTTTTCACTAAAACCATGATGCCACCATATCCTTTGTCATTACCCACTGCTTTGTTCCAAATCGTAAACTTAGCGTACCCTTCAAAGATGGGAGTTTCGCAGCCCTCTTTTTCATGTGTTTCAGTAAGACAAATTATATCTCTACCTTTAGCAATGGACCCTAACCCAGGCCCCCTCCTCCACGGGTAGCCTCTACAATTCCAACACACTAAGTTTAGGTGTGCCTGGGGGGGCCTTGATTGCTATTTGTTTTGATGCAGAAGACTCAAAACTGATTCCTTACCCCTTTCTACCCATTCTTGTTGTCCTACATTCCTATTTGTCCTTAAAACATCCACTATCCCTTTGTTGACTTCTTGCTGCTCAAACTTAACATGTGACCCGAAACTGGAAATACTTGCTTTACCCTTGTATAGCCACGCCCTTTTTCCTTCATCTCTTGTTGTCCTAATTTTGGCCATTTCTGCCCTTCTCTCCTCTTGTTGATTTGCAGTCAAATCATCTTCTAAAAAGAAACGAGAGCCTCTCAAAAGCCTCTTTGCTGAAGATTTGGAGCTTGTCTTCCCTATTTACCATGACAACTTTAATAGGCCTATCATGCTCTTCACCTATCTTGCCAATCCTCCTTGCTTGACAGATTTGTCCTTGCCATTGCAACTTATCCCTCAAGAAATCCTTTGTAAGATTGAGGGTGCTTTTATTTCTGCCATAATCCCTTACTCCTCTTAAAATAACATTTTTTATCCTATCTTGTCTCTCTTTGTGCTCTCTTTCTTGCATACTGACAACATTCGGATTTGCTTCTGCCTCTAAAACCTGTGAACCTCCAATAACGTGTGCCCAAGTTTTATCAACTTTTTCTAGAGTTTCTTTGTTCTTTACATGCACCCCTGGGCGTCGAGTGTTTATTTGCTGAGCTACTTGAGCCTCTATTCCTGATGGCTTAGTTGAGTCTAGCATGTTATTCTGAGCCAACTTCATATTTTGCCACTCATGTTTCCCTGCTTTAATTGCATCTTCAAGAGAAGCCACCTGTTCATGTAACCTCTTATTGTCCTCTAATAGAATTTGGTTTGTTTCCAAGAGCTCGTGGAGCTTGTCGTTTCTTTCCAGCTCAATGGCTTCCAAACACTCTAACCTGGATTTGACCTTGATCAGTTCTTCCACATATAGATGTGAAGACCAGGTCAGAGGAGTGGAAGAAGGACTATAAATTTCCGTTTCACCTCCTGCTTTGCGCTTTTTGAGCCCCTTGCTTGACTGTATTTTTGTGTGCACATCGCTCACTTCTCTTTGGATTGGCTTTTTCCTTGTTTGTTCCCATTTAGAACGTGAAAGTTTGCGTTTCAGTATACCCCGAAATTGTTTTGCATTGACCCAAACCCATTTGCCACTTTTGTTTGTTGAAGCAATTTTGACTTGGCCTAAATGGTTTGTTTCCAAAGAGAGTCTAGAAACCTCACTCTCTTTCCTGCTAGCTTCGGTTAGGTTTAGATCTTGCGGCTTTTTGGTGGTAGGCCCCTGAGTTGCCATCCCCAAGAGACCCTTAAAACCCTCATGTTGCTTAACCATGGTTTGCCCTGACCCAGTTTGAAAGATTTGCCCTGACTAAGATTGTTTGCTTTGAAAAGACTGTAGGGTAAAACCCAAGAATAGAACCCAAGGTTACCATTACACCGTTTGATTTCACCCTTGCTAACATTGTTTGCTTGAGAGGGTTTGTCGTTTGAGAAGGAAATGATTTGCAGATACCCCATTTGAGAAAGAGTTGACTGTTTAGCTTTTAGAACTGGTAACTTGGTGTTCTGCCGGTGTGCTCAAATAAAAAAAAAAGCATATGCCACCACCGAACAAAGAAACCCAAATTAGGAAGAAAAAGGAAACACAACGCCTGCTAACCTGTGGCCCATGGGGCCCACGTTGTCTGTTGAAACCGGCCTGACCTCTTTTCTCCCGCAGGTTGCCTTCTAAAACAAAACTTAGATTGACAGAGCCTCACGAGGCAATCCTGGGATCTCTAGTGCAGGATGTATCATTAGAATCCTCATATGGGCTCTTTCAAAACGGCTCCCTAACTGGATGCATTCCTTGAGGGGCCGTGAATGTGCTTGGAAAAAAAGATAGACTATGTGGACATAGAGGGGTATTCAATGCTTTGCATCAATGCTATAAAATCAGGGAAAGTCATGAATTGGAAACTCAAAGAGATTTGTACTGCAATGGAAAAGTTTAATGATAATATTTCTTTATTGCTCCAGCGCCTATTCAATATTCAGAATCCAAAGATGGAACTGGCAATAATGGAGGTGAGAATGAGGCAAGAATCCTGTAAAGAAGAGGAGGAGGAACAGCACAGGTGTAAAGCAGGTGTCTTGCTCATTTCTACATTCAATTTCTCTAATTTTACATGATCAATTCAAACTATTTTTCCCTCTACAATAATATTATTTGTACAATTACATACTTTTAAATTCATTATCTCTCTTTATTCTTTTACCTTCCACATCCCCCACACACATTTTTATAAATAATTTATATATATTGCTCTTAATATAATTTATAGATATATAAAATTATACGGTTATATTATCAATTACAAGTAACATTATTCTTCTCTAGTCTTATAGTACTTTTTTTTGTTATTAACTCCTCGTTTTAATAATTATCTTATATATTATATCTCTTTATACCATTGTCTTTAAAGTCTAGGATTTGTCATAAAGTTTTCGAAATTCAGGTTGACAATTTATATTATTTGTCTTAAACTTTACAGCCGGTTTGATTTTCAAGGTTAGGGAGATATCTCATTGTTCGCCAGAAGAAGCAGAGGTAAACAATTTGGTAGGAAGATTAATAGGGTTGGGCGGTGGCTTCCCCCACCTCAAGGGGTCTTGAAGATCAATACTGATGGTTCCTCTAGAGGGAATCCTAGGCATGCTGGTGTGGGGGGTATCGGTTGAGATAGTTCTGGTAATGTGCAATTTCTGTTTTCCATTTATAAAGGATGGCATACAAATAATTACATGGAAGCTCTTGCCATCTTGCACGCTATGGAGAAAGGGTGTGCTTTGGGCTGGAGGAGGATTATTTGTGAATCTGACTCTCAAGTGGTGCTTAATCTGTTGAATGTGCAACGGATGGATGATGTCAACTGGCATCTAGCTTTGGTTATTAGATAGATTCTTAGGTTGAGTAGGTCTTTTGATTCTGTGGTCTACTCTCATATTCCTAGAGAGTGGAATGGAGTGGCTGATTGTTTGGCCAAATGGACTTCTGATCAGGTGCAAGATTGGAATAATTGGAATAAGATCAGTTACCTGCAAATTACTCTCATTTGCTGGATCAGCTGTTGTTGGCTGATAGGATTATGTGACTCTTGGTTTTGTCTGTGGGCGGTTGGCCCCTTCTTGTATTGTGTTCTTCTGATTGATTATTAAATTTTCACCCCTTCTTTTTTAAATAATTTTCATTTCACTTCTATCCTCTAGTTGGTTTTCATCTTTCTATGGGCATCTTTTGGTAATCTTACAATTCTTGTATCATTCTTCATGATGAATTATCAAGTGTGATTGATGAAATCAAAATATGTACAATTCTTTCAGAATTTCATTTCAATAATGTCACTGTTTAAGTTACCTTAAGGAATTGGAATTTTGATTTTAGAGATCGTTTCTGATTTATGCACAATTCTTTCAGAATTTCACTTCAATAATGTCACTGTTTACGTTACCTTAAGGAATTGGAATTTTGATTTCAGAAATTGTTTCTGATTTATGCACAATTCTTTCAGAATTTCACTTCAATAATGTCACTGTTTAAGTTACCTTAAGGAATTGGAATTTTGATTTCAGAGATTGTTTCTGATTTACATTTAAATACAGTTTTCTCATAATTACAAAATGCTATACAGATACAGTATCAGCCAAGCACCACCTAAGGGTGCAGTACAAGCTGGTCAAATACAGTATTTTTATGTTAAGACAACCTTTATACCAAAAAAAACATAAAAGTAGTCTATGTCTCCATCCTGATTAGCTAGATTTCTCCAGCTCTTAGTCACTCCCACGGAATAAGAATTCTTCAGGCCTCAGATTCATTGAAAGTGTGACCAAACTGTCTTCAACCCACAAAGAGTTTGTCAGTGTAAGCCAGCACTCCGCACAATGATCAGAACGCTTTACAGAGAGCCAATCCTGAATGAATAGAGCTCTTCCCAAGGACAGGATAAGCAGTCACATGGAGTATGCTCCTTTTAGGTATGGATATTCTCATCTGCGAAATTGCAGCAGAGAGAACATCTACAAGATCTATATTTGTTTCTTGCTTAGCAGAGAGAACATCTATAAGATCTATATTTGCTTCTTGCTTATAACAGTCTTTCTCTGAAAATGATGCAAGAGCATGATCAACTAGATCAACAAGTGATGACTGTAAATTCCTGCATATGCACTCCTCTGTCTGCTCTTCTGGGCTTGAATTGTTTGTGTCTTGCTTTCTGTCTGGATTGTATGGAGAAATCACATTTGACTCCTGAAAGAGCTCCATATCAGATTTTGTATAATATAGAACCCAAGGGTGATCTGCAAAAGAAAAAGAAAAAGTGCATAAGAAAAACCTCACAACAAATGTTCAAATTTATGTATGCATAATTGCACTATCCTCGACCCCTGGCAAATACTAAAGATGTGAAGCTAGGAAAATATACATACTCAAAACTTCATCTGGAGAGAGTCTCTTTTCAACATCCCTTGAAAGCATTCTTGAAAGCAAATCCTTTGCCGGTCCAGAAACAGACTTCCAGTTTTCGGTCTGGAAATCCAATTGCACATTTTTTATTTCCTCAAAAATGGCGTCCACAGAATCCCCGCGAAATGGTAAGCTACCAATCAAGAGGGCATGGAGGAGGACACCAGCACTCCACACATCCACCTTTTCTGTATATTTCCCTACCAAAACTTCTGGGGCAACATATGCAGCACTGCCCACCAAACCTGATAAATTTTGGCCTGTATTCAATATAAACAAGAAGTTTTAGAAAATGACCAATAATCTTGATAACTAATTTATTTTAAAGAGGGGTTCATGAAAAGAATAAAGCTACACTTCTATAAAATTTTGAAGCCCATACCATTTGCAACATGCACGGACAGGCCAAAATCAGATAGCTTCATTTGTCCATCACTGGTCAGAAGAACATTCTCAGGTTTTATATCCCTGTGAACAACTCCCATCTCATGGCAGTATTGAATTACACCAACCAGCTGTTTGATTAATTTTGCAGCTTGGCACTCAGAATAAGATTCATTTTTCATGGAATCAACCAAGCGTCCCCCAGAGCAAATCTCCATTACAAGATGGAGAGAATCTGCATCTTCATACACAGCATGAAGTGTTACGATATTAGGATGACCTGATAGGTGTTGCATAATCTCCACTTCATTGTATGCATTTTCTGCACTATCTTTGGGAAGAGTCTTGCATGCCAGCTCTTCTCCTGTGATCATGTTCTTGCAGGCCCTGACTATTCCGAATTTTCCTTTGCCCAACGTTGGACCCATAGAATATTCAGATTCAATCTTCTGATCTCTGCCAGTCTGAGTGGCTTCCTCAATGCAGCCACATTTTCTTTTTATCCCTCTTGGAGTTGTATCACGTAGGCAGACCCCTCTTCTTGGGGGAAGAGGAGTGACAACTTCTGTTGGATGAAAATGAGAACAGCCCAACTGTTTTTTAAATGAGAGAGGCAAGGCGAAGGATGAGGTAGATGCACCATCATAACATGAGCAAGACACCTGCTGCGATTCAAAATTATTTACAACACCTGTACTGTTCCTCCTCTTCTTCTTTACAGGATTCATGATGAAATCCAACTTTTGAAAGAAACTCAGTGCAATTATCTTGGATGTTGCAAATGCACAGCCCAATTTATCTGCGACAACAAATTCAGAAATACTGAATATTTGCTAAAAAGGGAACAATCTCAAAAAAAAAAAACTCTGAATATATATATCAAAACACTTATATACATATTAATTCAAACCTAGTATGGATACCGGGTAGGATGCTTTCATGGCCTAAAAACTTTTTTTTTCCCTTAAATGTTCTACATTAGATTATGTGTTGATGTTTCTCTAGACCTCAACGTCACCTCTCTTTAACCACATTATAGAGAATGTAGAAAGATGTGGGGAAAAAACACACCAATCTAAAGTTCCAACTAAATTATAAACAACAAAAGAACCAAAACCCCAGCCACAAGTTAAATCAGCATCTCAATAATGAACATTATTGTTAGTCTACAGTCTACACCATACTTTTCTATAAATACCAAACACAAAATGCTGAGAAATTTAATATAAAAAGAAAAATGCAAAAATTATCAAGAATTACTTCTGACTTGGCTTCCAGTACAAAATCTGTTCCAATCAGCCAGTAGAATTTGATTCTGGCGCTGGAAACATATAGGTTGCTTAGTTAAGCAAAACACTATTCTCTTTTTTTCATACTTTTTACCCAATAATACAACTGAGGTACTTTGTGTTGGTCTAAACACCATTTCATTACTTTCTTTTTGTCTGCAATTTTATTTTGCTTTACACAACCTAGCACAAACAACTTTTGCTTATTTTCTTTGTGTTGTTTAGTGTGGATCTTCTGGAATCAACTGTATAGTATATCAGTTGTTCAGATAACCCACAAACCACTCTTTTATTGTTCGTTCCTAATGTATCCTAGTGGACACCAAATTCTAGACCTCTCCATCATCTTTGTTTAACTATATAATAAAGAATTCAAAAACAAGATTTGCACAGGGAAAACGAAAAATAAATATTCTCAAAATCCCAGACAAAAACCCGCCAAAGCTGAAAAATAAATCTGTTCTCAAATGCTAAACCTATGTCTTACACCACATCATTAACTTCTCCATGCATGCCAAAGAAAAGCCCAAAAACCCTAATAAAAAACAAAAGCTCTGTCAAAAAAAAACTCTTATTTCAGTTAGCACAACCTGATTATTTTCTTGGCCTAAACAGAATAAAAAATTCATGTTCTTCTTTTATGGCATCAAATTCAGCGTCACCATCATCTCACTTACCTACATTATAAAGAATCTTCTTTAAAAAAGAGCCCGCTTAAATTTACCAACTATTTTCACTAATTCTTTTTTATGATATAATTTAGTTTTTTATCATTCCTAATTTAAAAGACAACCCAAAGCCCAAAATCAATTCCCCAGTCCATTACTAAATCTTATTTCTTACTGTGCACCATAAATTTTCAAATAAAAGTAAACAAAGTACTACTTAAAAAGCAAATAAACGCCAAAAAAATAATAAAACGAAAGAAAAAAATCACCTCTTATTCAGCTTCAGTCTGCCAATATATGAAGATAATCCTCAGACAAATTTTTCCATTTCAACGTTTCACAAATTCCAAAACCCTCACTTTCTTTTGGGTTTCAAAATCCTCTGCAATTACAACACCAAATGAAGCGAAAACAAGCTCGCTACATTCGTCTCACAAATCTCCAATCAATGTGCCGAGTGAAAAATCAATATGAACAACACAATCGCCAAGAAAATTCGCTTGCAATTGTCTCTGAAAGCACGGCAGAAATTTATTTAAACCCTTGGAAAACCTTTGTTAAACATCTGTATTTATTTTGCATACATTGCCAGTTTCTGACGCGGGAAATTTATTATTATTTAGTTATGATTATATTTAGTAGTACATGCAAATATTCTTTTAACTTAAATTTATAGATAATTATTTGTATTACTAGATAATTGTTTATTCTTATTAATAGAAAATATTTATTTTTTATTATTTTATTTTTCTTAAAAGATGTATACTTATTTACTCAAAAATTATTAAAATATTATATAAAGTACTATTTATCTAGCATATTATTGGTTTTGTGTTGGATTTTTTAAATTAAAATCAACTCTTGACTTGTGTTTCTATTTTCTGGGGTTTTTTTAGCAATTTTAAAGAATGTTTTTTTTTCCTTTTTTAAGGTTCTAGTACTCAATATAACACAAACTCATAGTTGTTTTTTGTAATGAGAAGAAGATTAAAAAATGGAGAATTAAAAACACACTTTGCAACCACCAACTATTATTTCTTTGAGTGTTAAAGTGTTTCCTTTCTCTCTTATAATAAACTTTTAAATTGGTTGAAGAAAATCATTGAAACCATAGTTAATTTCAGAATCTTCAATGAATGCATTCTTCCTTATTAGATAGAAAAGACATAAAATATAATAAATCATTCAATTTTTTATACATAATATTGTGTAGTTCTTTTACAAGCATTATACTTATCCTTTGTATATGCTAAAAATTGGAAAGTAAATAAAAAATATTGTGATCTTATTCCAATGCCTACATAACTCAAGAAATAATCAAAGTACACAATAATTAAATTCAAATCAAACAATAATAAATGTTACCACACAATGATGTTTATTCCTTGGTGTGTTGAGATGTGGATTGCTCAAGAGTCTCAAGCATAACCTTGGTTGCAATGGCGTGATAAGAGCTCAATTCTAGAGAGTAAATTTGCATAAAAATGGATCCTTTTTGGTTGGGATGAGGCTTTATTTATAGATTTTTGGTGATGGAGGGATAAGGATTTGATTTTGGAAATAAGGATTTGATTTTGGAAATAAAGATTTAATTTTTGCTTTATTTGATCAAAAGAGAAATAAATCAAGAAGATAAAATAAAATTTGAAAATATAAAAGGGATTTGATTTTTATTTTAAAAGGAGACAAAGAATGAGAGGATAATTGATCTAATTAATTTAATTAATTAGATACACATAGTTAGAAATCGAAAGAAATCAAGAAGATAAGATGAGATATGACATGATAATTGATAAGATTATCTAATTAATTTAATTAATTAGATACACACAAGTTAGAAATGGAAAGAAATCAAGAAGAAGATAATTTATTAATTAAATAAATATTTGGTTTATTTAATTAATGTTGGAATATGATTTAATTAATTAAATAATTATAAATTATTTAATTAACATTAAAAATGAATTAATTAATTGTAAATTATTTAATTAATGCTAAGAAGTGGGAAAATTAATTTAATTAAATAATTAAGAATTATTTAATTAATGTGAAAGTATAGAAAATGAATAATTAAGTTGGGAAGTAATGAGAATGTGATGTAGTGAAAATGCATTGGCAAATTTTAGGTGTCTACATTTTGCCCTTCTTTGAGATGGTGTTGCAAAGTTGTAAAGGGAAAATTTTGGATAGGTTTGATTAGATGGTTTGTTTGGGCCTATCCTCCTTTCACCATTACATTCAAGGACTTTGGGTCAAGTGGCAATGCACTATCAGACCCTTGGTCACTTAGGAATGCAAGAAACTTAGATTTGTGTGATTTGATTGTCAATTATGCTCAATTATACATCAAAACCCTAATTATGCAAATACGGAAGCAAATAGACAAATTACTAAAAATGCTGCGACAGGAAAATGTAAAATGACAGATAAACGTGCACCTATTTTCAAAGTTTGGGATGCGGAACAGTTGGGGACTAATGAGCAAGCGTCGTAGACCAGTGCCTTGATTTCTATCAAGATCTGGGAACTTGATCTGCAACCTATTCCTGTTGTCACAGAGATTTTTTCGTTGCAGGAATTGGAGGACTTATGAGCGGGCACCCGAGTCTAGGGCCCTATTTTCAACACTTTCTTGCAACTCCACTTTTCCTGCTTCTTCAACCTGTAACCTACAATCACAAAAAAATGGAGAGGGGGTTGCGGTGTTTAGAGGCTTGCCTTAGTCAAGCCCCGGAGAGGCATTCAAGTCTTCCGAACACCGTTGTCAGAGAGAGTGCATGCCCTTGGGAGGCAGAGGTAAAAACCAAATGATCAATTCTTAAAAACACAAATGATGTCACCTTGTAGTGAAGATCTCAAGGAAGGAAGAAACTCTTCATGCCATGAGGCGATGGATGCTCAAATCTGCAAATACAAACACATAAACAACACAATATCTGCTCTTGCTACACAATGAATGCCTTGAATCACTTCTACACAAGCTCATGAATCAAAATTGCCATCTAATGTCCATCTAGTTTACAAATGAATGCCTAAACATGCTTATATATGCAACTACAAACACTCCCGCCAAGAATTTCGTAATTTAAACTTACTGTGTCGACATAAGACCTAAATAATGGTCACAAGCCAACACTTAAAATTTGGGCCTGACCCAAAATAGGGTAGGACTAGGGTGCGGGCGCCCAAGTCCTCCCTCCCTATTTTGGTCAGGGTTAGGTTCAAGGGATCCCCCTATGTCCCATTTGTCATGAAACTTAGGATTCATTTCATCAGGATGTCAAAATGTGATGCAAGATGTCCTAAATGCAGATAAAAGATCTGAGAGCTAAACCTTATGAGGGAAAAGCCCCCAAGGGGACATTTACTAATGTTACATTTAGCCCACACTTTAATGTATGTATAAACGCAAGGCCAATACATGCATTAAAGTATGGTCAACAAACACAACAAACACGCCAAGCACAGAGAAGACACACCAAACACATTGAAGACATTGACATGCACACAAAACATGGAAAACGCGGCAGATGCATAGAAGACAGTTAATGCATTGAAGACATGAATGATTTCTTTTCTTTTTCTTTTTCTCATATATATGAAATGCAAATGCAAGTACAAGGAAAGTAAACACACCTCCCATAATGCAGGAAGCATTCATTGTGCTAGTCTTTAAACTACATATATGGGGCAACACACATGCAAGACACGTCAAACCTCCCAAAATGCAGGAAGCACTCATCGCGCTGGTCTTTAGACTACATATGGGGCAACAAAGCAAGCATGCCAAACACACACACTTTGAAGACACGGAGAAAACACGGCAGACAAGCAATGGAGTGTTCCTATTTATAGGCTCATCACCATCTCAGGCACATTATAGGTACACACCGACACTTGGGCTTCACCACAACAATCGCCGAAGACACACTTAAGGGTTGAGTTAGTAACAGAATAGCTCCCCGCCTCCCAATGAGGACTTTTTGAAAATGACAGGCTGGGCACTCTCCACAAGAGATACACCACCCCCACCTCTATAGAGGGCTTAAGATGATTGATTGATTGATTGATTGCAAACAAACTCAGAGTGTAGGAAGTACTCATCGCACTAGTCTTTAAACTGCACCTGAGGACAAGCACGTTGCTAACATCTACAACAAACAACTTACCTTATATATGCCCCCACCTTAAGGTGGTTGATATCACACATCGATATCAAGCATGTTAAGGTAGAAAGAAAACACACAAGGGAACACATATTTTTGCAAAGCTCATGCCCCCCGGAGGTGACATGTACTTTACGATCGCCAAATGTTCCCACAAACACATCCCTGCAAGAAACATGTTAGTGTCCACATAATCATGATAAACAACAACATCAATGCATATGATCAATCACACAAAGAGCTAAGGTTATACTAAAAATTCAAAGATCACGGATAACTGTGGGGCTATATCATGAAAATCTCATAACTGAGTGTCACCAAGGTGAGATTCAAAGACCAACAAAGTGCATGAAGCAGCAATATTGTTAAAGTTTGTAAGTGAGATAAAAAAAATCATCAAAATCACTATGCAGAAAGCATGGAGTGCTTTTACTAGCCAAGCATCGGATAATATGTACAACCCCATCGTCATATTAGGAACTAAGTCCAATTTTTTATTCCTCGCTAAAGGGACGCTAGGTCCGCATTAGTATAAATGTTTTTCGTCATTTGCCCGCTAGATAGAAACACTAGAGGAAGGGAAACTATAAATAAGATTGGAGAAACAAGTGTCTTAGGGACAGTCATGTACGAGGGTGCCCCCAAGTCACCAATCGCAATGTTATGTCCATAAGACACAACACACAACAATGAAATCAAAGAGAGGCAATATAGAAGAATGATGATACAAATAGAAGAAGGTCACAATAGAGGTTGTCTCCTGGTATCTCGGACCTTACAAGAGAATCAGGGGTCATCCCAGGAGGCCTAAACAACACATAACACATCACGGGGGAAGCACATCATGAGAGAGATAAAGGGTTAGAAATACTTACCTGTATGGAGATTCATGTTAGAAGTTATTGTCGGGGAGGTGATGTTCTTCCCATATCCAAATGCTAGAAAGAGATGTAAGTTGTTCCATTTGTCTGTCTAATGTACTTTGGTTATTTTCTCATCCTTGTAAGGATAACAGGGGAGGAATCTCAACATGAATATCATCTCTTCGTGGACTAGGTGGGTTATGAAATTGTTCCTTATCCACATCGATCACACCAAATAGGTCAAGATAGTCAAAACAGTCTTACATTGTCACAATGTCATCCATTAATGCTTCACTTTGGCTAGGGGCATTATTGGAATTACTAGAGCTATCCCTAGTTTTCTCTTCTGAGTTGTCTGAATGTTCAGTTACAGGAGAAGTAGGGTAGCTTGTGAATTCATCATCACTCCCATAATCATTGTCAATGTCATCACCATATGTTTCAGCTATTAATTCCAAACTATTAAGAGAAGTGTCATGCTCTTCATTCAAAGTGTGTTTTATCAGTTCTTCTACTACCCAAGGGTATGTATTTATGAGAGATATGAAGTTGTTAAGATCAGATACATAGTCAAGGATTTCGAAGGAAGATGACACAAATATATCCTTGTGATACATAGCTTGTATATAAGTAATGGCATGAGGATGCATACTGAGAAATTTGTAGAGATTTTCAAATTTTGTGATATATGCATGTAAAGATTCCAAAGAGCATTGAGAGGACGAGGTCATGAGTGCCAAAATCAGATTTTAAAAGTTTTTCAAAAGATATGCAAAAGACAAGTGCAAAACTATATGCAGAAATGACCTAAAATGCTTGGTTTTTTGTACTTTTTTAATGCAAATATATGAAAGAAAAGGTGTTGTAAATATTTTGATCAGGGGCAGAAAATAATATGTCTGATATGAGTCTAATACAGCAATAATATCCTTCACAACACACTTTTGATGCAAACCTAGAATGACGACAAGTCAAAACCTAGTGAAAATGCCCTAAAGTATGCAATTTTTCACAATTTTTTAATCCCAAGACCTAATGAAAGAGGTGTTGTATTTTATGAGATGTAGAAAATAATAGCAATGATATCAGTCACCTACAATCATAAAATCTTTTACAACACGCTTGGAGTGCAATCTAGGTCAAACCCTATATAGCAAAATGTGCAATTTTTCATCAAATTTTCAATACAAGAGCCCAATAAAAAGGTGTTGTAAAGATTTTTAGGAGGGGCAAAAGATAATAACCCTAATAATAGCCCATTAATGCAAAATATTCTTCACAACATGCCTATGGTGTAAAATTAGAGAGTCGATAAGGCCAAATCTACTAAAAATCAAGGTTTTTCAAGCCCTAGGCATAGGATCTTAATGCAAAATGCTATATGAATGTATTACAATCTAATTTATGATGAAAATTATTTCTACTTAGATATGAAAATGATTTTCAAACCCTACAATGCAAAATGCAAGTGCAAATCTAATGAAAAATTAATGAAAATGCTAGTTTTTGTTGAAATTCTCTATGTAAAAATGCAAATTTTTGAGATCTAAATGCAAATTTACACTAAAATGCAACACTACAGAAAAATGCAATTTTGAATGAGTGTCTAAGATCAGTAGAAATTTTTGAAACAAGATTTTACCTACAAACCCTAGTTTTTGAAATTACTAGGTTATATGCAAAATTCAAATTTTCCCACAAAACCCTAGCAATTTTATGATGAAAATGCAATGCAAGTGATTGAATTTTTGTAATTTTCTACAATTTATCTTAGATCTAATGTAAAAATAAAAAATTTGATGAAATTCAAATTAATTGATGCAAAATAGAAACCCTAGAATGCGATTTTTTTTGTAATTTTTCCAATGCAATAAGATGAATGATGATATGAATGAATAAAATCAATGCAAATCTGAAGCAAAATAATCAGCAAGGTGCAAAAAAGTCCAACAACACGAGTTCAACAAAATGTAAAGGGGAAATTTTGGATAGGTTTGATTAGATGGTTTGTTTGGGCCTATCCTCCTTTCACCATTACATTCAAGGACTTTGGGTCGAGTGGCAATGCACTATTAGACCCTTGGTCACTTAGGAATGTAGGGAAACTTTTATTTGATTATCAATTATGCTCAATTATATATCAAAACCTTAATTATGCAAATACAAAAGCAAACAGACAAATTACTGAAAATGCTGCGATAGGAAGATGTAAAATGACAGATAAACGTGCACCTGTTTTCAAAGTTCAGGAAGCAGAACAGTCGGGGACTAATGAGCGGGCACCCTAGTCCAATGCCTTGATTTATGTCAGGATCTGGGAACTTGATCTACAACCTGTTCCTGCTGACACAGAGATTTCTCCGTTGAACTGGAGGACTAATGAGTGGGCGCTCGAGTCCAGGGCCCTATTTTCAACTCTGATCTACAAATTTGACACTCTGCAACACTCTCTTGCAATTCCACTTTTCTAGATTCTTCAACCTATAACCTGCAATCACAGAAAAATGCGGAGGGGGTTGTGGTGTTTAGAGGCTTGCCTCAGTCAAGCCCCGAAGAGACATTCAAGTCTTTCGAACACCGTTGTCAGAGAGAGTGCATACCCTTGGGAGGCAAAGGCAAAAACTAAATGATAAATGCTCAAAAACACAAATAATGTCACCTTGTAGTGAAGATCTCATGGAAGGAAGAAACTCTTCATGCCATGAGGAGATGGATGCTCAAATCTACAAATACAAACACATAAACAACACAATATCTTCTCTTGGTACACAATGAATGCCTTGAATCACTTCTACATAAGCTCATGAATCAAAATTGCCATCTAATGTCCATCTAGTTTACAAATGAATACCTAAACATGCTTATATATGCAACTATAAACACTCTCGCCAAGAATTTTGTAATTCAAACTTACTGTGTCGGCATAGGACCTAAATAACGGTCACAAGTTGACACTTAAAATTTGGGCCTGACCCAAAATAGGGCAGGACTAGGGTGTGGGTGCCCAAGTCCTCCCTCCCTATTTTGGTTAGGGTTAGGTTCAAGGGATCCCCCTAGGTCCCATTTGTCATGAAACTTAAGGTTCATTTCATCAGGATGTCAAAATGTGATGCAAGATGTCCTAAATGCAGATGAAAGACCCAGGAGCTAAACCTTATGAGGGAAAAGCCCCCAAGGGGACATTTTTTTACGTTACAGAAGTAACATCATTTCAAAGAAGTTTAAAACGTAGTGTGGTGTTGGATAGAAGAAGACTTTGGTTTAGAAGAATATGATTGGAAAAAAGTGATTGGATTAGAGATGGTGATGCCCCAGTCACTTGAAGCGAAGGTGACAAGGAAAGATAATGGTAAGTTAATGAATAAGTTGAATGATGATGATGCCCCCTTGAGAGGATAGGTAGGTTCAAAGAACACATATGTGTTCTAGAAATGAAAGGAGAGGAAATTGTTAGTAGGTAGAGAGATTTAGATGAAGATGAAAAAGTTAGATGAAAGATGGAAGAATGACGAGAGAAGAATGGATGCATTGATGTAGGATGATATAAGAATAGAAGAATTGATCAAATTGTGAAAGCTATAAATATTTATTAGGATGGATGGGTGAGATGGATGGGATGATTTGTTTTAGGTTATGCTGGAAAAATATAAAGAGCAATCCTTCTTTTGATATAGCATATGGATGTTATGCACCAGGGTATATAAGACCAAGGTGACGATGTATCTAATGCATAAGATAGACACATGAAAAGATAAAGGTCACAAGCAACCCTATACCAAATAGCACCATGATATTGAAGACCATGATATTGTTGTGGTAGGTAGGTTACAAAGACCAATGCAAATGCAAGACAAAAGATGCAAGATAAAAAGATACAAGATAAGATAAAAGATACTATTGGGAAAAAGATAATTAAATAAGAATTGACTAGATAGGAGCCACCCAAGATCTAGGACTTCATGAAAGCACAAGAGAGACAATGAGAAAATAATTCTATTCTATAAATGAATACAAAATTGTTTATCTTATGTTACAATGTACTTGAAGAGCCTTGCTTATAAAGACAAGGATGAGAGTAGTCATGTGACAAGTGTCTTAATCTTATGACACATGTCAACTATAGCACATGTGTAGGATAAGACAACTATAAGATAACTATCAACACATAGCTACAACTAGACACAACTAGAAACATATAGTAGACTCACTAAGTCAACTTAACATGTGAATTATGTATGAGTCTATTATTTAACTAATAAATAGTTAAATAATATGAATTAATCTCACAACAAGGGAAACTAGATAGGAAATATCCCTATTCACATTAACACCCCCCCTTAAATGCAACTTAGGGAGAAGTTGTCTAATGCAAAGATGGATAGGTCCTGGCTACTAGGCCATGTTAGGTACCCATGTACAACAAATCCCAAGTGGAGTAAAGGAGAAAACCTCATGGGAAAAAACTCCTCTCTAAAAGTGAGAATGCATACAAACATGTACAAGTGATGGAATGATAGAAGAATCAAGACCCCCCAAATACAACATACATCACATATATACAATCTATAGCCCCCCCATAAGAGGGAAAGAATAAGACAAGATGCCCCCCCAAGAATGAAGTAGCTCATGTGCCAATGGTGAGTGCTTGAAGAAGAAGACCAAAGAGGATCCAAAACCTGCAAACAACATTCCTCCCCTTGGGAAGAAACCAATCCACTGGTGTATGTCAAAGAAACTTCAACTCCATAACAAGAGATGAGGGAAGAAGTCTCATGAAATATGATGTCGCTAAAAATTGTTCATGTCTCCATGTTGATGCCGAATGATACCACAATCATTTCAGGAATCTCAGGCCTCACTGATGAAAGTGACAATCTAGGATCTAGTGGAAACTAAAAATCATCAAGCTCCAAAGACAAAGATGGGTTAACAATAGTTTTGCTATGATTGTCATCAAAGAGGAGAGATAACCCCTCAAATGTGTCCTCCAAATCTAGAAGATGGGACTCACAAAACAAATCTGAAATACATGTCAAGTACTCATCCCACAAAGCTATATCTGAAAGACAAAAAGCATCCTATTGAACTGAAGCACTGAACTCTAAAGAAGCAAGAGGTGGAGAAGATGGAAGTGTAGCACATGTCTTAAGAACCGATGAAGAGGCAAGAATACCAAGGTTCAAGTTACCAAACTTCTCCTCTAAAATGTGATTCACAAAAGGAGGGTGAATGTCAATAAATGGATCTGAATCATCATCAAGAGAGAAACCATGAAAGGTGTATGGCCAGGATGTATGATCAACCACCCTGGTAGCAATAAGCTATGTGCTCTCCAAGTCTCTGATAATAACCAACTCAAGTGTGAACTCCACTATCTTTCTTGTACCACTATAAGTAATTTGATATACGAAAAAAAATTTATTGGTCAAAGAAGGCACACAAAGTACATCATTGAAAGTACCTTCACCAATATCAATAGTCCCTCCCAATTACATTCATATATGTGTTATTGCCCATCAAGATAGGTGGCATATCACACAACACAAATGAAGAAAACATATCCTTGGAAGAAGCCATATGATGAGAAGCACCTGAATCAAGAAGCCATTTACTCGATGTAGAACTTGTACTTGCACAAAGTATTTTACCTTTATGTTTGTGATCCTTAGCTTTCCTTGCATAACCTAATTCAGAAAGTTCTGGCCATGTAGATGTAGAAGGAGTAGAAGAAGAACCATGTGATGGAAGATTGTTCTTTTGAACAAGTTGCATCAACATGTCAATCTATTTCTTAAAATAATTATGTTCATCATGCCCTAATTTCTTACAATAAGCACATATAGGCTTCTCCTTCTTAGGTGAATTTTGTGATTGATCTGTTTGTGGATTTTTCTTAGATTTCTTTTGTTTCTTGTCAGAAGTACTTGATGCTTTCCATTGCTTAGGTTGTCCAACCACCAAAGCATGAGTCTGTGATGGCTTAATGATACCCATAGAAAGAAGCTTATTTTGCTCATGCATTAACATCTTAGAAAAGGATGCAAATGAAGGCATAGTGAAAGTAAAACCCACAATTAACCTATGAGTGTGAAAGCTAGAAACAAAAGTTGCATATTGAGGATCAAGTTTATTCAACACATTGTAGATCAACTAGATGTCCTTTTTCTCAATACCACATGCTTGACATTGTGCTCTTAGATCATTAACCTTAGTTATTGTTGTACCCACCCAAAAAAATTCAAACTATGATGCAAGACCGTGTATGTCATTTGTCAAAAATTATTAAAAAGTCAAGTTGTGTCATCAGATAGACATAGTCATGTCTTGTCGTAGTCACCTATATCAAAATTTCATGTCCTTCACCTTGTCATGTCGAAGTCTTTCGTTGTGTTGTATTTTGTTCATTAAATTTTAATTTTACTTTATTCATAATTAATCATGTAAATTATTAATTATTTACTAAATTAAAATTAAATTTGTGTTGTGTTAAGTATTGTTATTGTCTAAAAATTAAAAAATCCATAAAAAATAGAAAACATTATTATTTTTAAGGGTTTATTATTAATAATAAACTATGATTAAAAATAATAAGTAAAAAATATAAATTACAAATTATAAACACATGTTATTTTTATAATATCTACTAATAATAGTTATTATTAAAAATAAAAATAAAAAAAATCTAAAACTTATAAAACTTATTATTATTATTAATTATTAATAATAATAAATGTTGTTATTAATAGTTATTTAAAAATAATAGTAATCCTAAGGCAAAATTAAAAAATAAAAAGCCGAGCACTTACATGTGGCGTGATAAATGAGGTATTGAAAAATAAAAAATCAAATGAGAAATACTTCTTCAACGTTTATAAAGCCAAAATAAAAAAAATCAAAGTCGTGCAAGTGAAGTTAAAAATAAAAAACCATGAGTGTTTCCACACTTAATATAAAAAAAAAAACTTAAAAAAAAAATTGTTGAGTGCAAAAAAAAAAAAATTTGTTGAGTTCTTTAAAAGCACGTTTTATCAAAAGTCTTTTGCAAAAATAATAGAAGTGCATAAATTAAAAACATTGGGCACTCTGCAGAAAAATTAAAAATCAAACGCTTCAAGACTCATGCGCCTGTATAAGGCTTATAAAATAAAGTATAAATAATGGAGAGCTTTCTTAAAAATCAAAAGGCAAATCAATTGAAGCACACATTCCTTATAAAGGCCTTGTAAAAGGTTATAAAAAAATCAAATCAAATCAAAGGTTGAGCGCTTCCAAAGCACATTCTCACATGCTTCAATAGAAGAAAACGCGTGCGTGTGAGGTGGGACGCTCCTCCAAGCCAAAATCCACTCCTCTGCAGAAGACTGGCATCTCAGACCAGCGAGGAATGATGAAACATTTCAACACTAAAGATGAAGAAAAGCACGCAGTTAAAGAGAGGAAGCTCCAAAGCACTCCAGGCATATTCAAGCGCATTCATACAGGTCCAAATGCACCTTCAGGTGCCAAGAAGGGAGAAAAAACCATGCCTCAGATGCAAGTAGCGCCATTATGAGGAGTCAAACGCATTCAATAGCGAGTAGAGGCAGGCTTCCTGATTTCTAAATGCCATAGTAACTCTTCGAACATGCCAAATCAAATAAATGGAGTCTCTGTTATTGCAAAAAAACCTCAGTCAAGAAGCATTCACTTCAGAGAGTTAAATGCCTATGAAAAAAGAATTGAAGCTCTTCATATTGGCTAAATCATGCGCTCAACGCATAATGAAGTTCTTTTATTCAAGGATAATTGCTCCAAGTTGAAGTGCCCAATAGCTGCTCCAAATCGTCAAACAAAGATCAAAACACACCTGAAGGGCCATTTCAGCAACAAGATGAAAAAACATGTCTATGAAGAGGCAAATCACCATTCAGCAAGGTAAAATTCTAGTCCAAAGGAAGAAAATTCCCATGCCAATATGAAAGCCTTAAAATGTTCACAACAGAGAAAGACGCCTCTGGCTGGTTTAAATGCATCTATATGAAGAATGGAGCTGATCAAATAGAGGATTGCACTTAATTTTTAGGTTAAGATGCCTCTATGAAAGTCTTTTAGCACCAAACTAGCATAAAACTATGCTTGTATAAACTCTCTCAAATGCTTCTTTCATGAATATTTTCTTCCATGTGTCATATCACAAGGAGAAGAAGCATCTTCATGATGAAGAATCACATGCCATATCAAAAGATAAAGGTGTTTACTTCAAAAAAATACACATCACACCTTTCCAAAGACCAAAGGTATTCTAAATAAACATAGCCGTGCCTCATTACCAAGTCAAGCTACACTGAAAGCGGAGGCGTCTTTAGGCAGCACTCAGTGAAAAATCGGAAGGAAGTTCAAACGCTCTTTCAAAGAGCAAAAGAGCAAAAAGTGCTAACAAATATGCCTTATCAAAGTAATAGCAAATTAAAGAAAATTTCAAATGGTCTACTCAAGGATAAGGCACCTTCATCGAGATTCAAACAGCTAAAAGATCCAAAGCATTTACCAAAGTTAGCTTCAAGTTCGCCTGTCATGCTGGAGGATATGAGTGCAAAGTTAGGTTCACCACAAATTTAATCTTCAGATTAGCTGAAGGTTGCATGGTTTCATAGTTTTAATCAATAGTTGAACTCGCAATTGCATGTTTGCAATTTATATTTAATTGGAGCAGATATTTGTAATAAGTGTGCATGTCACACAAGCAGTAGTCAACTAGGGTAGTAGTCCAGTTATTTATATTATTTTATTCTCACGCTTTTTTTTGTAAAGTAGTATAAATAAGTGCTTTTGCACAAGCACAAGGGATGGAATTTTGGTGAGATTTTTCTAAGAGATTTTAGGAGACAGATTTTAGAATTCAACTTCATTGTTAGTTAGCTTTTTTCGAAGCTTTCTAGCAATTAGCTTTCCAGTTTTCAGTATTCGAGTGTTTAGTATCCAGTATTGTATTCAATCAGTGAATAAAAGCAATGACAATTCTCATGCCTCTACTTGCTTAAATTGTTATTTGTCCAATATTAACCTGATCGTGTTATTATTTTGTTCATTTAATGGATTTCAGTATGCCTATTTTGCTTCCAAGTATCCATTAAAATGTGTTATTTGTGTTGAGGATTAAGTTGGTTCAAAAAACTTATGAACTTTGCGTCAGGTGAAATTATAAGTCGTATCTTTGCATCGTCTTATGATTGATTTAATCAAAGCCTTCGTAGATCTTTTTATCCAAATCATGTGTACTTGCCCTACTCAACCTCTAAATTTAGCTAAGTAGTGCAAGCATGTAGCTTAGGTTTTGATTCCAGTCAGAAAGCATAAATCTTTGCTTCATTGTTGAATGAGTGTTTCTGCCTTTCACACATTGCAAACCAAAAAGATTGTAAAGTTTATAGTCAAGTTTTATTTTACAGGGAGCTTACCCTACAAATTTGAAGAGCGGTTCTACTACACATCTGTCCATTTTTCTTTCCCACTGAAAGGTGCGAAATTAAACGCTAATAATTTTTGGCAACTCTACTAGGGATCGACATAAGACCTCCATCTTATCGATTGCACAAAGGTCCAGAGTTTGTGCAAATTTTTTAGTTTCAGCAAAAGACTTCCTATGGCGGATCAAGAAGGCAATCACATCAATAATTGCCCACCTCGGCCATGGGGAAATCCGATCGGTCCATTGGCACGAGTAGAAAATCATGAGCTTCCTAAAGGATCAAAAAGTTTCCTGAAGTTTCATGGTGATGGCAAGCAACATCCTGATGAGCACATTTCTGCCTTCACCATCGTCTGTAGGATTCTCAACATTGAACATGAAGATGTTGCAGTGTGTTTGTTTGTGGAAACATTGCAAAGCTCAGCAACTAAATGGTTTAATCACCTTGCTACCGAATCTATCACAAGTTGGGAGTTGATGAGGGGGAAATTTCTCGCCTGTTTCAATCCTGTAGAAGACAATCATGTCTTGTTTGCACAATTCTCAAACATCAAGAAAGATAGAAGTGAGTCGATGCGAGAGTTCATGGCCAAATTCAACAGTCTTGTTGGAAACGTTGCAAATACCTTGAAGCCTTCATCTAAAATTCTGCTAAGTTGTTTCACAAATGCACAATCTTCAAAAGTTTCTTTCTACCTCAAGCAAAGACACGCTACAAAGCTATAAGAAGCTCAGGAGTATGTTGTTGAATTAGAGGATCACATGATCACCTCGGGAAAGATACAAAGAGATTCCATCAAGCCATTAGTGCCCTTGAATGTTGTACCACTTCGGCAAGTTCCATCTCCTTCAAGTGGGCAAAATTCTTTCATTAACTATGTTAGTGATCAACCTACTTCACCTGTGCGTCAAGTATCACCTGTGCGAGAAGAGGCAGATGTGTCTTCCACAATACAAATCTACTACTTGTTCCATGCAACAAACCAACATGATGGAGAAAGTTGCCCAGAGATGAGAAGATTCATGCAAATATTAAAAGCATCAAATGAAAATCAAGGGTTTTCGGATAATCCTAAACATCTTTTAGACGAATCCGATGGCGGCTCTATGATGGGATTTACCCAGTGTAAATCAAATGTTAGAAGGAATCATTTTCCTAACTCTATTTTAGGCAACATCATGTGTTTGCACATGGAACATGAATGTTCATCAGAAGCTAAAAATTTGCATAATTTCTTTGAATATGAAGAAGGAGCGTTGATGGAAGAACCTGAAGAAATTCATGACTTGCATACTTTCTCTGAGGAGGAAGAAGTGCAACACATCTCTCAAGAGTGAAATTGTAAAGAAGAAGAAATCATATGTTCTGAAGAGAGAAATGTTGAATCCAATTTGTTCTTGTCATCATTTGAAGGATGGTTTGAAAAATCTGCATCAGATACACTCAAAGGAGAAAAGACCAAACAAGTGTTGCAATTGGAGTAATCCTGAATGAGATCTTCATTTTGAAGATGATTCAACATTGGAGGCATTTATCAAATCAAGAGATCATATGGAAGATTCATCATTGGATCTCAACAATTTTCTACATCACTTGGAGAGTGAATCTTCAGTAGAAGATACTGTAAAAAAAATTTGCAGTGTAGTCCATCTTCATCTTCGTCTCTAAAAGATTCTATACAAACTGGTGAAGAGGATATTGCTAGACTTTCAGGAGATATCCATGAACCTATGCAAGAAGAACACATCATCGATGTGATAAAATCAACACAAGAAGCAACATATGAAGAAGCTCGTGAAGGAGAAGAGCTCATGGAATATTTAGTCTTGGTCACCAAAGAGAATCAATTGGAGAAGTCAGAAATTCTTGACAAGTGTGTTGTAAGATATGTCGTGTGTGAGATCAATCAAGTAGATGAAGAAGAAGCACAAATCTTAGAAGAATCTTTCCTTGATCTTGCTCGCATGTTAGAAGAGGATAAGTGTGTTGTTGCCGAAGATGAGATGCTACCATATATCCACATTCATGGTCTCAAGGATACATTTATTGAAAGAGATTGCTCTATGGAGGTTGATAAGATTCAAAATGATGGATGGTGAAGTGAGCTACTAGGTGAAGATGTTATCCAGCAAGTGTACTTTGATGATGATTAGGAGCTCAAAGATTCAGATCTTGATGATTTATCACATTCAGATTCTAAGGATTGGATGGATGAAGCTGACATGATTGATGAAAATGATGAAGAAGTACCTAAATCACTAGATAAATTAATGATAACAGTTGTGGATCCAGTAAGCTAAGAACCAGTGATGGAAATTTTATATGAGCAACTTCAACCTTTTCCAAAGGATGACTCATGGACTGAGTTCAAGGTTGCATATGTTGAAGACATGGATGAAGAACGTCAAGTTCCATATGTGGTAGTTACCATTCCCACAAGCATACATTGGCCACAAGACCTTGCTTCATATCTTCAGAAGGAGGTTATGTACCTTCACCTGTTGCAGAGGTTTTTCACTATGGAAGAAGATATTCACTAGAGCTCATGCACATCAATCAGTTCATCATGAACTTCTCATGGCATGATCATGTCTACCCACCTAAATCATGGCTCTTCAAGAAGGTGTTGCAGAGGAAGAAAGATTGTGCTGCCAAGACAAATTTCCCAGCTCAAGACAAGAGGTTCTTATTTTTCTGAACCTGTTGATGGTTTTGTGTAATAGTTTTTGTTCTTCTGGTCCTCGCTCGAAAAAAGAGCTTTTGTGTGTGTCATGTGTTTGTGTTGTGTTTCCTTAATCAATTTTGTTAGATGTTTTGTTAAATGATTTAAGAATGTTAAAAGTTATGTTAGGTGATTTAGGAATGTTGTGTTTTGTTAGGTGATTTAGGAATGTTGTTTTTAGGTGATTTAGGCTTGTTTTGACTCTATTGCCCAACTAATAAGGCATTGGTCTATGTGTAAAATCCTAATATTGTACGGTTCTCCTATGCCGCAAGTATACGCTGTGGTGCCCATATAGAGCCAATTGTTGTACCCACCCAAAAAAATTTGAACTATGATGCAAGATCGTGTATGTCATTTGTCAAAAATCATTAAAAAGTCAAGTTGTGCCATCAAATGGACATAGTCATGTCTTGTTGTAGTCGCCTCTATCAAAATTTCATGTCCTTCACCTTGTCGTGTCGAAGTCTTTCGTTGTGTTGTATTTTGTTCATGAAATTTCAATTATATTTTATTCATAATTAATAATGTAAATTATTAATTATTTACTAAATTAAAATTAAAATTGTATTGTGTTAAGTATTGTTATTGTCTAAAAATTAAAAAATCCATAAAAAATAAAAAATGTTATTATTTTAAGGGTTTATTATTAATTTATTATTAATAATAAACTATGATTAAAAATAATAAGTAAACAAATAAAAATTATAAATTATAAATTATAAAAACATGTTATTTTTATAATATCTACTAGTACTAGTTATTATTAAAAATTAAAAAAATCTAAAACTTATTATTATTTCAATTATTATTAATAATAAATGTTGTTATTAATAGTTATTTAAAAATAATAATAATCCTAAGGCAAAATTAAAAAATAAAAAAACCCGAGCACTTGCATGTGGTGTGATAAATGAGGTATTGAAAAATAAAAACTCAAATGAGAAATACTTCTTGAACGTTTATAAAGCTAAAATAAAAAAAATCAAAGTCATGCAAGTGAAGTTAAAAATAAAAAATAATGAGTGCTTCCACGCTTAATATAAAAAAAAACTTAAAATAAAAATTGTTGAGTGCTTTAAAAGCACGTTTTATCAAAAGTCTTTTGCAAAAATAATATAAGTGCATAAATTAAAAACATCGGGCACTTTGCAGAAAAATTAAAAATCAAACGCTTTAAGACTCACACCCCTGTATAAGGCTTATAAAATAAAGCATAAAAATGGAGAGCTTTATTAAAAATCAAATGGCAAATCAATTAAAGCACACATTCCTTGTAAAGGCCTTGTAAAAGGTTATAAAAAAATCAAATCAAATCAAAGGTTGAGCACTTCTAAAGTGCATTCTCATAGGCTTCAACAGAAGAAAACACGCATATGTGAGGTGGGATGCTCCTCCAAGCCAAAATCCACTCCTCTGCAGAAGATTGGTACCTTAGACCAGCGAGGAATTAGAAACATTTCAATGCCAAGGATGAGGAAAAGCGCACAATTAAAGAGAGGAAGCTCCAAAGCACTTCAGGCATATTCAAGTGCATTCATACAGGTCCAAACGCACCTTCAAGCACCAAGAAGGAAGAAAAAACTGTGCCTCAGATGCAAGTAGCGCCATTATGAGGCGTCAAACACGCTCAGCAACGAGTAGAGGCGGGCCTCCTGATTTCTAAATGCCATAGTAACTCTTCGAACATGCCAAATC
Organism: Cunninghamia lanceolata; assembly: GCA_027924645.1. Lineage (NCBI taxonomy): Eukaryota > Viridiplantae > Streptophyta > Pinopsida > Cupressales > Cupressaceae > Cunninghamia > Cunninghamia lanceolata. The sequence continues at coordinate 328,916 of BSBN01001750.1, forward strand.
AAATAAATGGACTCTGTTATTGCAAAAATGCCTCAGTCAAGAAGCACACTTTAGATAGTTAAATGCCTATGAAAAAAGAATTGAAGCGCTTCATATTGGCTAAATCATGCTCTCAACGCATAATGAAGTTCTTTTATTCAGGGATAATTGCTCCAAGTTGAAGCGCCCAATAGTTGCTCCAAATCGTCAAACAAAGATCAGAACATGCCTGAAGGTCATTTCAGCAGCAAGATGAAAAAACATGTCTATGAAGAGGCAAATCACCATTCAGCAAGGTAAAATTCCAGTCCAGAGGAAGAAAATTCCCATGCCAATATGAAAGCCTTAAAATGTTCACAACAGAGAAAGATGCCTCCAGCTGGTTTAAATGCATCTATATGAAGTATTTAGGGTAAAATTGGATCTATCAATCTTTTGTGGTTTAGAGTTAAAATCCTCCTTTCACCCTAACATTGAAGGATCTAGGGTCGAGTGGTGAGCACTATCATACCTTAGAGTCGCTTGCAAATGAGGGGAAGCTTGGATTAGGGAATTTAATTATTAATTTTCCTTCTCTTATGTCCAATTAACCATTAAAACCGTAATTATGCAAATATGGCAACAAATTGACGGAAGACAAAAAAAGCTCTTGCAGACGGGAGTAAAATGACAAATCATAGAATACCTATTTTCGAGGTTCCGAGGTGGAATAGTCGGGGACACTGGTGTGGGTGCCCAAGTCCAAGGTACCTACTTTTTCAAGGAATCTGGACCTTCTTCCAACACTGATCAACCTTGTAACTTCGATTTTCTGGAAACGATCTACGCAGGACACTTTTGCAGGCGTCCGAGTCCTGGAAGTGCACTTTTGTCCAACTTCTCTTCAGATCCTGAATCCTTGATGCCTGCCACTCCTTCCTGCAACTCCACTTTTCCCAAATGCAACACTTGTAACCTGCAATCACAAGACTTGGTTTGGGGGTTGTGGCGTTTAGAGGTTTGCCTCAGTCAAACCCCGGAGGACACTTAAGTCTTCGAACACTGTTTTCAGATAAAGAGGGAGTACCCTTGTGAGGCAGAGGCCAAAAACCAAAGGAATCAATGATAAAAACATAATGATATGTCACCTTGTAGTGAAGCTTTCATGGAGAAATATGTTCTTCATGCCATGAGGAGATTGATGCTCAAATCTACAAATATCAACACACAAAACCTAGAAGTCTGCTCTTGCAACACAATAGAAAGTCTTGCATCACCTTGAGAACACAATAGCTTGCTAGTAATCATCTAGTTTACAAATGAATGCCTACATATGTTTATATATGCATCTATAAGTACTCCCACCAAGATTTTAAAAATCAAACTTTACCATGTCGGAAAAACAACCTTCTAACGGTCATAAACCGACACCCAGAAATTGGGGTTGTCCTAAAATAGGGCAGGACTAGGGCGTGGGTGCCCAAGTCCTCCCCCCCTATTTTAGGTAGGGTATAGCTCAAGGGGTCCTCCTAGGTCCTATTTGCCATGGGACTTAGGTCTCATTCTATCGAGATGCTAAACTATGAACTAAAATGTCCTAAATGCACTCTAAAGACCCAAAAGCTAAACCTTATGAGGGAAAAGCCCCCAAGGGGACATTTTTCGACGTTACATTTGGCCCCCACTTTAATGTATGTATAAACGCGAGGCCAATACATGCATTAAAATAAGTTCACAAACACAGAAAACACACCAAGCATGGAGAAGACACGCCAATCACATATAAAACAGTAATAGGCATGCAAAACACAGAGAAGACAGTTACAATAACGCAGAACACAGAGTAGACAATTAATGCATGGAAGACATATTAATGCATAGAAGACAAAAATGATATCTTTTCTTTTCTTTTTCTCATATATATGAAATACAAATGCAAGTACTGGAAAGTAAACAAACCTCCCATAATACACGATGCACTATGATATAGCGTAGGTCTCTGTATATGGGGCAACACACATGCAAGACACGCAAAACCTCCCAAAATGCATGAAGCACTCCCCAAGAGCGTTGGTTTGTTGGAGTCAAGGACAACACTAAGAGGGGGGGTGAATCAGTGTTGTGTAAATTCTTAACTTTTTGCAAACTTTATCTTACAAGACAAATAGAAAGGAAGACATTAATGATTTGTTGAGCTCATATGCACAAGACTAATAGTGAAAGATGTGAACCAAAAAACTTATAAGCAAAACACAAATATGCACACATAGAGACAAATTATGACACAGAAATTTCAGGAGTGGAAAACAACCCTCTCGCAGTAGAAAAACCACTCAAAGTTGCCTCACTGGCTTATTCAAAACCTCACTGGTTACATGAAGGTCTCACTAACCAAAGAAGCTTCACTAGCTTTACAAGATGCCTCAGTGGCACATATAGGACCACAAGCCTCACTAGGATAGGAAGGTCTCACTGACCACAAGCCTCACTGACCAATTCAATTGTCCTCATCAAAATAATGTGCAAGACATGATTGCTTTTCAATCTAATTTGCACCAATCTGCATACTAGTCTCATTATCTCTATTCAATCAATTCACAATTCATTCACCTTCTGCATAACAATTTCCCCTGATACACCGTCATTGTCTTCAAGGTTCAATCTGAAAATATGTTGCAATAAGGAGATTATCATTTCTACATTATGGTCCTTACATCAACTCTCTTCGGCTCTATTTTCACTCTCTAATGACCTTGTCATTCTCTGTATTTACCCCTGCAAAACATGATCTCATGCATACAAAAATCATCTATATCTTCTCAAAGATGTCTTCAATTCACACGCATTATCAATATACCTGTAAAAACATTATATGCAAATTGAATATCCTTTCACATTCTTTGAAAACAAATTTATCTTCTTCAATTCTCATCTTCCCTATAAATTTCTCTTATTTAATGATTTTCTTTATCCTCCTACAAAATAAAAATCCATTCTCCTTAAAAGAAAAAACTTATATACAATGTTATGAAAATTATCTTTCATATTTTCATTCAAAAATATTTCATCTCCTTTCATCTTCTTTTCACCTTCCTATAAAAATCATTTCTAAACAAAATAAGATCATATAATATTAAATCCCATTCAAAGACTCTTCATATTCTCTTCTCTCTGCAAAAATATCTTCAATATGCATATTAGACCTCCAAAAATCAAATCATAATGAAATGATATTTCATATTCCTCTTCATTCAAAAAACCTTTCAATTTTCTTCTTTGCAAATATAAATATTCTCCAATCTGCAAATATTGTCTTAAAAAATCCATCAATACAATATATCTTCAAAAATATTCTCCAATATAGAAGAATGTCTTCAACCAAGAGAGAGATTAATATGTGTTTCAAATAGAAACATCTTAAAAACCTCTAACAAAAAATACTTCTAAAAAATATACTTCAAACGGGCACAAAATATCCTTTAAAAAAACTTTCTAAAACTTTATAAAAATCTTCTAAAAAGATTTCAAGACTCCCCATAATGATCTTCTTAAAGTCTTCTAAAAATAGACTTTTCAAAAAAACATAAATCTCCACCTTAGTTTGTCTTTTCTGCCACGAGGAGACTCAAAAAGAAAGAAAATTTTCATTAAAAAAATTGCCTTGAAAAACTCCCAAATTCTCCTAAAAAAGCTCCTTGAAATCTGCCCCATTTAAAAAGCACATAAAAATTAATTTAAACAACATCATAAGGCCACCAAAAACATGGGAGATAAAGAAGGTTTCAAAATTTTAAAACAAAGCTGATTTACATATCATTCGAATTATTAAGCCTTGATGGATTTTTGTGGGGACCGGTCAAAGGTATGAGTTAAGACCCCTTAAGAAGGCGACCATAAGTGATGTGACCTGCAATAATAGGTCAACACAAGATTAAAACAAAAAGTGTATAAGCTTATGACAGGTGAAAAGAAAAGATGGTTTAAGGATTATTGAGGATATTTAGAATTTGCAACTTCAACACCCTTATTAATATTATGACAATCTCTTCCCATATCTACTTCATCTCTGCCAAACTCTGATCATATTTGCATTATTTTTGACCTATGAACCTGATCATCATAATCATGAAGCAACCAAAGTATGAACATCATCTCACTAACATCAAAATATGAAGGTACCTAAAGTCATGATAAAAAACAAAAAATCCTGCAAGTCCATTCTCTGCATCTGCAAGACTCACACGATGTGATCATCACAAGACATCAAAGCAACTTAATTCCATTCTTATGAAGATGAACTTCTGCAACATTATGAATTCCTACAAGCCTCACAATGACATCTATCATACTACATAAATAACTTGAGATGTCATACCATCAATACATCTATCAAGAACAATTGAAATTTGTATGTCATAGACATGGGAAAGTGACAATGTATGCCATAACACACATCATGATATGAGCTCACAACTGAAGCAAGTGATACCATGCTTATGTCAAAATACAGATATCATAGATGTCCATACTTACAAGTCAATATCAATACACTGATATCCAACTGTCATAATCCCAAATGAATTTCATTAAGCATCTTGTAATGAGACCATGATCATTATGAAGCAAACAACTCCTGAAGCAATCCCATGATGAAGACAACCAAATGGACAACCTGTGAACAACATCTGCAACATATCCTAATTGATGATCAACTCAAAACCATAACATCATGATCAAATATGAACCAATATAAATCAAGAACATTAGTATCCTTCCTGATGAAATGAGAGCATATCTTATATCTAACCACTGATCCTGATGACATGAACAACTCTTGTATGATCAATATCAACACCATGTGAACCCGCAAAACCTTTTGACATCAATGACAATCTACTATCATCAATCTCCCCCTTTGGCATTGATGGCAAAACTACCTGATACATTTTTCTTTCTCCCCCTTTTTGACATCTGATGACAAAGGCAATTATCTCCCCCTGAGAAAAATAACTCGTATAGATCATTAGTAAAAGACTAGCAAGGTATGCTGATATCAATTAACTGCTTACTCATCACTGTCCTTGTTATCTTTCATACCAACCAAGAATGAAATATCACTTACCCAAACGTTTGATACTACTAAAAAAAATTGAAGGCTTTGAACACATTCACAATTTGTTGTTCTAAACCTATCCTGAAAGCTCTATCCTTGCACATGACACTTTTTGCAACAATGTCAAATCTGATATATATTGCAATCAACAAGAACTAATGCCTCTTGACATTATAATTCAAATCAGCCCATCAAGACTACTCATCAACAAACTAATTTCACCATCAAGTACTTCCTACAACACCACTTTGCAAAACCAAATGTAGAGACAAGAATAATGAATTGACTCCTTCCATTTGTAACCTCCTTAGCTCACTTAAACAAACATCTAAAAAGAGCACCTTGAGAACATCTTAATTGATTTTGAACTTCACAATCTCACTTTCAAGAACACTCAACTTTTGTAAGAATGATATGAAGAGAATATAGGATCATTCATAAACCAAGTTATCAAACTCTAAACATCCTTTTCAATATCACGAAAGCATAATGAACCAATGATCACCTATATACATTGAATATCGACATTGTTAGCAACATCACCATCAACTATATGAATTTAAATTCATAAGGTTGGTAAGAATAAACATGACAAGATCATCATATCAAATGATCTCCTTCCTAAAACTTTCTTGGGGTAAATTGATAGAGCATTTGACACCTCCCCCTTACTTCATGCTATATTATGTAACAGATGAAGTGACTTGTGCAAGATGCACAAGCTTGTGATCTATCTTCTCTTGTATTTGTTTCTGCCTCCAAATTTTTACAGGCCCTTTCTTCTATTCGAGTTTTTTATCCAAACCTTTTCAACCTTTTTCTTTTGCCAACCTTTCAAATCAGATGATGCAATTCTTCCAAACATTCTGCAACTGCATGCTTTATGACCAGGAGAGTGACACTTGAAACATATAACATTAGTATTCCATATTGAGACAAACTGACTTCTTCTGCAATTAATTGATTTGTGTCCAAATTGATTACAAGTATAACAATATCCATTAAATGAATAATTATACCTGTACATGTATGCTTGTCTTATAGGAGCACGTTTTCTAAAATTCCTTCTTTGATTGTACACAAATTCATCTCTGGTTTTATGTTCAGCTTCACTCTTCCTTTTACCTTCTGTGGTAGCAACATGATGACTTAAATCAATTTTCCTTCTAGGAGTCTCTCTAGCTTTGGAACATTCCCCTTCTTCATAACCAAATTCAGTTGTGTTCAGATGATGTTTCTATTTACCCAGTATCTCATGTAGCTTGCTTGTGCTTTCTTCAAACTCCTTATACTTCTTAGGTAAAGCCTTGAGACCATCATACTCTTTTCTCAGATTGATAATATCACCCTCTAATATCAGATTCTCAATCCTTCTAACTTCAAGGTCAAATTTTGAAACATCTGCTATCCTCTTAGCTTTCTCAACCTCTATCTTTAGACTGATAATCAAATTGTCTGAGTTATCAATTTGTGTCCTTAAATTTGTAATCTGAATACTTGCTTCTTCAAGATCAGAGAGTGCTTTGTCTTTGAAGTCTCTTTCTTGTTGCAGCTGCAACATTAATTTCTAGTTCTCCTTCTTATAATTCTTGAGTTCACTCAAAGCACATATGAGCTCTCCTTCTATGTCAATTTCACAATCTTGTTCATCATATTCTTGATCATCATCACTTATGATGTTAGCTTCTTCTAAAAGAGATTGGACCTCAACTCCTTCATGTGAATGTCTTCTATCATTGTTATTCTTCTAAGATAACAAGTTGTCCTCTTCTTTATCATCACCTTGATAAATTATTTTCAATTCTCTCCATATATCTTGAGCTGTAACACAATTCATAACTTTACAGAGAACATGATTAGATAATCTAGATAAAATAGCCTTCTTTGCAATGTCATTGTATTCATGAGCCTCTTTATGACTTGTATCATTAAGTGATAGAGAAGAAATAAAATAGCCATTCTCTATAGACATCCATACACCATATCCTAATGAAAATAGATATGCTTGCATCCTGAAATAGCAAATAGGAAAGTCTGAACCATCAAAGAAGGGAACATCTGAAAAACACTTTCTCTTCAACCTGTGAGACATTTTTATCAACTGATAATGTATCAACATCAAGAATTAATATAGACTGCACCTTCTCATTAGAATGAGACTTGACATTTCTCATGTTCTTATTTCTTTTGCACTTACCCATTATACTCCACCCTCAAGATCTACCCAAGCCGATCAGACTATAACATGGAACCTGGACTCTGATACCACTTGTTGGAGTCAAGGACAACACTGAGAGGGGGGCTGAATCAGTGTTGTGTAAATTCTTAACTTTTTGCAAACTTTATCTTACAAGACAAATAGAAAGGAAGACATTAATGATTTGTTGAGCTCATATGCACAAGACTAATAGTGAAAGATGTGAACCAAAAAAATTATAAGCAAAACACAAATATGCACACATAGAGGCAAATTATGACACAAAAATTTTAGGAGTGGAAAACCCTCTTGGGGTAGAAAAACCACTCAAATTTGCCTCACTGGTTTATTCAAAACCTCACTAGTTACATGAAGGTCTCACTAACCAAAGAAGCTTCACTAGCTTTACAAGATGCCTCACTGGCACATACAGAGGTCTCACTAACCACAAGCCTCACTGGCATAGGAAGGTCTCACTGACCACAAGCCTTGCTGACCAATTCAATTATCCTCATCAAAATAATGTGCAAGACATGATTGCTTTTCAATCTGATTTGCATCAATCAGAATACTAGTCTCATTGTCTCTATTCAATCAATTCACAATTCATTCACCTGATTATCTCTACATAACAATTTCACCTGACACACCATCATTGTCTTCAAGGTTCAATCTAAAAATATGTTGCAACAAGGAGATTATCATTTATGCATTATGGTCCTCACATCAACTCTCTTCAACTCAATTTTCACTCTCCAATAAACATCTAATGTCCTTGTCATTCTCTGTATTTACCCCTACAAAACATGATCTCATACATACAAAAATCATTTGTATCTTCTCAAAGATGTCTTCAATTCACACGCACTATCAATGTACCTATAAAAACATTATATTCAAATTGAATATCCTTTCACATTCTCTGAAAACAAATTTATCTTCTTCAATTCTCATCTTCCCTGTAAATTTCTCTTCTTTAATGATTTTCTTTATCCTCCTACAAAATAAAAATCCATTCTCCTTAAAAGAAAAAACTTATATACAATGTTATGAAAATTATCTTTCATATTCTCATTCAAAAAAATTTCATCTCCTTTCATCTTCTTTTCACCTTCCTGTAAAAATCATTTCTAAACAAAATAAGATCATATAATATTAAATCCCATTCAAAGATTCTTCATATTCTCTTCTCTCTGCAAAAATATCTTCAATCTGCATATTAGACCTCCAAAAATCAAATCATAATGAAATAATATTTCATATTCCTCTTCATTCAAAAAACCTTTCAATTTTCTTTGCTAATCATCATAATCATGAAGCAACCAAAGTATGAACATCATCTCACTAGCATCAAAATATGAAGGTATCTTAAGTCATGATAAAAAACAAAAAGTCCTGCAAGTCCATTCTCTGCATCTATGAGACTCACACGATGTGATCATCACAAGACATCAAAGCAACTTAATTCCATTCTTATGAAGATGAACTTCTGCAACATGATGAATTCCTGCAAGCCTCACAATGACAACTATCATACTACATAAATAACTTGAGATGTCATACCATCAATACATCTATCAAGAACAATTGAAATCTGTATGTCATAGACATGGGAAAGTGACAAAGTATGCCATAACACCCATCATGATATGAGCTCACAATTGAAGCAAGTGATACCATGCTTATGTCAAAATATAGATATCATAGATGTCCATACTTACAAGTCAATATAAATACACTGATATCCAACTGTCATCATCCCAAATGAATTCCATCAAGTATCTTGTAATGAGACCATGATCATTATGAAGCAAACAACTCCTGAAGCAATCCCATGATGAAGACAACCAAATGGACAACATGTGAACAACATCTGAAACATATCCTGATTGATGATCAACTCAAAACCATAACATCATGATCAAATATGAACCAATATAAATCAAGAACATTAGTATCCTTCCTGATGAAATGAGAGCATATCTTATATCTAACTACTGATCCTAATGACATGAAGAACTCTTGTATGATCAATATCAACACCATGTGAACCCACAAACCTTTTGACATCAATGACATTCAACTCAAACACCTTTTTGACATCAATGACAATCTACTTTCATCATGGTCACTGCATATGGGGCAACAAACATGCCATACAAAACAAGCACGCCAAAACACACATTTGAAGACATGGAGAAAACATAGTAGATAAGCGATGGTGTGTTCCCTATTTCTAGGCTCATCACCATCTCAGGCACATTACAGGCACACACCGACAATTGGGCTTCACCACAACAATCGCCAAAGACACGCTTAAGGGTTGAGTTAGTCATAGAACTACTCCCCGCCTCTGCAGAGGACTTTTGAAAATGATAGGATGATGCAATTTGCTTCGAGAAATACACCATCCCCGCCTCCGCAGAGGGCTTAAGGAAAAGGATATGCTCAATATCCTACCTATGCAAAGGGCTTACATGATTGATTGATTGATTATAAACAAACTCAAGATGCATGATGCACTACTCAAGAGCGCAGGTCACTGCATCTGAGGTCAAACACATTGCTAACATCTATAACAGACTACTTACCTTATATATGCCCCCACCTTAAGGTGGTTGATATCAGTTATCGATATCAAGCACGTTAAGGTAGGAAGAAAACACACAAGGGAACACTGACTTTCACAAAGCCCATGCCCCCTGGAGGTGACATGTACTTTACGATCGCCGAATGTTCCCACAAACACATCCCTGCAAGAAACATGTTAGTGTCTACAAAATCATAATAAACAACAGCATCAATGCATATGATTAACCACAAAAAGAGCCAAGGTTATACAATGAATTTGGAGTTCAAGGATAACCAAGGGCTATATCACGAAGCTCTCTGAATCAAGTACCACCAAGGCTAGATTCAAAGACAAACAAAGGTGCATAGAGCAGCAATATTGTTAATATTTGTAAATGCGATAGAAACATCATAAAATTCACTACGCGGAAAGCACGAGTACTTCCACTAGCCAAGCATTAGATAAAATATACAACCCCATCGTCATATTAGGAACTATAGTCCATTTTTTGATTGCTCTCGAAAGGGACACTAGGTTTGCATCAGTATAAATGTTTGTCGTCATCCGCCCGCTAGGTGGAAACACTAGAGGAAGGCAAACAATAAATAAGAGAGGAGAAAATAAATGTCTTAGGGACAGTCACATAGGAGGGTGCCCCCAAGTCACCAACCACGACGCTATGTCCGTAAGACACAACACACAACAATGAAATAAGAAAGAGAGGCAATTTAGAAGAATGATGATACAAATAGAAGAAGTTCACAACAGACGCAGTCTCCTGGTATCCCGAACCTTACGAGAGAATCTAAGGTCATCCCAGGAGGCCTAAACAACACATAACACATCACGAGGGAAACACATCATGAGAGAGATAAAGGGTTAGAGATACTTACCTGTAGGGTCTTCATATTATATATTGGAGCTCTTGAACCTCTTGGAGTGGTACTCGATTATGTTTAATGCAAAGTTTGAGTGGTTCTTATGAAAGTCTTGTTTGTTGTCATGTGATACTTGTTCATTAAATCCTTATTTAAATGAGACTTTTTCTTGCTTGTGAGGGGGTGAACCACTATTATTTCCATTTGTTGATTGTCGTCTTGCTATGTTCTAATTTTTAGCAAGTTTTCATTGGCGAATCTTTCTAGAACAGTAGCAAGATTCATCCTGTACCATCTTGCTCATTTGTATCGGTTGTTCTTTCTCTTCAAAGGTATTTTGATTATCTCTTGATCCATATAAGGATAATGGAGGAGGAACCTCAACATAAATTCTATTTCTTCACGGACGAGGTGGATTATCCACTTGTTTCTTGTCTGCTTCAATCATACCCATGATACTATCATAGTCCAAGTAATCATCCTCGTCTACTTCCACTAAATCTTGTTCCACCATATTATTTTCAGTATGCTTAGGGAAAGGATTAGTGAAGATTTGTAAATTCTAATTCGGCGGAGCAACTGACTTATTCCATTATCATTCACACCCGCTACCTGGATGACATTTGAATCAATAAGGTCCTGTATCTCGTGTTTAAGATGCACACATCGTTCAGTGTCATGTCCTTGCATATGATGGTAATGACAAAAGGCATTAACATCAAAGTAAGGTCCTTGTTTACTAGGATCAACAGGCTTAATCGAGGGAAGCTTCATAATGTTATTAATCACAGCTTGATTCATGATAGAATGATAGGACTTAGATATCGGAGTAAACTTCCTTGGTTGATACGGTTGTTTCTTTGGATTGTTTATAACAAACACATTTGTATTTGGTCCATTGATCTTGATGAAACCCCTATTATTGTTCCTTTTAAAGTTGTTTTGTGATGATCCACCCATGGATTGTCCAACTTGACCGATGAGTTTTGGTTTTCATATTGACTAGATGAAAGTTGATAATCACGAAGGGCGGTGCATAAATGTTGAAAGGAGTTGTACTTCATCAAGAGAATCTTATCATGAATATTAGGTTGTAGATTTGTAATGAATATCTTCTGAACATCCTCATCTTTCATCTAATATTGAATCTGTGCATAAAGTCCTTGATACTGACTAATGAATTCGGTCAACTTTTCTTTTAGACCTTGTTTGCATTGAACCAAGTCAATAAGAGTGACTTGGGGTCCAATATTTGCTTGAAAATGTTGTAAAAATTGATCTATCAACTGCAAAAAGGAGTGAATTGAATTCAGAGGCAATGAGCAAAACCATTCTAAAGCAGTATCTTTGAGAGATTGTGGGAAAATTTTTGCTAACAAATCCTCTTCAAAATAGAAATCACTACACTTAGTTGTGAATGCTGCCGCATGGATATTAGGATCTCCTTTTCCACCATATTTTTCAAAGCAAGTTGTCTCAAACCTCTCAGGCATAGGGGTTCTCAAGATTGCATAGGAAAGGGGATTATGGGCATGGTATATCAATAAACTAGGCTGCAAAGAGTTTGTCAAATTTGTTACCTTCTGTTGTAAAGCAGTCATGCCCTGTAAAAGTTGGTTTAGGATGGCATCATTGGGAGATGCAGTTTGTTGTGAGGAATTAGAACCAAGGTGAGGAGGTGATTGAACTTGAGATACAATATGCGGAGGCTGAGAATATGTTAGTGGTGGTTGGCCATATTGATATGTGGAAGATGGTTGCGAGTATGTAATGGGTAGCTGGAAATGAGTGGAATAGATAGGAGGTTGAGAATAATTATTCATAGAAGATGTCCCCTTAGGAATCAAATTCTGATAATTAAATCCCACAGCTTTGTAATTAGTGCCATTAGACACTCCAATACCTATGGTAGCATTACTACAAGTGTTCGCATTAGTTGCTAAGATTGTTGATGTGAAAGTGGATATTCCTGTATTTGGTATAGGTATGGAAACTTGAGTATGAGATGATGATAAAGTATTATTTATTGTTTGCGCACATTCCGTTATCGGCATTATATTGGTTTATACAATATGTGCTAGGCCACAAATTGCATTTACACCATCTTGTCCCTCTTTTATCAATTCCCTTATATTATGAATTGCAAGGACAACTTCTTCAACTATTCTCTCATTTTCCATAAATGATTGAAATTCAGCTAAGTCTTTATCCAATTTTTCTATTTGCTCATCAGATACATGTCCTATTGCTTCAATGGTATTATCAACATCATGAAAAATTTGTTCTTCCATTGTGGTTGGAGGATGTATAGTATCTTGCATAGTTTGAATTTCTCCCTTTGTGAAGAAGGTGTCCAAAGTACCAACTTCTTCAAGAGCACTAGATCCCATTAATTTTTTACTTCTTCTCAAATGGATATTGTTTTTAGGACAGCGTGTCATAAATCTTGTACAAAAACATACAATACACACTACACAAACTAAGAAAACAAATCCTAGGAGAAGAATATGATTGACGGCCAAAATGCTTGATTTTTTTATACTTTTTTCAATGCAATGAATGATCCAAATGGTGCTGTAAGGATTTCAATCAACGGAAGCAAATTATATGTCTGATATTAGTTTGAAACAAAAATTTAATCACTCTCAACACATGCTTGATGCAAATCCAAGATAATGCCAAGTCAAAATATAGTGAAAACAAGTCAATATAGACATCTTTTTCACCAAATTTCAATGCAAAAGAGCATAACAAAGGGTGTTGTGAGGAAAATGATGATGGAAAGAAAATAATATCAGTAATAACAACCACTTGGTGCCAAAATACCCAGCACAACATGCTTTTAGTGCAATTTAAGGTCAAACCCTAGTGAAAATATAGCAAAATATGCAATTTTTTCATGGTTTTTTAACTCCAAGACCTAGAAAAAGGGGTGTTGTAAGGAATTTTAGGAGGGAAAGCAAATAATATCAATAATATTAGTCACCTCAATCCATAAAACTGATCACAACACACTTGGAGTGCAAACTAGGTTAAACCCTAGGGCCAAAATAGCCAAAATGTGTAGTTTTTTGCAAAATTTTCACTACAAGAGCCCGTTAAAAGGGTGTTATGAAGATTTTTATGAGGGGAAGAAAATGATAACCATGATGATAGAAAATTAATGCAAAAATATCTTTCACAACACACAACAAAATTCTATGTGAATGATTTGAAGTCTAATTTATGATGAAATTGACTTACTCTCAGATCTGAAAATGATTTTCAAGTTTAATCATGCAAAATTCCCATGCAAATTTAATGGAATTGCACCAAAATTGCTAGTTTTTGTTGAAATTTTCAATACAAAAATGCAAATGCAAATTCACACTAAAATGCAAGACTACAGCCAAATGAAAATTTGAATGAGCCTCTAAAATTAGTAGAAAAATCTGATAAAAGATTTTGCCTACGAACCCTAGATTTTTGAATTACTAGGTTATATAAAATTAACAAAATTTCCACAAAACCCTAGCAATTAAATGATGAAAATGCAAAGCAAGATTTTGAATTTTTGTATTTTTCTGTAATTTATATCAGATTTGATGCAAAAATCATGAATTAGGAAAATTTAGGAAGAATTGATGCAATTTAGTAAGCCGAACAATGCAATTTTTTTGTATTTTCCCAATTTTTTCAAATTTTTTCAAATTTTCTCAATGCAATAAAGTAAATGCCTATATGAATTGTTGGTGTAATTAAATATTTAATTACACTTTATTAAGTTTACTTAGGGCTAATTTTAGTCTTAGGTTATTCTTAAGTCATATTAGGGTTTTTCTCTAACTTGCAAATATAAAAGCAAGTTCTCACATGTAATTCTTTAATCCATTTCATTAATTCATCTTTATTGTGCAAATTATTCCTCTATGCTTTTTTTTCTTGTGGAAGGTAAATCTTAGGTTTTGCAGGTGATCTTTGTGGCTTGAATTAATTATCAAATTCAACATGGTATCAGAGCGGATCTGCAAGCCCCTTCTCAAATTTGGAGAAATTTTTTAGCAAGAGCCATTTGTTGGGTGTGTTTTTGTGTAAAACAGAGTATTCCATTAGATTTAGAGTAGCTGGAAAAGGGTTTCAAAAATTTGGTTCTGTGAAATCCGTACGACTGTACGGCGCCTCGATTTCTGTGCCAACCTTGATTTTCGTGCGATTCTCATCTGAGCAGATTTTGATTTTAGAGCTGCCTCGGTTTGCATGCCATCTTGATTTTTGAGTTGCCTCGATTTGCGTGCCATTTTGATTTCTATGATGTCTCAATTTCCGTGCCGTCTCGATTTCTATGCATAGGTACCACTGAATTTTTTATTAATTTCTTAATAAAAAATAATTTTTTTATTTTGGAGGGCTAGCCCCTTGGGTTTAACCCTTGGTCGCATGGGGGACCAGCCCCTAGCTTCCAAGCAGCAGTCCCCAGAGACTCAGCTCTTGGTCATATGAGGGACCACTGCCCTAGCCGCCAGCCCCCAAAGACTCAGCACCTGGTCACATGGGTGCCCAGGGGCTTCAATAGTGTTTTTTTGGGGCCTCTTTGCACTAAAGGAGTAATTTTGGTAAATCGAGCATATCTTGAGCATACGGAGTCGGATTTTCAAAAAAAAATAGGCGTTGGAAAGCTGGTTTCGAGCACAATCCAGTGGTGCAGGTATTTTTTCTAGGTTTTGCTGATTGGTATAATTTATTGCTGTTTGAAGTTAAGGCATCTTTTTTGGCCTTCGAGCTCCGTTCTTGCACCTAGAATCTCTGTTTTTCAAAAATGAATAGGCGTTGGAAAGGTATCAGAGAGCTCTACACAGCCAACTATATAATATTTTCAGATTCAGCCGCAAGTATATTTTAAATCAGTTTGTCAATTTTATGGCTTCTGTTGGATATCTTGGACATGCTGCCTCCTGGAAAGTTTCTGTTTGCTTTGAAAGACTTCTACTATCAGAATAAATCTATTTGCATATTTTGATCTATAATCATCTAAGGAGATGGGATTCTACCATCAGCATAAATCTACTTGCAGATATTGTGGAAGTAATCAACATGAGAAAGAGATGTGTCCTCATTTCTCACATCATCTCTTTGAAATGCGTCTTTCAATCGCTTCTCCTCCTGATGAGATCATTGTTCCACCATCACCTACTGCTACTTCAGAGTTCAGTGTTGCATCATCATTGGCTTCTAGTGATTCTGTGCAGCAAGTCAATATTAGTCTTCCTGATCCACCTCATTGGGATTCCTATCTTGCAGACATATCATCTTTGTTTGTAGAGTCCCATCTTATAGATTTGGAGGACCACATTAAGGACATTTGTCTTCTTCTTGATGACAGCTTCGATGGAGTTGCATCACCATCATATGCTTCAAAGATTGTTCTTCATCCTCCTCTTCTTCAGTCACAGTTTGACAGTGGATTGGAGACATTTGAGCAGTTTTCAGGAGCATCATTATTGTCTTTGGATCATGTGCAGTGTTTAGAGACATTTGTCCTTCTTCCTGTATATTCCTATCCGGAATGGGAAGACATTATGCACACATCTGCAGTTCTATTTCTTCCTAAGGGGAGGAATGTTGTTCGACGTTCATGGGTCTTCATCTTTATTCTGTGTCGAGCATCTTCCAGCACTACAGGAGTCATCTTGAGGAGCGGCTGCATGGTCTCTCTTCTCATCTCTATTTTGGGAGGGAGCATTTCCTCGCATGGGGTTTCATCCTTCTCACTTCTGGGGGGGGTCATCAGACCTTCTCTCTTCTTCCTCTCTTATGGGGGGTGGCATTCTTGATTGTACTTTTGTGATGGATTCACTTCTTGGGGGGTCTTAGTTTTAGTCCTTCTTCCATCACATGTTTATGTACTTGTATTTTTCTCTCTTTTGGAGAGGAGTTTTCTCCCACTGGGTTTTTCTCTTTTCTCTCCACTTTATGAGAGATTTTTGTTGTTCATGGGTACCTAAAATGGCCTTGTAGCCGGGACCCATTCTTGCATTAGTTGCATGCTTTTCATTTCTCCCTAAGTTGCACTTATGGGGGGGTGTTGGTGTAATTAAATATTTAATTACACTTTATTAAGTTTACTTAGGGCTAATTTTAGTCTTAGGTTATTCTTAAGTCATATTAGGGTTTTTCTCTAACTTGCAAATATAAAAGCAAGTTCTCACATGTAATTCTTTAATCCATTTCATTAATTCATCTTTATTGTGCAAATTATTCCTCTATGCTTTTTTCTCTTGTGGAAGGTAAATCTTAGGTTTTGCAGGTGATCTTTGTGGCTTGAATTAATTATCAAATTCAACATGAATGAATGAAATCACACCAAATCTGCAGACAAACACTCAACAAGTTGCAATTTAATTTCAAAAACACGGGTTCACCAAAATGTTTAGGGTAAAATTGGATTTGTCAATCTTTTGTGGTTTAAATGTTAAAATCCTTCATTCACCCTAACATTGAAGGATCTAGGGTCGAGTGGTGAGTGGCAAGCACTATCATACCCTAGAGTCACTTGCAAATGAGGGGAAGCTTGGATTAGGGAATTTAATTATTAATTTTCCTTCTCTTATGTCCAATTAACCATTAAAACCCTAATTATGCAAATACGGCAACAAATTGACAAAAGACAGAAAAAGCTCATGCAAATGGGAGTAAAATGACAAATCATAGAATACCTGTTTTCGAGGTTCCAAGGCGGAATAGTCAGGGACACTGGTGCGGATGCCCAAGTCAAAGGTACCTGCTTTTTCGGGGAATATGGACCTTCTTCCAACACTGATCAGCCCTGTAACTTCTATTTTCCATAAACTATCTGCGGAGGACACTTTTGTGGGTGCCCTAGTCCTGGAAGTGCACTTTTGTCCAACTTCTCTTCAGATTCTGAATCCTTGATGCCTGCCACTCCTTCCTACAACTCCACTTTTCCCAAATGCAACACCTGTAACCTGCAATCACAAGACTTGGTTTGAGGGTTGTGGCATTTAGAGGTTTGCCTCAGTCAAACCCCGGAGGACACTTAAGTCTCTGAACACCATTGTCAGATAAAGAGGGCATACCCTTGTGAGGCAGAGGCCAAAAACCAAAGGAATCAATAATAAAAACACAATGATATGTCACCTTGTAGTGAATCTTTCATGGAGGAAGATGCTCTTCATGCCATGAGGAGATTGATGCTCAAATATGCAAATATCAACACACAAAACATACAAGTCTACTCTTGCAACACAATAGAAAGCCTTGCATCACCTTGAGAACAAAATAGCTTGCTAGTAATCATCTAGTTTACAAATGAATGTCTACATATGTTTATATATGCATCTACAAGCACTTATGCCAAGATTTTAAAAATCAAACTTTACCGTGTTAGCAAAACAACCTTCTAACGGTCATAAACTGACACCCAGAAATTGGGGCTATCCTAAAATAGGGCAGGACTAGGGTGCGGGTGCCCAAGTCCTCCCCCCTATTTTAGGCAGGGTACAGCTCAAGGGGTCCTCCTAGATCCTATTTACCATGGGACTTAGGTCTCATTCCATCGGGATGCTAAAATATGAACTAAAATGTCCTAAATGCACTCTAAAGACCCGAGAGCTAAACCTTATGAGGGAAAAGCCCCCAAGGGGACATTTTCTAACGTTACATGAAGAATGGATCCAATCAAACAGAGGATTGCACTCAATTTTTAGGTTAAGATGCCTTTATGAAAGTCTTTTAGCACCAAACCAGCATAAAAATGTGCTTGTATAAACTTTATCAAATGCTTCTTTCATGAATATTTTCTTCCATGCATCATATCACAAGGAGAAGAAGCATCTTCATGATGAAGAATCACATGCCATATCAAATGATAAAGGTGTTTACTTCAAAAAAATACACATCACACCTTTCCAAAGACTAGAAATATTCCAAATAAACATAACCACACCTCATTACCAAGTCAAGTAACACTCAAAGCAGAGGCGTCTTTAGGTAACACTAAGTGAAAAATCAGAAGGAAGTTCAAACTCTCTTTCAAAGAGCAAAAGAGTAAAAAGCGCTAACAAATATGCCTTATCAAAGTAATAGAAGATTAAAGAAAATTTTGAATAGTCGACTCAAGGATAAGGCGCCTTCACCAAGATTTAAACATCTAAAAAGATCCAAAGCATTTACCAAAGTTAGCTTCAAGTTCACCTGTCATGTTGGAGGATGTTGTAAAGTCAGGTTCACCACAAATTTAATCTTCAGTTTAACCAAAGGTTGCATGGTTGCATAGTTTTAATCAACAGTTGAACTCGCAATTGCATGTTTGCAATTTATATTTAATTGGAGCAGATATTTGTAATAAGTGTGCATGTCACACAAGCAGTAGTCAACTAGGGTAGTAGTCGAGTTATGTATATTATTTAATCTCATGCTTTTTTTGTAAAGTAGTATAAATAAGTGCTTTTGCACAAGCACAAGGGATGGGATTTTGGTGAGATTTTTCTAAGGGATTTCAGGAGAGAGATTTTAGAATTCAACTTCATTGTTAGTCATCTTTTTTCAAAGCTTTCTAGCAATTAGCTTTCCAATTTTCAGTATTCAAGTGTTCAGTATCCAGTATTGTATTCAATCAGTGAATAAAAGCAATCACAATTCTCATGCCTCTACTTGCTTAAATTATTATTTGTCCACTATTAACCTGATCATGTTATTATTTTGTTCATTTAATGGATTTCAATATGCCTATTTTGCTTCCAAGTATCTGTTGGTTTTTTCCCAGACTGGATGCTTAGTCCCAGATTTCCCTACAAGGTAGCCATCAATGATCAACAGGATCTCTGGGCCAGGGGCCAACAGTGTAGGAGATAGACTCTATATTTTATCTCCTCTTCTTCTTCAGGCTCTGCAAAACCTAGGGGGTATTCCCTACTCAACATCCATGATAATGCGCATACTAAGGCTGGGATGCGGACAGAAAGCAGATGAGTCCTCCTGTAAGTAGACCAAAACTAAAAGATAAGAACAAAGGGGCTAGCTTTGGGCCTATTTGCAGTTGTAGACAGAGGACTGAGGATCCTAAAACTAATTCTAATGTCCTAATGGTTGTTTTAGAGTTTGATTTTGATTTTATGTTTGGATGCAAAGCTAGACATGGTTATAACACAAACACAAAGCAAGATTGGTGCCTATCCAGGGCCTGGAGTCAGTAGACATACACCTGTGAATGATATGCATGAACAACTAAAACTGGATTTCAGGGGGACACATATGATACCCGCCTTACAGATATCTCCCAATACAAAGTGTTAATCTATCTATACTTATGGCATCCCTACTACAGTATACCCTTCCCAATGTTCAATCTGAAAACAGTTTAATCTACCTTTGAGCAGAAGTTAAGAGATCAGACATTCAACACAGGAATTCTATGTTCTAGAGTTTTAAACATTCCTTGAATACTCAGACTCAGAAGAAAGATACATGCAATAATGGAGACAGAATTAACAAAACACATGCTAACATAGCATTACTCATATAGGATAAACCATGAAATCAGTGGATTCATGCAAAAACATACCACAGAAGATACATAAACTCACAAGTTTTTTGCTGTATAGAGCAACCAAAAAACCAATTGTATTGTATTACAGAGCCAGATATTCAACTTTCAACAACCATAAAATGAGTAACACTTCCTGCTTATAAAAGCCAGAGAAGCATACTCCGCATTAATTACATGGTTTTGACAAAAAAAATCTTCATAAACAAGGTCGCACACATACCAAGTGTCGAGCGCCTTTTGCCGTGCTCGACACACAAGCCTTCGCCCGAGAGCCCATTGCCAAGACTAACACCGTCAGCCCGACCCAAAAATCTCTCACCGACCTCAGAAGTCTCCCCGACCGCTACATTACAATCCCCTGTCGGTAAGAGCAACACTATCGGCCAACCTGAAAATCCTCCTGCCGACACCCTTCTCACCGACGAAGCCTCCGCACTCCCTTGTCGGCCAGACACCAACCATCGACGAACCTCTCACCAACTTGCCCGATAGTCAATGTCACCCCGATGGTCACCTTCCTACCTTCGTCAGTAAGACCCACACCATCGGCAAACCTCATACACGTCTGCCCGACATAGAGAGTCGCCCCGATGCCCAACTTCATCCGCCAAACATAGACTATCGGAGCGACTGAAAACTCCTTCGCCGATCACCAAGTCACTCCGATGGTCACCTTCCTGAAAACCTCAACCCAAACAACACGTCGGCGTGACCAAAACCATCAGCCCAACAAAAAGCTTCCCCATCGATCATACCACGTTACGCCGATGGCACACCACTACCACCAACCTGATCGCCAAGAAACCTGCAAGGTCATGCCGATGGGCAAGAAGATATAGGGTTCAAATGAAGAAACCCTCTAGACATGAAAAACCAACCTCCAGGTCAAAATGAGCACCAACACTGGCTCCGAAGGGGGACGTGCAGGTGAAAACCTGCAGCGAGAACCAGATCTCCGAGCGGACCAGGCAAAAACCAAAAAGGCACGAACATGTACAAGACATTTACAATATATACATATTTTTTACACATGTGCACAGAGACAAGTCATCTATGCAAAATAGAACTTAAGGAATTGGCCATGCACAGGCAATTCCAAAAATTCACCATCTAGGGCCTAGAGGAAATAAGAGTCCTCCCCATGAGTACTACAGATCTGATATGGGCCCATCCATAAGGGTTCGAATTTACCATGTTTACCCTTGTCTAGATCTTTTGCATTCCATACAAGCACCAGATCATTGACCTAAAACTTCCTTTCTGTAGCTCTCCTATCAAACAGATATTTCACATCTTGTTGTCTCTTGAGATTGATCTGGTGTGCTTTCCTTCTGTTCTCATCCAGTGCAACCAGCTGGTTCACTCTTTCTGTCATGGAGTCTTCAATCTCCTCATCATTATCTTAGATAAATTTGTAAACTGGCAAGAGATTGCCTATAGGCAATCTGGCTGATGCACCATATACCAGCTCAAAGGGTGACATCCCAATAGCCTTTTTTACTGTCACCCTGTCAGCCCATATTGCTAACTTTAATTTTGAGTCCCAAGCTCTCTTGTTCTTGTCTAGTATCCTCTTGATAATTTTCATGATGCTTTTATTGCTTGATTCTGTTTGACCATTTCCTTGTGGGTGGTATGGTGATGCATATGATAGATTTATCCCATATTTGTTGCAAAAATCAACAAATTCACCTGATCTGAAACACATGGCATTATCAGTGACTATCTTGAATGGTACTCCAAACCTGATGATAACATTTTCCAGTATGAAATCCATCACCACCTTACTTGTATCTCTCTTAGTTGGAATGGCCTCAATCTATTTGGTAAAGTAATCAGTTGCCACCAAAATCCAACTGTGTCCCCCACTTGACTTGTCTGCAATTTCCCCTATGAAGTCAATTCCCCATTGCTGAAATGGAGCATCCACAGTTACAGTTCTGAGGGGTAGAGCACCATCATATCTCAATTTTCCTGAGAATCTCTGGCAAGGGTCACACTTCCTCACTAACCTTTGTGCATCTGAAAAGAGAGTGGGCCACCAATATCCTGCTCTGAGAATTTTATGGGTTGTTGTTTGGGCAGTATAATGTCCACCACACAATCCTTTATGCATGTCATTCAAAACATTGTTAGCTACATCTTCATCCACACATCTCAGCAGCACACCATCAGGGTTTTTCCAGTATAGCTCACCTTGAACAATAACATACCTGATTGCATGTAACTTTAAAGTCCTCTTTTGACTGTCACTGAAATGGGAAGGACAATTCAGATTTTGCAAGTAGTATATAATGTCCTTGTACCATTCAGATCTTGATACATTTACATTCTCATTTTGGACTACATTAACTTGGCATGCTTCCAAGTTTGACTGTGCCATCATCTTGGCTAATCCTTGTCCTCTTACCAACTTGGTAATTTGTATTTCTATGTTGAACTCCTGCAGTTTGTTTATCCATCTACACCTTCTTCCAGTCACCTCCTGTTGAGTGAATATGTCTTTGACTGCTGCATGGGGTACATATGCAATTATATGTGATCCTACCAGGTATGGTCTGAAACTTTTGATGGCTTTGACTAGTGCATATGCCTGTTTTTCCATAATATCATACTTCAACTCAGAAGCCTGCAAGAACATACTGAAGAAAGCTATGGGTTGTTCAAATCCATCTTCATTTTTCTGTAGCAAACATGCAGCAACAATGTGAAAGGAAGCAAATGAAAATAACTGGAACGGCCTAGAGAAATCAGGAGATTTAAGAACAGGGGCCATTTTGATTGCCTCTTTGATACTCTAAAATGATTCAATTGCTTCACTTTCCCAGTGAACAGTTGCATCCTTCTTCATCATCCTGGAAATGTTCCTTGTGGTTTCTGCAAAGTTGGGAACAAATCTCCTAACAAAATTTATCTGTCCAAAGAAGGACTGAACTCCTTTTATAGTCTTTGGCATTTGAATTCTGTCAATAGCAGCCACTCTCTCTGGATCTATCCTAACTCCATCCTTGGAAACAATGTGCCCTAGGAGTTTTCCTTCAACCACCCCAAAAGCACACTTCTTTGGGTTGAGAGAAATGCCATACTCTAGTGCTCTAATGAAAATCTGCTCCAAGTGCATACAATACTGCTCTTCCTTCTTTGAATATGCAGTCAAATCATCCTGATATACAGCCAGGATTGAATCAATCAACCCTGCAAAAGCAACATCCATTGCTCTTTGAAATGTAGCACCTGCATTTGTTAGTCCAAATGGCATTCTAACATATACATAAGTTCCCCATGGAGTGGTGAAGGCAGTCTTATATTGTTCTGATTCCTTTACCTTCACCTGATCATAACCTGAAAATCCATCCATCATGGACAAGAGTTCACAACCAGTCACTCTCTGCAACATAGCTTCCATATTAGGCAGTGGATAGTTATCCTTTAAAGAGGATACATTTAAGTTCCTGAAGTCAACACAAAGCCTAATATCACCATTCTTTTTTCTGACTGGGACAAGGTTAGACACCCAAGTTGAATGTCTGATTGGCAGAATTATTCCAGCCTCCCTAAGCTTTTTGAGTTCTTCTTGCATCTTTGGAGCTAAGGTAGGATTAATAGGTCTTTGCCTTTGTCTAAATGGCTTAGCTCCCGGTTTCAATGGGATCTCATGCTGGAATAAATCTTCCCTATAGGCTTTTAGGTCCTCATATGACCAAGCAAAAACATATTTATACCTTTTCAGTAATGCAATCAGCATACTCTTGATGTGTGGTTTGAGCTGCTTACCAATATATACTTTCTTGGGGGTCTGAGATGTTCCCAAATTTATCTCTTCTAAATCCTCCTTGTTTGTAGGAGAAGTCTTTGTGACCAATTGGTCTCTACTGTCAAAAGCTCTTTCCAAAGCTACTAACCCTCTAGGGATTTTATTAGTCTTCAACTGAATTATCTCTTTCCCCACAAGAGTTTCTTTTCCATCTATGTTTTCTACAAAAGCTTGGAAATCAATTTCTTGATTCTCATATTCATCTATGCAGTGCAAAAATTTTAACAAGTCCCTATCATCATTAAACACTTGCCAACTGCATATGTTCTCTGGTACTGCAGGCCTGATTTTAACTTCTACATTTGTAACATCTGACAGAGTGATGTCATCTGGCCTTATTGCAACATTAGCTAAGAAATCGGCCATGACATTCTTGGATCTCTCTACCCAGCCTATTGAAAATGCATCAAATAGTTCAATGGTATCCCAAACAGCATGCTTGTATTGTTTCAATCTTTTATTTTTTGAAGCATACCTATCTCTAATTTGGGATACAATCAGCTCAGAATCACCAAATACTCTTAGCATTTTGATTCCATGTTTGAGGGCTATATTTAGGCCTAAGAGTAAAGCCTCATATTCTGCAATGTTGTTTGTGCAAACAAATCTCAGCAAGAAAGAAAATTTGAGGAGCTTACCATTTGGAGACAAGAAAACAACTCCAGCTCCAGAGCCTTCTTTTGCACAAGCTCCATCAAAATACATGGTCCATAAACCTTGCTGGTCCAGCTCTTTAATGCAGACATTTTTCTCTTTATCTTCCTCATCATCTGAGACAACCTTGAAGTTATCACAGTCAGTGTTTACAAAGCATATATGTTCCTCAGCTTCTTGGTCTTCCACTGTCTCTGATGATCTTTGTTCTCTGATTAGCTTAACATCCCTGCCATTCATTGGAATCATGGCATATGACAAGTCCAGCTGCATACTTCCACCAATTAGTGCTACCCATCTTCTTGACAGCAACATACCATACTGTGGCTTGATGTCGACCACCGTTATATTCATTTTATATCTTTTTTCAGGAAATGCTGCCAGTTTGAAATCTACATCCTTCATGATTCCAATAACTGGTACCTCTCTGGCATCCATAGCATAACATTTTCCACATGCCTTGTCAATTTTCAACCCAGCTTGTTGCATGATGGCCAAAGGCATGACATTTGTAGATGCTCGAGAATCAAGCATACAATTTCTGATTATTTTTCTATTTATAACCAGGGATACATAAAATGGTTCCACTTGTGAAGGACACTTTGTCATAGTCACTCCTAAATAAACCTCAAGAGCCTCATCTTCTTCATTACACATGACATGTTTGTCACCCTGGATCTGAACATTTTGTTTGGCTTGAAAAGGCACCCCTGAAATTAGGGATACTGTCCTATTCTTGATCTCTTCAACCTTCATCAGTTCCAAAAGTGGAACAGAGAGTTTTACGTGGGAGAGGACTTGAGCTATATCAAATGGAGCATAATTTTGTATAACAGTTGTAGCTTGCTCCACAATCTTGTTTTTATCCTGAACTGATTTAGCTTTTACTTTCATAGTTCCCTGATCATCATTCTTGTCTTGGGAACCTTTGCTTTGATCTTCAGCTTGGGGGATTATATTTTCTGGTCCTTGAGATTCATGACCTATTCTTTGTCTAAAATTCTGTTTATTATTAACCCACTGCCTCTTTTGTGGTTCAATCCCCCTATGACCATGTAGTGGCTGACCTGCAGAAATACCTTCTGGCTGATGTGGGCTGCTTACTTGATTTTTACCTCTGAGATTGTAGTTGCTTTTGACTTGAGCAACTGCTGCAGCTGTGAAGGCCCTAATTTCCTCATCAGAAGGTCGTTGTAAGTTACTCAGAAAATTGTGTGAGCTCTGAGCATACACATAACTTTCTTCATTACCTTCATCATAAGAGTCCTGTTGACAGGCCTGAATTCCATCATCTGTACTCTCATCAGCACTATAAATGGGGTACCCATTGTTTATGGACATCATATTAACATCATCATCTTGCACATAGTGTGGCTCATTGCATTCATTACAAGATGCAGCATTATCATACATGGATTGAGCAATCATACACTGTGACTGTGAATATGGCATCTGACAAATTATACACCATGGAGTATCATCAACAATATTTATAGCTTTCTTTAGAGGATCAGGAGTTTCTTTGACATGTTGAGCTCTGTGATTTGTGTTGTTGTGTGGGAACATAGGCTTACCATTATGCCAATTGGTATTATAAGGCATACCATGCAATGATGGCCTCTTTTCCTGCTTTTGATAGACTTGCCTATCAGGACCCATCCCTTTTTCACTTCTAGCTAGTCTGTAACTTAGGTCCTTAACAACATTTGCTAATTTGTCTATCTTATCTTCAGGGGCAGATGCATTACCTTGAGTGTTCTAAGGCTTGTTTGGATTCTGCAGAATTTTCACATCATCCCTTCTGTTTGTCTTGCCTGATGCTTTCCTGTTGTTTTCAATATTCACTGCAATTCTAAAAGCATCCCTGATAGTAGCAGGACTTTTATCTCTTAATCCATATGCAGTTTTTGCATCAAAGGCATTGATATACAATATTATGCACATAGGCTCATTTGGCCTCATGTGATGTGGCAATTTGTTTAACACTTTAGTAAATCTTGCATTAAAATCTGCAACCTGCTCATTTGACCCTTTAGTGATACTGGTAAACTCATTTACAAAAAAGCTAGGGTCAGTTTTGTTACCATATTGCTCCTTGAACATCCTTTTAAAATCATCCCATGATGAAATACTCCGGTCAGGCAGATTCTTGTACCATTCTCTTGCCTCATCTACTAAAGATTGCATGAATGACTTCATGAAAACATCCTCATGTTCAACCTCAAAGTTATCCATGACATTTTGAAAAGCTTTTAGATGATCTTCTCCTGACACTGTGTTGTTTCCTGAAAATTTAGGCACTTGCAACCTTAGATGCTTGTCAATGGGATTAGGATACCCAGGAATACCATCAAACACCAACTGTCTGAATCTATCTAGCTGCATGGGCTGTCTATCAAACTGATTAACATTGATGTTTCTATTTGCATTCTGGTTTCTTACATTGTTCAATGGTATTCTAGCATCATTCACATTTTGTCTTTGATCATTATGTTGATATTGCACTTCATTTCTCTGTTGATGTCTCTGCACATTTGCATTCTGAAGGGTAGGAATTGAATTATTTTGGGCAGTCCTTAAAGCTTGCACTTTCTGCCTCATGTCATCTCTGATTTTCATGGCTTGCAGATACTCTAATTCTGCTCTCAAATTTCTGATTTCTTCAGCTAACTGTTCTTCCTTAGGCATGGAGGTAGACGGTCTCATACCATTCTGGTCATCATCTTCATCATCCCTCAGAGACTCTGCCTCTTCAAACCTTTCACTAGGGTCTAGAAATGGGCATTCTTGGAACACTTCTGACCTCATTCTCATGCTACCACCCTGTTGCCTCTCATATGCACCCTGAACATCAGCTTCTGCATTTGAAAAATAAGGTATTGTCTTGTCTGAAGACCTTGGATTATCTTGCGTATCATCACTTTTTCTGGGGGAACCCTCATGACTGACTGAGACAGCTCCCTTTCTTCTATACATCATTCTTCTTGTTACTGGTAACTCTTCAAATAAAGGATTTTGTTGGGATCTTCTCCCCTGCATATAAATTTTACTTTGACCGGTTAGGAGATTACTTCGGAGTCGCCACCTATTACTAGGAACTGTTTTCTTTTTGTAAACCAGGGTTCTTTCACAATCCCCAGCGGAGTCGCCAATTTTTGTTGGTTTTTTCCCAGACTGGATGGTTAGTCCCAGATTTCCCTACAAGGTAGCCATCAATGATCAACAGGATCTCTGGGCCAAGGGCCAACAATGTAGGAGATAGACTCTATATTTTATCTCCTCTTCTTCTTCAGGCTTTGCAAAACCTAGGGGGGTATTCCCTACTCAACATCCATGATAATGCGTATACTAAGGCTGGGATGCGGACAGAAAGCAGATGAGTCCTCCTGTAAGTAGACCAAAACTGAAAGATAAGAGCAAAGGGGCTAGCTTTGGGCCTATTTGCAGTTGTAGACAGAGGACTGAGGATCCTAAAACTAATTCTAATGTCCTAATGGTTGTTTTAGAGTTTGATTTTGATTTTATGTTTGGATGCAAAGCTGGACATGGTTATAACACAAACACAAAGCAAGATTGGTGCCTATCCAGGGCCTGGAGTCAGTAGACATACACCTGTGAATGATATGCATGAACAACTAAAACTGGATTTCAGGGGGACACATATGATACCCGCCTTACAGATATCTCCCAATACAAAGTGTTAAGCTATCTATACTTATGGCATCCCTACTGCAGTATACCCTTCCCAATGTTCAATCTGAAAACAGTTTAATCTACCTTTGAGCAGAAGTTAAGAGATCAGACATTCAACACAGGAATTCTATGTTCTAGAGTTTTAAACATTCCTTGAATACTCAGACTCAAAAGAAAGATACATGCAATAATGGAGACAGAATTAACAAAACACATGCTAACATAGCATTACTCATATAGGATAAACCATGAAATCAGTGGATTCATGCAAAAACATACCACAGAAGATACATAAACTCACAAGTTTTTTGCTGTATAGAGCAACCAAAAAACCAATTGTATTGTATTACAGAGCCAGATATTCAACTTTCAACAACAATAAAATGAGTAACACTTCCTGCTTATAAAAGCCAGAGAAGCATACTCCACATTAATTACATGGTTTTGACAAAAAAATCCGCCAGGTATAGATCCCACCAAGGAATGGCGCTCAGAAGATATTAATGCAACAGACAAAGAGGGGTCTCGAGCCATGCGCCATCATCTGGAGTCTTCACTCAAAATTTGGGCAACCTGATCGCTCGTACCATTGCCCATATCTCTGCACTGTCGCCATTAAGGGCCTCAACCACCTGCAGCTACTCAGAAACTGTCGCAACATTTCAAATAGAAGTTCCCGCCAAAAGTGATTCGCTCAAAGTTTGAAGATACACAGGGGAATAATCCCACATGCTTGGTGAGGAGATCACATTAGTAGTTTATAAACAAGGTCGCACACATACCAAGTGTCGAGCGCCTTTTGCCGCGCTCGACACACAAGCCTTCGCCCGAGAGCCCATTGCCAAGACTAACACCGTCGGCCTGACCCAAAAATCTCTCACCGACCTCAGAAGTCTCCCTGACCGCTACATTACAATCCCCTGTCGGTAAGAGCAACACTATCGGCCAACCTGAAAATCCTCCTGCCGACACCCTTCTCACCGACGAAGCCTCCGCACTCCCTTGTCGACCAGACACCAACCATCAACAGACCTCTCACCAGCTTGCCCGATAGTCAATGTCACCCCGATGGTCACCTTCCTACCTTCGTCGATAAGACCCACACCATCGGCAAACCTCATACACGTCTGCCTGACACAGAGAGTCACCCCGATGCCCAACTTCATCGGCTAAACATAGACTATCGGAGTGACTGAAAACTCCTTCGCCGATCACCAAGTCACTCCGATGGTCACCTTCCTGAAAACCTCAACCCAAACAACACGTCGGCGTGACCAAAACCATCGGCCCAACAAAAAGCTTCCTCGCCGATCATACCACGTTACGCCGATGGCACACCACTACCACCAACCTGATCACCAAGAAACCTGCGAGGTCATGCCGGTGGGCAAGAAGATATAGGGTTCAAATGAAGAAACCCTCTAGACATGAAAAACCAACCTCCAGGTCAAAATGAGCACCAACAGTATCCATCAAAATGTGTTATTTGTGCTCAGGATTAAGTTGGTTCAAAAAACTTGTGAACTTTGCGTCATAGGTGAAATTATAAGTCGTATCTTTGCATCATCTTATGATTGATTTAATCAAAGCCTTCACAGATCTTTTTATCCAAATCATGTGTACTTTTCTTGCTCAACCTCTAAATTTAGTTGAGTAGTGCAAGCATGTAGTTAGGTCTTGATTCCAGTCAAAAAGCACAAAATATTTGCTTCGTTGTCAAATGAGTATTTCTACCTTTCACATGTTGCAAACCAAAAATATTGTAAAGTTTCTAGTCAAGTTTTATTTTACAGGGAGCTTCCCCTACAAATTCAAAGAGCGGTTCTACTACACATATGTCTGTTTTTCTTTCCCACTGAAAGGTGTGAAATAAAACACTAACAGTTATGTAATCTTGGATGTTGCTAAATTTCTTAGGATCAAGGGTCATCAATTCATTATCAATTTGATAGCTTAGCCTTTAACTTCATCTATTGTACCATATAATGTTTTCAATTTATCTCAAGCATCATGTGAATTTGCACATGCCTTGATCTAAAACAAGAGATCTAGAGAAATAAAATTATGAAGACATCCAAGAGCTTTAGTATGCTTAATCATCCATTTTATCTTTGCCTTATCATTTGTGGGTTCAAGAATCTTGTTTTCAACATATAGAGAATGTCCAAGATCTATTAGGGCATTCCATGCATGTTGACTCCAAGTTGCATAGTTATATGGTGTTAACAATGGAACCCTTAATTTATCCATTATGTAGAGGAAAAGGAGAGCACAAGCAGCTATATCAAAGCATAAACTCAATCAACACTGTAATTGAAGCCCCCAAAACCAAAACAACCACCAATCTCAACTCTTTTTCCAATCAATGAGTGATATGTACCCAAAGTGCTTCAAACTAAAAATTTGATGTCTAAAGCAAAATCTAGAAAAATGGTATGGACGGAACTGTAGAGTACAGAAATACCTTTCCAACATCTATAAAAAGTTGAAATATCACGTTTATTTATTTATACATCTATTTAATATGATATATAAGTATAAAGTCATGCTATGTAGATGTTTAGTTTTTAGGATACGTGGTCAAGTTGCAAATTTAAATACAAACCACTACATGACCTTATGGCCACTTAAATTCCTTTACTCCACAATGACTTGGAGAGTATGGAGGAGTGTTTTAAACTGATTAAAGAGTGGTCTTTAATGACCAGTATCTTATTTATTGTATGCATGCACCATAGAGAGTGTTTATAGGCTTGATTTCAGGATGGATAATCGCAGTGATGGAGAGAAGTAAAGCTTGTTAAAAAAGGCTATATTATTAAGGGATATGTAAGAGGGAAAAAGGAGGTAGAGGACCACAAAGCTTTGTACTCTTCAGGAAATAATAAAAAATAGTGGAAGGACAAGGGAGTTGCAGTAAGGACAAAACTTAAGTATCGGGTTTATCGTTCAATAGGTAAGTCTATTCTATGACTACGTTTTGATTCAATCATCTTATCTGTTATATGGTTATGTTGGTATCGAATTGACCAAATAGTAATTGTATTACAACCAAGCTCATGTATTGCAAAGTTTCTTTGTGTTTTATATAAGTAATGAAGTTCGCTGTGATACATTTACAATAGAGCTCACCGTGAAGTATATACTTGACTTACCCTATTTTATTTGAAGATCACTATGTAAATTACTTAAGTTTACTATATTTTTACCATGGTTGGTAGTATCTTGTCGAAAGGCTGAATATGCAAGGCCGACTATGTTGTTTTTACTAAGCCAAACTTGGCCGACTATGATTTCAAACATGTCCGATTGTGATTTCATACCTAACCGGTTGCGATCTCATACTTGATCAAGAGTACAAATATAAAAAGCCAATAGTATACTCTATATTATTGCCGATTATATAAATATACAGATTCAACAGTATAATCTATATTACTAACGACTGTATAAATATATAGAGTTGACAGTAATCTATATTACTACCAGCTATATAAATATACAGAGTCGACAGTATAATTTATATTACTATTGACTGTATAAATATATAAAGTCGACAATATAAACTATATTAGGTTCGAATGTATTATCAATACATTGCCAATAGTGTAATATATAATATAACTTTAGCAATATTTATATAGTAGACAATTGTGCCTGAAGAAGTGGCTAAGTGTGCCAAGGACATTTAGAGCCCGGTACGTCAAGATTAAGTCAGCAAGAAGTGCTTGACCATTATACAAGAACCTAGTTGGTCGTAGAAATTCTATTATGGGTTTATGTGTACTTAAAAGAAGACCTAAGTATAGGTCATTTTCTGTGAAAACAAGTATTTACCCCATAGCAATAGCAAATCATGAAGATTAGAGTATCTTGAAGAGCTTAAATAGAAGTTAGTTTGGAGTCAAAGTCTTAGAGAAGGAACTATAGACGTAGACTATTATCTTTAAGTAGATAAAGAAAAATGAAATGTTTTTAGAAGTTATTTTTTAAGTTATCTTAATTTGTGCATTATTCTACAGGAATGATCTTTTAAACCTAGGCTAAGATTAGCTGCATGGTAGTGGAGGGATATGCTCACTTCAGTAATGATAAGTTGTAATATTGTTTGCTTAATCATAATAGTATTTCTTTTGATATACATGAGGAAGTGTATTCGATTGGAAGGTACACAATGATCATTTGATAATCACTGTATAAGTAACTCGGCTGTGTATTCAATAAGCTGATTCAATATTGAGTAAGCTAACTAAGTATGAAAATACTACATTTTTATTTTAGACTCAAACCTATTTAGGTTAAAAAATTGAACTTGTCAAAATATTAGTTATGATATTGATAGTTTTCATTACGATCTTATATGAATGAGGATAGGTCACCTCATGTATTGCATTTATTCATGTTATGAGAAATGTGAATTCAAATAATACCCAAGTGGTCAAGAGAAGACTAGTGGTTATCATTTCCATGTTATTTCATTATAAATTATTACCTTTAGAAAATGAGAGTATTGGTATTTCATTGTGTTGGGATAAAGAAGCTAAATCCCTCGATTTGACCTAGAAGGTTTAAGAAACTTAAAAACTTCTAAGTTGATTGTAATATTGATTTAGTCTATTGTTTATTATGGTCAATAGAGAATGCTCGAGAAACCATAGATCAAGACAAGTATAATTTATGAAGAGTCTATGAAACACTTATAATAAATCAAATTATTTCATGATAGAGTCAGAAACATGATATATAGCAGAAGAGTGCTTGATTTTGGGTCATTGAGTAGAATGACAGGAAGTCATAGACCCTAGTATTTGCAAGTATGCAAAGAGGGACTCTCTGAAAGGTTAAAATTAACTAAACCCCTATGTTACTTTTATCCTAAATTAAGGAATAATTCTAAGTCAGATTGACTGGTATTTGAGTTTAATCAAGATAATTTATGTCTAGAGTTACTAGTCAAGCAAGTCAACTGTAGGATGAGGTAGTTTCCAAGTTGAGTTAGAGGTGTGTGAACACACAAATACGTTTATTGCAAACGTCTATTTATTGAGAAACTTTGGCCAAAGTGATGCATTTGTCTCTGCATGCATTATTTGGTTCACCGTGTCTAGATTACATGACATGTCAGAATGATCATACTTAGCTAGAAGATTGTCTAGAGTTGTATGGTCAATTGAGTTACGTAGGACATAGTACTAGGACTCATATGGAAACATGTTGGTTCCTTATGTCTATACTCTTAGTGAAGGGTAGGGCCACTTCTAGATGGAAGATGAGTGGGGGATCATCGATCTGTGGTTGGAGTAAAAGCACTCGGATGATGCTCTCCCTCTATAGCAGAAGACACACCGAGACTTGTGAGACAAATA
Organism: Cunninghamia lanceolata; assembly: GCA_027924645.1. NCBI lineage: Eukaryota > Viridiplantae > Streptophyta > Pinopsida > Cupressales > Cupressaceae > Cunninghamia > Cunninghamia lanceolata. The sequence goes on from BSBN01001750.1 coordinate 362,705, forward strand.
TCAAATTCTAGATGCAGTATACTTCATGATTGACTTATGATTACCAAACTTGTGTAAACTTATTCATGATGCTAGGTGCAAATTATTTGTAAATGTAAAGCAAAATGATTTCACTATGATTTTATCTTTGGATATATTGTAATTTCAAGGTTGAAAAGATTCAAAAAAGATATGCATTTATTTCTTGAGATTATACAAATGTTAAACAAAATTTGTATTTCATGTTTAAACATGTTCATTTACTTTCTAAGTAAACTTTGTGAGTAATTCCAAGTTATATGAGTTGGTATGTTACATATAAAATTTCACCTAATTTCTATTCTACATTTAAAAAATTTGAAACAACATTACTTATATTTAATCTAACTTTACAACTTTCAAGTACATATTACTTAGGTTAATTTTTATCCATCCAACAATGTCTTTTCTGAAATGCCCAACTCTTGTCTTGTCAACCTGCACAATGTGATGTATTGGCATTATTATGTTCTTCCTGCTACATAATAGAAATCTACACATGCTTAATTTAAACATTCTTTATATATTAATTTCCAATATTGATACAAACTAAATTTTTGGATCTCTTTTGAAAGGATATATTCTTATATAACATACTTATTTTAAACATTTTGTATCTTATTTTGAAATAGTTATAAATATCTATGTCAAGTATTTATATTGTATCTATCATATTTTGACAAAAATATAAGTTTTCTATCCTTCTCTATTCAAATTATTCAATTTCAACTTTTACTATATGTTAAGAATATATACTTTTATTAGTGTGTGCTTTCTGCCAATATGGTACTATGATTTCGACATATAGACCTTGCCCTAATCAACATCTATATTAGTGTCCATTTAATCAAAGACATCACAATTTGACACAATTTAATCTATTGTCCAATAATGTTCAAATTATGTTTCTACCTATATGGTGTTGCAAGATTGTACACAAACATGTACTCCAATCCACATTATTGATATGATTCTTTAAACATACACATTAACTTGATTCAACTCAAATTTGTTTCCAATGTGAAAAAAAAATATCGGCATAACCAAGAATAAACATATCTTAGTTATTCAGTATAGCTTTACTAGTAGAAAGATTTCAATGCTTTTGGCTGAGGCACTCAATTTTTCTTTATAAAATTATCTCACTAATAATCCATGATTACATAGATTAAATTTCATTAGTATTTTTCAAAAACAAGCTGGTGTAAACTGGCTCATTGATGAGTAGCAATCATTTGTATAGAAATTTATTTTCCCATGCTCCAACTATCAAGAATAAAACTCAGTATTAAGTGAGGTAAGAAGTTCTACCAGCTTGTTCTCTCAAACATTTTCATTAAATATGTCTTTCAATTATTTCAATCTATACTTATAGCTAAGAGAATTGAAATAATTATTTTAAAAAAGTTTTAGATTGGTTGATGAAAATTGTTGAAGGAATATTCAATTTCATAATCTTCAATAATGCATTCTTTTTTTTTTGTTTTTTTGGGTCAGCGAACGCTTTTGACCGGAGCTATGAACCGGTGAGGTCACAACACGGGAGACATCATCCCCAAGCATGAACACTTTGGGATTTGAACCTTGGTGGCTGCCACTACAACCAAGCGACTTAACCATGCCCTTAATGGACTTCAATAATGCAATCTTGCTTGTTATATAACAATTGGGAAAGACATAAAATTAAATATATAATTCATTTTTTTATACATAATATTGTGTAGTTCTTTCATACAAAATTATAGTTATCCCTATTAAATAACACTTAAGTAAATAAAAATAAACAAAATTTTAAAATAGTTCTAAATTAAAATAAAATACAACTATTCGTATCAAATAAAATAGCATATTTTCTTGATTTTTTATATAGATATATTTAAACTAATTTTATTAATGCATTAATTGGCATAAATACATTATAACAATAAAAATTTAAAATACTTATTATCATGTAAAAAAAAATTGGGGTGAAAATTTATTTATTAGAACTGGGCACAAATGCAAAAAAACTAGGATACATAGAAAGAAACAGAGACAAAATCCAAAGCAACTAGTTAAAATGTAACCAAGAAAACTCCAAAAACTAGCTGAAGCCCAAACTAGAGAAACCAACCTTAGCTTTGCCTGTCATTAACCACAAGCTAATGTAACGTCTGAGATTTGTCTACAAACAACTAATCGCAACTATTAACATCCCAATCACTTTGTTGATATGAAGCCCACTTGGCAAGACAGTTTGCCACCCTATTCCATTCCTTGGAAATATGGGTGAAGGAAGCAAACTCAAAAGAGTTTCCCAACCATAGAATCTGCCTACCAACCACCTCCAATTGCCAGTGGATTCCCTCCAACCGTCGCTCATTCAACATATTAATAACTATCATAGAATATGCCTCAACAATGATCTTCTATCAACCCAAAGCACATGTGTTTTCCACGGCCACAAGAATAGCTTGAGCTTCTATAAGATTATTTGATGTCTGCCCCATATAAGTGGAGAAGAAAAAGACCACCGCACTAGAACTATCTCTCCCAACCCCACCAATTCCAGCATGGCCCAAGTTCCCTCTAGAGGATCCATCTATATTAATCTTAAAAACCCCAAGCAGGGGATAAGCCCATTTGTCTTCCCTTGAAATCTTCATCTTTGGCCCGCGTCCCACCTTAATCATAGAATGGCCAACAACATTCTCACCAAGGCCTGGTCCATAAGCCACATAAAGTTCTTCCCTCTCCAATGACTCATCCAAGTCACACTTGGCTATAATAGTCTCTCAAATCTTACAATATTTTTCCACAGCTATTGAGTCCAAATCTGACATCCTTAGATGATTCTTTTGTTGCACTCTAGCCAAAGCTGCCAGATAATACAGGAAGGATCAATCTCTCATGCCACTTGAAGAAAGGAAGCCTTGGTTGGAGGTCTCCCTAGACTATTCCAAAAGTCCACCAAAGAAGTGGCATGAACATCCCCCTTTTTCCATAAACCCCACCAAAGATGCCAGATTTCCTTAGCATACAAGCACTGGAAGAAAATATGGGGGATACATTCATCATTATACCCACACAAAGCACATATTTAAGGTCTCTGAAAACCCCACTTTTGCAAATTATCCCAAGTAAGACATCTATTTCTAGCAACCAGCCAAAAAAAAAGTTACACTTCGGCCAAGCATAATTATTCCAAACTTTCTTCCACCAGGGAACTTTCCTACCTACACCATCTTGCTGATCAAGAACTTGGTACCCCCTAGCCACAGAGTAAGACCCCTTAGGGTTAAGACCCCAAGCTAAGATATCTTGTTCACTCAAGGAATTGTAGAACCGTTTAGCCAGAATTGAAGATAAAACATTTCGATCTTCCTCTGAACCCCCCTAGGGCATTCTTGGGGGTTTCTCCAACAAGCTATCTCCGTATGACCTAAATAAATTGAGTACACTTAAATTTTGCTACTCAAATCCATCCAACTTCAATAAATATGTCACAAAGATCCTACAATTGCAGATGAGAAGATATGATGGGGGAACCCATCTTAGGAATCATGCCAAAACAGAGCTTCAAAACCCTTGTTACAGATCCAAAATAATCCTTTCTTGATAAGATGAGCCCCCTTCTTAAGAGTACTCCAAATCATTGAATCTTTCCCAAAGAGATCAACCCTAGGGATATCCTCACTAGCAATCTCCCCCAAGTACTTAGAAGTAAGAATTCTAGCCCAAGGCTACTCTGGATTAGTGCACCACCTCCAATAAAGCTTGGAAGCAAGAGCCTAGAAATTGGTACTAGATTGACAAAGACCCAAACCCCCATTCTGCTTTAGGCTACAAACAATCTCCCAACTAACCAAACTCCATTTAGAGGCCTCCAAATTCTCAACCCAAAGAAATTGCCTTGAAAGAGCATCAATGTCCCTGATAAAAATTGAAGGAGCCACCAACAAAAGACACCTATAAATAGGGAGAGGCTGAATCACTAATTTCAACAACATTACTCTTCCAACAGAGCAAAGTCATCGAAAGTTCTAGTCGCTAACCTTTATGTGAAGCTTATTAAGAATCATCTGTGAATACCCCCTAGCAATGAGCCCAACTGAAAGGGGAAAACCCAGATACGGGAGAGGGAGAGTTCCCACCTAGAATCTAAGAATCCTAGCAATTCAAAGATAAATGAGATGAAGAGTATTAAAGAAAATGATGGAATACTTGTCTTCATTAATCTTCTATCTGGAAGCTAATAAGTAAATATCTAGAGCTCTTCAACAATTCTTTGCTTTCCTAACGTTGGCCAAGCCTAGTAGGGTTGTATCATCCACGAACTACAAATGAGAGAAACAAGGCACAATGCTAGCCCAGGACCATCCATGGATCTGCCCTTGTTTGACAAGAAGATTTAGAAGCTGACCTAAACCCTCTGCCATCAATATGAACAAATACGGTGACAAAGGATCTCCCTGCTGCAGACCCCTAGAAGCTCTAAACAAAGGAGACGAGGCACCATTGATGATAACTAAGAAGGAAGGAGAGGTTATCCAACTTATAACCCATTCGACCCAATCCCTACCAAAGCCAAAAGAAAGGAGGATTTGTTGCAAAAACCTCCATTTGACCCTGTCATAGGCATTGGACATATCCAACTTGATGAACATAGCCTTGTCCTTTAAGGTTGCCATAGAATGTATAGCTTCCCCAGCTATCACTACCCCATCCAGAATCTATCTACCTACCACAAAGTCCCCTTGCTCTTCAGAAATAAGGGTGCTAAACACTTTTTAAGTCTCTTTGCCATAAGTTTGGTAATGATCTTACAGACTTACATAAAGCAATGGGCCTAAAATGATCGAAAGAATGAACATCTTCATTTTGGGGGATAAGAGCAAGCAAGGTCAAATTCAAGGCACTCAGCATCTATTTATTGTTTTGTGATTCCCAAACTAACACCAACAAATCTTGTTTGAGAATCTCCAAAAAATCTTGAAAAAATTCAATCGAAAAACCAAGTCAGGAGCCTTCCCCTTCCTCATTTGAAAAATAACCCCTTCCAACTCCTCAAGAGAAACAGGTTTGATGAGCTCTTCATTCATCTCTATCAACACTAAAGGAGGGATACATTCCAGAACCAAATCCTCCTCCATTAACACTTGGGGGGTATCCTTCAAAAGAAGAGAAGAGAAAAAAAGCATAGCCTTTCTACAGATATCAGGTGATGAAGAAAGTTGTTTCCCATTAGAATTCTTGATAGAGGTGATAATGTTCCTCTGCCATCTGTCCTTGACAGAATTGTGAAAAAAATTTGTATTCCTATCTCCTTCTTGAAGCCAATCAATCCTAGCCTTCTGCTTCCAGTAAATTTCCTCCCGAAGTTCCCATTCTGAGAGCTCCTTAAGTAACTCAAACTCCTTTTGTAGATTCTCTGTTGTAAGGCCAAACTCCCTAGTCTGATGTGTGATCACATCTAAACGAGACTGGACATCCATCTTAGACTGAAAATATTTCCAAAGCACTCTCTATTCCATCTCTTGAGTTGGTATTTCATGTACTACAGTCTCTTAACAAAAGAGTACATGGCAGTACTGTAAGCTAGCTTACCCTCTTACCACCAAACTGTCATAAGATCCTATAAAGATTCCTCACGCAGCCACATTAGTTGGAACCTGAAAGAGGGTTTCTTAGAAGTTCCAAACATAGGAACCCTCAGTTTGATGGATCAGTGATCATATTGTCACCAATCCAAAATCTCTGAGCTGGACATCCAATGATTACTCACCCAATAGTTGGAAACAAAGAACCTGTCCAGTCTCTCAGACTTCAAATCCTTGCAACATCTTTGGTTGTTCCAAGTAAATTGCCCATTACTGGGCTAAATATCCACTAAGCCCAAAGAGTCTATACACTCCTGAAGCAACTCTGAAGCAGCATCCAACCTTACTGATAGGGAGGGACTCTAGAATGTCAATTCTACCTATCTTGAATCAATTCAAGACTCTGGACAACTCTAGCCTCTACCAATTCAAGTGCTCATGACATCTTTCTACACAAAAATGTCTGCTAAATTCCTCAACTCTTTGCAGAGATGGAAAAGTCTATCACTCTACTTGGTGTGGGACACATTCTTGTCCTCACTGCTTCCAAGATACTGCCTCAAGGGCACATAACTTTTCTGAGCCCGTTGTCCACCCTTCTTTCTCTGTTCAAGGGTCTTGACTGCTTGGTGCTCATTTTCTCCCTCTATTTTCCACCCCTGCAAGTCTATTCTCCTACTTGTCTATCTAGCCGGACTCCTTACTGAGCTCGCCTAGAACAAGCATGCATTGCCTCTAGTCGACAATCCAACCATCCCACAAAAGAAAAACAAACAAAAGACATGGCTCTGTTTGATGGCCTCCATACTATACAGAGGAACTTGAGGAACATCAAGACAGAGTCATGGTTTGCAAAAAAGAACAAAATTGCAGAAAAGAAAACAACTAATCTACCTCAGAATAACAAACTAAAAACTGTACAAAAATACAATATCGGTCAGACTGCTGAATTGGATTTTTATTCAAAATTGTTCTTACATCAAAATGCTTCTCAAATCAAAATCTTTTCCTGCTCTGAACCCCTTACAGAGAGAATTCTACATCTTATAGCTATCCCATGTCCGTTACAGGATGTTTCAGTTCTCAGACTAGTTCGTATTCTAACTACCCCGGTTCAACTTCTATGCTATCATTCCATCGGTGTGACCACCCTCTATCAGTGAGTCTAAATCTTTATCGGCCGATAGTATAAGTTTGGCCGATGTCGCCTTTGACTTCATAGACTTCTGTCGCTCAGACTTACACAATCGGTGTAGCCTTCGGTCTATCTCCCGATGCACTAACTTACCCCGATGACTTCCCTTCGTGCTTGTCAGTGTGAGTTTCCACTATCGGCAATCTCCTTGAATCTCCTACTGACACCGTTAGTCACACCGATGAACTTTACACCCGCCTTCGTCGGTCAGACCGCATTCCATCGGCAAACTTCAAACTTGTTATCCCGATGTGGGATCTCTCCCTGATGAATCTAATACATTGATCAGACATTTTCTTCTCATTCCGATATGCGACCACTTTGAATCTGTTGGTGACTCGAATAGGCCACAAATATTATTCTTTTAAATCAACTCCCCAGTGAAGTCGCCAAAATCTGTTGGTTACCAAATCTGCAGAGGGTTTGCCAACTCCAATGCACGGGTGGATTCGGCCAACAGATTACGGGAGGTTGCGTGAGCTACCTCCCCTTCACTTCTGGTTCTGCCGCACCAAGGGGGGTATCCCTATAACTCAAGATGTAACATTGACTAGCCCAATGACAGAAAGATTTAGCTTTACAATAACAAGCAGAATACTCTCATGTGTGGACCAAGATCTTCATGACAGATCACAAGGTTGGCAACATTCTTGGACATATTTGTCTGGTTGGGTATGAGAGTATGCAGGAGGTTCCTAATACTACTCCTACAACTAACAGGTTGAAGTGATGAAATGGGTGGACATAATGTCCTGGATGCAAGACAAGGGGTTTTGGCTCATAACTACTGACCTAGAAATAGACTGGTGCCTATCCATTGGGCAAGGAGTCAACTAGACGTATACAGCAGATGGTTTGCAAGTTTCACTCAAGTTTCAGGGGGTTGGAATTGATGCTTGCCTTACAAACATCACCCAAGAGAGGGTATCTAACTGCCTCTACTTACAGATATCCCTGCTGACATGCAACCTTCCCCATGCTCAACCTAAAACAATTTAATCCACTCCTTGAATGGAAGTTAGAGATCAAACATGTGATACAGAAAACCATATCCTAGAACCTAAGAGACCCTTAGCAACCAGATTCAGAAGAAGGAGAATAACATGCAACAAATGGAGACAAGCAGATAAACACATGCAATGAAGCATTTCTCATATAAAATCAACACTGAAACTGAAGTATGTGCAAAATACACTCATGCTGCAACTCATAAACTCCAAAATGGGATAGAACAGCCAAGATCATGCCCTGTTCTTCGTTATTTACACAAAAAATGCCCAAGTCTTCAACAACCTTGAAAGAGTGACATAGTCTGCCTTTTATAGCAAAACTGTGTACTCAGTAAATTAATTACATGGCTCACCAAAATTTTGCCAGATACAATGCACTGTGAAAAATGGCGCTCAAAATAATAAATGTTGCAGAGGGACAAAGAGGAAGGAGCAGGTAAGATTGGGATCTAGGCCGCCGCTCAGGGACTTTCCTTATCAATTTGGGTGGTTGAGCTGTCCATCATCGACCCATACCTCTGCAACAATCGCCACTAATGCCGCACCAACCCACAGCCTTTGAACATGCAACAGTAGCGAACCTTGAAGTTTTCCCGCCAAAAACAGTCGCAGATACTCAGGAAAAAACCCCCGCTGCAGGTTCAAAATGTGGCCGTTGATCAAAAACCTAGTCGTGGAGATCCAATGGCCCCAAAAACTGTTGAAAAGTCACTGGCCAGTGAAAACGTGCCACGTAGGCACTTCAAGTCTCTATCACTGGGCCAACGCTCCCTTTTTCCTTTATCTTTTTCCCGCCGAGAGTCTGCTGCCGGAAACACGCGTGGAAGCCACCACATGGCGAGCTCCGCAACACCCTTGAAACATTAGAGACCCCTCGGAAGCTTGGCGGAGACAGACACATGGCGGGCTCCGCGCTCTCTTGAAACACAAAAGAGTCTCCTTTGAAACATTGCGGACTGCGACACTTGGCACCTTCCATGCTGCTCAGAAACTTTAAGGGGCCGCTTTGAAACTTATACGGAAGGTGACATTTGTCATCACCCGCGACACTTGAGACACTCATTAGGACCCACCATCGTCATTACTTGCATTACAGGAAACAAGAAGGAAACCTACGCGAAGGCTGACACTTGTCAGCTTCCACGGCAACTTAGAAACTTTTTGAAACTTTCCTGAAACATAAGCGGAAGCTGCCACACGTCGAGACCCGCGATACTTTACTAAACTGTGTCGAAAGTCTGAAGTGGCCCTCGCTCGTGACACTCGTCGCAATCCGCGGCTTTGAAACTTGAGGCACATTAAGAAACAGGGCCCACCACCTCCCGCGCCAAACCTTGAAGCAAAAAGAAACAACGCGGAGGCCGACACGTATCGGCCCTCACAGCAACCGCAAGGGACACACGGCGCCTTCCGCGCACCCGCTGAAACAAAAAGAAACTGCCCTCGCTCGTGACACTTGGTGCCTTCCGCCACATTGAAACTTTATAAAAGGGGCTCTTGAAACTTCAAGCGAAGGTGGACACTTGGCAACGTCCGCAGTAGCAAGGACTCCTTACTGGGACCCACCACGATCTTCACTTAGCCCCGAAACAAATGAAACATAACGCGGACGCCGACACTTGTCAGCCTCTGCAGTCACAACAAGGGACATGTGGCATCTTCCGCCCCTGCTTAGAAACTTTTTAGGAGATTCGCAGAGAGTGACACGTGGCACTTTCCGCACATCTGTTGAGAAACACTTAGGGTCCTTTGGAGCTATCGGCGAAGGCAGACACATGGCACCGTGCACGGGGTTTTTGAGTTGCTTTCCTTGTGTCCCTCGGGTGCTTCCACGTGGAGCATTCTGCGGCACTGGCACAATTTGACCCTTTCCAGCCACACTTAGAAACATTCAGACACAGAAACAGTAGCCCGAAATGCATTTCCAAATGCATATAACTCAATTTTTAACATTTTCAGGGGCCGATAGGATCTCTCGACCCGCCACTGCCATTTTGACCCTGCACACAACTGATTTCTTGCATTTTTGATAATTGCAGGGGCAAAAATATTAAAACTTTTTGGATTTTTAGGGAAGAGACCTAACTCAAAACCCCATACATAAATTATTACTAACAAACTACATGTATTTGATGTGGGTCCACAAATCGACTTTACCAGGAAGATCTGTAGGGGTGTACACATTCGTAAAAAGAATAAGTTCTCCTGACTCTACATTGAAAGCAACAATCAAAATTGAATACCTCTGATAATCCACCATAGAGGGGTAAGCTTACAAGGGTCCCATAAGTAATATAACCCTCCAGCACTACCCTATGCTCCAACACACTGACATTGGCCTTGCCACCAAAGTCGTGAAGCAATGTTATGCATTCCTTCAACTGAGAGCTTAGATTCCTATAAAAAACCATATCCAATTTGTGAACCCAGATAAAACCTTGAACAACCTTTTGTTTAGGGATGTTCAAACCCCTTGCATTCCACGAGAGGACCATCATTTGTGGGAGTGAGAGTTGATGGGCCTAACTAATCCTGACTCCACCAGGGATTCCCTAATTAGCTTCACCTTCTCCTAGTCCTTCTTGCAACCTACTTTTGTAGGCTTCTCTGAAGCTCCTTTCTTGAGAGACTTTTGTTGAATTCTTAACACTTGAGGGCCTTTCTTCAATCGACCCTCCACTACAACCTCCCCCATAGTATAAGAGGGAGAGGGACCCTGAGCTAGGGCCAAAGGTATTGACACATTTCCTAATGGTTCAATAATACCTGTCTCAACCAATGACTAATTTGTATCCATAATATCAATGGGGTTATCCACCTGCAAATGGCTTATACTCTCATCCTTACTGAAATCAACCTGAACCTCTATTGCCTCCTTAACTTATGGTCTATGTGAACCTGCAGTGAAATTTTGGACATCAAAGGTCTCCAACATATCAAACTTATTAAAGAGCCCATTCTTCTTATGCTCCTTGAAAGGTCTTTTCATCCCCTTCCCTTTATTACATTGTCTGATTGGAATAAAACCATCCTTATCTCCATTCTTTCTTGGAATCGAAGCTTTCCCCTTATCCACCGCTGGGGGATGAGGAAGGGGGGACGAGGAAGCTGAAGGTGTTACTTTAGGACACTTTTGCTGAAGGTGGGCCTATATTCATGACAAATGCAACATTGAAAAGGTAAGGCTTCATAATCTAGTTGTTGGATCCAAGATAAAGAGCCTAACCTAATTTCCATATAATATGGAAGTAGCTTATTCAAATCAATTTCAACACACAAGCGGGCATAAGAAACTACCTTACGATCTAATGTTCGTTGGGAGGGTCCCACCAGCTTACCAAGAAGCAAAGCAATCATGTGCAAGATATCTTGCCTTGAGAACTCCATTGGAAGTCATGGAAGGCACACCCAAACAGGTATTCTCGAAGGAAGCCCCTCTACTAGATTAAAACCCACATGTTAGGGTTTCATGAATAAGCCTGTTTGATTATAAAAATATAGCCCACCCTTGAAATCCAAAACCCTATCTGCCAATCTTGAAAACACCACAAAAAAGTAGTTATTGGTTGCCATGATCACTTCCATATCTCCCTCGAGACTCCATGTCCATCTAGCCAATGATTCCAGGAAAGGCAGAGAAACCCTGATTACCATGAATTTGCAAATAAGGGTGTGGTCTACCAGGTAAAGCACATCATCAGCTACCGAATCTGGCTGAATAATGAGAATAGGATGATCTCTACTCTTCTCCAAGCATCCATTGATCTTTGACACTTTTGTCTCTTATTGTGCATTAATCACATCATCCATGGCATTGGCTAAGAAATTGATTGCATGCACATGATTTGAGGAAGAAGGGTTTCCTCCATTGATTGCATCTTTGAAAGAAAGCTTGGAGGCCTCACCATCCCCTTCCGAGGACCCCATGGCTTGAAAAATCCTCGAAAAGCTCTAATCCTAAGCCTAGGGTTAGGCCAAAACTACCTTTCCGTAGGCAGCAAACCCTCCTCACACAGGAAGAAACCCAAGCTATCTCCAAATACAACTCCAACCTTAGGCAAAATCCCAGATAATACTCCCGAACAACAAAAACAGCCCACCTACTATCCACCCCAAATAACAAACAATAAGAGAGGACCCCCTCAAAGCACAGGAATCACCCCAAATAGCAAACCCCATTGCCATGAAACACCAACTGTAGACACCAAAATAAAAGAAGATGAGGGTTGGAAATCCCCCCGAACCCCTCCATGATCTCCCCATAGCGAACTGGAGGGAACAAACCCCACGACTTAGCTAAGTCAGTCGTGGCCCTGCAAGACAACAGACTAGTGGCTCAAGCCGCACCAAACCCTTACCTCCCTCCTGTCATTCGCCTTCCCAATCTCCTCACAAAAACCTTATTATCATGTAATTAATATTGTTCTAAAATTATAATATTTTCCAGTTATAAAATAAATGTTATTATTACAATACTACCAAGGCATGTACTCACCACTACATGACACTTGTTTATATATGTAATGGTGAAAAGTGCACACTCATGTTCTTTTTCTTTATGTTTTGACTTATTTTGATTAGAGTGACTTGTATGTAATATACTAAGTGTATAAATAGTATATTTTATATGAGAGTGTGTATGCAACATAAGAACAAAATTAAAGATTAGGCCCAAATACTTAAGAAAGAGTGCAAATAAGAATAGATAAGGCTTGGGTTGTGTACCAACTCAAGGAGGGAAATGTTTCTTTTTACTCTTGGCATTGGATTTAAAAGTGTAGCCCTAGGTCAGTTTAGATCATTCAATTATCTCATTTTAGATCATCTCTTAGAGGCATTATAGAGCTATCATTACTAGTTACACATATTATCAAGAACATTTATCAAAGCATCTGCATTGCACAAGCATATATAGGGCATCTTGTAGTTTTGAGAGTGTTGTTTTTGAGATTTATCTAACCATTGACTTGGTATCCTTTCATGGATTGACATAAGGGAAGCAATTATCCCTATCACATGCAAACTAGAAAGCATAGAAACAACTTTTTATGCAAGAATAATCTAAGAACATGAAAGCAAACTAAAACTAGCATTCTAAAAATTAGTAGAGATTGGATTTACACTCATGGAGTAGATCTATGCATCAAATAAAATTCACATGTAGGATTTAATTCATAGTGATGGAAGTGATCCAAGGCACTAGACAAGTTCCAACGTCCAATTCGGAATAAAACACAATATTATAGGTCTTCCATGCTAACTTAACTAATCACAATATTATAATGCTCTCAAATAGTTTGGAAAGTGGTTGTGGAGCCCAAAATTGCTCACTTTGCCTAATGTTTACTTTACTAATATCTTCCTATTAGCAACTGACACATGTGTCTTGGTGTTTCTAATCCAAGATGTCCATTTTATGGGTAGCCAAAAACTTAGTTTCATCTTTTTAAATATGCACTCATGCAAAGAAGGCTTGGCAATGGATTCATGATTTCTTTTGCCGCTAAGACCTGAGCCTTTTACTTGGCACAATGTTTTACTAGATGATGGGGCAAATTTTTTTATCAAGTTATCCCATTTATGGCATGCTTTCAATTTGGAAATCTTTCTTGTATTTGGAAATTTAGGAATTCTACTATATTTACTAATTTTGATGTGGATTTCAAACTTTTTATTCACTCCAAATCACTAGTGGCTTCTAATGTTCTCATTCATAAGTTCAGGGTAATAATGTGGCCCCTAAAGTTTAACATCTTTAGACCTTACTTGATTTTTAGAGGAATACTCCTTATAGTATTGCCAAGTTCACCCTCTTCACTCCTCCTTGATAGATCATCTCATCAAGGGAAGTGACAACACCATTTAGATTTTTTTGGCACCACTCATAGCCATCAAAGAGGTTTTTTCTCCACCACTGACTAGGCAACCTTTTGGTTGACCTTGCCTACTGATCATTCAAGTAGATGGTTGTCAATTTCTTACCACCCTTTGGCATCCTCTTAGTGACATGGGTGGGCACCCCCAATGACTAGGGCAAGTTTTCATGACTTGCACTTGCCATTTAACCTTTGTGGAGTGCTCAAATTCCATGTAGTGTTCAAGATTATCAACCATACAATGGCTCTGAGGAGGGAGAAGACACCACTCTCACTAGTTGGGAGGTAATTGAAGAAGGCAAAAACCTACCTGATGAAGGTTGGGGTAACCCTAATGATTAGGATCCCCCTCCCAATGCAAATTTATAGCTCTTGTTGCTTAGTAATGTTTTTTATTTCTATTTCTGTTTATGTTTATAAACTTTAACATAAGATTTTGATTGTTGTTTCCTTTTTGTGGTCATGTTTGTAGTGGTTTCATTTTTGGGGTCCACTTGCTACTTGTTTCTTCATTTCCCGACTAGTTCGATTTGGCTTTGGGACATGATTCCATTATGTTGACTTTTTTTTAGGGTTGGTTTTACATTATCACTGTAACATAGAAAATTGTGTACCCTCACAATTTCACGATCTATTGACCCACTTTGGTGTCCACCACCATAGCATGTTTCCAGGGCCACATGAGCCTAGCCTTGGCCTATTTTACCACTCACCAAGGGTTACCAAATTCCATATCACAGTATTATCTTTCTTGTTATTCTAGGATCACATGCTGAAATCTTGGAGGATTTTCCTAGGATGTGAGCATGATGCATAGATATATGTGCAACATGTTAGCATCTCAAAGATTCCATAATTTTAAAATGTTGTTTTCCCACCTAGGCACTTGATTTTGTTAGTGGTAATGCTCACCTGGAAACAAAATGGCCTCTATAAACGTGCCCAACCCTTTGCTTCCCTCCATCTTTAATATAAAATACAATTTTAAAATCATTCTTCTTCCTCTCACTTTTTGGTTCATACAACTCTTGGCTCTCCATTGCTATTTTTGATGCTCTCCTTTTGTTGGAGCATCTATCTTTCTCTCTATTGAACGTGCCATTATGGCTTGACTATTGAGGCTCCCTTGAGAAGATCCCATTAGTTGCAAATCATCCAATCCCTTCGAGGAGCTTGCAACGTCTCCTTTAGATTACAAACTTGAATAGCATTGTTAGTATTTTCATTGCATTCTCCGTTTTATCCTTTTGGCACACTTGTGGTGTAGATCACCACCTCACTTTTCTTTATGCACACTAGGGTATTCTTCCTATAGACCAGGGTTGATACTCATAGTTGTCACTGCTATTATTTTCCTAGACACCCTTACGAGATAAAATCACAAACTTATTTTCGATTTATTTTATAGTGGTTGTCTGTTGAGGTCAAAAAACCAACATAGGGGCTTGACCTGAAGGTAAGCTCCCAAACAACCCCAACAATTTTTTTTCAATCTCAGGCATTTTAAGGTTCGCTTCTCTTTTCTTGCATTTATACATTTCTATTCATCATTCAAATTAGTTGATTCAATGTGTTATGTAATAGATTTTATTATTTGGTACACTATTGGGTCTCTTTTATAGTTTTTTGTGCAGGTTGGATAACTTGTTGGACTAAATAGAGAAACATGTAGAATATTCCTTTCATTTTCTTATCGTACGGACAACAACACAACACACAGATGTTCACATGACATGCTAGCATCCAAGGCCAAGGCTTCTCCCTTCTAGTGCCGAGTGCCTCTTTCATCCCTCTCTTCACTTCTGAAGTTATTTCTATGATTTAATATCTTGTTTTCTAGACATTGTAATTTTATTGTTGTTCTTTTATGCTTTAATCCAGTCAAAATTGTTATTTTTTAAGTCTTAAGGAAACTATAGGATTTGGCTGGAGTATATGATCTTTGATATTCTCTGTAGTGTCAGCAACAAATAAAGTATCACATTAAGTTTTTGGACTGAGTATTATAAAGTATCATATTTAAGACAAGAGCTATAAATAAAGAGCAGGAATACAGCCACTCAACTGAAATATCGTCCAGTTCAATGGTCAAACATTTGCCTCATCTACAGCAAAAAGTCGTAAATATTTAAGAATAGCCACCAACACATATCTAATCACCTTGCCTCTAATACATTTTATCACAATAAAATTCAAAGCCTAAGTTCAAGTACTGATTGTTGTTGTACACAGATCAGTACCACAGTAGCATTCCATCGCGCTGTCGAAAGTGATTAAATTGTCCGATTATACCTACCCCAGGTTTCCTTTTCGCTGGATGGTTTTTCCGCTCTGTCCAGAATGTGTTGGGTCATCTTTCTCGCATAAAACTCTTTGTATATGTAACGTTGAAATTTGGGTGGGATGGTCCTCGTCAATCAATCCATCTAGCGGATAAACTATGGAGTTGGTATTAGGGTTGTGGAAAGTTACAATGGACAAGCGCGTTGTGTTGGAGTTCACCACGGCTCAATGATATGCGCTCTTGTAGATACCATTGCTTAACACCTGCGCAATCAATCATTAAAAAAATTGATAATTGGTAAGAAGGCGGATAAAGAGAAATAGAAATAGAATTTATATTATTTGTCTTAATCTTTATTAATAATTTTCATTTCACTTCTATCCTCTAGTTGGTTTTCATCTTTCTATGGGCATCTTTTGGTAATCTTACAATTCTTGTATAATTCTTCATGATGAATCATGAAGTGTGATTGATGAAATCAAAATATGCACAATTCTTTCAGAATTTCACTTCAATAATGTCACTGTTTAAGTTACCTTAAGGAATTGGAATTTTGATTTCAGAGATTGTTTCTGATTTATGCACAATTCTTTCAGGATTTCACTTCAATAATGTCACTGTTTAAGTTACCTAAGGAATTGGAATAATGTCACTGTTTAAGTTACCTAAGGAATTGGAATTTTGATTTCAGAGATTGTTTTTGATTTATGCACAATTCTTTCAGAATCACTTTAATAATGTCACTGTTTAAGTTACCTTAAGGAATTGGAATTTTGATTTCAGATATTGTTTCTGATTTACATTTAAATACAGTTTTATCATAATTACAAAACGCTATACAGATACAGTATCAGCCAAGCACCACCTCAGGGTGCAGTACAAGCTGGTCAAATACAGTATTTTTCTGTTAAGACCAACTTTAGAGTCAATGTCTCAATCCTGATTAGCTAGATTTCTCCAGCTCTTAGTCACTCCAACAGAATAAGAATTCTCCAGGCCTCAGATTCATTGAAAGTGTGACCAAACTGTCTTCAACCCACAAAGAGTTTGTCAGTGTAAGCCAGCACTCCGCACAATGATCAAAACGCTTTACAGAGAGCCAATCCTGAATGAATAGAACTCTTCCCAAGGAAAGGATAAGCAGTCACATGGAGTATGCTCCTTTTAGGTATGGATATTCTCATCTGCGAAATTGCAGCAGAGAGAACATCTACAAGATCTATATTTGTTTCTTGCTTAGCAGAGAGAATATCTATAAGATCTATATTTGTTTCTGGCTTATAACAGTCGTTCTCTGAAAATGATGCAAGAGCATGATCAACTAGATCAACAAGTGATGACTGTAAATTCCTGCATATGCACTCCTCTGTCCGCTCTTCTGGGCTTGATTTATTTGTGTCTTGCTTTCTGTCTGGCTTGTATGGAGAAATCACATTTGACTCCTTAAAGAGCTCCATATCAGATTTTGTATAATACAGAACCCAAGGGTGATCTGTAAAAGGAAAAAAAAAGTGCATAAGAAAAACCTCACAACAAATGTTCTGTATGCATAATTGCACTATCCTCGACCCCTGGCAAATACTAAAGATATGAAGCTAGAAATATATACATACTCAAAACTTCATCTGGAGAGAGTCTCTTTTCAACATCCCTTGAGAGCATCCTTGAAAGCAAATCCTTTGCCGGTCCAGAAACAGACTTCCAGTTTTCGGTCTGGAAATCCAATTGCACATTTTTTATTGCCTCAAAAATGGCGTCCACAGAATCCCCGCGAAATGGTAAGCTACCAATCAAGAGGGCATGGAGGAGGACACCAGCACTCCACACATCCACCTTTTCTGTATATTTCCCTACCAAAACTTCCGGGGAAACATATGCAGCACTGCCAACCAAACCTGATAAATTTTGGCCTGTATTCAATATAAACAAGAAGTTTTAGAAAATGACCAATAATCTTGATAGATAATTTATTTTAAAGAGTTCGGGGTTCATGAAAAGAATAAAGCTACACTTCTATAAAATTTTGAAGCCCGTACCATTTGCAACATGCACGGACAGGCCAAAATCAGATAACTTCATTTGTCCATCACTAGTGAGAAGAACATTCTCAGGTTTTATATCCCTGTGAACAACTCCCATCTCATGGCAGTATTGAATTACACCAACCAATTGTTTGATTAATTTTGCAGCTTGGCACTCAGAATAAGATTCATTTTTCATGGAATCAACCAAGCGGCCCCCAGAGCAAATCTCCATTACAAGATGCAAAGAATCTGCATCTTCATACACACCATGAAGTGTTACGATATTAGGATGACCTGATAGGTGTTGCATAATCTCCACTTCATTGTATGCATTTTCTGCACTATCTTTGGCCAGAGTCTTGCATGCCAGCTCTTCTCCTGTGATCCTGTTCTTGCAGACCCTGACTACTCCAAATTTTCCTTTGCCCAAGGTTGGACCCATTGAATATTCAGATTCAATCTTCTGATCTCTGCCAGTCTGAGTGACTTCCTCAATGCAGCCACATTTTCTTTTTATCCCTCTTGGAGTTGTATCACGTAGGCCTACCCCTCTTCTTGGAGGAAGAGGAGTGACAACTTCTGTTGGATGAAAATGAGAACAGCCCAACTGTTTTTTAAATGAGAGAGGCCAGGCAAAGGATGAGGTAGATGCACCATCATCACATGAGCAAGACACCTGCTGCGATTCAAAATTATTTACACCTGTGCTGTTCCTCCTCTTCTTCTTTAGAGGATTCATGTTTGCCTGATCTATGAAATCGAACTTTTGAAAGAAACCCAGTCCAATTATCTTGAATGTTGCAAATGCAATGCCTGATCTATGAAATCCAACTTTTGAAAGAAACTCAGACCAATTATCTTGAATGTTGCAAATGCAATGCCTGATCTATGAAATCCAACTTTTGAAAGAAACTCAGTCCAATTATCTTGAATGTTGCAAATGCACTGCCTGATCTTTGAAATCCAACTTCTGAAAGAAACTCAGTCCAATTATCTTGAATGTTGCAAATGCACAGCCAAATTTATCTGCAACAACAAAAAACACACCAATCTAAAGTTCCAACTATAAATTATAAACAACAAAAGAACCAAAACCCCAGCCACAAATTAAATCAGCATCTTAATACTGAACATCATGTGTTTGTCTACAGTCTACACCATACTTTTCTATAAATACCAAACACAAAATGCTGAGAATTTTAATATAAAAAGAAAAAACCAAAAAGAACCAAAAACAAAATGCAGAAATTATCAAGAATTATTTCTGACTTGGCTTCCAGTACAAAATCTGTTCCAATCAGCAAGCAGAATTTAATTCTGGCACTGGAAACATATAGGCTGCTTAGTTAAGCAAAACACAATTTTCTTTTTTGCCTACTTTTTACCCAATAATACCACTGAGGCACTTTGTGTTGCTCTAAACACCATTTCATTACTTTCTTTTTGTCTGCAATTTTATTTTACTTTGCACAACCTAGGACAAACTAATTTTGCTTATTTGCTTGGTGTTGTTTAGTGTGGATCTTCTGGAATCAACTGTATCGTATATCAGTTGTTCAGATAACCCACAAACCACTCTTTTATTTTTCATTCCTAACGTATAGGAATGGACACCAAATTCTAGACTCTCCATCGTCTTTGTTTAACTATATTATAAAAAATTCAAAAACAAGATTTGCACAGGAAAAAAGAAAAGTAAATAAATCTCAGACAAAATCTCCAAAGCTGAAAAATAAATCTGTTCTCAAATGCTAAACCTATGTCTTACACCACACCATTGACTTCTCCATACATGCCAAAGAAAAGCCCAAAAACCCTAATAAAAAACAAAAGCTCTGCCAAAAAACACTCTTATTTCAGTAATTTCCATCTGTCTTTATTTAAAACTTTATTTGATTTAGAGTTAGCACAACCTGATTATTTTCTTGGCCTAAACAGAATTAAAAACTCATGTTCTTCTTTTATGGCATCAAATTCAGCATCACCATCATCTCACTTACCTACATTATAAAGAATCTTCCAACTATTATCACTAATTCTTTTTTATGATATAATTTAGTTTTTTATCATTACTAATTTAAAAGACAAACCAAAGCCCAAAATCATTTCCCCAGTCCATTACTAAATCTTATTTCTTACCCTACACCATAAGTTTTCAAATAAAAATAAACTAATGTACTACTTAAAAGGCCAATAAACCCCCAAAAAAAACTAATAAACGAAAACAAAAAATCACCTCTGATTCAGCTTCGGTCTGCCAACATATGAGGATAATTTTGAGACAAATTTTTCAACTTCAACCTTTCCCAAATTCCAAAACCCTAACTTTCTTTTGGGTTTCAAAATTCTCTGCTATTACAACACCAAATGAAGCGAAAACAAACTCGCTACATTCATCTCACAATCCTTCAATCAATGTGTGCAGTGAAAAATCAATATGAACAACACAATCGTCAAGAAAATTCGCTTACAATTGTCTCTGAAAGCACGGCAGAAATTTATTGAAACCCTTGGAAAACCTTTGTTGTACTTCTGTATTTATTTAGCATGCATTGGCAGTTTTTGACGCGGGAGATTTATTATTATTTAGTTATGATTATATTTAGTAGTACATGCAAATATTCATTTTACTTAAATATATTTAGTACGACATACAAATATTTTAAATTTATAGATTATTTTTTGTATTAGTCGGCACATATTTTTGATAGATAATTGTTTATTTTCATTAATAGAAAATATTTATTTTTTATTTATTTTATTTTATTTATTCAAAAATAATTAAAATATCATTTAAAGTAATTATTTAAAGTATTATTTATCTTGTATACTATTGGTTTTGTGTTGGATTTTTTAAATTGTCTTATTTTTTAAAAAATCAACATTTGATTTGTGTTTTTAATTTTTGGTGTTTTTTTAGCAATTTTAAAGAATGTTTTTTTCCTTTGTTAAGGTTCTAGTACTCAATATAACACAAACTCATTGTCATTTTTTTAATGAGAAGAAGATTAAAAAATAGAGAATTAAAAACACAATTTGTAACCACCAACTATTATTTCTTTGAGTGTTAAAGTGCTTTTCCTTTCTAACATAAAATATAATAAATCATTCAATTTTTTATACATAATATTGTGTGGTTCTTTTATACAGCATTATACTTATCCCGTAACCCAATTCAACAATGAAAATGTGTATTCAAACTTATGTAGAATGAAGTAAAAAAGATCAAAATTTATAAAAATTATTGTAAAGCATAAAATTGCATACCAAAGAATAAAATAAAGACAATAAATCAAACCAACCATTATACCTTCATTCGCAAGCAACTTTTCTTCACAGATGTATGTATGTATGTGGATTGCTCAAGAGGTGCAAGCATAACCTTGATTTCGCTATGGCGTGGATGAGAGCTCGATTACATAGCCTAAGTTTGCATAAATATGGGATCCCTTTTGGTTTCGTGGAGGTCTTATTTATAGATTTTTAACAATGGAGGGATAAGGATTTGATTTTTGAAGATAAGATTTGTTTTTCACTTTATTTGATCAAAGAGAAAATAAATCAAGATAAGATAGGATTTTGAAAAGATATTCAAGATTCGATTTTATGTTTTAAAAGGAAATAAATCGTGAAAAGGATGAGAAGATAAATGATCAATTATCTAATTAATTTAATCAATTAGATACACATGAGTTCAATTTGAAATTGAGAAGATGTGATTTGAATTAATTAAATAAATATTTAATGTATTTAATTAATATTAGATTTGTGATTTGATATTTATTAATTAAATAAATATTTGATTTATTTAATTAACATTGGGCGATGATTTAATTAATAACTAAATAATAAATTATTTGATTAATATGGAAGAATAATGAAGATGGATGAATTTAATTAAATAATTAGAATTACGTAATTAATGTGAAAGTATAGAAGATGGTTAATTAAACTACAAGTAAGGTGAATTTCAGATGTCTACATTTTGCCCCTCTTTGAGATAGTGTTGCGAAGTAACATCATTTCAAAGAAGTTTAAAACATAGTGTTGTGCTGGATAGAAGAAAACTTTGGTTTAGAAGAATATGATCGGGAAAAAATGATTGGATTAGAGATGGTGATGCCCCAATCACTAAAAGCGAGGATGGCCAGGAAAGATAATTGTAAGTTAATGAATAAGATGAATGATGATGATGCCCCCTTGAGAGGGCAGGTGGGTTCAAAGAACACAGATGTGCTCTCGAAATAAGAGGAAATTGTTAAGAGATACAGAGATTTATAAGAAGATGAAAAAGTTAGATGAAAGATGGAAGAATGAGGGAAGAGGAAATGGATGTAGTGATGTAGGATGATAGAAGAATAGAAGAATTGATCAAATTGTGAAATATAAGGATGGATGGGTGAGATGAATGGGATGATTTGCTTCAGGTTATGCTTGGAAAATATAAAGAGCAATCCTTATTTTGATATAGCATATGGATGTTATGCACCAGTGTAACACCCAGTTTTGTTTTCACCCTAAAAACTAAGTTTTAACCAATGGTTAAAAAAAAATTGAAAGTTAAAAATAGAAAAGTAATTTGTTTCCAATTCATATAACCAAGGAGAACATGCATCGACTAACAATAATCATGAATTTATAACTTATACAAAAGGATATAATCATCCATAACATTTAAACAATATGTTGTTAAAAGTTACTTAGAACAAATCCAAGATAGAAACTTACTAAAGTCACTACATCTCGATTGACGACCATCCAAATTCAAGTCGCGGCAATCCTCAAGAATTTAGAAGAGAAAGTATCTTCAAGGAGATTAACCTCCAACCACAGACCGTCGGTCTCCCGCACTCCTTCCTATCTGGAAGTGGCCCTACCCTACTCAAAGAGGATAGACTTAGGATAACCAATGGTGTTTGCCATCTGAGTACTGGTGTTGTGACCTACATAACTTGTTTTCATGCAATCCCCTAGATTCCCTCTAGTCAAGCATGACCACTCCACAAGCTACGCCATCCCGTCACAGTGAACTATCAATGCACTTGAGGATTATGCATTACCTTGGCCAAAGGATTTGAATATAATTAACGTTGTAGCAATGCAAGTAATAAGTTCACCCACCCCACTCAACTCGAATTAATCGCAATCTTACAATTACCTATATATAAGTTCTATTTAACAACCTCGATAACCTCAAGGTGTTTGAAATTCATCATGCATTAACTCATGGCATTGAGGTTTACTCTCTCTCTACAAGCTCATGGAAACATCTCCGTCTACATGCTAAAAGAATGGTTTCCTAGCATATCGATTATTCAGATAATGCTAAAAGTTATTTCATTGATCCTTAAGTTAGCCCACTGCTTAATTTATCCACTCAAGAGTGGTCACTAAACTCATCTTTGTTGTTTTCGGAAGGGTTTCACAAAAAGCCACTTAAAGTATACAATGTTCGAAGATCCTACGATAAAATTTAACACTCAAGATTCTACTTCGACTTGTTGAAATCTTCGACATAGCTTAAACTTTGTCTATCTAAACATTAGAAAACCCTATCATATTATTTCTACTAGCAATAAGATTGCATGCAAGTCTAAGCTTGAAACTTGACAAAAGACTCATTACATTATTTTTAAAACTTCATAATATTAATTTGTATGACTGAAAAGTCTTCTCTCAGGGACACAACAGTTTAAATACTTTAGTAGTAAAATATTACTTACAAAGGCAAAAAGACTAAAGCTTGTTAATATTCGCAGCTAGGTTAGTAATTTTGCCACGGTCAACCAACCAGTTTTAAACTTAAAAATAGAGGAGGACTGTGAAGTCTTGCATGTTTTCAACTTACACTTCACACCTTTGATTCTCCTCTGTCGACGGTTATCACAAAATAAATCTTTTACTTTAAAATTAGCTGACTGTTATACTTGACAGAATCAAGCAATGGCATTCGACTGTCCAAAAGAGAACTCAGTCTATGTCGTCGAAGGTTTTGCCACTGCGGCTTGTAATAGTTGTGAAATGTTTTACGACCAAACACATGCTCTGAATTGCACTCTACACATAACTAAAAACCTCCTAAAGTAGAACCAATGACTACACATTAATCTCGACCTTCGCAGGACAATGTAATAAACTATGGGTTTCACGTCTATGGTGCAGTGCAGTGCAGGAGACAAAAACATTGCTCTCATTTTGAAGATGATAAAAAAAACATGCAGGCTACGGTTGTTAACAAATAACACTTTGTATCTTCAAGCAAATTATATGTTCCATCGAAATGCAAGTGAAGACATTACTTATTACAAGAAAAACTACGACTGCGCAGTGAAGAGAAGAAGAGAACCTGTAGATAGTCTCTTGAGTCTGCTTACAGACTAGTCTGCGGCATTTGATATTCGCTAAGCCGTTCACCCTTGCTTCTTGCACCGTCTCCTCTCTCCAAAACTGACTCTTACTACTCCCTAAATCCCGTCTAACTGCAAAGGGATAATTGTCTCCTCCACTCACAAGACCATGCCTATCGATAAGGGTAACTACCCAGCATGCAAAAATGTTCTCCTTCTTACGTGACCACAACTAGAAAATGGTTTGCCATTCCACTCATTCCGCGATCATTCTCCAAGATGGAGCTCCACACTTGGCGAGGTGGCGGTTGGCAGTTTTAACAAATTGTCTTACTACTCATATCTGCTATGAGTATAAATCAAATGCATGGACTACAAAATAAAAGCTAGACCGACGACCAACATGAGGTCTAAAGCTTGAAGGCAAAAGACTATTCAAAATAAAAGACATCTTAGAAAGAGCTTAAGTGTGTCCCTCTTGACCCTTTGCCCGATTACCGACATCACTAAAGAATAAAGGAATTATCTCAAAACGACACTTTAATTATAACTAACAATAATATTACATATTCCAATACCATACGACCAAGGGTACTACACACCATGGTCTCTAGATTTAAAACATTATTTAAACCCTTTAATATTCGATAATAGCCCAATAAAGAACAATTCAGCATCCGTCAAATTTCGCAAGGAGACATTTACGTCATACCCTCGTAGCGCTTTACGACGATAACGATGAATTGAGCGCAAACACAGAACAAGGCTTGGGATCAACTTACGCACAACTTTAAACTTTTGTTCCGAACCAATAACAAGACACGACTTACAACTCGATCATAAGTATATACATATATTTACATATAAACAATATATTAGTCGTTCATATTTGACGACATGATTCAGAGTATTACGACACTGATGTCGATTTCCCATACTCAATGCGACTTACGAAAGGAGAAAGACCTATTCTTGCAAACCTCGACATCTCGACTAAAATTGACTTAGCCCGAACTCAAAGCTTAACTCAAAGCATCTAGGTTTGTCTACCTGATATTCATTTTCAGTGGCAAGCACCCATGGGTTATTCCAGAGTCTATTCTCTCCTTCTCAAAGATACTTTCTCTTCTTCTTTCTTCCTGGCGAATATGTACCATCTATTCCTATCTTTGACAATCTCACATACAATTTGTGGTCAGAGTACCAATGTTCTAATCAAAACATATTTATATCAAATCATTTCATTTTCATATCGAAAGACATTTTAATTCATAACATCAAATTGATCATAATCAAGTAGATTCCATAATTTCATAAAATTAACCTTTTCTATTCATATCATCAGTTCCTATGATGTTAAAACATATCCACATAACTATACTAGTTAAGAAAAAGTAAATAGTAATATTGAATCCAAAAAGGGGATGTAACAACCAGTGTATATAAGACCAAGGTGACGATGTATCCAATGCATAGGATGTTGACTCTACAAATAAACGGTTTGTACTTATTCATACTAGACATAATAGAACCTTGTTGGAAATGTGAATGGATAATAGTCTTAGCATAGAATGATCCCAGTGCATAAGGGCATTTGCATGACCTTTAAATGCAAAGGATATTGATATGCAAGATGTTATTCCAACACACACAAGATAAATATTAGTCGTAGTAGGATAATAAAAACATCCCTTAATCACAGCATACAAAAGCAATGACAATGCCCCAGTCTATACTTATCGTAACATACCAAGATATAGAAAGATCAAGGTAGTTGTGATTAGGTATTAGAAAGGAACATAAAGATAAACCAAAAGAAATCACCAACTGATAAAACAAAAACACAACCATCATATCTCTTGCCAAAGAGGGTGCTCATAGTGGATAAGGCCTTATTGTAGGAAGGATACATTCGTTAAAGGCTTTGGATTAAGATAATGGATTTAGCAGATGTGGCAATCAATATGCGAGCAAGTGCATTGTTTCAAGAGTAGTCATTTGCTTCTGATTTGGTAAGTATTTGAGCTTTCAAAAGGATGCATAGTTTATTTTTTGCTTGAGTTAGTCGATTTGGAGTGATAGGTGAATAAGATGGATTGTTTGCCTTGAGATGTATAGCCAAGGCCATGCATGTGTGGATGGATTTTGACATGGATGGGCTCCAAGATACCTTGTTCAAGAAGGCCTAAACCTTTGCCTTAATAATTCATGTTTTGGAGCATGCAATGTGCAATGGGATGTTTGTTGCTTTGGAAACAAAACACAATTCCATTATTAGATGGGGGAGACAGGGTGGTGGATACAAGTTGTTCCTCTCCCATGAGAGAACCACCACAGATGAAGGTAGCGGGACCACGGGGATAGGATGATGGATTTGGGATGGGGTTGATAAGGGATGATGGAAGATCAATAGGAGATAGATTTGGAATGGGATCAATAGGAGATGGTGTGAGATCAGAAAATGGATAAGTTGGAATGCTTGGATCTTGCTCAACATTGTGCTCATTAAGATATAGTGTAATAGGATCCAAGTCATTTGTTGGATTATCTATGTTTTCTTAGGGACCAAGTGTCTCATCAAGGGAAGAGGATGTTGTTAGATCATGGATAGGGCTAGGTGGAGAATGGATAGGAGTAGTTTTGATATCTTGCTCATGGATAGTGATAGGATTATGGATAGGTGGAGTGATAATCTCTTGATCATGAAATGCATAAAGTTGGCTAAGAGGATCATCATGGTTTTCTTGATCATAGATGGGAGCTTGATCATAAATAGGATTAAGTGTGCTATGGATGGGATGAATTTTCTCATGGATAAGCTCTTCATCATAAATAATATCTTGATCATAGAGAATATATAGGTTATAGATAGGTTGAATTAAGGTGCTTTGATCTTGATTTGGATGAAGAGTTGATGTTTACACATGCTTTAGAGGAGACTCCTGACATGGATCTTTATTTTCGTGGATGGGAGTGGGAGACTCTTGGATAGGCTTGATGGGTTCTAGATGATCAACAACATGAGTGTAGAATGGATCTTGGTTTGCACTTATGGTAGGAAACTCTTCAATAGGCTTAATGGGTTGTGGGATACATGATGGGATTAGAAGAATAAGCATATTGCTTGAAGGTTCTTGGATAGGTTCAAGGATGGGCATTTGATGACATGGAGATGGTTGATTCCTTACTAATAACCATTGGATCACATCCTTCATAAGTATATGGGTGGATGGACAATATAATGGATGGATAATAAGGGTATATGGTGTAGGATTAGGATTAGGATTAGGTGGATGGATAATAGGGTTGGATGGATTAGGATTAGGATTGGGATTTGGTGGAGGGATACTAAGATTTGATGGTGGATTAGGAGTGGATAGATCCCATGGTGGAGGGATAAAAGGGGTTAATGGACTAGGCGGTGGATCATATGATATATTGGGTGAAGGAGGATATTGTGGATGAATAAAGGGATTAGGATTAGGAAGAATGTGGGTTAAAGGATTAGGAATAAGAGTTTTAGAGGAAGATGGTAATGAAGGGATTTAAGGGATTGATGGAATAGATAATGGATTGCATGGTGGTGTTGGGATAGGACTAGGAGGCTCTTGGATATGCATTTAGTTTGATGATGATAGAGGATACCCATAGGATGCATAAGCTAGAGTGGTGTTTCCCTTGTCAAAGGTAGCATAAGGACTTAATGACACTTGATATTGGTGCAAAGGATAACTTGGACTTGCATTTTCTTATTGTAAAAGAACTTGATAGTCTTGTGAATAGATTTGATGATGAGTTGAAATGTTGGAATAAGGAGTTGGATGATCTTGGAGTGGATGTTGTTGGGTGGATAGGTTGATGTGGAATTGATATGATATGTGGATGGATTAGGTTGGTATGAAGTTGAGGGGGGTGACACATAGGATTGAGGTGTAATTTGTTGAGGTTGGGGTTGTGTTTGGACTTGTTGTTTTTGTATTTGGAATTGTTGTTGTTATATTTGGAATTGTTGTTGTAAAAGAGCTTGTAGTTGGATTTGGGATTGTTGTTCGAGGGGTTGTTGAAGCTGTTGGGCCTTTTGGTCTAGGAGTAGTTGATGTTGAATGTGTTGATGTGGTGGGGTAGTGACTTGTTCCTTTTTATATAGCATCCTAAGTTCATCAAACATTTTTTGAATACCATAACGATCTTGCTCTAGGATCTTATTTTCTAGTGTCATAACCATTTTGACAAAGGATGGATTAGATGGGGCTCAAGAATGGGATAGATTGTGGTGAGGATTAGAAGAAGTTGGATTGGATTGGATGATTATGATGATGTGGATATGGGAATAAGGATTATTAGTGACAATGAGATGGATAACAAGAATGATTAGGAAAACTAGGATGGATAATTAGGATGATTAGGGTTTGGATTAGGATGAAGGTGACTTGGATTAGGATGAAGGTGACTTGGATTAGGATGAAAGTGATGACAAGGATACTTAGGATGATGCGGAATGAATTTGTTGATAGTGTGACTTAGGCAATTGCAAACAAAAGATTTCACATGTACATGCATAGATTTGCGAAACACACACACAAGACACAATAGAAAAAAAACTAATTTTCAAAATTGATTGTTTGAATTTATGAAGACACTTGAAGACACATCAACAAGCCTAATGTTAGTCAAATGAGTATGGCCAATAGGTCTTAATCTAGGATGAACAAGTTGTATAAGGATGTCCCGGATATACACAAGGTATAGGGGACCTAAATCCATGAAATGAAAGTGAAATAATGCCACACAGCCCAAAGAAGAGGGTAACCCACCCTTCACCTTCACTTCCCCAAGGTATAAAGTTCTTGGGGGCTTAGCCCGAATGACAAGATTCCAACTTCCAAGAGGTGTGTCTTTCGATTCATTCCTCACTTTTTATACTTCGTTGGAACACTAGATTTGAGGCATCCCTTGGAGTGGTGTGTCTCCAAGTAGGCCTCTTAAAAGGTTGACAAAAGAAAATCAAGTGGTGTTTTTGATCTCCAAGATCACCTAGCGGTGTGAGGAGAGAGCATTCACACACACTTGACTCACACTCGCAATGTTAGTTGACCCTTAGAAACTAAAATGTGTGTGAAGATGAATGGAATTAAAGGATGTTTTTGATTCCCAAGATCACATGAAGTGTAAGGGAAGAGCATACACACCCTAATTCACACTCAAATCCACTAAGAAAAGCAAGCACAAGTTTGTTTTATTTCCAAGCCCAAATGTTATGATGAAAACACATGTTCATTTTAATCCCAAAATCAAGTATGATGATGCAAACAGGTATTTGTTTTAAGCCCAAATTGAAGTGTGATAGTGCAAACAAGTTCTTTGATCAATTGAAAATGCAAAAGTTGGATTGTATGCACCTGGAATGTTTGTTTTTAGATTTGATGTTAATGCAGCTCCTTATGCCTTCCCCTATTCCACCAAACAAAAAAGAGAATGAACCACTTGCAAAAATGCTTGTTAGATGAAAAAGAGAAATATGGAAAATGTCTGATAATTATGATCAGGTATAGCAGATTGGAGTGGATAACCAGATTCTATGTTGTTTCAAAAAAAAATTGTTAAATTTTGTTAAGCTTTGCACAAGATATGCTCAAATGAAGTTTGTAAAGAAAGACTCACTTTGAAGGAATATACATGAGAATCTAGGACAGATATGTTGATGAGGTCTACGCCATAGAAAATTTGGTTGAATCAGCTTTTCGATCCCTGTAAAACTTAAAAATCTAACATGATGTGCAAAAGTTATGGCATTTTTAAAAAGAAAACTATTTTAAGCTTTACAAAAGACTATTCACAACCTGAAAACATTATTCACAACCTGAGAACACTGTTCACTATCGGAGAACACTGTTCACTACCAGAAACATTGTTCAACGTCGGAAGTACTATTCATTTCCAGAAGTATTGTTCACCACCATAAAGCATTGTTCACTGTCAGAAAGCATTGTTCACCGTCGGAAAGCACTGTTCACTACTGGAAAGTATTGTTCACTGTCGGAAACACTATTCATCACCCTACAAACATTTGCTCAAATTTCACCTACACCAAAAATGGACAAATTATATGTTTTTCACCTCTTGGCCCTTTTGGATGCAACCATGAGGTTTGTTTTGTGTTGTGAGGCTCTATGTGAAAGTGCACCCTCAAATTTTCTCCAAAAAGAGCATAAACCTACAACAAAAAACCTCAAAACACTTGCAAAAATGGGGGTTAGATTACCAGGCATGCCAAATTGTAAAGCATAAAGATGCATATGAAAGAATAAAATAAAGACAATAAATCAAACCAATGATTATCCCTTCATTCGCAAGCAACTTTTCTTCACCAATGTATGTATGTATGTGGATTTCTCAAGAGGTGCAAGCATAACCTTGATTTCACTATGGCGTGGATGAGAACTTGATTCGACAGCATAAGTTTGCATAAAGATGGAATCCCTTTTGGTTTGGCAGAGGTCTTATTTATAGATTTTTAACGATGGAGGGATAAGGATTTGATTTTTGAAGATAAGATTTGTTTTTCACTTTATTTGATTAAAGAGGAAATAAATCAAGATAAGATAGGATTTTGAAAAGATATTCAAGATTCAATTTTATGTTTTAAAAGGAAATAAATCATGAAAAGGATGAGAAGATAAATGATGAATTATCTAATTAATTTAATTAATTAGATACACATGAGTTCAATTTTGGAAAGAAATCAAGAAGATGTGATTTGAATTAATTAAATAAATATTTAATTTATTTAATTAATATTAGATTTGTGATTTAATTTTTATTAATTAAATAAATATTTGATTTATTTAATTAACATTGGGTGATGATTTAATTAACATTAGAAAATTGAAAGTATTAATTAAATAATTGTAAATTATTTAATTAACGCTAAGAAATTTTAAAAAAAATAACGAATAATGTGGAAGAATAATGAAGATGGATTCATGAATTTAATTAAATAATTAGAATTATTTAATTAATGTGAAAGTATAGAAGATGGTTAATTAAACTACGAAGTAAGGTGAATTTCAAGTGTCTACAATTATCATTCAATTTAATTATTTTATTTTTTATTTTAATCCTAAAAAAATTGTAAGGTGTATTTCATTTCTTACAATTTTTATTAGACTTAAATAAATGTAGGCTATGCAATTTATTTCTCTACAAAACCTCTAATTAGAATAACAATTTCCCTTGGTTTGTCCCCTTTGCTTTGCGGGGAAGAATAACAATTTCTTTTTTTTTTGAGAAAATCAAAGAGGAAAAGAAAATTATTACGAAGGTAAAAAAAAAAGTCAGGTTCACTCCAACTACTTTTTATTGACTTGAAATTGACCTTTACATTATACTTTTACAAGCATTCAAACATGATTAATTATGTAAATAGTAACATTTCCACCATATAGTCATCATAAAAGAAATTTTATTATGATTATCTATGTAATAATAGTACATACATATAGAAAGACTAAGAATTGGATCCTACAAATTGAAAAATTGAATATCATTTTTTCCCATTTCAGACATCCGACACGATTTTTGGACTAACATTTTTTCATAACGAAGAAACTAATTGAAAATAGTAATCTTGAAGCAATGGTAAGAGCAAAGAGTAGATCAAAATTAAATTAAGGCTACCAAACATTATTGATTTCATATGCATGGACTGGCATTCGACATGTAGCTTGTTCAAATACTCTAAACAATTTACCTTCAATGCTCCTCATCATTCTCCCCTCTGCATCAAAAATATCCAATTTGTTCCCATGTAGGTGTACTAAAACCCACCCACAACTATTAATCACTACTTGTGGATGTGTATAGGTGAATCCAAGGATTTGTGGGTTGATATTCACCCTAATTTTATTGCCATGGCTTAGTGCTTCTTCATATAGGTTTCTCAAAAATGACTACAATTCTAACCAATTGTTCCCTTCACACCCCTCTTCATTAAGCTTCCATAGAGATAGATCTTTTTGGTCCACCAAAACAACCTTCCCATCATACCTAGTTAACTTCCAATAGAAAGTGTACTCAAACTCAAGTGCATTCGTTGTTCTATGTGGTTGCCTAATAACATCCCAACACTTCTCTACAACATTAAATGCTACAACATCAAATTTGAACATGATAAGTCTGCTCTGACCACTTGGGGTGTAATTAATCCAATAAAACTTTCCTCTAGAATATACACCTTCTCTACTTGGACAAATTGATAGGGGTATATCCATCTCCAAATAGATCCATGTATAAGTTTATGAATCAAAGATCTCCATAACCATATAGTTTATGTGTCTTGCGGTGTTGTTTACTCCTATAACCAACAAGTATCTCCTTACACCAGGGTCAAAAGTCATGGCAATGAAATGCTTTTTGGATTAGAGTTGGATAGGAGGATTTTCCATGTCTTGGTGATAGGATTACAAATGTAGAAGAAATTAGGTGCACTCGTCACATTATGACAACAACAGAGGAGGCTCTTGTAGGTCATCACTAGGAATACCAAAGCCTATATCAAAAGGGGAAAATATATCATGTGTAAAAATTTATAAACAATTCCCAGTATAACTTGCATTTCAAGAAAGCATTTCATCTTTTAAGTGAGGTCATTCTCATATGAGAAATTTTATTTGGAAACATGTTTGTGAAATGGAGGAATTTGAATAGTATTTTATTGCTTCAATCCCTTTAGTGTATCTACTTCCTACATATTCAGTAAGATCTCACATTTCCCTCGCACTTATTTTTTTCCAAAATTTATATTTTATTATATTCTCCTAACTAATACTTTTTCATTAACCCACTTTCTCTATTCTCTTGCATATAGGAATGACGAATAACAAGAGACCATAAGGAGACAAAAACATTGAAGAGCCACAACAAGTGGAGATGTAAGTATTATTTTATACTAATAGTTTCAAAAAAATCTATTTTTCTTTTTTTAATTTCTAATTTGAATTGCTTTATAGATCCAAAAAATAACTTTGTACAAGAAAGTTTCCATCAAAGACCTTAATTCCCATAATATTGGAGATGTATTTGAATCAGATGTCATCATCACATATAGAACTCGTATAGACAAAATAAAAAATACACTAGAGGTCTTTCATGCTGACTAAATCGATCACAAAGGAGAAATGACAGTCACCATGAACTTGACTAGAAATCTTGTCCATATGTTCTAGCAAAAGATATTTCCAAGAGCAAGTATTTGCATTACTAGTTTCCAAATTGCTCCTAAAACAAAATATGACCATGGTGATTATGATTACATCTTGTTGTTGAACCAATCAACTATAGTAGAAAACATCCCTCACATTTGTCAAGAGTATGCCTTTATACCAAGCACAACTATCAAACAACTATTGCAAAGTACAAATGAGTATGCACTTGGAATTGTGGGTGCAATTGTTCTTGCTTCCAAACAAACAACTTTCCAATATGTGTTGAATATTAAAGATGGTGAAATTAAATATGACAAGGCACAAGTGAGAAAATAAATTTATTCTTCTAATTCCTATCTATTTAAATTATATTCTTCCCAATTTTTTTGTCTTCAACTACTCACAAATATCCCTTATTTTCTTTAAGAAATACATTTCTATCCAAACTTGTTGTGGCAATTTTCTGCCATTGAAGAACGTGATCTAAAAAAGAGTTCCCTACAATGTTGTTAAAAAACTTTATCAAATGACTTGATACAAAGGACTACATTATTCCACTTACCAGTTAACATATATTGCTCCACTAACAAACAAGCCAACCTTGAATCATCTTCAAAACTTGCTTCACTCAATATTTCATGTAACTTTTTACATTCTATTTTCATCAACACATTTCCTCAATTGTTAATATTTTGATGTATAGTCTCCATCAATGACATGCTTAAATGTAAGGAAACTATCTAAATTTACCGAATTAATAAAGTTCTCAACCTCACATAGATTGATCTACACTTGTAACTTTTAATATTATTGTTATTCCCATGTTACTACAATTAAAAGTCAACTTTTCTCTTTGATTAATGTTTTTTGTATGATGCAAGATTAAACTAAATTTTAAATTTATTTTTTCTTGTGCACTTATTTTTTATTACTTCAATCCTTTTAATGTTTGCATCATGAATTTGAATTTATGTTTGTTTTTAAAAAGCATATATTTGGTTTATAATAATGTCTTTCCTTCTTGGATATCACAATAAAGGATAATTATTTTCACATTGCTTTTCTAATTGCACACAAGTCCATTACTTCACATTGATCTCTAACTACTTCACATCAATCTGCTAGGTATATGGGAAATTAGAAGTTTCCAATCCTTTCTCTATTCCATTTCAGCCTACTTGTCCAATATGCAGTTACACATTCTTTAACTTTGGGACACTTAAACATGATACTACTTATTGCAACAAGTGTAATGAAGATATTGTCTACAATTATACCCATAATCTGAAATGCATAATAACAACTGATAAGAAGACTAATCTTCATTGCTCTCTTCAAAAGGACATGTTTAATTGCTTGCTTCCACAACTCTAGCAAATCACTTATGAAGACTAGCTCCAAGATAAATCAACAGTGATCTTCATTCTCCATGACTTTCAAGTGAAAGAAAACTTCAGACTAGATTAGAATAATATCATTCTTGAGATGCAAGAAAATCAATAGTTAAAATATATCCTATTCTCAAGTATATATTTTTTTGTTGTAACGCCCCGCCAAGGATCCGAGAGAATAACACAACTAAGCTTACAAAAAGGTCATATATTTTTTTTTTAAATGAAATAAATAACAACAATCATATAGTCAAATACACTGTGAAAGGGAATCGCAGCGTAGCAGGGTACTCACGCATGAGTAATGCGACACTGTCCTTTTCACCATCACATCAAACACGTAATCACAACACACATAGCAATCAGTTACTGAATGTCTAAATAAGAACCATCATCAGATAATCACATGATACACATAATAAGATTAATCCACACAAACATCACAACATAACATCCTATGATACAGAATCAGTTGTATAAAAATCAATTCTAACATATGACAATCATAGTAAGATCAACATCATAATCACCTGGATGCAAAACAATGTCAGAGCATATAAATTATTAGTGTCCCAACAAAGATTATCGATAAAACATACTAACTTTCATATGAAACCACACATGAGCATAATCAGGAATGTCATCAACATGAATGTAGCATCTACCAACATCATATAATGTACAACATCAATTGTCTAACATACCCTAAATATTCCTATTATTTTACCTTCATCTTCATGCTCCTTAGCCAGACCATCTGCACATCCAAAATGAGAATGCAGGGGCATTACATTTGCCTAATTTCTATTCTACATTCAAAATTTTTGAAACAACATTACTTAAATTTAATATAACTTTATAACTTTCAAGTGCAGATTACTTAGGTTATTATTTTAGCCATCTAGCAATGCCTTTTCTGAAATGCCCAACTCTTGTCTTGTCAACCTGCAATGTGTTGTATCGGCACTATTAGGTTCTTCCTGCTACATAGTAGAAATCTGCACACACATGCTTAATTTAAACATTCTAATATATCAATTTCAAATATTGATACAAACTAAATTTTTGGCTACTCTCTTGAAAGGATTTATTCTTATATAACATACTTATTTTAAAATAGTTATAAATATCTATGTCAAGTATTTATATTGTATCTATCATATTTTGACAACAATATAAGTTTTCAATCTTGCTCTATGCAAATTGTTTAATTTCAACTTTTAATATATGTTAAGAATATATACTTTTATTAGTGTACACTTTCTGCCAATATGGTACTATGATTTCTACATACAGACCTTGCCTTAATCAACATCTATATTAGTGTCCCTTTAAGCAAAGACGTCACAATTTAATCTATTGTCCAATAATGTTCAAATTATGTTTCTACCTATATGGTGCTGCGAGATTGTACACAAACATGTACTCCAATCCACATTATTGATATGATTCTTTAAACATACACATTAACTTGATTCAACTCAAATTTGTTTCCTATATGAAGAAAAAGTATCAGCATAACCAAGAATAAACATATCTTAGTTATTCAGTATAGCTTTACTAGTGCAAAGAATTGAATGCTTTTGACTGAGGCACTCAATTTTTCTTTATAAAATTATCTCACTAATAATCCATGATTACATAGATTAAATTTCATTACTATTTTTCAAAAACAAGCTAGTGTAAACTGGCTCATTAATGAGTAGCAATCATTTGTATAGAAATTTATTTTCCCATGCTCCAACTATCAAGAATAAAACTCAGTATTATGTGAGGTAAGAAGTTCTACTAGCTTGTTCTCTTGAACATTTTCATCAAATATGTCTTTCAATTATTTCAATCTATGCTTATAGCTAATTGAATTGAAATAATTAACTTAATAAACTTTTAGATTGGTTGAAGAAAATTGTTCAAGGAATAGTTAATTTCATAATCTTCAATAATGCATTCTTGCTTGTTATATAACAACTGGGAAAGACATAAAATTAAATATATTATTCAATTTTTTATACATATGTAATATTGTGTGGTTCTTTCATACAAAATT
The DNA here is from genome assembly GCA_027924645.1 of Cunninghamia lanceolata. Classification (NCBI taxonomy): domain Eukaryota; kingdom Viridiplantae; phylum Streptophyta; class Pinopsida; order Cupressales; family Cupressaceae; genus Cunninghamia; species Cunninghamia lanceolata. Next base: position 399,679 of record BSBN01001750.1, read on the forward strand.
ATAGTTATCACTATTAAATAACACTTAAGTAAATAAAAATAAACAAAATTTTAAAATAGTTCTAAATTAAAATAAAATACAACTATTTGTAGTAAATAAAATAGCATATTTTGTTGATTTTTTTATATAGATATATTTAAACTAATTTAATTAATACATTAATTGGCATAAATACATTATAACAATAAAAATTTAAAATACTTATTATCATGTAATTAATATTGTTCTAAAATTCTAATATTTTTCAGTTACAAAATAAATGTTTTTTATTACAATACTACCAAGGCATGTACTCACCACTACAAGGCACTTGCTTATATATGTAATGGTGAAAAGTGCACACTCATGTTTTTTTCTTTATGTTTTGGACTTATTTTGATTAGAGTGACTTTCATGTAATATACTAAGTGTATAAATAGTATATTTTTATATGAGAGTGGGTATACAACATAAGGACAAAACTAAAGATTAGGCACAAATACTTCAGAAAGAGTGTAGATAAGAATAGATAAGGTTTGGGTTGTGTACCAACTCAAGGAGGGAAATTTTTTTTTACTCTTGGTGTTGGATTTAAAAGTGTAACCCTAAGTCATTTTAGATCATTCAATTATCTCATTTTAGATCATCTCTTAGAGGCATTATAGAGCTACCATTACTAGTTACACATATTATCAAGAACATTTATCAGAGCATCTGCATTGCACAAGCATATAAGGGCATCTTGCATGTTTGGGAGTCTTGTTCTTGATATTTTATCTAACCATGGACTTGGTATCCTTTCACAGATTGACACACGGGAAGTATTTATCCCTATCACGTGTAAACTAGAAAGCATAGAAACAACTTTTTATGCAAGAATAATCTAAGATCACCAAAGCAAACTAAAACTAGCATTCTAAAAATTAGTAGAGATTGGATTTACACTCATGGAGTAGATCTATGTATCAAATTAAATTCACGTGTAGGATTTAATTCATAGTCATGGAAGTGATCCAAGGCAATAGACAAGTTCCAACATCCAATTTGGAATAAAACACAATATTATAGGTCTTTCGTGTTAACTTAACGGATCACAATATTATAATGCTCTCAAATAGTTTGGAAAGTGGTTGTGGAGCCCAAAATTGCTCACTTTGTCTAATGTTTACTTTGCCAATTTCTTCCTATTAGCAACTAACTCATGTATCTTGGTATTTCTAATCCAAGATGTCCATTTTATGGGTAGCCAAAAACTTAGTTTCATCTTTTTTAAATCTGCACTCATGCAAAGAAAGCTTGACAATGGATTCATGATTTCTTTTGCCACTAAGGCCTAAGCCTTTTACTTGGCACAATGTTTTACTAGATGATGGGGTAAATTTTTTTATCAAGTTATCCCATATATGGCATGCTTTCAATTTGGAAATATTTTTTTTGTATTTTGAAAGTTAGGAATTCTACTATATCTACTAATTTTGATGTGGATTTCAAAAAATTTATTCACTCCAAATCACTGGTGGTTTCTAATGTTCTCATTCATAAGTTTAGACTAATAAAGTGGCCCCTAAAGTTTAACATCTTTAGACCTTACTTGATCATTGGAGGAATACTCCTTACACTATTGCCAAGTCTCACCCTCTTCACTCCTCCTTGATAGATTATCTCATCGAGGGAGTGACAAGACCATTTAGATTCTTTTGGCACCACTCTCATAGCCATTAAAGAGGCTTTTTCTCCACCACTGACTAGGAAACCTTTTGGTTGACCTCACCTACTGGTCATTCAAGTAGATGGTTGTCACTTTATTACCACTCTTTGGCATCCTCTTAGTGACATGGGTGGGCACCCCCAATGACTAGGGCAAGTTTTAATGGCTGGCACTTGCCATTTAACCTTTGTGGAGAGCTCAAATTCCACATAGTGTTCAAGATTCTCAACAGTACGATGGCTCTATGGAGGGAGAAGACACCACTCTCACTAGTTGGGAGGCAATTGAAGAAGGAAAAGGCCTACCTAATGAAGGGTGGAGTAACCCTAATGATTAGGATCCCTCTCCCAATGCAAATTTATAGCTCTTGTTGCTTAGTATTGTTTTTATTTCTATTTCTATTTATGTTTATAAACTTTAACATGTGTTTTAGATTGTTGTTTCCTTTTTGTGGTCATGTTTGTTGCGGTTTCATTTTTGGGGTCCACTTGCTACTTGTTTCTTCATTTCCCAAATAGGTCGATTTGGCTTTGGGACACGATTCCATTGTGTTCACTTTTTTTTAGGGTTGGTTTTACATTATTACTGTAACATAGAAAATTGTGTACCCTCGCAATTTCATGATATGTTTTGACCCACTTTGGTTTCCACTCCCATAGCATGTTTCTAGGGCCACATGAACCTAGCCTTGGCCTATTTTACCGCTCACCAAGGTTTACCAAATTTCATATCATAGTCTTATCATTCTTGTTGTTTTGGGATCACATGCTGAAATCTTGGAGGATTTTCCTAGGATGCGAGCATGATGCATAGACATCTGTGCTACACACTAGCATCTCAAAGATTCCATAATTTTAAAGTGTTGTTTTCCCACCTAGGCACTTGATTTTGTTAATGGTAATGCTCACCTAGAAACAAAATGGCCTCTATAAACATGCCCAACCCTTTAATTCCCTTCATCTTTAATAGAAAATGCAATTTTGAATTCCTTCTTCTTCCTCTCTCACTTTTTGTCTTATACAACTCTTAGTAGGCATGAGCTTTCCACAGTCCATAGAATGAAGAAATTGCTTTTGGATTTGACTGTGTGTATTCTTTTGCATCGATGTTTCGGGTCACACTCAGTGAACCATCATCAGGAAGAGGATTCTATTGAAATGGATTGTAGAATTGCCTTATAAAGAGTGAAGGGGGGAAGGGTAAAAGAGGTTGAAAAAGAAGCCATCCAGTCACAACATGACAACAATAACATATTATAACAAGAGATAAAAACATGCTCTCAATTGTGGTAATAGAAATTAAATAAGAGATTAAATAAGAACATATACAAAGGGAATAAAGAAACAAAAATAACTTCTCATGAACATAATGATAATAATAAAGATAATAATAATACTAAAAATAATAATAATCATAACAGCGAAAATAAAAGAATTAATAACAATAGAGAAAGAGAGAATTAATAACTTCTCTATTGTTATTAATTCTTTTTATTTTTGCTATTATGATTATTATTATTTTTAGTATTATTATTATCTTTATTATTATCATTATGTTCATGAGAAGTTATTTTTGTTTCTTTATTCCCTTTGTATATGTTCTTATTTAATCTCTTATTTAATTTGTATTACCACAATTGAGAGCATATTTTTATCTCTTGTTATAATATGTTATTGTTGTTATTGTTGTCATGTTGTGACTGGTTGGCTTCTTTTTCAACCTCTTTTACCCTTCCCCCCTTCACTCTTTATAAGGAAATTCTGCAATCCATTTCAATAGAATCCTCTTCCTAATGATGGTTCACTGAGTGTGACCCGAAACATCGATGCAAAAGAATACACGCAGTCAAATCCAAAAGCAATTTCTTCATACAACTCTTGTCTCTCCATTGCTAGTTTTGATGCTCTCCTTTTGTTGGAGCGTCTATATTTCTCTCTATTGAACATGCCATTGTGGCTTGACTATTGAGGCTCCCTTGAGAAGATCCCATTGGTTGCAAATCATCCAAACTCTTCGAGAAGCTTGCAGCCTATCCTTTAGATTACAAACTTGGTAATATTGTTTCATTGTGATTGAATAGCATTGTTACTATTTTCATTGCATTCTTCTATTGGCACCTATAAAATTTGCTCCCAAACATGCATTATTGTTGCCCCAAAGCCCAAAATTTCTAATTTTTGCCAAAATTCCTCATGTATATCCGATCAGAGAGATCTTTTATAGGGATTTTAGTTCAAAAATCTTCTAAGTATAATGTCTTTGTTTCTTCCTTTGAAAAAATGAACATTCTAAGTCTTTATCGGCAAATTGGAAAAATTGAGAACTAGCAAACTAGTTCAGAAGTTTGTTTTTTTCCGATTCGTTGATTTACCGATAAGGCAACAGGAAGGCAAAAAGAAAAGCGAAGGAAAGAGAGTCTTCATCGACAATGAAACATTGAAAGTCTTTAGTTGGAAAAAATGTTGATTCTCAAACCAACAAGTTTGCCAACTAAGGGAGGGAGCAAAGGAGAAAATTGTGGCGAAGGAAAAAAGTAAAGAAAGAAGTTCATGAAATCCAATGTTCGCCAACAGGAGATTTTTCTGACGGCAAATTTGTCAATAGAAGGAAAGGTAACAAAGGCAATGGAAAATGTTTTCTAAGGCAAGCCTTTATTGGCTAACGACTTGGTTAGCAAACCACTCGGTTCGCTGATAACATGGTTCATCGACGGGCCTTTTTCCCGATAAAGAGAGGAGCAAGAGACAAGGCAAAGAAAACAAGTAAGGTAACAAAGAAGAAATAAAATGACTAAAGAAAGGCTTTATCAGGGAACCAAAGGAAAATTGAACTCACCAAGCAGTTTGAGATTTTCAAAGTTCATTGATAAGGTGATTGGCCGACAAGGTAAAGGAAAAAACATGGAAAGAGAATGACGCCAAGGCAAAATAGTTTGCGAAAGTAATATTTAGCCGACCAAAGAAAAAGAAATAAAGTAGTTCGTAAAGGCAAGAAATTTCTAACAAAGGACGAAACATTGATAGTTTGCAAATGTTAAAATTCACTGACTAAAGGAGAAAGTGAGAAGACGGAGACAAGCCAAGTTCACAAAAATGAAGATTTTCCGATAAGGCACAAAGGAGGCCAAAAATGAAGATTAAGTGCCAAACAAAAGGGGGTGTTTCCCATGGTTTGTTAAAGTGAAAGTTTGTTGACACAGTGAGTAGAAGAGGGAAATGAAAGAAGTTTGTGATAAAGGAAAAAGGTTGATAAAGAAAAGAAGGATGCCCAACACATAGAAAGGTACAGTCAAAATTCAGATGGCCCAAAAAAGTAAAATTTGACAACACTTTTGAAGTGTTGTAAAGGCCCTAAAAGGGGTAATTCCCTAAAAAGCATGCCATTATTGTAGGATTTGTACAGGTTGATTTGTACCCAGAAATTTATGATTCTGTAGAACAGTGCCATGCAGGTGGTTGACATAGTAAAATTCTTCAATGCACAGGTACACTTGGAAGACAAATTAGATATGTCAAAGGTTGCAGGTATCAGGAAAAGGGTTTGAACCTTCCTTCTTTATTGTTATAGGTACAGTATGAGTGAAAGCAATCTTCTCCTGACATGTTCAGTGTTGTCAAAGAGTGGGCAGGCTTCCAAACGTGCATATTTCCTTACATTGCAGTGGGTTGAATTGAATGTGGCATGGGCGTACTCATTGACTTAGTGTAATGATTAGAATGATGCAATGAATTGCAATTCTATATATGCATGTGTTTTAGAGTTAATAGGGGTTGGTAATTGTTTTTGGCATTATTCTCTCAACAAGTTCTGAGCTGCAGAAGGCAAAGAAGGAAAGGTTATTTTGCAGTTGTTTATTCAGCATGAAACAATTATGAAATGTATGTAATATATTTTGCAAATCTTTGTATCAAACCACTATTTTTCTCTACTGGTGTAGATGTTCTTTCTAGAAAACTTAATTGCAGTTATAGTTTGCTCTTGCCACATTTAGTGGTATGAATGTAAGCTCTGATTTGAGTGAATGTGAAAGTTCCTAATCCATTTTCAAGCTTTTGTAAATGGTCATTTTAGTATTGTATAAGAAAAATATGGTATACCATTGGATTACTAAGCATTCTTCAGTGATTTGGTATTGATTTTCATGTATTTGATTTATCAAATAGGCAGTCGTACATTTCCTTGTAGTTATTTTTTTCCTTTGTTGAACATTACACTCTACAACCCAATGGATAGGCACTAGTCTGAGTAGCCCTAGATCGCCCAATCTTCAAAACAAAATAATACATCTATCATTTAGACGCAGTAGTAGTTGTATGCATCCTTAGTGTGTAGGATTACCTTTATCATCTCTATAGGGGTCTTATAACAACCATTATTTCTTAGCTTAGTGACAAATTTGGGGCTAATTAAGAAGGTGATTTGGGTTTGGTTGTTCATATATTTTAGTTGTTCATCTAGTTTTGATGTTAATACCTTCTTAGGTATACCCCTTGGAATATCCCTCCAGAGTTTAAGCTTAGCTCAAAGAGCAAAGGAGTATACCCACTCCTGTTGGCAAAAATCACCCCTAACTTGTTGATAAACCTATTTCTATCACCCTGATGACAATCCATGGCCTAGGTGATTTAGAAATGTTTTAGAGTTTTGTGTTGCAGTTATTTTCAGAACCAACATCTCCATTGTATCCTTTTGGAAAACTCGTGGTGTAGACCACCACCTCACTTTTCTTTATGCACACTAGGGTATTCTTCCCATAGACCAGGGTTGATACTCATAGCTTTTTATTGGTGTCACTATTGTTATTTTCCTAGACACACTTGGGAGATAAAATCACACACTTATTTTTAATCTATTCCAGAGTGGTTGTTCATGGAGGTCAAAAGAGCAACATAGGGGCTTAACTTGAAGATCTTCTCCTAAACAACCCCAACAATTTTTTCAATCTTTGTATTTGTAGGAATTTTAAGAGATCTAATCACATGGAGGTTTGCTTCTCGTTTCTTGCATTTATACATTTCTATTCATCATTTTCATCATTCAAATTAGTTGATTCAATGTGTTATGTAATGGATTTATTATCTGGTACACTATTGGATCTCTTTTATAGTTTTTTGTGCAGGTTGGATAACTTGTTGAGCTAAATAGAGAAACCTGTAGAATATTCCTTTCATTTTCTTATCGTACAAACGACAAAACAACACACATATGTTCACATGATGTGCTAGTATCATAGGTCAAGGCTTCCCCCTTCTAGTGTCAAGTGCCTTTTTCATCCCTCTCTTCACTTCTGAAGTTATTTCTATGATTCAATATCTTGTTTTCTAGAAATTGTAATTTTATTGTTGTTCTTTTATGCTTTAGTCTAGTCAAAAATAGTTATTTTTAAGTCTAAGGAAACCATAGGATTTGGCTAGAGTTATTTAGCTCCTCCTACTTGGATAGAAGTGAAATACTCTTCTTTTGAAGTTGGTTAGATCCTAAGGTAATATCCGTGAAAACTGTTCTAATTAGAAAGCATACACATTTTTATTATATTAAAATTTGAATATTATATTTTGGTGAACTCGACTTCGTTCACTTGCATTTTTCTTCTCATTCTAATTTCCTCCTTCTTCCATTTGGTGCAAATAATTATTTGACTATGTTCTAGATCTATTTCTCCAAACCTTTACATCTTTCAATGATTCATTCTCTAGTGAAGATTTTGAAATGTTAGATGAAGCCTTTAATGACTTCATCCATGTCACTTCTTCCCCTTCTATTTCAAAACATTCTCTTTCTAAAAACAAATTAACACAATTTATATTTCGGATTCTCTACAAGAATCTGTGAAACCAAAAATTATGGTGCATCTTCATTCTAATACACAACAATCTTCTAAGCCAGTAATCACTATTCAAGTTGCTACAAATAAACCTTGACCCCCATATTACCTTACTAATATTGCAAGGTCTATAATGTTAAATGTGTACAGACCTCCTTATTATCACGTAGTGGACCATACATATAATACAAGGCAAAACAAACAGGTTACACCTGTCTTTGTTTCCCTTCCCACTACTTCTCCTATTCTTCCTGTCACTCCACATCTTTCTCAAAAGACTACTAGAGAGTATGATCTTGTAAAGTAGCTTCGTGCTACTCCTGCCAAGATCTCTCTTTGGGAGCTCATTCAATCTTCACTGACATATCATGGTATACTCCAAGAAGCCTTACAAAATATCCCAGTAGCATCCTTTGCTAGGCCTAATGATGTAGCTACCTTACTCAATTGTATATACACAAATTCAACAGATATAATATTCTAGCAGTATGAGTTACCATATCTCAAGGTTCAAAAATAAAATTCCCCCTTCTCATTATTGTCAGAATCAATTTTATTGGTATCAAACACACACTTATTGATAAAGGCTCATGCCTCAACATTTGTGGGGTTGACTTGTTAAACTGATCAAAATTGATACATCTTATATCTTCAACAAACCTTTCCATCCATGGTTTTGACAACATAGGTAAGCAAACCCTTGGCACAATCACATTAACTATTGAATTGGGTCATGTTACTTTACCTATTCTTGTGCATGTCATGCCCAGAGCTCTTTCTTATAATCTCCTTCTTGGTAGACCATGGATTCACACCATGGGTGTGGTTCTGTCTGCCTTGCATGGGTCAATTAAATTTGTTCATGGAAATAAATTTTGCACAATAAAAGTTGATCCCAATCCCTTACAATTGTCAACAAGTGGATCCTATGATTCATCCTGATTCTTCTCCCACACTTTGAAATCTTATTCCATTCTTATTCACCAAAAGAAGATTCTCCATCATCCACTCCTGTTGATGATTTTGATAATGATTTAAATTCATATTCTAATGCATGACCAAATGATGATTGGGGTTCATTAGATTTTACACCTTCCTTTGTAGGAGAGTATAAAATCAACCCACCTCACTCTAACATACTAAAAGTTCAATCTACTTCGTCTGTCTCAAATAGTTCTATTCCATTTTCTCCCAAAGATTCAAATAGGTAACACTTGTATTCAAATATGCATCAATTTCTGAGATCTTAATAAAGCATCTTTGAAAGATGACTTTCCTCTTCCAAACATTGACATGATAGTCAATTCAATAGCTAGCCATGCCTTGCTTTCTTTGATGGATGGCTTGTCAGGCTACAATCAAATCTTTATCAACCCCCACAACTAATACAAAATTGCATTCACTTCACCTTGGGAAAATTTTTATTATGTGGTCATGCCATTTAGATTAAAGAGTGCTCGTGCAACTTACCAATGCACAATGACCCTCATCTTTCATGACTTTATTCACAATATCTTAGAGGATTATGTCAATGATACCTCGGCCAAATGTATTTGTGCCAAGATCATGTACAAAACTTTCATCATATCTTTGAACACCTTTGCTTATACAACGTGTGACTCAATTCCCACAAGTGTGTCTTTAGAGTAGACCATGGCAAACTTTTGGGTTTTATTGTTTTGCATCATTGTATTGAGTTGGATACCAACAAGATTGATGCTATTGTGAACATTCCACCTCTAAAGAATATTTCTAAACTCCATAGTCTCTAGGGAAAAATTCAAGCTATTCATCAATTCATTTCACAACTAGTAGATTAGACTCTTCCCTTCACACACCTTCTTAAAAAGGATGTTTGTTTTGATTGGAATAAGAATTTTGAAAAATCCTTTAAAGATATTAAGCGCTATTTGGTTAATCCTTCTATCTTAATGCCAACTATTATGCGATGACCTTTTCTTATCTATACATATGCATCATCCCATGCTTTGGCTACTTTATTAGCACAACATGATGATGAAGGTAAGGAACGTGTTGTACGTTACATCAGTTAAACCTTACCAGATTATGAAACACATTATTCAACACTAGGAAAACAATGTCTCACTTTAGTTTTCACAACACACAAGCTAAGACATTACCTTCACCATGTGGAAACACATGTTATCATAAAGTTTGATCCACTTAAGCATCTTTTTTCTAAAATAGATTTATCGGGTCGCTTAGCCAAATGAGTGACGTTGCTAATTAAGTTTGACCTTAAATTTGTCTCTCAAAAGGAAATCAAAGGACAAGCATTAGCAAACCATTTGGTCAACTCCCTCTCCATTTTCTATTCTCAATCAAGATTCGTTCCCGAATGACCATATCCTTTCTTTGGATGATGATCATCACTAGGAATTATTCTTTGATGGATTGAGGTATAAATTTGGCTTTGGAGTTGGTATAATACTTGTTCCTCCTTTTGGTAAGTCAATTCCTCTTTCCTTTTGTCTAGATTTTCCATGTACAAATAATATCACTGAGTATGAATCCCTCATCGCATGCTTGCGTGCCATGTTATCACTTAATATTAAATTCATTCACATTTATGGTGATTCATAATTGATAATAAAGCAAGTCACTAGCTCTTATCAAGCTAATCATGACAAACTATCACAATATCATGATTTAGCTTTATCACTGCTCAATCAAATCTCTTCTTTTACTATCAATACTATTCCACACAAAGACAATCATCATGCAAACACAATGACAAGCATATCCTCCCTTGTGTCCTTTGATAATTATCCAATGATTATCATTTTGTTATTCACACTTTATCTTTACTCACTATCCTCAATGGTTCATCTCATGACACTCTTTTTTATTACAATATTGATTCTAAGGAATGGTACTCACATATATTTAATTATTTGCATGATAGAACCTTCCTGAATACTTCTTCCAAAATCTCTCAAGCTCAAATTCAAAAGCTCACGGTGTGATATATCATTCTTTGTAATGTTTTATATCATCAAGATAACAATGACCTCCTTCTCCATTGTCTCACTAAGGCTGAAATTCTCGTTGCTCTCAAAGAGGCCCACTCAGGAGCCTGTAGAGGACATTTCGGTGGAAGATCCTTAGTTCAAAAACTTCTTCGAATGGGATATTATTGTCAAAGCATGGAACAAGATTCCTTTTGTTTTGTTAAGAAATGCCCTCAATGCAAACAACATAGCAATTTGATTCAAGCACCTGCACATGAAATTTGTGCCCAGGTATCACCTTGGCCATTTTCAATATGGGGCTTCGATCTAATTGGTGAGATTTCTCCCTAGATTCCTTTAAAGGTCATACATTCATCATTACTAAAATAGACTACTTCACGAAATGGGTAGAAGTTATCCCACTTCAATCCATGATTGTTGTGGTAATCCGTCACTTTCTACTTGATAATATTATTTCCCATTTTGGACTTCATTCCACCTTTGTTTCTAATAATGGTACCTCATTTAAGAATAAGGATGTGAAGCAATTCCTAGATAAATTTCACATTCAACGACGCTTCTCTACACCATACTATCCCTAGACTAATGGTCAAGCAAAAGCTTCCAACAAAATAATAGAACAAATTCTTCATAAAATCATTAATAAACATGGTAGAATTAAAATCATAATGTTCTCACATTTATATCTTGACCTAACTTTGAGTTGGGGTTAATATGTCAGGAGTGACAAATGAGATAGGCATAAAGTAGGAGAAGGGCGAAGTCAGGGAGGTTGGCAAATTGGATGAGGTTGTTGCGATAGGAAACCTTCTTTTGGATTCAAATGCTAAGCTCAAGAAGGAGGAAGTTAGAGGGAAATGGATGGCAGTGGGAAATGTCAATTTGCAAATTTTGGAAGAAATTCAAGATCTTTGTAGCCTTGATGAATTTCTCAATTCCAAGGTTGAGATGCTAAAAAAGTGAGTCATTAGTGTAAAATAGGCATATGGTCTTCCATGAAGCGAATTAAGGACTAGATCGAGCACAAGTGGTTGGGAGTTACGCCGGAAGTGAGTTTCTTGGCGCTAGGGTTTTTGCAAATTGTGTTCGAGTCAGAGTTTGAAAGAGACAATATTCTGAAGGGAGGCCCCTGGTTCATGGGCAATGTTGGTCTCTACATTAGGGCATGGTTTCCAAGCTTTGATCCACATCAAGAATTAATCAAAGAAGCCCCAATCTGGGTGAGGATGTATAAGCTGTCCCAAGAGTTATGGACGGAGGAGATTTTTAAGTTGACTGGGGAAGCCCTTGGCGAATTTGTTTGTAGCTTGGAGGTGTCATAGAAAGGTAGGCTGGCCACGTATGCCAAGATTTGTGTCAAAATCAACTTGAGAAAACCCATCTGTCATGCCATTAGGCTTCCCTCTACAATTGGGGAATGGTTGTAAGAGCTTGAATATGAATGCTTACCGATCAGGTGCTTCAGCTGCTAGAAGGTTGGTCATTTAGCCAGATAGTATTATGTCTAGAAGGTGGGGAAAGTAGAGAAAATGGTAGCATCTCATAGCCCTAGCCCCCCTATTATCAGGGATGTTGAGGATCAGATTGGGCTTGATGTAGAAAAATTGGAGGAAGAAGGGGAGGTTGAGATGTCGGTTAGGATTCAGGAGAATCTGGAGACTGTTATCAAGTAATTGGCAGATATGGGTTGTGCCAATAGCTTGGGAGAGGGACAAAACCCTGGGGGTATACTCAGCCCGGGAAACAATTTGGAGCCAGGAGTGCTAGGTAGTAACAATACCATTCCTTAGGTTAAGGCCCTAGATATGAATTGGGAGAGTCCTAGAGAAAGTGTTCTCAAAGGATGTAAGTAGCCAAAGGTGCTCTCGGATGAGGATGGGGATGAGGGAGATAAGGAAAATGATTGGAGGATCGTCTCCATGAGTGGGAGGAAAGGTAAAAATAATATGTTGATGGATGTTGGTGGCCCAGTTTTGAGGGGTAGGAGGACTGATGTTAGCAAGGCCAAGCACACGGCTTTGGTGGAGGTAGGCAACAACACGCAGGATACTCTGCACAAGTTTATTAAAAAGGGAGGCGAGCACCTCCAGGGAGTAGGTAAAAAATGAAGGTTATCAGCTAGAATGTCTTTGGCCTTAATCGTCTGGAGAAGTGCCATTTGGTGAAATGACTATTAGAAGTAGAAGCTCCTGATATTTGTTTGCTTCAAGAAACTAAGTTAGATAAAGATGGTATGTGTAATTTAGTGAGTAGAATGTGGAAAATAGGGGAGGGTTTGGTGGTGGGTGCAGTTGGTACAGCTGGTGGTCTGGTACTGTTATGGAATAAGCTCAGTTTCTCTAGTGAGGAACTTTTTAGTTCAGAGAATTTGTTTTCTGTCATAATGAAGTCCCCCAAGGTGGTGGGAGTTTTTTATTAACTAATGTTCACGGCCCCAATTTGGAAAGAGATAGGGTTGGGTGTTGGGAGAGGTTGAAAGTGTTCAGAGATTCATTCGCAGGGGAAAATTAGCTCGTTGGGGGTGATTTTAACACTACTCTTTGTCTCAGGGAGAAGAAAGGAGGTAGGATGCTAGTCAGTCTAGGCTCGACTGACTTTAGAAAAGTTTGTGAAGAATTGTCACTGGTGGATCTGGCCCCCAGGGTTGGTTGGTTCACTTGGACAAATAGGACGATTGGGGAAGAGAATATCTTATGCAGGTTAGACAGGTTTTTGGCTAATTCTGATTGGCTCCTCTCTCCAATTCAATTCATCTCAGAGGTTATTGATTTTGGCAGTTCTTACCATTGGTCAATCAGATTGCAATGTTCCTTTGGATAGATACCTAAGTGGTCTCCTTTTAAAATGGAGGCCTTTTGGTACAAACATCCTGACTTCCTTAAAGAGTTGAAAGGCTGGTGGGGTAGGTAGTTCAAAGGTAATTTTAGGTTCGTGATTTTCAAGAAATTGCAAGAGACCGAGAAGGCTACTAAGGTCTAGAATAGGTAGGTGATGGGAAATTTATTCAAGGCCAAGAATAAGGTGGAAGAAGATTTAGCTCTTGTAGAAAAGGATATTGCTGAAACAAGGATGACGGTGGAGTTCAGAAATAGATAAAGAAAGTTGTTAGAGGAACAAAGCCGCCTTCTGAGGATGGAGAAAAGTTTTTGGCTCCAAAATTCTAGGGTTAAATGGATCGGTGAGGGGGATAAAAACACCAAGTTCTTTCATATTTCTATGAATGTGAGGAGAAATTTTAATAGGATTTTGAGGGTACATCTACTTAGTGGCTCTATTTTAGAGGATATTGAGGCTATCAGAGAGGAGGGGAAGAGATATTTCACGTAGCTTCTTGGTGAGGTGGGGGTGAGGGATGAAGAGGCATAGGTTGATATTCTCAGGAATATACCCAAGTTGGTTGATGATAATAAGAATGTTGGGCTCATGGCTCCCTTCTCTAAGGAAGAAATTAGAAAGGCCACTTTCTCCCTAGGGGCGTTGAAAGCCCCGAGTCCTGATGGATTTCAGGTTGGATTTTTCCAAAGGTTTTGGGAGGTGGTAAGGAATGATGTGTGGTTGGCAGCCGAGGAATGTAGAAGTAGAAAATCAATGATGAAAGCCTGCAACTCTATGTTTTTGGCCCTTGTCCCTAAGGTAAGGAACCCTAGATACTTTGATGAGTTCAGGTCGATAGTGTTATGTAATGGCATTTACAAAATTGTAACCAAAGAAATGGCATCTAGATTGAAGCTTTATCTAGAGGATGTTATAGTGGATGAACAAAGTGGTTTTCTAAAAAAAGAAATTTTTTGGACGGAGTTATACTGGCCTACGAAACAATCCACTCAATCAAAGAGAGAGGTAAGGAAGGTATGATCCTGAAATTAGACATGAATAAAGCTTATGATCAGGTTTCTTGGGAGTTCCTAATTACAGTCATGGAAAAGATGGGTTTCCATGAAGATTGGTGTGAGTGGATTCATAGTTGTATCTCCTTTGTTTCCTATGCCGTATTGATTAATGGGACTGCCATGGATTTCTTCCCTACAAAGAGAGGACTTAGAAAGGGTGATCCCTTATTGTCTTTCCTCTTTCTCATTATGGCTGAAGCTTTGAGTTATGCATTAATGGAAGCCTTGGGAGACAGGCTTATCAAGGGGCTACAAGTGTTGGGAGGTTCCCCCAATCTCACTCACTTATGGTTCATGGATAACACCCTACTGTTTGGAGAAGCCACTGCAAGGGAGGCAAGGGGGATTAAGAAAGTTCTTCAGAAGTATGAGATGGCGGTAGGGCAGAAAGTCAATCAAGGTAAGTCTCAAATTTTCTTTCTTAAGGATTTCTATGTTGAAGCCTTGGAAGTGCAAAGGATTTTAGTATTTGAAGTTGGGACTCTTCCAAGCAATTACCTAAGAATGCCCTTAGTGGATAAGAGGACCTCAAAACTGGAGTGGAGTAAGGTGGTTGATAGTATGCATGGCAAGTTGGCTTCTTGGAAAGGGAAATGATTGTCTTTGGCTGGAGGATTACTTTGATCAAAGCTTCTTTGGCAGCAATTCCCATTTACACCATGTCGATTTTCCATATTCCTAGCAAGGTTGCCCAAACTTTAGAAAGAGCTCAAAGAATCTTCTTATGGAGAGGCACTGAGGAGGCCTTCAAGTACAGTTTGGTGATATACAAGGTATGCTTACCTAGGAGCAAAGGGGGTCTGTGATTCTAGAACCTAAAACTAGTGAATAAAGCTCTCGGGGCTAAGCTAGTTTGGAGAATATATGAGGAGAAGGGGAGAATGTGAAGCAAAGTCATTCAAGCCAAGTATCTTCAAAATAACATAGATAATCTCTTTGACCCAAATGCCTTACTGCCCAAGGGGTCCAGTGTTTGGAATTTTCTGAGAATGTGTAACAATATTCTGAGGTCTGACCTGGTCTGGTAGGTTGTTGTCGAGAACAAGGTAAGATTTTGGAGCGATCCATGGATTGAGGATAGGCCCTTGATGGATATTGGTCACTTCAAATCTTTGGGGGAGGCTTTGGAAGCTCATATTGGGCCTCTTATCCAAGGCTACATTAAGGAGAATGTTGGGGTCAGGAGATGGGTGACTCAATACAACCTAGGAGGAGGTTTGGATTCAATTTGGAAGGAAATTTGGGTATCCATGAACAAAAGGCATATCCTGGAAGATGGAGATAGAGTTATGTGGAAGGGCAGAGTGACTGTCAAGGATGTCTATAATCTCTCCTTCAACTAGGTCAGCACGCCTATTGTAGGATAGCGGCTAAGATATGGAACCATCTAGGTCTATCAAAAGCTAATGCCTTCTTGTGGATAGCATGTAAGGGTTGGGCGTTGACATGGGATAAACTTATGAAGATGGGCAAAATTGGTCTCTCTCAGTGTGTATTCTGCAAGCAGGCTATTGAAGATAACAACCATATTTTTTTGCATTGTGTTTTCGTAAGGGAATTGTGGAGCAGGTTTCTTGTTAGATGGAAGATAGTCTGGGTCATGCCTAGGAATTTAGCAATGTTGATGGAAGGTTAGGAGTTTAGATGTAGAAGCCTTGGACTGAAGTTCATTTGGGAGGTGTTTCCTTCTATCTTGGTATGGAACCTATGGCTGGAGCGTAATAGGAGATTTTTTCTTAGCAAGGAAAAATATTTGGACATGGTCTGGGATGTGGTGGAGAATTTGTTGGGGGAGTTAGGAGAGGTTCATCAAGGGAGATATTCTCTGAACAGGAATTTTTGGCCAATGGTTGGCCTCAGTTTCGATGGTTGGGAGGCATCTCTCAAGTGGGCCTCAGGTGTAGCAAAGATTAATATATTAGATGGTTTTTGCTTGATGAGGGGTGGGTTAAATTGAATTTTGATGGGGCTGCCATGGGAACCTCGGGCAAGGTTGGAAGTGGGGATGTTTAGAGATCATCAAGGTCAAACCCTTGGTTATTTCTCTTTGGATCTTGGTTTAGACTTGAATAATTTAGCAAAAGCCACGTCCTTATGGAAAGGTTTACTGGTAGCCAGGCAAAAAGGATGGGATAAACTCTAGGTGGAAGGTGATTCATTGATAATCATAGGTATTGTGAAGGAAGGATCTGCTAAGAACTAGTGATTGGAGCAGATAATGGTAGAGATCAGGAGGTTGGTTAGTCTTTTCAAAAGCTTCAATATCTCTCATATTAAAAGGCAAGGAAATCTGGTTACCGAATGGGCAACCAACAACGGTATTGATTTGGTTAGTAGAGGGATCTCTTCAGGTTGGATCTAGAGTGAGAGTGTCCCTTGAGATCTTTTATTGATTGTTCATAAAGATATTAAGGCCCACCCTCCCAATAATGGGAAAGAACAATAAATAGGTAATAATGAGTTGGCCTCTCCTTGATTGGTGGCTCGTGTGAAGTGATAGATGGCATGGTGGTAATTACTAAGTGTGATGGCATGTTGTGATAAGGCAAGTTTTATTTGGCATTATGGTCGGTACCATCTTCATTTCTCCCTTGCTAGCTTTGGTTTCTCGATGGCAAAGGCTGGTGTTGGCAGGGGTATGATGGAGGGAGCTCAAGGTGGTGGTTCGAGTAGTAGAGAGAAGGGAAAATAGGTGGCTGGTATGCCTCCTTGGAGGCATATTTCTATGAGTGTCAACAACAAAATGGTGGGAGGAAGGATGAAGAGGAAATATTCCTCACGAAAGCAACTGAAAAAGATTTCGGTGGAGGAGATGATGGTAGGTTTTGTGAAGGATAGAGAAGGGGAGATAAAGAACCACATCCTATGGGAATGGCTCTACAGATTATTGAAGTTGGCAAAGGAGGTTGACAGAAAAGAGGGGGTAAATGTGAGGGAGGATATGGCGCATCTACTGCTCGACCCTAGGACTTCGAGGCGAAGGTCAAATGTGTTTGAGGCTACACAATCTCTGGCTATGGTGACTATGCTTTCTGTGATGACGGCTTCGATCCTCACTCATGAGGATTTGATTGAGGTTATAGGTCAGAATGTGGAGAAGCATGAGTCTGTGCTAGGACATATGCATGATATTTTGCTGGGAGTGGTGGAAACCAGGAATATGGTGGAAGGCATTGTAGGGAAGATGGAGGTTCCTATGGCATCTCGTTCTCATCCCTTGTATTCCTATGCCTATGATGAGGATGGTGTTGTGGTGCAGTTGGATAGGAAAATACATAAGTATTTTAGAAGCCTCTAGTTTTATTAGGCAGTTTTTAGTTTTTTGGACTGTATATGGAGCGTGGGCCTTGTAATATTCCCCACTTTGGCAATGTATAAGCTATGTGTTTCTGGTTTCTTCTGTTTGGATGGTTGTTAAAGACATTTAGGCTCAGCCCTCTTTTTGATGGGTCCCTAGTCCTTTACTAGGGTTATTATATCAAAAAATAAAAATAAACATAGTAAAGATTGGCACACTCAACTTTTCTATGCATTATGGGCCTATTGCATGAGTATTTGTATGGCTACTGGAACTACCTCATGCAATCTCATTTATGGTGTCAATGCCATCAAGCGTTTAGAGTTAAAAATTCCTTCTTTAGGGGTTTCCCTCCAAGGCCTCATCGATGACAGTACTTATCATGGTCAATGACTTCAACAAATTGAGATGCTTGATGAACAATGTATTAATGCTCTTGAACATCTCCAAGATTATCAAAAAGCTTTGAATCACAACTATAATCAATGAGTTCTACATCGCTCATTCCAAGTAAGTGACTTGATTTTATACCAGAATCAACACAATGCCAATGCCCCTACTAGTACTAAAGGGAAGTTCAACCTGAATCGGTTGGGTCCTTAGATTGTCACCTCATTATAAGAATCTGGAGCATATGGCCTCTCTACGATGGATGACAAGCCTCTGAAAGAGCACATTAATGTTATGAATTTATGTTATTTTCACACTTAAGTGTATTTTTTTTTATGTGGCATTTGAATAGCAAATTTATTCTTAGGAGTTTATTGTTGCTTATCTTATGTCATTTCATTATTAGCACAATCATCAAGTGTTACGGTTTCTGTCAAACTTGTGTATTCTATTTGAATATGGATTTTTTCTTTCTTAAAACACAATGTGTTAGTTTTTTTAGTATTTTAAATGCTTTACATTCTTCTTTACGCTTGTTGTTTGTATTCTCAACACAATTCTTGTTGTCTTGGATATTAGTAGTTTTTGTTTCTAAATGGAAATTACTCTATTTTATTTATCATGTTGATTATTTAATTGTGTAAATGATTAATTAATCCATTTAATTATTTAATTAGATCTTTTATAGTATTTAATTAGACAATTCTCATTTTAAATTGCTAATTAGATATTTATAGTTTTAATTAAGCAATTTCATTATCCTTTGTTTGATTAAATCATTATAGCATTTAATTAAACAATTTCAATAATTTGTTTAATTATATCTTATTACATTTAATTAAATAAGTTCAATCACATATACATAATAATATAAAACATCCATCACATGTATGCAAACACATAAAAATATCCATAACACAAACATATCGATCAAAATCTCAAAATCCCATGTATACAATCAATGTCTCAATACATCATATACATACATCACCACTATAGAAAAATATGGTGCATATCAATATACATAAATCTGCATCACTCTCTAGGGGTATGACTATCTGAGCCCTTTGGTCCTGGTGGTGGCTACTGCATAAAGGCTCTCGATGTGAGGCTATAGATCACGAATGGGTACGAGACCCACTTTGTTGCCTTGGTTGTGAGCCATATCTCAGTTTGTTGTAGCTATGCCACCTCAGCCCACATCATGTCTGCCTTTGCCATCAAAGCCTGCACCCTAAGATGGTCCAAGTCTGGTGTTGGTGCTATCTAAACTTTTTGTAGTGTTTAGGGCAAAATTGGATTTATTAATGTTCTAGATTTTAGATGTTTAAATCCGCCTCTCCACTATACATTCAAGGATCTAGGGTCAAGTGACGGGAACTATCATACCCTAGGTCACTTGCAAATGTAAGGAAACTTGGATTAGGGAATTTAATTATCAATTTTCCTTCTCTTATGCCCAGTTGACCATTAAAACCTTAATTATGCAAATACGGCAACAAATTGATGAATAATGGAAAAATCTCTTGCAGATAGGAATAAAATATCAAATCACAGAGTACCTATTTTTGGGGTTTTGAAGCAAAACAGTCGGGGACACTGGAGTGGGTGCCCAAGTCCAAGGTACTGGTTTCTTCATGGAATCTGGACCTCCTTCCGACACTGATCAGCCCTGTAACTTCTGTTTCCTGAAACTCAGATGCGGAGGACACTAGAGCGAGCGCCCAAGTCCTGGAAGTGCTCTTGTGTCCTGCTTTTCTTCAGATCTTGAATCCTTGATGCTTGCCAATCCTTCCTGCAACTCCACTTTTCCCAAATACGACACCTGTAACCTGCAATCACAAGACTTGGTTTGGGGGTTGTGGTGTTTAGAGGCTTGCCTTAGTCAAGCCCCGGAGGACACTTAAGTCTTCGAACACTGTTGTCAGATAAAGAGTGCATGCCCTTGTGAGGCAGAGGCAAAAACCAAAGGAATCAATGATGAAACACAATATTATGTCACCTTGTAGTGAAGCTCTCATGGGAGGAAGATGCTCTTCATTCCATGAGGAAATTAATGCTCAAATCTGCAAGTATCAACACACAAAACACACAAGTCTGCTCTTGCAACACAATGAAAGCCTTGAATCACCTTGAGAATGCCTAGAGTTCACAATGATCCTCTAGTTTACAAATGAATGCCTAAACATGCTTATATATGCAACTACAAGCACTCTCGCCAAGATTTTAAAAATCAAAACTTACCATGTTGGCAAAAGGACCAAGTAACGGTCATAAACTGACACCCAGAAATTAGGGCTGCCCTAAAATAGGGTAGGACTAGGGCACGGGCACCCAAGTCCTCCCCCTATTTTAGGTAGGGTACAGCTCAAGGGGTCCACCTGGGTCCAATTTGCCATGGAACCTAGGTCTCATTCCGTCGGGATGCGAAAATATGAACTAAGATGTCCTAAATGCATGCTAAAGACCTAGGAGCTAAACCTTATGAGGGAAAATCCCCTAAGGGGACATTTTCTAATGTTACATGTAGTTTGACCCTAGTGTGATCCAACTAGCTCTATAGAGCATCACATGCAATCTCTATACTCTTTGCTCTTGTCATCTGGTCTCGCTTCACAGTCATGGACACAACCTTCATAGTTGCCCGGTCTAGTTGAACCTGACCCTCCTCGTATGAAGCTACTAGCTATGCCACCAGCTCAAAAATATCCACGTGTCACTCTATAATTTGTTGAGGCATGTAATTGACTTGCATAGCCTACTCAAGCTGCATAGTGGGAACCATATCAACAATGACTTGACCTATGAAGTCAAGTCACTCCCATGTGTGCACTACAAAAATCAAACAAAAATATCACTAGTCCTCTCATCATATTAATATAAAATTAAAATAGCATCTAGTATTCTACTCAAATCACAATACAAAAATCAAAAGTCTCACTTGGATCTTTGATCTATCAATTAAGATATGTAGGAGCTGCTTGTGAAGGAAGTCTGGTATTCAGTGTGCCCACTGGTACAGTCATCGTCACTATCGATGGTACCAAGGGAAGCCTCACAGTAGTCACATTTCTCAAGTCCCCTCGCTCCATCTGACTCTAGACACCACTGGTTGATGTTGGCACCTAAGCCACTCAAGGTTGGGCTCTAGGCCTCTCCTCTATAGCGATTGGGTCCTCACCCCTCCGTCACTGCCTTGTTGCATGTACTGACACAACCTCCTCCTTCTGCTCTTCCTCACTCGAGGACTCCTCTCCACTCCTCATCATGCTCCTACTCTGCCAATGGTCTCAAATCTCCATTGGCACATTTGGTGAAAAAAAGGGAGCTAGCCTAGATGCTGCCCACCATGTTGCGAACATTGGGGTCACCCCCACATCGTCAATATTGGACACTGGGGGCTGCATCCTACTAATCATCATCAAAGTTGCTCAAAGTGACATCTACTACTATTGGATGAGGTTGATCCCCTGGCCTCACAGCGCTATGATGAGAGCACACATAAATTAGTACAGCCACAAGGACACCCTACACCTGTCTGAATTGTCGCATCACCCGCCTATATAGTAAAATGGCATGAAGATATGATCAAGGCAATCAATAAAGAATCAATCCCTCTGCATCTATGCCATTTGATGAGCCTACCCAACCCATACCTACATGTGCCAATAAGGCCTCCATATAACATCTGTACTCTACAACTTGTCAAAAAATTTATGCCAGTATAGCAGATCACCAAATTGCCATACCCTCATCAAGGTGTAGGCATGTGCTCATGGTGTGGTCTATATAATAATAGTGGGAACACACACCGATCGTGTGCACCTAATGTGCTCAAATACTCACACCTATAAGAGTGTGTAGGCCATCCAACTATGGCACTCATAATGTACATATTGGCCTAAATCATAATACAAGTGGGTAAGCATGCTCTGTCCCCATGTGAACACTATCTCATGCTCCTCCATCGCCTTGATGGTATGGACAAGGCCCATATGAAGGTGTGTGCCTCGCCCATCTAATGCAATACATAAGGTGATGGTTGCGATAAGCACACAACAAACCAAAGGGATCACAACTCCTCCCTACTGTAACCACTACAAGTGGATGTGACCCGTATTGTTACCAGCAATGATCTGGCCATTCATATACCTCTACTCCTCTTAGATATAAGACCATGATCATTGCTCGAGGATCGACACAATGCAACCTCGAACCAAAAGTCTTAGTATCTAGTACACATCCACAAGTGTGACCATCATCTCCCCCATCAGGAGATGGAAGACAGAGGTGTCTGCATCCCACCTCTCCATCAATACCATGAGCATGTAATCATGAAATCACATTTCTGGCATGTGTATATCAAAATATATCAAGTTATATGTTTTTCTTCTCCTCTCAGGCCTCTTGGATCCAATGACAAGGTCCATTTTGTCCCAAGAGGTCATTTGTGAAACTTCCTCCACAAAATGTTCAATATGAAGCACATCCAAGAAACCCTCTTTTGCCAAGATTTTTTCAAACCCTAAATCTACAATAAACACAACAAATCTGCAAACCCCAAAACCTCAAATCTACAAAATAACAACCTACACACTCATACCTTGAAATGTCTCAAATATTTCTTGCATTGCCATGGCATCAACTTTACACCAGATCTACACAAACAAGAGTTATACAAAATCAGGGAGATCAGACCTCCCTCAACCATGAATATAGATTTGATGCCACTTGTTAGGAAATTACAAGTTGATCAAACCAATTCCTACATAACCTTATGAGAGAATATGACGCATACAAGATTACAGAATTACCATAATGCAAAGATCAAATAGACAAGCCACAAGATAACATGAGATATATCTTGGGAAAACCCTCAAGAGGGAAAAACCCAGCCTCTGAAAGCATCCACACTCAATGTATTATTCAATAATGAAAACATTACAATACACTTACCGAGTCTCCATGAACACTTCTAAAACATCAAGCTCCTCCAATGCATCCTCCATGTGTCCAAGCATGTATACACACATCCCATGCCATGCTTCACATATGCACTCACAAGAGAAACTCAATACAATGACAGCCCACTCAACCAGCCAACCCAAACCATGTTGAAGGAACAAGACAACTAAGAGGGGGGGTGAATCAATTGTATCAAAAACTTTAACTTATTTAAACAAAATCGCTTTCACATTCACTGACTTTAACTCCTTATTCTATAATGAAGATTAAACATGAATAGCAGAATCAAAACATAAATACATCAACACCATACACACATGAACACCAGATTTTTACATGGAAAACCCTAAAAGGGAAAAACCACAGTGAGTGTTAGCTCACAATATAATGTAGTAACAATATCAAATAACAAAAGAGGCTCACTACCCAAATGAAAGGTTTCACTGCCAAGGGGTAGCTCACTACCAAAGGGTGGCTCACTACTAGGATGGGTGGCTCACTGCCATGAACTGATATAGTAGCAACTACAACATGCCTGAGTTTAGTTTCCTTAAAGCGCAATATATCTCCTCTACTCTGCTCTGTTTTTATAACTCACACATTATCTTCTCATCTTCACACACTCTCACACCACTCGTGGATTCATTACATATATTTATACCAACCATCAACCTTGGAACATTCATTAAGGTCGGCAATACAACATACAACCATTGGAACTATCTCCAAGGTCAGCATACATACATAAATCAAATTAGGTCTGAACTTATACAAACTTTCGAATCAAATGAGTAAAAGAGGAACACTTCATGTCTTAAATCAGACCCAAATACATTTTCACATGCTTGTACACGCTTCTACAATCCACTAATCACCTCTACAACAAGTGTAAATAACTAGGTTGGCTAGAACTAGTGCACACATTAAGAATACTTAGATACATGCTTCCAAGAAATTCATTATAGCTTGTGGATTAAGCACATGCCTTCAATACATTCTGGGGACATCCACAAACATCATAAATCACCTGGGAGCTGACAAATCCAACTGCAACAGATCTCACTTGAAGACAACAAATATCACTTGCAGACATATCACAAACTGCTTCACAACAAACATTGTCAAACTCTGCTAATCAATAACTTGCTTTTCAGAGACCAAATCACAAATCCTTTGGCATGAAGATAGCTAAGGACTTTATAAGCTTAAGTCCAAAACTACAAGACCAAAATCCAAACTATGGAGACATGCAGAGCAAAATACTTTCTCCTTATCACTCTGCAAACATTGCCAGGCATAGTCTTCAAACTGGTGAATAAAACTTTTTTTACACAGTGATCTGGACCACCAAATTATGGATTTAGCATCTTCAAACACTTCTATAAAACATATCCAAATCTCATACTCCAGTATTCAACACAAAGGAAATGCAGAGCAAAATACCCAGACAGTGTTCTTAACATGACAACTCAATCAATCAACAAACAACAATATCAGAAGATATAGTTGGCACCAATGACAACATCAGTTGTCTCATGCTTGCAACAAACCACTAACCATGTGCTTGCTTTTATATACTCAAGCTCACACAAATACAACTTGTGGTAATGGGAAAACCATGTGTCTCAAAACCATGAGTACACAAAACCATTGACCCCTCATTTAATTCTTGCAACTAAGTTTTTACTTTATGCTCCAATTAATTAATTAATTATTCTATGTCTCCCACACATAAAATAACTAACTCAATGTTACATACAACTTTTACAAGTGGCCCCAAATAAATATTTAATGTGGCTAAATGCATCCCTTAGAATGTACCACAAATAAATATTTATTTTATGAAAGGAAGCAAGGTACATGGAACACACTTCCTACACCAACCTAATGAGGGGAATAGTATGCAAATTCTTTAAAATCCTTACAATTGCAGCAATGTTAAACACATAACATAAAGATTACAATAGCAACACAACACAGAAAGAGATTGACATGAGATATATTGTGGGGAAAACCTTTTCAGGTAAAAAACCCCACACTCCAAAACTTGCACAATGTATTAACAAATCTGTAAAGGATTACAATACACCTGTAATGCAAGTTCTTCCAGGAGTCTGCAAATGTCATTTCTGGAGTGATTTTGGCAGCATAACAGTACCTGTATAAAAACTATGCAAACTACAACTCCAAACATTGCATTATATAGGGTTACAAGGCAAAATTGAGAAGCCTGTAGAGATGGGTGTCCATCTTGGCCACATGGCCATTTACACACTCAAAGGACACTTGTCCAACATGTTTTCACCTCTCACATATGTCATAACATGGTAGATTTGACTTCCCAAGATGGAGCGCTCCAAGGCTAAAAATAGGCAATGACAGATGCTCTTACGCATCTTACAATTGTCATAAAAAATATGCAACATGACAACACTTAATGTTGTAAGAGAATCTATCATACATGATTAAAAATAGCATATTCCTCTTACAACATGTCATAACCCAACTTGGGCGCCCAAAGATGCCTTTCTCTCATGCAAAGATACTTTACAACACTAGTCTTCACTTGTCATAGGAATCTCTATACTTGGCTCTTAGGCGTCATAGATTCTGTCATACAAAATAACTCCTCCATCATAATCCAAGATACCGACACATGGCATATTATTGCCACCTCAAATGGGACACCCAAATCCACATGTGTTTGACTTGACCATCCAAAGCATATTCCAAGTAAGATGACATGTCACAATGCCACCTCAAACTAAATGCCAAAACTGAATGTGCAAGTAAATACAAAATTGAGCAGATAAATAAATAAATAATCAAATAGGCAATGCTAGGAATTGCAAGGTTGAGACACCTTAATTCCCAACATTTTACATAATTAAATATTTCACTTTATGCAAGGTGTACAACACACCTTTTTCCTAACATTGAGAGACTTCACTCCATTGTTGTAGAAAGTTGATGGAAGAAAGATATCCCTATCTTTAATTTTAACTCCCTATAATGCTTATTCAAAACCCCCTCACTACACCAGGATGGGAAAAGGAAAGAATGAGCTCTCCAAGTGATTATATTTCGTCTTTGGGTTACTAGTGTGGATTCAATGAGGAATTTAGGTGGGGAGTAGAGATTTGGACAATGATGAGGGCCCTTCATTTGTGAGGGAATGAAGTCACGTCTCATTTGGGTTGTAACATATGGTATTGAACATTGTATCTTTGTCCATAGATGATAGATGGTGACCTTGTTTTGCCTATAAAAGGGTCTTTTTGTAAGGGTTTCCCTAGTTATTATAGCTAAGGGAAACCACTCTATTAATAAATTTTTTTATTAGTAAGTTGTAGTAGTGATTTTTAAAGTTGACAATCTTTAAACCTCAACTAAGGTTGGTTATATGTAAAGAGTGAAATGTAATTTTTCTTATAATAGAATTTAATACAAACAACAAGGAATCCATATCTCTCACTTTACATATCAATTTTTTAATATCTTCATTACTCTTTTCATTTAGAAAGAATAAGCCATTATATTGTAAATTGACAAGTTTCTCCTTAGGGAGACTAACTCTTTATTCAATTTCTATCAAGGCAAGGCCTATAACCATGATGATATTAGTCTACATTCAAACATTTGTTACAAGTTAAGATTGTTTTCAAATATCAAATCAAAAATCATATTACATTTACTAATATTATCTCATAAGATGTTTTAAAGATCGACTTAGGTCCCTTTTATTAGTTTAACTACTACCGTCATATCGTGATCAATATTCTACAAATTAACATTATCATAGTTAATCATTAAGCAAAAATAAATAGAAGAGGTGAGATGGAAGAACTTTTCAATATGAAAATACATATAAAATAAATATTATTTTTTAAGTCACCATCAAGTAAGGCAATAATTTAATTTATAAGACCCTCCCTTATAAATTTAAAAAATATATAT
Source organism: Cunninghamia lanceolata (assembly GCA_027924645.1). NCBI lineage: Eukaryota > Viridiplantae > Streptophyta > Pinopsida > Cupressales > Cupressaceae > Cunninghamia > Cunninghamia lanceolata. Next base: position 426,683 of record BSBN01001750.1, read on the forward strand.
TTTTCTATTTATTTTATATATTTAAATTTATATTTTTAAAGTTATAATCCCTAATTAAAGGCTTGTAGTTTAATTGGTTGAGCACAATCGGTGAGGGTGATGATATGTTCCTTAATTGTGCCATCCACCAAGGTTCAATCCCCTGAAGGTGCAATAAATAAGGGATGAGGTTTGGGATTGTGCCCTAGGCAAATTTGGTGTAATAAATATCTCTCAATCCTTAACTCTAAATCAAAAAAGATTAGTTATTTATACAATATAAATTCACACTCCTAATACCAACAAATTACTAAAATAAATTGATATTGTTATAAAACTTTAAAAAAATTACAATCCCTTAACTACACTTACAATTATTTTAAGTTTTATTAATCCATCTACACTAATATACCGAATATAAATGGATATAGTGCATCAAGAGAATAGTAATTGTGTAGACACTTTCACTAATGTTTATCATCATGATTGCAAGAATTTTAAAAGATTTAAATTAAAGGTAAGACTTGGTTTGAGTGTCCCTTCATACATGATAAAGCAATTCTTACATATAAAGATTATGTTTGAAACCCACTTCACACAATGCAATCCTTTCCTTATCATAACCACATCATCAAACCAAACTCTTTCTATAAAGTTCATGGTGTGACACTGAAGGCAAATGCACTTTAAAAAGATGATCCTCACAATCAATCTAAAAACTCTAATGGATCCAAATTTTCTTTTAAGGGATGGGCTCTTGGGCTCCAAGCCATAAACATTTCTATGCTTGCTATAGGTAGAAATGGAATCTCTACCAACATTCTCCCCAGTCCATCAATTAACTATACAATAAGGGACCACTTCATGATTAAGACACTTACTTTTCATACAAATTGACATATCTTGTGTTAAGCCTTCCACGTGGATATCGGCATAAAAGTCCCACATATAATTTATATATCTATGATTGAGTAAAATTTATATGAACGGTTGAATAAAATGGTTAAGTGATAAATGAAACCTATAAGGTCTTGAATTTTTTAATTATTGATTTTTAATGTTTCTTATAAATTATGGATTTGAATTTGATACATATTTATCTTTATAAGCGAATATGCTTATAAGAGAATAGATGGTACGCATATTGTTTTACTAAAAGCCTTATGACATAGTATTAAATATAATTATTGAAATTAAAGTATGTATTATTGTACCAAGGAATCATATGGTGTTAAATATGATTAATTGAAATAATATTATGTATTACATGTATTGAGTTTACAAGTGTAATTATTCATAAATAAATTGGAGAAAAAATTGATGGTCAACTCTACCTATCAAATAAAAGTTTTATTGTGATTATTTATTCAGCATCACCCTTTATATGTTAGAAAAAAAACATTAAAGAATAAATAAACATTTTTTTTCTCCATAAATAAAGGTTTCTGTTGATATCAAAAAATATTTTACATTGTTGTGTTCGGCTGTAAAGGCACCATGAACAGAAACACCACCCGATTACAAAATCTGCCCAACGGGCATATAACAAATTACATGGCATACCCGACCAACCCATTACAGTATATGCAACAGACGACCACCAACAAACCAAAATCCCAGCAGAACCAGAAGACCCCAACTCAAACCATAAACCATGGCCAAAATGTGCACAAATACAGAAAACCTTAAAATGCATTCGAAGAAGCCAAAAACCAGCAGCAAACCATTACCTCTACAGGTCCTCCACCCCTTCATTGCACAGATGCTACCTGAAATACAGTAGCCATTTTAGGAAGGACACACCTCTTACAGCCGTCAACCTATGCTCCCACAAAGCAGCACCCTTCATGTCCAGGAGGAAGGGGAAACGACGAATGAAGATGCCTGGCATGTCCAGTTTAGGGATATCTCTCAGACGGGGCATTACCAATACCAAGTTGTGCAATGATGATAGTATCTTCGACCTTGCCCAGCATGTCCAACTTGACCAACTTGCGAGCCATGATCAACGTCATAGCTTTCAGAGTCTCCAAGTTGAGCAGTTATGCGAAAAACCTTGAATCTATATCAACACTGACTCTATACCATTCATCCACCATCAAAAACTCCTTCCCAAGCACTAGTTTTATTGCTTCAATTGTCAGGCAATCTTCAATCAGGAAAACAAACCTAATTCTTCTGTTTGATTCACAAGTGATTCACATCCTCCTGACTATTCCTACATAGGACACACCTAGATGGGCTAGCATAACCCATCTTCCTGAACTTGTCTACCATTAAATTCTTGTTTTGCAAGGTAACTGTCTTGGGCATGCATTTTTTGCTCCAACAAAGGTGCCAAGGTAGCACAGATTTTTCTTCTTCCATACCTAAGATAGCATAGCCTTCGTTTGCATTATACTCCCCAATGTGGAGCCAACCCACACCAACCTGTATGCCCCCTCTCTTATGTACACCCTTCTATTTTCAAGGGTTTGTTGCAGCTGTCTTGCTTCCTCCAGAGGTAAATTAATAGTCCCAAGATCTTTCCAGTACAAACCATTCAGACCATCCATGCATCTCTCAATCATCTAATCCCTTACCTTAATGCCCCAAACTTGAGAAAGAATTCTCTACGTTTGCACTATGTTTAGAGAAATGTCTAAGCTTGAGTATCCACACCAAGAGTCCTCCCAAAAGCAAGCAGACCTTTCATCATGCACATCCCAAGAAAGGTAGTCTATTATAAGTAGCTAACAATTTGTCTTTTTTTCCAAATCCTTGAGCCTCTTGGCAAGTTTTCTGCCAATAGGATACTATTGTCACTCCTTCCCATTAGGTATTTGCTTTGGAGGATTCTCACCCATTTAGCTTCATTATTTGTGTATATTTTACATATCAACCTAGCCCCTAAGGCCTTGTTCTGCTTCAGAAGGTCTTGAAGACCAACACCCCTAAACTCCTCACTTTTGCAAAATTTATCCCAAGCAATTAACACATACTTCTTTTGTTCCGATGAACCCTGCCCAAAACACTTCCTCACGCATTGATTCATGCTGGCATACTTATTACATGGGAGAGAAAGATATGACAGAAGGTAAATTGGTATCACTGATATGACAGCCTTGAGCATCACAATCGTTCCATCCCATGAAATCCATTTACCTTTCCAAGCAATCAATCCATTGGTCATCTTTTATTCCAAAGGGTCCCACAATTTGTTGTTTCTAATTCCTCTTGCTAGTGGAAGACCCAAGTATGTCACAAGAAGTTACCCTTTCCTAAAGTTTAGTACCCTACAAATTTCTTGTTCCTGCCTAGGATTTGTAGAAAAAAGAAGATTTCAAATTTGGTCACACTTACCTCCTGGCCCAATGCCACCGTGTAGGAATTCAAGATTCTTTTCAGATTTTGTGCTTCGCTCTATTTCGCAAACCCAAAGTGCATGGTGTCATTAGCGAACTATTGGTGTGTTACATCTGGTAATTCACTTGTTATCTTTACCCCTTCAATGCGCCCAGAGGGTAGCCTCCAAAGATAATGATCTTCCCAATGCTTCAACCATTAAGATAAAAAGAAATGGAGATAGAGAATCTCCCTGTCTTATGCCTCTTGAAGTCTCAAAAAATCCTTCAGGAGACCTGTTGAGAAGAACGAAGAATCTAGGGGAGGATATGCAGTTGTAGATCTAGTTTATCCAGTGCTTGTCAAAGCCAAAAGCTTCCAACACCTTGCAAAGGAACCTCCAATCAACTTTATCATAAGCCCTCTTGATGTCTAGTTTAATCAGCATTCCTTGCTTCTTGTTGCACTACATCGAATGAGTTGCTTCTTGATCTATTATTACCCCTTCCAAATTGACCTCCCCAGAACAAAACCCGTCTATTCCTCAGATATCAAATCTGGAACCAATTATCTTTAACTTATTAGCAGCAGCTTTTGCCATTATCTTGTAGAGGTTGTTACATAAAGAGATCGGGAGAAACTCATCAAGTGAACTTAGTTTCTCTTTCTTTGGGATGAGCGCCAAGAAACTGTAGTTTATCTCTCTTAAAACCCTACCAGAGGCTCTTGACTCCTCTATCGCTTCCACCACATCACTGCCCAATATATCCCAACACTTTTGGAAGAATTTAGCAGGGAAACCATCTGGACCCAGGGCCTTGTCGGGGTGAAAAGCAGCAGTCCTTATCTCTTCTTCTGAGAATTTCTCTAGAAGCATTTTTTTTAGCTTACGTTATTAGCTTGGGAATATTCCTTAACAATTGTTGCTTCATGTTCAGATCTGAACCTTCCAAGTTATTTAGCAACCGACTGAAGTACTCCACTGACACCTTAGCAATTTCCTCTACACTTTCAACAACCATACCATCTTCCCTTTTGATTGTTGTGATATGGTTGACTTCCCTTCTGACTTTTGTTGCATTGTGAAAATATTTGGAATTTCTGTCTCCTTCCTTCACCCAAGTTTCCCTAGATTTTTGTCTCCAAAAAATATCTTCTTTAGCTTGCACCTCCCCATATTTCTTTAGCAACTCCTCCTTCATTAAACACACCCCGTCCATGCCTTTAGAAAACACTTCCTCATTCAAAAGGCTCAGCTCTTCTTCTAGCTTCAACTTCTCCTCAAAAATATTCTTGAAATGTGATATGTTCCACTCCTTCACCTGTTGTTTAAAAAGCTTCAGTTTTGTTATTACCCTGAACATCTTGTTGCCATCTGGATTTACCTCACTCCACCATTGCTTCGCAAGTTGCATGAAATCCAGGTCTTGGAACCACATATTTTCAAACTTAAATGGGCACCTTATGGGTCTCTTCTCTCCCTGATTTCTAGCATGACAGGGTAATGATCAGAACTCGACTGTGGGACTATGCTATTGGGATAAGGTTGCGTTAACATTGTAAATCCTAATATTGTATTTTATTCCATTTTATTTATTGTAATCTATAATTACCCTTAAGGGAATGAGGTATTTTCACTGGCAGTGGTAATTTCGGAGTCACCGAAGGTAATTATGGAGTGACATTTATGGTTGACAATTGTAAAATCATGAGTAAATGAGTGTAGGTGCGACCTTGGGAGAATATGTTATTTTTAGCATGTATGACATGTTGTCATAAGGTTGGTGAGATATTGTAAGGGAATCTATGACAACTATAAGTTGTCATAAGATTCTATGATGATATGACAACTTATGACAGATATTTATTAGTTGTAAGTTGCTATGTTTATCCCCAGACACCCATCTTGGGAAGATACTCTTTGGTGGAATCTATGACCGTTATGACGCATCATAAGATGTTGTAAGAGACCTTATTTAGCCTTGGGCACCCAACTTTGCATGGTTGACTTTGGACAAGTGACAAGAGCTTAGAAGGATACATTTAATGCTTGCATATTGGAGATTCTCTAGAGAGAGAAAGTGGACACCTAGATTGGTGTGAGAACACTTCTATAAGTATTTTTCCATGTAGTTGTTGTAGCATATAGATTTACAGGCACTGAGGTGCTATAAGAATACTATCAGATTGAAGACTGGTGGAGAGAGTTGTGTAGTTGATGTATTGTACAATCTTTTGCAGATTAATACAAACTTGTGCCTCTTTACTGGTGGAGTTTTTTACCCGAAAGGGTTTTCTCCACGTAAACACTATGTCATTGTGCTAGGTTCTTCATGCTTGATATTTTCTCAATAGTGGCTTTTCTATTTTGATGCAATCTCCATTATATAATACACCGATTAAAGATCATTAAATTTATTTGAATCAGATTTCTGTTGAGTAGTTGTGTCTTCAATTTCTAACATTTGGTATCAGAGTCTGGCCAACTTTGACTCTTGGGTGGTAGTGTGAAGGCTATGTAGCTGTAGTGAGAGATTTGGTTGTATTTGTTTTGTAGATTTTGAGTTGATATTATGGCTACATCCACTGTTGCATCAACCTCTCATTTTGACATTGAGAAGTTCAACAGAATGGGGTACGAGTTGTGGAAGTTGAAAATGGAGGATTTACTAGAAGAAAGAAACCAGTGGTTGGTTGTTCTAAAAGAGAAGAAACTTGATGATGTCTCTCAAGATGAGTGGGATAGACTGGATAAGAAGGCACGGGGAACTATCCATTTGTGTCTTACAGATTCTGTCTTGTTGAATGTCGCGAGGGAAGAGACTGCACATAGCTTGTGGAAATGTTTGGGTGAGATCTACCAAGCCAAGAGTATGGTAAATAAACTTTACTTGAAATGTAAACTATTTTCTATGAAAATAAAAGAGGGTGAATCAGTTGTTGAGCATTTAAATTCATTTAATTTGTTGTTGAGTCATCTTGCATCTATAGATGTTGAAGTTAATGAGGAAGATAAATGTATCTTACTTCTTTGTTCTTTACCTGAGTCTTGGGAGAATGTTATCCTTTCTATCATTGCTAACCTCGTGGATCCAAAGATGGATGCTCTTGTTGCATTTTTGTTGGCATAGGAATTGAGGAAGAAGAGTTCGGATAGTTTAGGGGATGCTCTCAATGTCAGGGGAAGGTCTAAGAAAAGAGGACTGAAAGGAGATTAGAAGGGGTTCAAAGATAAGTCTAAGGGCCATTCTAAGACTCTTGGGAAAAAAAACAGATTTAAGTGTTGGAACTATGATAAAAGGGGACATGTGAAGGAGTGTAGAAACCCTGGAGAGAAACAGTGGGAGAATACTTCTGATAAGTCCTCGAATGTAGGTGAAGATGTTTTATTTTCTACATGTAATGTTGTTTCTAATGATCACTGGTTGGTTGACTCAAGATGCTCGTTTCATATGACCCCGCATAAGGAATAGTTTTCCACATACGAAGAGTATGATGGAAGTAAAGTGTACCTTGGGGATAACTCTACATATCCAATAGTTGGGAAAGACAAGGTATTGTTGTGTTTCAATGATAGGAGGATTAAAACCCTCCCTGGTGTTTTGCATGTTCCTAGATTAGCTAGAAATCTAATTTCAGTTTCGAAGTTGAGTGATTTGGGAATGCATGTAACATTTGATAAGCATGATTACATATTAGTGAGAGGAAACTTGGTGGTAGCGAAGGGGAAGAGAATGACAACCTTGTTTAGGCTAGATGCCACTATAATTTGTAATTCCTCTTATGTTTCTAAGTGTAGTTAGGGTAAAATTACAAATCAGGGCAAATGAATAAACAGCAATGATAAAAACCCTAGCAATGCACAATGAAGCACAAGACAACATGAAAATCAAAATAATAAATGTAAATGCAAACCGATCTCCACACTATGTTTGATTTATCTCCATTGCTCTTCTCCATCTCGCATGAGCATGCAAGATTTTGAAGGATTATTGTTGGAAGAATGTTGGGTGCTCACTTCTGCAGCATAACATTAAGATGAAGATGCTAGAATGAATGATAGATGAAGGATGCAAAGGCTCTAATGATATTTCAACAGCATGTGGATACTTGAGGATCAATGCATGCTAATGATAATTTGGCAGAATAATGTTACTTGAAGCTCAATGCATGCTAATGGCTTGTGAGGGGTTTGATTTATAGGAAAGGCTTGGTTCAAATGGATGGTTGAGATTAAGAAGCTAAATGATTGATGTGGACAGCTAGGATTGATTAGGTATTCCCACTCTTCAAGGGAGTTGTAGTCATTTGACAAGTGTCAAGGAGAATAGGGCTCATGTGTGCTTGTGTACATAAAAAGTACTACATATGAAAGATATTAAATAAAAGGCTGTAGTACCACTTATCTTTTTTTTAAATGAAAGAGGCACACATGTCGGCTTAATGATAAGATAAATTAATTAAATAAATAAGATTTATTTAATTAATTAGAAAGTCGGCTTATGATGAGAACTTAATTCAAATAAAATATTTGAATTAGTTGGGATATGAGTTGGATATTCATTAAATAAATAAAATTTATTTAATTAATAGGATAAATGAGTAGAATGGGATAAGATATGATGTGGAAATTAATTAAATAAATAAAATTTATTTAATTAATTGGCTAAGTAGGATAAGGATGTGATTGAATGGGATTTTAATTAAATAAATAAAATTTATTTAATTAATTGGCTAATGGAATAAATGGGGTTAAGAGTAGGATTTAGGACAAAATGCTACATGATGTCTAGATAATATTTTTGACAAGGTGTTGCAATACATGGACAAATTTAGGACAAATTTGGGTGTGTTGAGTAACATCATTTCAAAGAAGCTATGGTATGGATAGAGTATAGGATAGTGATGATGATGTAAGGATGAAATGGGATAATGATGCCCCCTCGAGAGGATAGGTGGGTTGGACAAACACGGGTATGCTCTCGAAAAGAAATGGCTTGGCTACAAAAGAAAGATAATGGGGCAGGATGATGCGTTATGCTGCAATGAAGGTGAGCAACCATAATGTTTGATATAGCACTAGACGTTATGCACCAAGGTATGAGGACCAAGGTGACGATGTGTCTTATGCCCTAGCATAATACAACCTTGTCTGGATACAAGATATGAATATTAGCTAGATTGATACCGATGTGATACAAATGCAAGATAAAATGATAACACACACAAGCAAGCAAGCAAGCATGCACAAATAATTCAAAAACAAACAAGGTATTGCCCTTGTCAAGCTGTAAACCAATGATTAATTGCTGATTGATGAATAGTTGAGAGTGTTGTCATGGTGGGGAAAGCTATATCCCTAGATCAACACAATGGTTTGTTTGTTGAGTTGGTTGGCTAATTGGCTGATTGATTTGGCTTACAACAAGGCTAGGATCAAGACCATGGATTGTGATTGGATAACTTGGTTTGATTGATTAACTTGATTGGTATGGATTAAGGATGGGCTTGCATTTGGATCATTGCGTGAAATGGTTGGAAGATGATGAAATGCTGATTAGATTGATTTGATGAAGGATGGATGATTTGTGGTGGATTGAGCTGCTTTTGATTTGCGGAAGTGATTGGATTTGTTTTGATGGTTAGCTTGATGTGCTTGAGTTGATTTGTTTTGGTTTGGATGTTGATGATTGATAGGATTTGTTTTGATGGTTGGCGTGATGTGCGTTGGTTTTGATGTGTGCTATTGCTGGGTTGATTGTTTTGGTGATTGGATTGTTTTGAATGATGAGCTATGGATGGTGTGATGGTGAGAATGTCAATTCAATCTATGCATAAGCAAGTGTTCTCAGTATGCTCAAAGGATGTAAAACAAACAAGGTATTGCCCTTGTCAAGTCATAGACCAATGATTGATTGTTTGTTTTGTTGATGATAGATAGTGTTGTCATTGCGGGGAAAGCTATATCCCTAGAGCAACACAAAGATGTGGGAACGCTATATCCCATTGATGATGATGATAATTTGATTGATTGGTCTCATGACAAGATAAGGTTCAAAACTTGTTGATTTGATTGGATAATGTTCCTTGATTTATTGGCTTGCTTGATATGGATTAGTGTGGCTTGGATTTAAGATCATTGCTTAGATTGATTTGATTGATATGATTGGAAGAAGTGATTGATTGAAATGGATGAATGAATGTTATTGATAGGAAGAATTGATGATGATGATGATTTGATTTTGATTGAATGTGGATGGAGTGGATTGTTTTGGATGATATGATTGGTTTTATTGCTTGAATTTTTTTGTTGGATATTTGATTTTTTTTATTTTTTTACAGATTTTAATTTTTTTGTGTTTTTTGGGATATTTTGATTTTTTTTTTGTGTTTTTTAGGATATTTTGATTTTTTTGTGTTTTTGAATGTCGATGGATTTACAATTGAGTAGCCTTTGTGCTAGATACCAATGACAAGGGAGAAAACCAAGTCTAGGTGCAAAGGATGGATGATAGTGAATGAGATGGAAGGCTCATGAGAGTTGGATGGATAGATAAGAGGATAGGCCATATAAGGGATGGATGCTTGCCTCGTGATAAACGGATAGGTAGGCTATAGTGAAAAGCTCATGATAAATATATGGGGATAAGCTATAAGATGGAAAGCTCGTGATAAGGATACACCATAGTGGATGGATCATAAAGGAGCTAGGATGTGATCTCCAAAGGCTATGTTGCATAAGAAAAACTTGCCCCATTCTAGGTGGTAATGCTTAGGATTTTTACATGACAAAGTTCATGGCCAAGGGATGACATGATTAGATTGGTTTGAATGGGATGGATAAATGGTCAATGGATATGACTTGGTTTGGAAAGAAGGTATGTCAAGATATATCCAAACATGTTTCAACATTTTTCCCCTATGTCTTCATCAAGATCAAAAGGCGGAAGGATAGATAAATAGGATAGGGATGTTTATGTAATGGCTAAGGATGGCAAGATGGTATGGTAATGGTAGGATGGAATAGATAGTTTGGATGAGACAATGTGCCCCTAAGTGTAAGTGACATAGAAGATCAACCTACACATGACGCCTGTTTTCCAGGTTTTTATCATGGTACTTATCCAAGGCGCCTGTTTACCAGGTTTTCACTATTGGACGAAGGGATTTCTCTTTACTTTTTTGATTTTTTTTTTTGTATTTTCTATTTTTTTTTTTCTTTTAGATGGGTTGACAATTACACATGGCGCCTATTTGCCAGGTTTTCACCATGGTAATGGATAGGAGGGACTCAAGTGTCTAGTTCGATGGATATTGGTAGTCCCGTTAGAGATGGATGATGTCTTCGCATGGACCATGTCATGATGCTCATAGATGTTGATAAGAGTTGGCATGGATGGGAGATGGAGTAGGTAGATAGTGGATGATGAAATAGATTATGAAAGGTTCATGCAAGGATAGATGGATGGGGATAGTGGACTATGATGTGGATTTTGTAGGGCTTATGCAAAAGCATGGACCATAGGAAGGTGATTGAGGAGATATGTAGGATAATGGATGAAGGATGGGGAGATGGAGGCATGTGGGAATATTTTGGAATGGAAGGGAACCATGACCAATGGTTGCACACATCGTGATAAACATTGAATCTTTTGATTGGATGGTGGTGTAGGAAGCAATGGAGATGTTTTCTTAGGGGATGGTTGATGAAGTGATTTAGGAATCCACATAGATTTAATATTTTTAGTGCTTTTTCTTTGCTTGTGGGATTTTTGAAGGGAATGGAAGTTTTGGATGGAAGTAGGCTTTTGGATGGAGATAGGTGATTGGGATTCTTGAGATGTGGATGAGGATGCCTCATTCACTTTGCTAGTTATTTGCTTAGGAACCCAAATCATTTTGCTTTTGGGCTTTGCATTTGGAGGTATGGGCTTGGATAACTTTGTGAATGTACTTTGCTTAGAAGATGGATGATTTAGAGACTTTTCACATTGATGCCCTAAGGCATGAGGGTCCTTAAGAGTTTTACTTGGATTTTTGGCTTTATAGATAAAGGCATCCAAATTTTTATTTTGGAATCCCATGGGTTTGGTGGAAGCGAAGTTGGTGGAATGATTGGAAGCTTTATGCTTAGGAAATATGTGCTTTTGTTGGCCATGATTAGGGATGTAAGGATACTTATGAATGATAGGTATGTTAGGCGTTGGAAGTAATGGTGGCAAGGTGGATGGAGGGATATTAGGAGCTGGTAAAAGTGGGGGCAAAGTGGATGGCGGAAGGTGTACGGTCACATGCTTTTGACATTTATAGGGTGATGGAGGTGGAATGGCAACATGTGTTTTGGGTAGATGATGGGGGGTGCGATGGAAAGTAGTAGATTTAGGATGCATGAAGGGATTACCAACATCTTGACCTTGTTCACCTTGGGGTGTGTATCCAAGGCCATATGAGCTTGGAGGGATCTTGACATGGTTTGGCTCCAAAATAACTTGTTCATAAAGGCTTAGACCTTTGCCTTGGTAGCTCATGTTTTGGAGGATGCGATGGACAATGGGACTAGGTGTGCTTTGGGAACTAGACTTGAGCTCATTATTGGATGTAGAAGGTGAAGTGGATAGAGGTTGTTTTTGTCCTATGGAAGAACGTTCATGGACAAAGGTGGTAAGACTACTAGGACATGATAGTGGATTTGAAGTGGAATCGATGGTGGATGTGGAAGGAGGATCATTAGGATCTTGATTATGTTCATTATGTTCGCTAAGATCCAAGTTATTTGTTTGATCTTTTATGCTTGCTTGGGGGACAAGTGTCTCATCATGACAAGTGGATGTTTGTTCATTGTGGATAGGGCTGGATGGCGGATGACTAGGAGCAATTTGGATATCTTGCTCATGGATGGATATAGGATTATGGATAGGGTCAAGGTGCTCATGGATAGCTTCTTCATAGGTATCATCTTGATCATAAAGAAGGTAAATATTATGGATGGGTTGCATGAAAGTGTTTGGATCTTGAGTTGGACTAGGGCTTAATGTTTCCACATGCTTAGGATTAAACCTTTGACATACCTCTTGAGTTGCTTGAATGGAATTGGAAGGCTCTTGGATAGGCTCTTGGTCAACAACATGAGAACATGATGACTCTTGACTTGGATTAATGATAGAAGGTTCTTGAATAGGCTTGATGGATTGTAGGTCACATGATGGGCTTAAAGGGCTAAGAATGGTGTAGGACTCTTGAATAGATGTTTGACATGGGGATAAGTAGTTCCTTTCTAATAGCTAATGGATCACATCCTTCGCAAGGGTATGGGTAGATGGGAAATATAATGGATGTATGATAAGGGTAGATGGTGTTGTAGTCTTATTATTAGGATTAGGTGAGGGCTAATTAGGTTGGATGGATTAGGATTTGGACTAGATGGGGGTGACACATGAGATTGGGATGATGTGGCATGATTTCCCATTATAGGTAGGTACACCTTGTAAACAATTGGGACAAACATTGGGCATTGATTTGTATTATGGACTTTGGTCCTATGGTATGCACAATAATCATGTTCATCATATGGACGTTCTTCACATGGGTTGATGGGGGGAAGTTCAATGAGTTTTGCTTCAATCATTCTTTGTAAAACTATCTCAGCTGCATCCTTTGGTGAAGGATTAGAATGACATGGTGATGAAGGTAATGGAGGGCGTGATGGTTTGGAAGTTAGAGGGATTAATGGACTAGGAATGGGATCACATGGTGGTGTTGGGATAGGATTAGTTGACTCATGTGTTGGCATGGGATTGGATGGTGGAGGCCATTCTAGATTGGTATCTCCCTTGTCAAAGGTAATTAAGTCTTGCATAGGATAAATTGGGCTTTGATTTATGTACAAGGGACCACTTGGACTTGGATGTGCTTCTTGTTGGAAAGGTGGACTTAGGTCTATCAATGGTGCTTGATGGTCTTGTTGAAAAGGTGTACTTGGACTTGCTTGATTTATGTACAAAGGACCATTTGGACTTGCATGTTGTTCTTGTGGGGACACTTGGTTGCCTTGTGGATGGGCTTGGTAGTGCATTGGCACGGTGGCATGAGGGATTGGATAAGTTTGAGGTGGATATTCATAGGTTGATGTGGCATTGATTTGGTGGATAAGTGGATTAAGTTGATAGCAAGTGGATGGTTATGATATGTGGCTATAAGGTGGATTAGGTTGGTATGGAGTGGCTAAGGTTTGTTGTACTTGTTGAGCTTGACTAGTGGCTAAAAGGTGTTGGACTTGGGCTATGAAGTGTTGCAATTGAGGTGATTGGCTTGCATGGGGTTGAGCTCTTTGGATGAAGAATTGTAATATTTCAATGGCATCTTGGTTTAGGGGTTGTGATCCTTGATAAAGATTTTGGAGGAATCTTTGGAATTTGATTTCTGAGTCTTCTAGTGTAGACATGTTGTCACCCAAGTGTTTGTCTTAAGTCCTTTTAGAAAGTGCTTGTTTAGGGATTTGGATGATGATGTGAATTATTTGGATGACTTGGCTATGTTTGGATTGGATGATGACTAAGCTATGTTTGGGATGAAAGTGATTGGGTTTGAATGTTATTGGAAGAATGTGTAGGATGACTTGTCTTTATGTGTTTGGGTGTTTAGAGCTTGATGTGGCAATATTCAAACAAATGATTATGCATATACACACATGAATCACTCACGCAAGACACATAAACAAGTTATTAGTTTGGAAGAATGTGATGATGGTTAAGCAAGCACGTGAAGACACTTCAACAAGTCCTAGTTAAGGCAAGGCCACTATCACAAGGAAGTTCTAGTGAAAATCCGGGGGACCGGCACCCCATGAGCATCCAGCAAGCCACTTAAGACTTTAACTAACCCTACTAGGAGTTTTAATATACACAAAGGTACACCTCCTTTCGAGTTAGCATTGTATGGTGAGCGCTAATACCGGTTAGACTTGGCTTTCACCTTATCCTCTGATTTTTATAGCGGACCGGATGAAAGTACCGCTTGAGGTCGTTGCCTTGGGGTGGATACCAAGGCAGGCCCCTCTAAGGCTAAACAAAAGCAACACAAGTAAATATTTTTGATCTCCAAGTTTGTGTTGGGACACGAGGAGAGAGCATACACATTTACTTGGTCACACTCGCATGGGGTTCATTAACCTTAGAAATTCAATGTGTGGAAGACAATGCAAGCACTTGTTTGTTTTAAAGCCCAAATCTAAATGTGATGAAAGACAATGGTTCATTTTAGCCTAATTTTTTGATGTGAATTTACAAACAATTGTTCGTTTTATGCCCAAAATCCAAATGTGTGATCAAGCAAGATTGGAGATGAAATATTAGAATGAGTGCACCTGATTATTTTTGCTTTCCAAGTTGTTGTAGATGTTGATGCCAATGCTGCTCCAGCTTGTTATGATCACCTACAACATTAAAAAAAATGATATTATAATGCAGGCATAAAAAAAAAGGCTCATCAGGCAAGAAAAATTGTAATTTTAGATGCATAGCCGAATTAGATTTGATTATTTTGATAGATTTTTGGTTTGAAAATTAAAAAAATCAAAGAAGAGACCCCCATTAATTTTCAGAGAGCTTTCCGAAAATGTAAAGAAATCAGAAAAATTCCCTGTTTTGCACCCAGAAATGTGGATTTATGGAAACAGTACAGTTGGCAAAGATCTAATTTTTTCGCACTATAAACGACCTCTAAATTAAATCTATAAAATAGAGACCCCATTAGAATTTCAAGAGCTTTTCAGAAATGTAAAAATTTCTAAAAAATTCACTGATTTGCGCCCAGAATTGCGATTTTATGAAAAAACATAAAAACATGATAAATCACGCAAAAATCACAATAAACCCAAAATTTTTCTGTTGTAGCTTCCTTACATCATGGACAAACTTCTGCTAAAATCTTGTAGAAAAATTCATAGCCGTTTGAAAAATATGATGAAATCTTTAAACCTAGGGTTTTGTTGAAAAAACAGCGGATCTGCAACAAAAAGTTAATTAAACCTGCAAAACTTGACAATGGGGATTAGATGAATGCAAATTTTTACTACAAAAACCTACAAAAAAGATCAAGCGAAGTGAGTCCCACCGGGCGTGCCAAATGTAGTTAGAGTAAAATTGCAAATCAGGGCAAATGAATAAACAGCAATGATAAAAACCCTAGTAATGCACAATGAAGCACAAGACAACATAAAAATCAAAATAATAAATGTAAATGCAAACCGATCTCCACACTATGCTTGATTTATCTCCATTGCTCTTCTCCACCTCGCATGAGCATGCAAGATTTTGAAGGATTATTGTTGGAAGAATGTTGGGTGCTCACTTCTGCAGCATAACATTAAGATGAAGATGCTAGAATGAATGATAGATGAAGGATGCAAAGGCTCTAATGATATTTCAACAGCATGTGGATACTTGAGGATCAATGCATGCTAATGATAATTTGGCAGAATAATGTTACTTGAAGCTCAATGCATGCTAATGGCTTGTGAGGGGTTTGATTTATAGGAAAGGCTTGGTTCAAATGGATGGTTGAGATTAAGAAGCTAAATGATTGATGTGGACGGCTAGGATTGATTAGGTATTCCCACTCTTCAAGGGAGTTGTAGTCATTTGACAAGTGTCAAGGAGAATAGGGCTCATGTGTGCTTGTGTACATAAAAAGTACTACATATGAAAGATATTAAATAAAAGGCTGTAGTACCACTTATCTTTTTTTTAAATGAAAGAGGCACACATGTCGGCTTAATGATAAGATAAATTAATTAAATAAATAAGATTTATTTAATTAATTAGAAAGTCGGCTTATGATGAGAACTTAATTTAAATAAAATATTTGAATTAGTTGGGATATGAGTTGGATATTAATTAAATAAATTAAGATTTATTTAATTAATTGGATAGTGGGGAACTTAATTCAAATAAAATATTTGAATTAGTTGGGATATGAGTTGGATATTCATTAAATAAATAAAATTTATTTAACTAATAGGATAAATGAGTAGAATGGGATAAGATATGATGTGGAAATTAATTAAATAAATAAAATTTATTTAATTAATTGGCTAAGTAGGATAAGGATGTGATTGAATGGGATTTTAATTAAATAAATAAAATTTATTTAATTAATTGGCTAATAGAATAAATGGGTTTAAGAGTAGGATTTAGGACAAAATGCTACATGATGTCTAGATAATATTTTTGACAAGGTGTTGCAATACATGGACAAATTTAGGACAAATTTGGGTGTCTACACTAAGGCTTCTAAAAACACTTGTATGTTGTGGCAACATAGATTGGGTTGCACAAGTAATGATATTTTGAAAACTATTAAGAATAAAGATTTGTTGGATGGTTTTTCTTATTCTGATGAGCACTTTAATTTCTGTGAGCATTGTGTGTTTGGTAAACAAAACAAAAAACTATTTCCTTTAGGAAGCAATAGAGCAAAAGAGAAGTTAGAGATTATTCATACAGATGTGTTTAGACCTGTAGATAATGACTCTATTGGAAAATCTCATTGTTTTGTCACCTTCATTGATGATGTATCTAGATTCTCATGGATTTATTTTATGAAACAGAAATCTAAAGTTTTCACTAAGTTTAAGGATTTTAAAGTCTTAGTTGAAAACCAATCAAGATTGAAGATAAACATATCAAGATCTGAAAATGGAGGGCAATATTGTTGTAAGGAATTTGATGAGTTTTGTAAGCATGCAGGTATAATCAGACAAAAGACAACTCCGTGTACACCACAATAGAATGGTGTTGCAAAAAGGATGAACTGAACAATCATGGAAAGAGTCAGAAGTATGTTGAGTGATTCACAGTTGGATAAATATTTTTAGGCAGAGGTTGTGTGTACTGATTGCTACTTGATTAATAGTCTTGTAATGTTCTTGATTCAACACCTTATGAAGTGTGGACAGGTAAGAAACCTTTTGTTTCACATTTAAGGGTTTTTGGTTGTGAGGCTTTTACTCATGTGCATAAAGAAAAGTGATCTACGTTGGATCTAAAAGTCCAAAAATGCATCTTCATTGGATATGGTGAGAATGTTAAGGGTTATAAGCTTTGGGATCCTCTAACAAGAAAAAAAAAATTCTCTAGAGATGTTATTTTCAGGGAACTTAGAGCTATTTCTGAACTTGAACAGCCAAAAGAAAAAGAAAAGGTGAAGAGAGTGCACTTTAACTTAGAGTAGGAAGATGCACCTCAGGAAGAACACAATGATGGATTGGAGGGTGAAGAAGAAGAAGATTCTAGTAGTTCTAATGAAGAAGAATCTGTTGTTACAAAAGAAGCTGGTATAGATGAGCATCCAAAAGAACAAGTTGAGACTCTTACTCCATCCTTGAGGAGATCCACAGGACAATGGAATCTAGTTGATAGGTATAGCCCATCAGATTTCTATTATGTATGTGTTTTATTGAGTATTGATGATGAACCTAGATCCTATAGGGAAGCTATTCATGTAGATGATAGTGAGTCTTGGTAGTTAGTCATGCAGGAGGAGATGATGGCTTTAGACTCTTGTAACACCTGGGATCTTGTTCATTTTCCCAAAGGAAGAAAGGCCATAGGTTGCAAGTGGGTCTTTAAGGAAAAGTTTGGAGCAGACGGTTCATTGGAGAAGTACAAGGCTAGACTGGTAGCCAAGGGCTACTCCCAGAGAGAGGGAGTTGATTTCGGTGAAATTTTCTCTCCTATTGCTAAGTTAACTTCTTTTAGATTTCTTTTATCCATTGATGCAACTTTTGATTGGGAGATTGAGCAAATGTATGTTAAGACTACGTTCTTACATGGAGATCTTGAGGAAGAAATTTATATGCAACAGCCTACAGGTTTTGAGGTAAAAGGGAAAGAACATTGGGTTTGCAGGTTAAAGAGGTCTCTCTATGGTTTGAAACAGTCCCCCAAAATGTGGTATCAAAAGTTTGACTCATTTGTGTTGAAATTGGGTTTTGTTAGGAGCGAGGAGGATCACTGTGTTTGCATTCATTGTATTGATGATTCTATACTGATCATTGCATTATATGTTGATGACATGTTATTTTTCAACAATACCAAGGGTATGATCAGTGAGCTGAAAGCCCAACTTTCAGGTACATTTGATATGAAGGATCTTGGAGCTGCCAGGTATATTCTGGGTATGGAGATTAGGAGGGACAGAGGTAATAGAAAGATTTGGTTGTCACAAAGTAAGTATGTGAATACCATTTTGCAAAGGTTTAGTTTGCAGGATTGTAACCCAGTTAGAGTTCCTTTACCCATTGGTACTAAGATTTCATTAGATATGTGCCAAAGAATGAGGATGATTTTGAGGATATGTCTAATGTGCCATATGCTAGTGTTGTAGGGAGTTTGATGTATGCAATGGTTTACACTAGGCCAGATATTACCCAAGCAGTGGGAGTTTTAAGTAGATTTATGTCTAACCTTAGTAGACAACATTGGAATTATATGAAGAGGGTGCTTAAGTATCTTGCATGTACTCTTGATTATTGTTTAGTTTATTCTGGTACTGATAATGCTAATAAAACTTTGGACATACATGGATTTGTTGATGCAGATTGGGCAGGTGACTTGTATAGTCGAAGGTCCACTAGTGGCTATGTGTTTACTCTGCTTGGAGGAGCAGTGAGTTGGATGAGTAAGAGGCAAACCACAATTGCTTTATCCACCACCGAAGTAAAGTATATGGCTGCTACCCATGTCTTTAAGGAGGCAGTTTGGTTGAGGAGACTGTGTACAGGTATTGGTTTTGATTACAAGGTCATTCAGAATGGTTGTGAGCCAGAGTGTTATTTGTTTGGCCAAGAATCCTATGTATCATGCTAAGGCTAAGCATGTTGATGTTCAATATCACTTCGTTCAAGAATTGGTTGCAAGTGGACAGATTGAGCTAAAGAAGATAGACAATCAGGAGAATGTTACAGATTCATTGACCAAACCTGTGAGCATAGAGAAGTTTGTGTGGTGCAGAGAGGCCATGGACCTTGTTTCTAGTGCCTGATTATGTTCATTTGATTTCCTACAGGTTGATTTACAATGTATAATGTCAAGTGGGAGAATGTTGGAATAAGGTGCTATTAACCTTATAAATCCCAATATTGTATTTTATTCCATTTTATTTATTGTAATCTATAATTACCCATAAGTGAATGAGGTTGTTTCACCGGTAGTGGTAATTCTGGAGTCACTGAAGGTAATTATGGAGTGACATTTACAGTTGGCAATTGTAAAAATCATGAGTAAATGAGTGTAGGTGCTACCTTGGAAGCTGAATCTGCTATTTTAGCATGTATGACATACTTTCATAAGATTGGTGAGATATTGTAAGGGAATCTATGACAACTATAAGTTGTCATAAGATTCTATGATGGTATGACAACTTATGATAGATATTTATTAGTTGTAAGTTGCTATGTTTAGCCCCAGGCACCCATCTTGGGAAGATACTCTTTGGTGGAATCTATGATGATTATGATGCATCATAAGATGTTGTAAGAGACCTTATTTAGCCTTGGGCACCAACTTTGCACGGTTGACTTTGGACAAGTGGCAGGAGCTTGTAAGGAGACATTTAATGCTTGCATGTTGGAGATTCTCTGGAGAGAGAAAGTGGACACCTAGATTGGTGTGAGAACACTTCTATAAGTATTTTTCTATGTAGTTATTGTAGCATACATATTTATAGGTACTCAAGTGTTGTAGGAATGTTGTCGGATTGAAGACTGGTGGAGAGAGTTGTGTAGTTGATGTATTGTATAATCTTTTGCAGATTAATACAAACTTGTGCCTCTTTCCTGGTGGAGTTTTTTACCCGAAAGGGTTTTCTCCACGTAAATGCTATGTCATTGTGTTCAGTTCTTCATGCTTGATATTTTCTCTGTAGTGGGTTTCCTATTTTGATGCAATCTCCATTATATATTACACTGGTTAAAAATCATTAAACTTATTTGAATCAAATTTTCATTGAGTAGTTGTGTATTCAATTTCTAACATATGCTACAGTCAAAAGTAAAAGGGAATTCTGCCATGTTCCTCTTAAACAGAAACCTGTCCAACTTTTCTATGATATTGCTGAAACCAAACCTTTGATTGGTCCAAGTGAACTGCCCATTTGCCATCTGAATCTCCATCAAATGATTCTCCCTCATAAATGCCTCAAAGTCTACTTGAGATTAAAACTTCTGCTTCACACCACCATTCTTGTCGTTGTTGTGCAGAATTGCATTAAAATCACCACCTAGGATGAAACAATCTTCTTGGGCATTATTCAGAAAGTTCCCAATCTTACCCCATAACTCCCTCTTTTTAATGCTGCATGAGGGACCATAGATATTTAGCACAGTGAAAGACAAGTTTGATGACATACTCCTTACTTTGCATGCTAACAATTGTTTGTGCAATTCTACTTCCTCCAAGTACATTGTCAGAGGTTTCCACATAGTGATTAGACCACCTGATGCCCCTTTAGATTCTACACTAGCCACCTTCTAGATTTTGCACCTGCTACTAAATGCTTCGAGCTCTATTTTACTCAATTTAGACTCTTGGATCAAGAAAATATCAGCTACTAATGTTTCTAACAAACACCTTACCAGGTGTTTCTTGTTAGGGGCATTTAAGCCCCTAAAATTCCACGTATATACCCTCGTTGTTCATTGGGAAGGGTAATGTCCTTCCCCGATCTTAAGAGTCTTGTTATTTTGATCTAGCCATTTGCCTCACCATCCAAATCTCTCTTCTCTTCGTTTGTTTTCCTCCCCAACTTCTTATCCCCACAATCTAGCACATGCTTCCCTGCCTCAACCTGTTTAACCTGCAATTTCTTCTTCATTGAAGACTTTGATTGATCAATTGAACCATCTACTACCTTCTCAGCACCTGCCTCACCTACTTCCCTTCTCTCACCTTCCTCGATCTGAACTTCTTCCTTTTTCTCTACTTCTTTCTGATCTTCATTAGTATTCTCCATTACTGCTTCATCACCATCTTCTTTTTCCTTAGCCATCATAAGACCCCTTAATTCACTACCTACCTCAAGAATAGCTTCCTAATCCCTTAATTCCTAATTGTTTTTTGCCCCTTCTACAAGTGCATGTTCTTCATTCATATCATCCATAGCCACCCTAATCTCACCTTCCTCTACCTACTCCAAGATCTCCACTTGATTCGGTAAAGACTGCTCCAATAGTTTTTCCAATACTGATTGTATCACTACCTTAAGAGCTTCCTTAAGAAGTCCTACTTGACCTTCCTTAGCTTGGCTAAATCCCCCCTTGAAAGTGCCTTCCACAGGAAACATTATCTTTTTCCCTTTCTCTGTAGCCCACCTTTCTTCTTTGTATCTGTGATCCTTCCATATCCTCCAGGGTTTAATTTGACTTAGGGTGAATTCCCATTCCACCTTTTGGAACCAACGCCCATCCTCATTTATTAACTCTATCTCATCCCACTTGTGACTCCAAGGATCTAGCTCAATACAAATCCTCATCTTTCCCCCATTCCCCCTGAGCCTTGCCTCTTCATCAATATCTACGACCTCACCCAAAACTTCCCCTAACTTATTAAAAACCCCTTTACACCAATATTCTATAGGTAAGTTGTCCAAATTCACGCATACTACCATTTTGTCTGCTACATGATTTTTTGGATCAAAGTGTGTCCCAATATTTGCAGTAAAACCCAAACCCATCCATTTTCAAGCTTTTCGATGCTAGAATCATTTGGTTGGTTTGTGCATTTGTGCATATAATCAAAACAAAACCATTATGCAGAAACTTGAGACTTGCCTCGTTGCCCCAGTTGTTGGCCCACCATTGCAACATTCAATCTTCCTGGTAGAATCCACCCCACCATTTGACAAAGAGCGTCGTCTCCTTTAACTGGTGTGTTGCGAGTTGAAACATCTTTGAAGGGATCACCATCGCCGTGTTGTTTTTCCCCCTTCTGCTCGACTCATCCCCGTGAGCCAACGAATCTCCCTTGTTCTCCTTATTTTTTTCCATGCCATCATTTTTCACCTTGCGGGACGAAGCTCCTCTGATCCCCCCACCAAACTTATTACTTCACAACATCACCTTATTGGCTCCTATTGCAAAGGGGGGCATTTGCTCGCCCGAGTCTTCAACCTCCTCCCGCAATCCTCTTTCAATTTTACCAAGCCCTCCAAAGAGTCGCCCACTCCCATTCGCAAAAATCTTTAGCCCTTGCCAGCCATTATTTGGCCTTCTACCAACTATGACTCGATCTCCTCTAGGGGGATGATTCATCCAACCCTTCTGGGCTTTACATTTTCCTGGTAGCTGAGGCTTCCTAAAACCCTAAAATCTCCTCCAATCCGCCTATCCACCATTGGCAAAATTCCATCTTGCTGCTACCCCTAACTACTTCCAATGAGCCTTTGTGCCATCACCTCGGCCCCAATGGGTTTGGAATTGATCCATCCTGCCCTAGTCCCAACCTTGCCTTTGCTCCCGGCTTCTCTGGTTTCTGCCTGCAAGCGAAGGCCACTCCTCCTCAGCTGCTTTAGCCCACGAGCCTAGTCTCCTCTGCCAAAATTCACCTCGCTCCCCCATTTTCCATTCCAACATACTTTTAAGAATAAATATACATTTTAATTATAATCATCTACATTTATTTAGTCTGCCTAAAATTTATCATTTATCTAATATAGTTTTTTAAATGATTATATTTTATGATTAAGAAGTTTAATTGTGACCATTTGTAATTGAGGTCTTTTATTTATTTAATATGTTTAAATGTTTCTATTTTATATAATTTGTACCCAATACTCTTAATTTGATACTACAAATTGCATATTATACATTTTAATATTTTTATTTTATAGAATTTAATATCATATCTTAATTATTATAGATAATGATGATTATGATGTTTATTAAAATTTAATTACATAATTGTTAAGTCAAACTCTTACATCCTACTTATAATTAAATATGATAATATTATCCATTTTAATATTTCTATGTTGTAAAATTTACAACTCAATATCTATCATTTGGTGTTACACCTTAAATATTTTTCAAACACTATCACCATTTATAATTAAGTATTTGGCTTGTTTTATATGTCCAAGAATGTAACAAGATTGTCATTTATAGTATTAGTATATCATTTGGATTGCAATTTGGGACTATTTATCTAATAGGTTATGTTATACCTTTTTTAATTTAATTTGATCGGCGTATTAAAAAAGCATCCAATGTTAAGAGACTATTGTTACAAGTTGTAAATGAAAATAAATGATTTCCATTATAGTTTATTTAGGTGTGATAATTAATTAATAAATAAATTTTAGGTATATAAGATGGTATTATAAATATTAAATTTAAATGTAGAATTTGAAATAAATTAAATGTAATATTTAGCTAAAATTTGATGATGGGAATGTGTTGTAATAGATGTTGAAAATTGATTCACTAATGTGTTAAAATTTTAGTGTTAGTTTAATGAAGACTCTAGATTTTGTAAAATAATTATTTTTCATTTAGATTCACTTACATAAGTGTGGACTTGATCTCCATGAGTGTGGATCTAAACCTGTATGTGGACCTGTAACTCACAAATCTAAACTAGTAGGATGTGGTTGTTTAAATTACTCACCTTTAATATCTAACATTTGAGTTCTTGTAAGAATTGACGGTATTTAGGGACACCTTGTTGAAATATAGGGTAAACAGCATAATGAAAATATGATGTAGGAGCATCCAGTGGTGTAAGGGCAATCTTGCATCACCAAAAAAAAAAGTTAATTCAAAATCATTGTAGTTTTTTCATTTCTTTCCATAATTAGTGTTTCTGGTTCCATAATATCCAGAATAATGATGTACGACTTTCAATTTTTCCAAAACTGCTAAAAATAGCAGCTGCCTGTTTTAGAAAGTGTACCTGCCATTTTAGGAAAGTTTACATTTGGGCACGGATTGAAGCGAAAACTTACAGAAAGTTACATAACGGAAATATAAGACCTTTGGTGAAGGAATCGGGCAAAGATCATTTGTGAACTGAAAGATATTAAAGTTTTTATTTTTCGAAAAAGCCCCTAAAAATTTCTGGAACAAGATATGAGGCATTAAAACATCCCATAACGTCCCAAAAAAATTGACAGAAATCTGTTTATGAGTTTCTGGCGTGATAGTTCACATCACGAGCTTTCCGGCGATTAAAACGATTCGTCAATCGGACACCCGGATCAAAAGTTATGCTTCCCAGAGGTTGACCTACTTTTGGAGGGAGTTGCAAATTTTGAAATTTAGTTGGAGGCCACCAAAAAGTGCTATTTATGACTATTTTGGGAACCCTAGGCAGTAGTAGAGTTAAGGAGGCAAGTGTAGAGTCAAGAATAGGTGGGAAAACAGAAACCCTAACTGATTTGGGGTTACACAAGGCTAAAGATTCTAGAGTCTTGAGGTTGGGAAAGTTGTAATGTGTTGCAGCCAGTAGAGGATTCATCCTTTGATTGTAATTAAGCTTCTGTAATGTAATGAGTTGCCCAGAGCAATAAAAAAAAGTTCTATTTTTTGTGTTCAATTTCTGTTGTGTGTGTTTTGTGATTTACCCCTTTCATCAAAATATTAACAATGTAATAATTTAATTTGATTTCAAAGTGATTAAGCTAATAAATTTTATCATTGAATTAGTGAGGAAGCAAGTAGAAATCAACAACTCATAAAATAGAAGCCATGTAAAGACCAAATATATATGGAGAAACCCTTGTGGGAAAACTCCATTCCAAAGAGACCCAAACTTGGATTATTCCAAACAATGTAGTACAATAATACAATCCACTTATTGCTCTGACAATAGTCTGGTAGCATAGGAGTACCTACAAAAGAGCTTTACAATCCACTATCCCATGCCTCCAATATATAGAAAAGTTAGAAACAAGAAGCCATCAAGTGGTATCCAAAACAACAAGTTAAAACCATGCGCCATGACAAAAATCCAATGCCCCTACGATCACAACCAAGCATCTTGAAATAGTATGTAACTCCTCTTACACCTCTTACATATCTTACACCCCTCTTATACATCATGGATGTCACTAATTCTAGGATAATAACCAAATTGACGAAGATCCCAATCTTAGGTGCTCCATACGTTATAAGAACCCCCCCCCTTGGAGAAGGTGTATAAACCTGGCGAATTGTGTATACTTCCCAAGAAAAATATTAATTTTAGTGGCAAATTTTTCCGTTTTTCCGGGAAAAAAAAAATCTTATTTGGCGAATCTTTTGTAATCACTAGAGGTCTATGGAAAATCCTGGCGAATAGTATTTTTTTTAAAACCAATAAAATATTTTCATTGTTGATCAAAACCTATTTTCAAACCAATTAAATATTTTCATTGGCAAATTAAAACCTATTTTCAAACTAGTAAAATATTTCTATGGGCTAATTAAACCTGTTTTCTAAATAAGAAAATATTTTTGCTGGCGATTAAAATCTAATTTCAAACCAAAAAATATATTTTCATTGGCGAATTAAACCAATTTTCAAACCAATAAAAAAAATCATTGGTGAATTTAAATACAGTTTCAAACCAATAAAAAATTAATTGGCACAATAAATTGTTATGCCAATAAAAAATCATATAGTGTGGCGAAAATATCAAATGGGTCATATTGTTCTATTCCATGAAAATTTTTACACATATTGAAATTCCTTCATAAAGTGTCCGGAATGGGGACAAGTGTTAACATATTTATTATGTCTAAAGCAAGATGTCAGCGCAAAATAATATAACAGACGACCGTTTGATGAATTTTGATGGACGGTTGTAGTTACATTCCGGAAGAAAATTTATGAAAAACTAGACCGACGACTTCAAGCCTCTAGAATAACACTTGAACCATTAGATTTCCAAATATCAATGGTTGACATTTCATACGAGAAACCATCTAGATAATCTTATGTTGACTTGCTACCTCCAGTTGCCGGTTGTCTAAGTTGAAACCTGAGCCATCAAAATTGTGTTGTTTACCGGCCCCTTATATCTAATCTTGTCGGTCACCGCTTGGTGGGGAACGGGTTAACCTAGCAGGGTCCACTTTTTAAATGCTTTAGCAAATATTTCGAAGCAACCCTAAGTGACTTAAAGGGTGAGCTATTAAAGATTTAATTAAGATACATGGGAAATTCCTCGACAAAATGTTTTAATCTTAGCCATCCAATGTTCAAGAATTTAAGCAGACAACGGATGGCTTGAGAAGTAAATGTACGAGCAGGTTGTCAGTCAGTTAAGTCATGACTTCATGTCCCAATATTCGTAAGTTGACTGGCCCCTTAATCTAGAGGTTACCCATTGTCGTCAGTAAAATGATCTGCAGGAAGGGCGAAATCTAATGGTCGCACAAGGGCGCATGAGGAATCTGTCAGGAGAAAATATTTGTTGCGCGGCTACGACAAAACGACACATGTCAAAGAATCTAATCTGGCATCCTATCCCACTAAAGACCCTACATCAACCAACCTCCTGTTGCCAGCTGTTAAGGTAAGGTGGTCTGAGAAAGACTTGATCCAACGATTGCGCATCGTCATAAGGAGAATCTCACAGGATGGAATCTATGTTGCACGGTCGCGAAATGGAGACATGTGGCATTCTCTTGTTTAAGAAGTGAAAATCGAATGAAAGGTGGGCACATGGAGGCTAAGGCGCGCCCGCGCGCGATAGGTAAGAGGTGGGCCATCACAGGCTGTTACACTGCGAGGTGCTACCACATATACAACCCGTACAAAAGGTGACACAATTTATAGAAAAGGTGTACATGACTTGGTTTGTCCCGATTGGACGAAGACTATTCAAAGAAGGTGACGAAGATTGTCAAATCTAGTCAGCCAATCAAGACCGTGGATTTCAGAATGTAAGGAAAAGATCAATGGCCCAGATTCAAACTTTCAAAAGAGAAAGATTTCCAAGTGCTTGAGACACGAAGTTCAAACTGAGTAATGACTGCCTCGACCTTCATTAATATAGAGAATTGTGCAGGAATTTAGGAATTAAGGTATTCTCTGACATTTTCAAGAGCGCGATTGCATTCAGAGCGAAGAAATCATTAGAACGAGCAAGAAAAAGTGATCTCAAGCTTCTGCAAGCACCAAAAACCAGTAAGTAACTATTCCTCCTCTGTGCCTAGTTTTTCCAACTATAGGTTAATTTTGAAGCTTTTAGGGCCATTGTCAACCATAAAAACCCTAAGCTACCTTCATAAAAGCAAAATGAGTTAGTCAGGCCAGCTTTCCACTTCAAAACAAAGCTTAGATGAGGATCTTATGATCCAACTCCCTAGTTTCTCTAGAACACCTTTAAAATTGCATGGCCCAGGCGGACCCAAGGATAAATTTCTTGACTACTTCTATAATTGTCGAGAGGCCAAATTACCTGTCCCAGGTTGGATCCTCTTTGAGCATTGGCATAAGAGGATGAACTATAAGGCCCCTATCTATCATTCCTGGAGATATGATTTAGCCAAGCTCATTTGTTCCAATGTTTTTCCCAACCCTGACTTAATTAGGTCAACAGAATTAAGGTATGATCCAGCCACTAAGATAGTAATAGCTGGAAATGGTTCAAAATTTATCAAGCTTACCAAAGGATACATTTCCATTGTATTCAACTTGGACCCTATAGCCAGCAAACAAATTGACCTCATGGCTTTCAAGAAAAAATACTAGACTGTGAAATGAGATTACAAGGAATATAACTTAGCAAAGCACATGCCAAGGGGTGTTGATGGGAAATTGGTAAAGATTTCAAATGATGAGAAGGAGCCTTTTCATTGAAGTATGTTTAATGAATATTTTGTTAGAATGTATCATAGTCTGTGTCAAGTATTAGGCATAGATGCTTCAGATAGAATGTCTATTTCCTTGATGATGATGGTTGTTGATATTCAGAACCCAGATGTCAAGGAACCATATGATTATGCCACTTTCATAGCTGACCATATGCATGATTAAACGACAAAGATCAAATATAATTTGTCTAAACCGGATGTCCATGTTGAATTCACATGGTACTCCTTGTTGTGCCATATGTACCTATTTGCTTTATCAGGGATGTGGCACTAGAATCTGCATGTTAAGGTTTTAGATGCTCAAGGGAACATGCTGCCAATGTAAGTATGGACATATATGCTGGATATGCACTGTTGCACAACAGATTATGTCATATTTGAAGACTATTTTGTGAGGAGAATCTTTGGATTTTTGGAGCCAGAGGGTGAAAGGTTGCATCCTAATGTATTGGATTTCCTACAACCTCTAGACAGGACTCCCTACCTTGGAATTGATCACGATTGGGGTGATTGGTTCTATCATGAGCATACTACTTGCATATGGGTCTATGGATTCCAGACTGCACCTCATATACTGCCCAAATATGTGCCAAAGAGGGTGGCATTTTTAGAAGTTATAAGGTAGTTAAATGATTCTAACAAGGAGCACTTAAGGAACCGCAAGAAATGTTCATTCTCCCCTTCTTCCATCAAATTTTGTGATTTCTTGATCCCTGATAAGAGTGGGTGGACCAAATTTATGCAGTGATGCAATGCTTTGGAATGTATTTGGAACAACCAAGGTATTTTGACCCTGAGGGCTTCATCAACAAAACTAGAGTCCACAAGGAAAGGCCCGAGTACTTTCATCAGGTGGATTACAATGAGGACATTGCTAGGAATTGTTTTACAATGAATAATGTCCACCACTTGAGGATCAAGTGGGATACTATCATGGCCAATGAGAAGATGAAGAAAAACATGAATCTTGCATATTCGGGTACATTTGCAAAAGTGCAAGACCCAATCAAGAGAATTGAGAAAATGTTGGATAATGCAGAACAGTTGATTGCCTATGCCCCTGCAGGAGAACAGAGATATGCTTATAAGCTTGGCAGCTCAAGTGGAGAGTATGATGTAAAGAGGGAATCAGTTGGCCCCTCCCCTGCCAAAAGGGCCAAGATTATTGATTTGGAGAACCTAGAGCAGATAGAGGTGGTTGACCTAGAGGGGGAGGAGGAACATGCACAAGAAACTGGCCCTCATTCACCTGATAGACTGAGACCTTATTCATCCCCAGAGAATAGGGTAGTGAGAGTAATGAGGAACACTACTATTGATATTGAAGATGTTAGGGTGATGACAAGTTTATGGAGGATGATGAATTTGTCAACACTCCTAAATTTAGGAGCTATGTTTTGAAAGTGAGGAGTGAGGAATTTTAGAAGAAAATTGAAGATGCCAAGGCTGGAGCAGACCCAAAGGAGTATGATGCTATTACTTAGAGGGTCCTAAAAGAAGTACATCAGTCTATAAGTGTAATGACTCCAGAAGAAGGGAGAGCACTGGTGGCAAAAAGTAATATTCTGCTTCTCCCTCACTGGACTCTATCAGATGCCATTACATTTGATACAATCACCGGAGATGATTCAGATGTGATAGGGGAACAGATTGAAAAGGCCCTCTCTAGTGCAGCCTTCAACCCTAAATTTGAAACATTGGCAATATGGGCTCTAGCCCCAAACAACAAAAAGCCTAGGGTTGAATTAGGAGAGATGATAGGGGATGTAATAATAAAAAGAGTATTTGATACCCCTGCTCCTCAAGCAGCAAGCCTAAATGTATAGACTGCACAATTTGCAGAAGCAACTGCTAACAAATTGCAAAAGGATTACAATCAGCTACAACTTAATTATGCTCAGGCAGTTGCAGAGATAAACAGGTTGAAGCAGTAGCTGTCATTGGGAGCTAGTACTTCAATGCCTCCTCCAGTGATCCCAACTGCAGAATCTCTTCCAGTGGATACAGAGCCTCTCCTTGTAGAGATTAGAGAGTTGAAGGAGGATACCAAGAGATTGAAGGAGGAAAAGGATAACAAGGTTAAAGAGGTGGTCACCAACTTGATCAAGAACAGGGTGACAAACATTTTGACCAGAGTTGAGGAGACTTGGAAATCCTACTCATAGTTGAGAGCAACCTATGAAAAGCATGAGTCTGACAAACATAGACTATTGAGCATAAAAACAAAGTGGTTACATAGAACTGGAGAAGTCAGAGAATTTCTGAGGTGTGCCAGGTATGATCCCAATGCACCTCTTGAACTATAGCCGATATTTAACATGTTGAAGTATTTTCAGGATGTGGCCAGTTTCCAGTTGAAATTTTATTCAAATGTGAAAGAGAGGTTGTAGACTATTGAAAGGTTGGACACTAAGTGGCCACCTCCCATCTTGGAGGGTGATGGCAAAACAAAAGACTTGGACAAGTGGAGAAAGGAGATAGTAGACAATAGTTATCAATTAATTCCCACTTGTTGTGATGCAAGTGATCCAACTATGCAAGTACTGAGCTTATCGTTGGACAAACTGCACACTCTTGAAGTGAGTTTTGATATGTTCTGTAAGCAAGTAAAATGTATCCTAGATGCTAGGTATGTCAGCCATAATGACAAGATTGCAGAAATACTTTCATTCCCTTGGCCGGCAGAGGAGACATACAGTGAGTGGAAGGACAAATATGAATCTAAGGATTGACAAGCTTTTGTTCAACCACTCTTTCTCTCTTCTCTCTAGTGCATTTAATGTCTCCCAATGCATTTTTGGTGGTTCTCTGTATCTGTAACAATTTGAAGTACAATGTATTCAATGCTGAGAGCACATTCCTGATTTATAAAGGAACTGTCTTGCTCATTTCATAGGGTTGGTTGTTGAAGACTTGGAAAATTTTGGAGGAATAATAAGATACAGTCTTGCTGGGTGGCATAAATTTACTAGTTTCATGTTGTTTTTAAATGAGTAATGCTTTGTTGCATGTATTTGGTTATCTGTCTCCAATTTGTGTGTGTTTTTCTTATGAATCTAAATAGCTAAGGGTTACTCAAGATTCTGGAACATGGGCTCTCTGTGTTGAATGTTTAATCTTCTACTTTTGTTCAAGGAACAAATAAAATGTTCTGGGTTAAGCATTGGGAAAAATATATTGCAACAAGGATATCTGTAAGCACATGTGGCTAAATACTCAGTCTTGAGAAGTATTTGTAAAGCGGATACTAGAAAATCTCCTTGAAATCTGATTATTAATTTAAAGTTTATGGTAAGCATTCACATATGTATGTCTGTTGACTCCAAACCCTGAGATAGGCACCGGTCTATTATGGTATTGAGGTTATGACCCAAGATCCTAGTCTTGCATCCAAATACAAAACCAAAATCAAAATCTTATTCGTAAACTTTTAGGATTTAGGAGTAGTTTTAGAGGGCCCAGGTTAATCCTAACCGTTCCCCGCTAGCCCATTGTCAGAAGATGCACGGGTGATAAACCCAACAGGCTAATAGGCGAACACCACGAAGCAGACTTTGTAGCCTGAAGAGAAGGTGGGGTCTACTAAAAAATGAGTAAGCAATTCCGTGTGACAGAAAACTTCATCACGACCGTCCATCTTGCCATCTCATCAAGATATCAACGACTAGAGTTTGAAATTAAGATTCCAGAAAGTGGCCATGGGAGTTAGTCGTTCTGCTTCATGCGAGCAAGCATTAATGGCAATTTTAATGCCATAAAGTAGTTTTTTTGCATAATTGAAATGTGTCTAAGTGTTTTAAAGCATATGTAGGCAATTTCAATCTCTCGAGGCAAATTTCAATCTCTCAAGGCAATTTCAATCTCTTGGTGATCAAAACTAGGGTTTTCAAAGCATTTAAAGTCGTAAGTTAAAATCTCGCTCTCTAAAATTCACTTCTTGTGCTCACTATCGTGGTTTTGTTAATAGGAATTACTGGTAAATTTTCATTTCTTTTAGGGTTTTGCCTTCGTAGATTGTTGAACTGCAAAATTTGAGCTTTATTATTGCTTTAAGTCAGAACCCTAGTTGTGTACCTACGATTCTTGATGAACTAATTGCCTAATTTACAAAATTCTCACCATAACGGCACCCCCATGAGCCCAAACCTCAAGCCCTAGAGAGACGAAAAGGCCCATAGTCCAGGACCTTCTTGATTAATTAGAGCCCTCCACTAACGACAAAGTAAAAGTTCCGCTTCTGTTCCAGGGTTCCAAAATTAAAGGAGGCCTCATAGATAAACATATCCATATCAAGGATGCCACCATACCACTTACAGGATAGTCATTGTTCAAGAACTGGTTTGGGAACAGGCATTTGAGTTCTCCTATATGTAACCCCTAGAGATTGGACATGGGGAAATTGGTTGTCCCAAATGTCTACATGGATGTGGACTTGTTAAAAGTTGTGGCAGCCAGATATGATCCTATCTCTAGAGTTGTTAGGACGTATAATGGGATTGAAATGGTAAAGATCAGCAGGGAAGAGATTGTTGAAGTTTTTCAACTTCATGAGTAGAATGAGGATTTGGTAAAAATTGATTTGAAAGCCTTTAGGAGTGATTACGTGAAGACAAGACACACCTTTAAACTCACAATGCTGCCAAATCATCTAGCATCAGTTGGAAAGGGAAAGAGGAGAATTATTATTGGTCCATCAGATAAGGAACCCCTCCCAATAAAGTATTTTGCTCCATATTTTCAGAAAACCTTCCATTCTTTATGTCAAATCATGGGGTTTGATCCTGCTTCCGGCATGCCAATGGGTTTCATGTATATGGTTGCTCATATCCAACACCCCGCTTACAACATAGTATATGACTTTGCTTCCTACCTGGCAGATAACATTCATGAGGGTTTATCATCATTAAAGAATGGTAAAGATTGGGTTTAGTTTTGGTGGTACTCACTGTTAATACACATGTTTTTATTCAAAAGGGCAAAATTCTTTGAGAATGATATGAAGTTGGAAAAGGAGGAGGATGGTGTTGAGCTACCTGTCCAATGTTGGACAAGAATTCTAGACAAGGATGATATTAAGTTTGATTTTGTGGTGTTTGAGAATATCTTTGAATCAAAGTTGAGGAATGACCTAATCCTGAATCCACCAAGGATTCCAACTGAACTACATGATTTTCTCAAGCCAAAAGAAAGGAGGTCTGATTTAAAAATTAATCACAACTGGGGAGATGTCATCCCCTATCCAGATTTTACAATTCTTAGAGTATATGGAACTATGGTTAGACCACATGTTCTCCCAAGAGATGTGCCACTGAGAATTGGATTCCTTGAGGTCATTTGGTAGCTAGGTAATGTTGAAGATGGCCACTTGTTAAACATAAGGAAAAGAACCTTCTTCCCAACATGGACAATTTTTGTAGACTTTGTGATGACTAGTGGAGGGTGGAGAAAAATTGATGAATTGCTTGAACCATACAACATAAGGAGAATGCGCCCAAGAAATCATGATCCTGAAGGTTTCATGGCTGCATTGAAAGTGAGGATCAAAAGCAGCTAGTTCATACATAACTTCTATTTCCCTGAATATGTTATTAGGAACATCTTTAATTACCAAATACAGGAGGACAGGAAGGAAAAATGGATTGCCTATGATAAGATGGTAAGAGAAAAATGGAAGATTGATCCCCAATATGACCCCCTGCGGCTGCCTCAATTCAAAAATGAATTGCAAAAATTTGAATATATGCTCCAGAATTTTGAGCAAGTGATTGGTAGGATGAAAAGAGAGAGATTAGTTGCTGACAAAGGAAAGGCTGTGGTTGGGGAAGAATAGGAAAAGGATAAGGGGAAGACCCCCGTGTTGGAGGAAAGGCCTACCTACCAGCCACTACAAAAGATCAGAGTCTTTACAAGGAGAAAAGGTATTGTGAGGAAGCAACAATCTATTCCCACCCCAACTGCATCTGAGTATTCTGAGCTTGAGGGGTCAAGAGCTTCCTCACCATTGCATGAAATGCCACCACTATCTCCCCCAAGACAAGCAGCTCCACAAGTGATTGAGGTGGATTCGCCTCCAAGACAACCACTACCAAATAAGCAAAAGGTTGAACAAAGTAGCTTGGTGGATTATCTAGATGACTCAGATGATGATATCAGACAGGGAATGCCCTCTCCCCTAGGGAGATAATAGAACCAGAAAGCAGGCTCAGGTTGGGCAAGGTAGACCTCAGGGGGATGAGCAACATAGATGACCTTAAGGAGGATGCTTGCAAGACCATGACAGATGATTTGTTTGTCAAGACCCCTACTTTTAGAGAGTTTTTTTGGAGGGCAAAGAGAGATGAATATGTTTCTAATGTTGCGAAAAAGAGAAGCTTGCACCCTGAATTACTAGAAACAGTTATTCAGGCTGAGGTTAGAAAGGAAATGAAAGAACAGTTTCAGAAGATAACAGTTGAAAAAGGCAGAGAGTTGGTGAAGGAAAGTGGTATTTTATTGCTGCCAGAGTGGGATTTAGCCTCGGCAATTGCTTTTGACACAGTGTGGAGGCATGACAAACCATTGTATCAAATAGAGGATGAAGCAAAATTGGCTTTGCAAGGGTGTGCTTTCAGCGAAGAATGGGAAACACTTGCTATTCGGGCATTGGCCCCAGGTGCAAGGAAACCTGCAGTTGCTAAGCCTGCTCCAAACATAAGTGGAGGGCTAATTATTAAGAGAGTGTCTGATACCCCAACAATTGAGGTAGCAAACATGTCAGTGAACGTTGCCAAATTCACAAAGGCAACAGTAGAGAATACCACTGAGGAAAGAGATCAATATAGATCCAAGTATAATGACATGGTTGTAAAGTATAATGAGAGTCAGCAAAAGGTTGCCAAGTTGGAAACTGAAGTGGCATTGTTAAAGCAACAATTGCAAAATATGCATGCTCATGCCCCAACACAGACTGACTCTGCTATCCTTCTAGAAGTTTCAATGGAAATCATTCCATACAATCTTGGAGATGCACCCCTTGCAGTTGAGGAGCCAAGCACATCAGGTGTAGATCCATCAAGTGAGCCTACTAAAGAGGAATTATTTGATCAAATTGAGGCATACAAGAAATTGTTGTCATAGGTCAATGAATCAATTTATTCAAGTAATATGAAGATTGTAAGTATAGTTCTTGAACACTTGAATAAAGGGATTGATAGGAGATTAATTAGCATTCATTCAAATTATTCTTCTATGTTTGATGCCATAAAGGATTTCGATAAGAATAAGGATGTTGTAACATCATTAATGGATACATGGATCCCTAGAGCCCAGGCATTAAGAGACATGGCAATTGTAACCAAGCATGTCAAGGATGCACCTCCTAACATTGTCCCAACTCTCAGGCTTGTAAATTCAATTAAAGATTTTCAAGGGGTGGTAGGTCCTTTGGAAATAAATATCAGGGAGCTTGTCAAAAAGTTTGATGAATGGAATTTCAGTTTGCTTCCTGTTATTTTGAGTGAAAATGGTGGGGTTAAACCTATTTTGTCTTGCAATAATAGTACCTTCTCTCTCAAATTTCTTGCCCTCTCCCAGATTTAGATGTTGAGAGAGTATTTATTGGGAACCTTGTTAAGGACATTTGTGATAGGATTATTTTCATGAGTTACTCATCATTC
Organism: Cunninghamia lanceolata; assembly: GCA_027924645.1. Lineage (NCBI taxonomy): Eukaryota > Viridiplantae > Streptophyta > Pinopsida > Cupressales > Cupressaceae > Cunninghamia > Cunninghamia lanceolata. Next base: position 462,494 of record BSBN01001750.1, read on the forward strand.
CCTCACCTCTACACCTCCTTAAGGGATTATGAGCAAATAATGATCCAATTATAGGCACTTCCTTCTTCAACCTCATTTACTTCCACTATCTCATCAAGCATATCCTCTTTGTATCCCTCTAGATACCTGTAGACACCTAAAATTGGCCATGTCTTGTGACATCACCTCTTGAGACACCTTATGACATATTTTTCCCTAAGACCCTTTCATAACCCTTCAATCATCCAATTAGTTAAATAAATTATTTAACTAATCCCATTTTAATCTCATTTGTTCTCTCATAGTTAGTTAATTAAATAAATTATATTTATTTAATCAATTCTCATTTTCCTCCATCCTCCAATTTAAATAAATAAAATATTTATTTAAATCAACCCTCACCACATAATTTAAATAATTTTATTATTTAAATTATTTCACTTTTTTAATCTCTTCTATCCAAATTAATTAAATAAATTAAAGATTTATTTAATTAATGTTTTCCACATCATCCCTCTTAAAAAATTAATTAATTTTATTATTTAATTCTTCATTTGTCTTTATCCTCACATGACTAGAAACTTCTAGAAATCCTTATTACAAGGAAGCCTCTAGAAGATTCTTATTCCTGATCCTTGACTTAATTCCTCTCATTCAGCCCTCTGCAACTCTAAGTCTTGATCCATGTCTCACTTAATCCTAGCCATCCATTCATATCCCTCATATTATATAAATGAAGCATCAACCAAGTCATTTGGGTATCACATCTTTAAGCATTATCATGTTGTCAAAATCATTCTAGCTCTTCCATTATCATACATTATACATCATCCATCATCTTTATCTAATGTTATGCTGCAGATTTGGGTACTCAACATATCAAAATCATGATCTAATATTATAGTTGTTTGTCATTTTCATTGTCTTGTTTAGTCCTTTGATCCCTAGATGAGGTGTTGTTCAAGTATGGAATTGGTACTTTCATTGTATTGTTTCTTTATTTAATTTCCATATTTCTGCATACACTTTTTTGGCATGTCTCATGGGACCCCACGTCCCTTGTCTAACCTTGGTTTTGTAGGTTGAAGATATCTATATTGTTGATTTTCTTTGTTTAGGGTCAGATCTGTTGTAGAGGGTTTTGTGTTTTACACAGATCTTGAAAAAAAGAGATCTTGCATTCGTTGGAAAGAGGGCTTCAAGACCTTTCCGAAAAGTGGTTACATTAAATATTTGGATTAGTATTGAAGGAGTTATGATGATTTGAAGTTGACCCTGCGATTCTAATTTTTTTAAAAAAATTAACGCGCCACTTTTTTTAAAAAATTCATATCTTGCAATCTATGTAATAAAATCACATTTTGTTTTTTACAGGTGGATAGAAATATTTAAATCCATTTTTATATATCATTTTTTTATATCTATGGTAGAAATGAATTTAAAAAAAAAAAAAAAACTACTAATATTTTTTTTTCAAACCTTAGTTTATGGCATAACTTTTGCATATGAAGTCCAATTTGAGCAATTTTTTTTTATATATTGATTAGAAAATCATAAGAGATCTCATTGTCATATCTATTTTGTTGTTGAATCATATTGGTTGTTGATTTTTGCAAGGGTTTATTTTTCAATGTTAACATTTTTTCGTTGAAAACTTCATTTAGACATAACTTTTGCATATTAAATCGAAGTCCAACAATTCTTTTTTTTAAATTACATAGAAAGTCACAAAGAATCTATTGGTGATATCTAATCTATTGTACCTTGATTGTTATTTCTGAATTTTTTCATATTTATCTTGTTTTGAGCTAATACTTGTTTGTAGGTTCGCTTGTCAAAAGCTAAAATCTATCAAACTACTAACAAGTGTACTGCAACGTGTTTATGCTTGTCAAAGATCATTATCCAAAACTAATATCAAGTGAGTTGCTTATATTTCAAGGTGCACTCAATCTAACTCTTGCGTTTCAATTTGGGCTTTAAAAAACACGTGTTTGCAATATCACTTTTTGATTTAGGCTTAAAAAAACATGTGTTTTTATCATCACATTTGGACTTGGACATAAAATGAACTTGTGCTTTCTTTTCTTGGTGGATTTGAGTGTGAATTAGGGTGTGTATGCTCTTCCTTTGCACTTAGTGTGATCTTGGGAATCAAAAACATCTTTTACTCCTTTCATCTTCACATACACATTTATATTTCTAAGGATAGATCAACATTGTGAGTGTGAATCAAGTGTGTGTGTATGCTCTCTCCTCGCACCGCAAGGTGATCTTGGAGATTAAAAACACCACTTGATTTGCTTTTGTCACCCTTTTAGGAGGCTTTCTTGGAGACACGCTACTCCAAGAGACGCCCTCAACTCTAGTGTTCCGACAGAGTATAAAAAATGAGGATTGAATCGAAAGACACACCTCTTGCAAGTTAGAATCTTGTCATTCGAGCTAAGCCCCCAAGAACTTTATACTTTGGGAAAGTGAAGGTTGGGAAAATGAAGGTAAAGGGTGAGTTACCCCTTTCTCCGGGCTGTGTGGCATTATTTCACTTTCATTTCAATGAATTGGGCCCCTTCTACCTTGTATATATTGGGGACATCCTTAGACAACTTGTTCATCCTAGCTTACATTAGGAAAAATTTATATAAAAATGGGCCTCCTAAGAAACTCTAAAAAGGTAAAAAAAAAATTATATTATATAAATTACTTAAATATAAATAAATATAAATTACTTAACTACATGAGTTAAGTGGGAACACATATTTCTATTATAATTCCTTCAAAATTTAAGTTCAGTTTTTTTTATTATTTCTTTTCTTGATTTATTTTTTCTTTAGAAAATATATTATTTTTAACTTATGTTTTAAAAACTATACTTTCTAATTTTATTTAAAACTCAATTTCACTTTTATAAAATATAAATAAATATTTATTAACATTTTATATTTCTATTATACTTCTTTAAGAAACTCAGTTCATTGAAAAATCTTAAGTTATATTTTAAAAGTTAATAAATTCTAATTTTAAAACAAACATGTTTGAATTTAAACTTAAGTTTAATTTTTTTGAACACATAATAAGTAAAAATGAATATTTACTAGCTTTTATTATGAATATTTGTTAGCTTTTTTAAATTCTTTCTCTAATAGTTTTTAATTTTTGTAGAAAGTATAATTTGAAGATAAATTTAAAATATTTATCCACATATTTTTTGTCTTTAAAATTTATATTTTAATATACAAAATATTAAAAAATATAAATCATATATAATTAAAACTTGGCATATAGTTCTTTAATTTTTACGTAGCTTCTTTAATTTTTAAACAAACTTTAAATTTAAATGTTTCTAAAACTCTAATTTTATAAATATTTTATTCTATTTTAAACTCATTTTTGTGATTGTTAGTTTTTTTAAATATAAAACAATAATTTTTTAAAATTTTAAATAATAAGTTTTTTTAATCAGTAAGCACTCCCAGAGGGGGCAGCTCCCATATATTAAATTTGAACCGAAGAAAAAATTGAATGCATGCCCTTGCCACCAGGGTGCAACATAGAGTCAGCATAAAGTTATGCTGACAAGTAACCAAAAAAGACCACTTATGCACATAATGCATGCCCTTACCATGAGGGGTGCTAACAATAGATTATGGAATCTAAACAATGCTCCTATCTCCAATTTCTTGCAATCTGGGATTCCTTAGATCTACCCCCAACATCTGAGTTTTTCTCTTTTGTTGTTGATCTTAGAGTCTCAAATGATGTTTGGTTGAAGGGGTAGATTTTTTCCTCTTAACCTTTGTCCAACCATGCTCCATTGGGGTTTCAACATTGCTTTCAACCTGCAAAGATAATTTATGTTCCTTAGAGTGGTCCAGAATTGATGGCGTTGAGGGAGAGGAATCTGCTGGGATACCCTCCTCAATTTTGTCAAGTGGAGCATTCCCACCAATAGAGACCAAAGAAACCACATTAGGAGGGGCCAGAGGTGATACAAAATTAACAGGGGGAACTTCTAGCGGCACCTTATCCATCTGGGGGCTAGGCGGAGCTTGTGGCGACACCTTATCCATCTGGGGGCTAGGCGGAGCTTGTGGTGACACCTTATCCATCTGAGAGCTGGGTGGAATCACATAATGCTGAGGCTCAACCCCAATCCACCATGTGGGCTTGCCACCCAAGTCCAAATTATTACGATCGTGTGTTGTCATCTTTTGACACTAAGGGTGAAGTGATTTGTAGAGAAGCATTTTCTACATTGAAAAGCCACTTTTTCATAGTCAACTGGCTGCAACCATCATCGATCACCCACCATCAACGAAATCTCAGCAAGAAGCCCTTTGGATAGATCCATTTCCATACAAATTCAAGCACAAGTGGAGCTTTGATAGTTAATAGTTTCCTCTGAACAACAATGAAATTTCCCTAGACCATTGCCAATAGCTTGTAAGCAGTCCAATTCCCAAAACTAAAAAGGAAGTTAGGGTAAGTGCACCCAAAAATAAGCAAAGGTGAAGGTCTCCGATCGCGAATCAAATGAAGGATTCTAGGCTTTCATACACAGGAAATTGTCTTGGAAAACCCAGGGGCCATTTTCCAGCACCCAAACTTTATCTATGAAGGATTCAAATTCAAGAATGAGAAAACCCTTTGCACAAGGGAAAATGCAAATTTCTTCTTCCAAAAAATCATTCCAATTTGTTGAGATGCATGCATGCAAATCGCTAAGTTTTGGCCACAATTTGGTGAATCTACAAATTAGGGCATGGCGTTGCAGGAAATCCTCCCTATCACCCGCTAAAGCATCCAAATGGACCTCTGGAACTGAACTCAAACGACAAATCGGGAAGGCTGAGCTATTACAACCTTTGAGAGTTTTCCCTGGAGGGGATGAGGGAGGCATCACACCCGAGGGCTTCTGCATAGTATTCCCTAAAACGCCACCCATATCACTCTAGTTTCATGGGCGCCCATTAGGGTATTGGTGCTGAGGCAGATAGTTTGGTGGATCATCTCCATTTTTTGCTCTACATAGGGCCTCCATGAAAGAGGGGTGGCGAGCACAAAACCTTCTTTCGCCATGAAGATTGCCCGTAACAATGCCTTAATCGATCGCAACCTGCGAAGGGAATGGAGGTGCAGGAGCAAAGCACACCATTGCGAAGCTTTTTTAAATAATAAGTTATTAAATATATATTAATATTAATATTAAAAAGAAGATTTAAAGTGCATTTGTGGAATAAATAAATAAAAGAACTAGTTGAATTTTATTTTATATACACATAAAAATATATATTATTTACAATTTTTAATGTTTATATATTTTTATGGAGAAAAGATTTGATAAATATTTTTTAGATTTGTTTTTTTAGAAAGCACAATAATTTCTGTAATATAACTTAAAAATGATAAATCTAAAAAACAAAAAAATCTTTATTTTTTAGAAAGATATTGAGATGGAGTAAGATATGCAGGGTTAAATTAACTTTAGTGAGTTAATTTATAAGATTTTAGAAAGTTTAATGTAATAAAATAAATGATTTAATTTTTATTTTAGATGATGTCATGTAAGGTTGAGTCATCTTTTAGTTATATATCCTACCCTAAACAAAAATAAGAGGAATAACCAACACCCACAAAAAAATGCATGTAAAAAGGATTTTCTTAGGTAGATGTAAGAATATTTATAAGTATGGACATAGCACAACACCATTACTTCAAGTATAGTTAATGGAAGACTTGTGCACTTTTTAAGGGTTGTAATTTCCATTAGGATTTTTTTTTATGTTGTAACTGTGCATTTTCTCTATGCAAATTTGCTTTTCAATTGTAATATTTTTGTATTTAGTTTCTTCACGAGTAGTGTAAAGGTGGGTCTATGTAGTAACAACACTTGTTCTGATATTTGGACAATTTTATCCATAATAATAATAATAATGGCTCCCAAAATTATCCATAATAGATGTTTGTAGGAGTTTTGCATACTATCATTTGCATAAGAAACAAGAGGCCACAAATAAATGAAATGAATGAAATATATGAGAGAATTGGAAGTATATTCCTGGTATTCCTTGTGCATTTTTTGTGGAGTTGTAATTTGCATTGGTAGAACTTTTTATATTTTGAGCTATAAATTTTTCATTCTGCATAGTTGTTTTTCAATGTAGCGAGAATTTAATTCTTATGTAACTTCTTTAATTTTTAAGCAAACTTTAAATTTAAACATTTCTAAAACTTTAATTTTATAAATATTTTATTATATTTTAAAGTCATTTTTGTGGTTGTTAGTTTTTTTGTAAATATAAAACATTTTTCACTCTGCATAGTTGTTTTTCAATGTAGCGAGAATTTAATTCTTATGTAACTTCTTTAATTTTTAAGAAAACTTTAAATTTAAACATTTCTAAAACTTTAATTTTATAAAAAATTTATTATATTTTAAAGTCATTTTTGTGGTTGTTAGTTTTTTTGTAAATATAAAACAATAATTTAAAAAAATGTAAATAACAATGTTATTAAATATACATTGATCTTAATATTAAAAAAAAGATTTAAAGTGCATTTACGGAAAAATAAAAAATTAAAAGAGCTAACTGAATTGATTACCCCGTGAGGCGTTCTACAATCACAGTGGGGTGGGGATGAGAGCACTCATTTTTTCTACCTAAATTTATTAAAAAAAAAATTAAAATACCAAAAAGGAAATAAAAAATAAAACTTAAGAAAATCAAAGAAAAAAACCAAAAAAGAAATTAAAAAATGTTAGAAGGAGAAAAAGCCGGAACTAAAAACAAATTGGAAAAAATAAAAAATAAAAACTAAAAAAGAAATTGGAAAAAATAAAAAATAAAAACCAAAAAAGAAATTGGAAATTGTTGGAAGGAGAAAAAGTTGGAGGAAATCACGAAAACTATGGAACCAAAAAAGAAATTAATTTTTTTAAAAAATAAAAACCAAAAAAGAAATTGGAAACCAAAAAAAGTGAGAAAATCAAAGTAACTATGAAAAAGGATATCCCTCGACGTACTTTAGATATATTTTTAAAAATATAAATATACTAGTAGAGATGAGAGCACTCATTTTTTCTACCTAAATTTATAAGAAAAAAAATTAAAATACCAAAAAAGGAAATAAAAAATAAAAGTTAAGAGATAGTCGACTAATTCATCCAAAAAATCTGAGAGACGGATGGAGCGTGTGCGTGGGAGCTCTGTGTAGTCCCGCGACCTGTAGCAGGTCGCGGTCTACATGTCTTTATTCTCTGTTGCATGCATTTTTTCTTTGCAAATCAGGCTTTGTGGGGTTGTTTTCAGCAAGGGGTGGGGTTTTTTAGCTTTCAGGGGTTTTTTTTTCTTGAGTGTGTGCGTTGTTCGGTGTAGGTGTGGGGTACGAGGGCTTGAGGGGATTTTCTAATCGCAAGGTATGTGCCTTTAGGTGAGACATCAAGGGATGCTGCTATGGTAGAGGTTGGTGACGGGTTTCCTCATCCATCCCCGCCTGATGTTGGGGTTTTTAGCACTGGTGCTTTGAAATTGCACAAGATAAACGGATGCTTGGAAAGAGGTCAAGTTCATCCAAAGCTGGTGATTCAAATAGAGGCGGTAGCCGAGGACCTGGAGTATTATAGCAAACATGTTTTAATCTGTAAATTTATGGGATTGAAGGTTTCAATGCCTTTTCTGGAATCCTGGATTCGCAAGTCATGAAATCCGGAAGGTGATTTTGAAATCTTGCTAGCTGTGAATAACTTCTTTCTAGTGCTTTTTCATGTATCTCCAATCGTAACAAGATTTTTGAGGGAGGGCCCTAGTTTTATAATCAAGTTGACATTTTCATGAAGCCTTGGCATGCAAGCTTTAACTCGGCGGAGGAGTTGGCCTCGAAGGTGCCGGTGTGGGTTTGTTTTCCTTGGTTGCCATTGGAATGTTGGAGACAGGATATTCTGCAATCAATTGCGTTGCTGTTGGGGAAGCCTATTGGCCTGTCTCAGCAAACTTTGGAGAAGCAAATTTTTTCCTATGCCCGGGTCTGTATGGAGATTGATCTGAGCCAGCCTCTGCCAGATTCTATTGATCTAACTGTTGAGTCTAGCTCCTGGACTCAACAGTTAGACTATGAGACTTTACCTTTCAGGTGCCGGTTGTGCCATGAGTATGGCCATCTTCAAAGGAGGTGCCCTCGTGCCTCGAGTGTTGGTGGTTTAGATAATGTGAAGGCTCCGTCTAATCCAAGGGCAGAAAAGGGTAAAGCACCCATGTAGGGGGTGGTACCGGATAAAGATGTCTTTGTGCCAGTTAAGGCACGAAACAAGAATCGGGGTCAGAAGAGGACTCTTCAGGATTGTCAAGAGGAGGAGACTTTTAACAAGTTTGAGGCTTTAGATGAATTAGTCCATGAGGAGGGGGTTTCTTCTAACATGCATGTTGAAGCTTCTCCTTTAGTTGATCACAATTCTGAGTCTTTACCTGTCACTACCTCAGTCCTAGTTCCTGTGGTGGCTTCCGGGGTGGTGATGGATTCAGTTGCTCCTCCCCCTGATGCTGGGTTTGGGGACTCTTGTGGTTTGGTGGAAACCCCCTTGGCCTCTTCGGATGAAAGGGTGAGTTTAGCCAGTGGACTGGGTTTGGAAGACTCTGGTAAGAAAAAAGCCCTCTCTTCTTCTCCTACTCTGGGTCTACAGCAAAAATCATTAAAAAAGTGTGCTCCTGATAAGCCCCAGAAGGTGGGGAGGAAGAAGGATCAGGAGAAAGTTAAGATGGCTGGAGAGACATTGGTGGAATCTGGGTCGGTGAAGACATTGGATACTCACTTCTCTCACCCTTCACGATGATTGTGTTATCATGGAATGTAAGGGGTATGAATAGCATCCCTAGACAAAAGGCTATTCGGGACTTGGTTAGTGCTCATTCTCTGAATGTGGTTTTCCTCCACAGACAAAGTTATCTGTGGATGGTATGATGCAGTGTGTTTCTAAGATTTGGAACAGAGGGTTTTGCCAGTGTGTGGGTGCGCAAGGCAACTTAGGGGGTCTTGCTTGCCTCTAGGATCCTCGGTGAATTTCTCCTGTTTGGTGGATCTCTAGTAGATTTTCCATTTCTCTGGTTGAAATTAGTTTGGAGACGGGGGAAAGAATTCTTCTTTCTAACATTTATGCTCTGATGGATGTCCTTGGTAAGACTCTCTTGTGGTCTCATATCAATCCTTTGAGATCGTTGGATCCTTTCCTCCCCTAGATTATGGCAAGTGACTTCAATGCAATTACCTCCCTCGAGGAGAAAAGGGGGGTGTGCCTCATTTGGACCCCTCTTATGATCTTCTAAGGGATAATTTGGCTCGGCTCTAGCTTGTGGATATCAAACCTTCGAATGGCATGTTTACTTGGAATAATAGGAGGCTTGGGGATGATGTCATTTCTGAACGGTTAGACAGGTTTCTTGTTTCCTATTTTTGGGTGGGTGACAAGTGGCTGTCAAGTTCTAAAATTTTAGATTGGCGAGGATCAGACCATTGGCCAATCAAGTTCTCTACCCATTTGGCTAGTGGTCCTAAGAAACAAGCTTTTAGATTTCAGCTTATGTGGCTCAGGGAGGAGAGTCTTCTTGACTTGGTTTCTAGATGGTGGACTGAAGGTCGACCTACTTTTGGTACAACTATGTACTCATTTGTGAAGAGGCTTCAACATGTGAAGTATAAATTGAAACATTGGAATAAGTATCAGTTTGGCAACATGTTTCAATGGAAAAGGGTTGCCTAGGAGTGCTTGGATTCTATTACCAGGCAGATTCGGGATCAGGATCTAGATGCGAATTTAAGCAGGCTTGAGGTTAGTGCAGTTAAAGACCTTGAGGAATGGGAGCTTCATGAGGAATTATTTTGGAAACAAAAGGCTCGTGTTGATTGGCTTCTGGAAGGTGACATGAATACTTCCTTCTTTCATAAATCTGTGAAGGCTCAAAGACAAGGTAACTTTCTCTCTTCTCTCCGCTCTCCTGAGGGTTCTGTTCTTTCTTCCTCTTCGGGGATCTCTAGTGAGGCAGTTTATTTTTTCTCTGCTCTCTTTTCTGAAGATACCCCGCTTGCTAGTGAGGAGGAAGCTTCTATCCTGGTTTGAATTCCCTCTCTGGTGACTACAAATATGAAGGCTTCTCTTCTTAAACCTATTTCTTTGAAGGAGTTGGAGGATGTGGTGTTTCAGTTGAAAAAAGGGAAGGCTCCTAGTCCTGATGGGTTCCTGGCTGAGTTCTTTCAAGAATTTTGGGAAGTCATCAACCTTGATCTATTGGAGGTGGTGCAAGAGTCTTTTAGGAATAAGCAAATGTTGTGAGCCATGAATGCCACGTTTCTTGCTCTTATCTCAAAATGTGAGGGTGTTGATTCTCTAGATCTTTTTCGACCAATTGCTTTGTGCAATGTGGTGTATAAAATCATTATAAAGCTAATTGCTGAACGTTTGAAGCCATGTATGGATAAGTTGATCTTGGAGGAACAAGGGGGCTTTGTTGCGGGTAGACAAATTTTAGACGGAGTAGTTATTGCGGCTAAGACTATTCACTTTATGGCCTCTTCTAAGGAAAAGGCTATGTTTATAAAGTTGGACCTGGCTAAAGCTTATGACAGAGTTAACTGGGGCTTTTGATCAAAATTCTCAGATCCTTCGGGTTCAGTTGTGAGTGGATTGATTGGGTCATGAGCTGTGTGAGGACTTCCTCATTTTCTGTTCTCATAAATGGGGAGTCTTCAGATCTGTTTGGTGCTTCTAGAGGTCTTCGACAAGGGGACCCCTTATCCCCATATTTGTTCATCTTGATGGCTGAAGGCTTGGGGAGATTCATTAAGTCCTGTGTTATGGATGGGCTCTTTCAGGGATGGAAATGGAGCAATTCTCTTCCTCCTCAAACTCATCTTCAGTTTGTGGATGATACGGCTTTGATGGGTGTTGCTAAGGTGGCTGAAGTGCTTGCTTTGCATCAAATTTTGGATTGTTACCTGGCTGCCTCAGGTCAAAGCATTAATGAAAGTAAGTCTTGCATTTATTTCTTTAATATCCCCAAGCTCATTCAGCAGTGTATTGCCAAGATCTTAAGGTTTCAAGTGGGGAAACTTCCCTTTATATACTTTGGCATCCCTCTGGATGTGCACCCACTTCCCAGGTGTTTTTGGCAGGATGTGATGGATAAATTTTGTGGGCTGGTTTGTCATTGGACCTATAGATGGTTATCTACGGCTGGAAGAGTTACTTTATTGAAGTTCGTGGTGTAGGCCCTTTCTTTATACAGGTGCTTTGTGTTAACTGCTCCCTCAAGTTTCATCAAAGATTTCGAGGGCCTCTGTCGGCAGTTTCTTTGGTTAGGTAATCTCCTTTCAAAAAAGTGGAGCTTAATTAAGTGGGACGTTGTTTGTCAACCAAAGCAGGATGGTGGTCTGGGTTTGCGTAGGACAAATTGGAATGGACAGGCTTTGGCTGCTAAGCTATACTGGAGATGGTGTTCATATCAGCATCAGTATTGGCCCAAGATCCTTACCTTCAAGTACCTTGGGGAGGTGGAGGGCACTAAGGTGCCTTGTTTTAGTCTTTCGGGGAGAGGTTCTATGATCTGGGATACTCTCAAGAGGGGGGTTGCGCTAGTTAAACAAGGTCTGTTTTCGATCTGCAATAGAGGCTCTGATGCTCCTTTTTGGCATGACTTCTGGGATTGCTTCTCGCCTATCCTCTCCTCACACCCTCACTTAGGGAATTTATGTAGGATTTTTGTTTAGGCTGGTTGGAGTAGAGTGATGGATTTCAAAACTCCTCAGGCTTTGGGGCAGACTATTGTTTACCAGTGGAAGGATATGCAGGAATGGCCCATGGGTGGATCTTTGGAGGATAGGAGGGAGTTGTCCTCCATTTTGGTTGATAGAGTCTATTGTTCTCTTCCAGAGTGGGATGTGTTGGCTTGGGGTCCAGATCCAAAAGGGAAGTTCACTGTTGCTTTAGGGTATCGTGTTTTGGACAGACAAGCCTGGGGTAGTGCTGAGGTTCCTTGGTGGAAAAATATTTGGAATAAATTCTCTTGGCCAAAATGCAATTTCTTTTCTTGGCTGGTGGTTTATGGCAGGTGTTTGACTTGGGATAACCTCTGTAAGCGTGGCTTCCAAGGTCCATTATGTTTCTTATGCCTAAAAGATGTTGAGACTATTTCACATCTTTTCTTTCAGTGCCCTTTTGCTAGGACTATTTGGCATTTTTGGTGGGGGGCCTTGAGTTTGCAGTGCAGGCACCCTTCTTCTCTGGAGGAGTTTTGGCAGAACTTGTTGGAAAGAGACACTATGTGGCTTCATTATTGTTGTCATTGATGGCAACAAAGTTTATCCCACACATCCGCAGCACATAATAGGTCTTTACCGGAAGTCAGATTGAAGAGTGTTTTGGTCCAATGAGCAAGAACAGAGCATGCAGCAAGGTCTGATAATTAGGTCCAGATCTCTCAAAGATGTATCTCAGCAAAGTACATACTTGGGGAAGTCAAGAGGAGTACCATGACTACTACACCCCATAGATTGAGCCTCTGGTGATGAAAGAGTAAAAAGATACGAGCATCTAAGTGTTGGGTTCCTGACAGGAAGAGCAGATTAAGGAAGAATTGATCGGCAAAGCATCAGACTTTAATCCGGACGAGAAATTAATGATGGTCAAGTTATTTAAGAGATCATACATGGTTGGTCAACTTGATTAATGACTTCTAACTCTATGTCTTGGATACGCATCACTTTTTGAGCATGGATTCAGCCGATAGATCAAGGTTTAGTAAATATCTTGAGTATTCCAGTTGCCGACTAGAAAGATGTTGAAATCCTTGGTGTTGATATATATACCAGATGGATTTCGGTATGAAGGGGTGTGTGGTGTGATAAGGTGCGAAGAAAGGCAGAGATAAATGTGGAAGCAGTAATACAAGTTTGGTATGTGACATAACAATAGCACTAAAGCAGAGGAAGAATGAAGTGCAGTAGATCAGTTTATTGAGCCTAACCGAAACTGAACCTTAGCATATGTGGATGCCTCTGATTAGTTCAAACACCTGGTTACTTTCTATATACCTTGTAGACAGTGAGTCTCTTGTAGGCAGTGAACCTCTTGTGAGCAGTGTGCTCGGGCAGTGAGCCGTAATTGGCAAGTGCCATTTTGTACTTCTATTCTTTTAACAAAGAATACAATCTTGGGTTAGTCACCCCGTAGTTTTTCTCTTAACAGGGTTTTCCAGGTAAAAATCCTTGTGTTATGTGTGTTGATTTCTTTTCTGCTCTCATGTTCATGTATGCTTATATGTTTTGATATTGCACTAATTGTTAAAGAGGAAAAGAAAGTTAAATAATTAAGATAATTGATTCATCCCCCCTCTCAGTTATCCACTTTGTTTCCAACAATTGGTATCAGAGCTAAGTTCCTCCAAACAGAGCCTAACAGCTTGAGGAAGATCTGGGAATCTCAATGGATATGTATGGTATGAGGGAACAATTTCAGTCTGCCCTAGATGATCTTGAGCAATCTCACTCTGAAGGCAATAACCTAAGGGAAAGACTCAAACAAGCTGATGATTTCATAAATGAACTCAAAGAAAAACTAAGTATCTCTGTGAAAAAGAGAAAGGAACTACTTCAACAATTAGCAAGTCAAAGTGAAGCCAATGATACTAATGAAGATCTGAATGAGAAAAACAAGTTATGTGAGAAGCTATCAAAAGAGGTCATTATGGTAAGACATGAAATGGAATCAAGGGTTATGAAATTCACCCAAGAAATTGAAGAGAAAAGAAAAATTGAAGATAATCTAAAACAATCTCTCAAGGAGAAGTCAGAAGACTGCCACAAAATAGATAAAATAATCAGGCATCTGGAATCTGATCTTGAAGAAGCGAGAGATAATGAAGAACAACTTGAGAATCAGATAGACAATCTTAAAAGGGATCTTCAAACAACAAATGAATACAAAGAGAAATTCAACATAAGCTCTACTCAACTTGAAGTTCTTCTTGAAAGCCAAAAGAGGGTTGATGACAAGCATGGTTTGGGGTATGAGAAAGATGAAAGCTTTGGATCCGGTCAGAAGAATTCTGGATCAGGAAATCCAAGGAACAGGCCTAGAAGACCTCCGGTAAGGCAACCAAATGCTCAAAGATATCCTTCTTTAAATGGATATTGTTGGGATAGGTGTTGTACACCTTGTGTAATATTGTGCTATTTTATTCGGTTACCACTTGTATAAGTTGTATTGTAACATTGGGTTAGTTATTTTATGTATGTGGAATTGGTTTAATTAGACCTGCAAATTCCTAACAGTTGGTATCAGAGCCATGTTCATGGTTGAGGGAGGTGTGAGCTCCCTGGATGTGTATAACCCTTGTGTGTGTAGATCAGGTGCAAAATGGAAGCCATGGCAATGCATGGAAGGATTGAAGGCATTACAAGGTTTTGTGCAGGTTGTATTGAAGTTTGGGGGTTTTGGGTATCGGTGATTTGTTGTGCATGTTGCAGATCGGGTGATTGACAAATCATGACTGAAGAGGGTTTCCAGGTTTTGGCTTCATAAGGGTTTTGAGGAGGAACTTCTACAGATGACCTCCTGGGACAAAACGGACCTCGCCATCCAGTCCAGGAGGCCTGAGAAATGAAGATTCATATAAAATTTGACCCAATTTGGTTACAGGAGCAAAAGGCAAAAATTTGTAGCCCTCCTAGTACGCCGGTACGGCCGTACGGACTATAGAGGTACGCATGTGATTAAAAATAAAAAATCCCTGCACAAATGCTATAGTTTTGAAAATTTTGATTTGATCAAAAAAATAATAATTTAAACTATAGTGTTTTGTTTAAAAAATTGCAAGATTAAAAACAAAAACAAAACAAAAATTATGGGGGGGCGGGGGTCCGCAGATCCCCGTACGCTGTCCCATGTGTAAGCACTGCAGAGGTACTGGTCACTGTACCCTCCGGTCCCGCCATATTCCTTTCGCCGGTCCCCACACATCCTCCCCATCGGCGTCCATGAGGCAGCCCTAACGGGCTCTTTAAAACGAAAAAAAATTATTTAAAACCCTTAAAAAAGGTGGCGTGGGAGGAATGCCCTTCGTGGGCTTTAAAACAAAAAAAAAAAAGTTAATATTAAACTTTGAATTTAAAAGTGGCGGTGGGTGGACTTATGACAGCCATTTAAAATATTTGTTTTTTGGACTTTGTATTATTTTTTAAACCTCCTTTTGTTTTAATGGTGGTGGGGTCCAATGGAGTATAAAACAAATTGAAAACTTTTTCAAATCCGCCTGTCGAAGATTAATGATGCCAACTAAGCGCCACATCAGCGACACATATGTTTATGCCCAGTCAGCAGTGATGACGTCAGCAATGACGTCATGCCACATCATCAGGGTACAGGGGCCCACCAGGGGTCCAGTTTTAGCCCTCGGAGTGCCTTTTCTTTCGGGAGGCATAACTTTCACATACGGTATCAATTTTTTGACTTCTTATAGGCGTCGGAAAGCTCTCTCCGAGCACTACGCAGTGGTACAGGTTTCATAATCAGATTTTTCTGTTTGTGTCAGAATTTGGTGTTTGAAGCCCGCATTGCTCCGGTATACTTTTATGCTCATAACTTTCGCATACGGAGTCAGATTTTGGATTTCGGATAGGCGTTGGAGAGCTCTTGTAGTGTACTACAGTTTGGATCATGTATATTTTCAGTTTGGTGTGCAGAAAGAGAATTGTACTTGTTTGATCACTTGTGGGAGCTTGAGATTCAAAGTGCATTTACAAGTGCATTCGGATGGATTTGTTGGCACAGACTTGTGGGAGTGCATGTTACTATGAGACCATCAGCATGGTATAGTAGGTTACCAGATTTGGTGCTCCCTGATACATGTTTACAGGTGTTTTCAGAGTTATAACTTTGATGGAGACAGGTACAGGTTGTCTTCTAGTTTAAGGACATGGTTGATACTCGTGTGAGACTTGGAGTCTCGTTTCAGTGGGAGTTGATTACAGGTACAATGATGATGATGATTATGGTGTCATGGATATGCAGGCACACTTTTGCATTGGCACTACATGATCATGTATGCGATTGACAGGTATGGGCTATGATGTTCGATTCATGATTACAGGTGGTGTTGTGGTGTTGTTTTAGGGGATTGTTCCTATCTCCTGGATGCTTGATTAGTTCCTTGACTATGGTATTCATTTGTGGACTTGTTGAAAAATCAAATCTAGAGTTGATTTGGTGTTTGAGTCTTGGAGTCTACAGGTTATCTTCTTTGATATCTCAGTTTGCAGTTTACTAGTGTGATGATGAGTTTGCATGTTACATCTGTTTTGGATCTACGAGTTATGTAGTTTTGTGGATTAGCTACCCTTTGGCTACAGTGGGATGACTCGGATGTGGATTGTCTTTATCCACCAAATTGATTCAGTGTTTATGCAGACTTCGTTAGTTGGCCTTGTCTGTGGTCATTTATGCATTGGTATGTTGCTTTGGGATAAGAGGATGGATGATTAGAGTGCTTTGATAGTCAATTGATTAGGACTTGTAGCATGTTTATCACGATGTCATGGAGAGATTGGATACATGATTTTATGTTAGCTTTTGACAGTGACGGTTTTATCTTCTTGTTTAGAGATTTTGGTTCACTAGACCTTTTGGGAGCTGTTGATGTTACACTGGGATTCCTTGATTGGTTTGGGGCCATGGATAATCTTCATTTAGGAGATGGTTATTTTGTTGTCATAGATAGCTCGGTATCACGGTTAAGTGGGAGATTTGGCAGCATGTTGGATTCATCATACATGATGGATGATCTTCTGCAGTGGATGTTGGTGTCATGGAGGAGCTCTTGGATTTGAGAGTTCTTTGACATTTTCAGTTCAAGTGATAGGAGATGGTTATCTTCATATGATTGGAGATGTTGACATCTTGGGTTACCATGGAGGACTTCTTCGAGTCTTTGGTTGAGGTGTCAGGATTATGATTTGTCATCTTGACATGTTTACCCTTGTTTAGAGATGTTGTTATTATGTCTTGATGGGCTCTTGATTCTAGATTAGAGTATTGGCATGATACAGGTTCTCTTGAGACAGGATGTATGCATCATTATACGCTTTGTTGCATGCGATCTCTTTGGAGGAGATGGTTAGATCATGATGTCATGATGGGCTTCTTGATTATGCAGATGTGTAGTAGGAGCATTGACAGTGGTCTTGTTTGTTCTCTTGATATTGAGTACTTTGGTCATTTGCTTGATTGCTTCATGATGGTGCTATGTTACATTTGGAGTTTGGCATGTATTGGTCAATTACAGGTGCTCATGGATACTTGGAGACTTAGGTGAGGCTGGAGTTCTCTTGTGATTAGAGACACTTGTTCAGACGGTTACTCTTTGGAGGTTTTAGCAGATAGACTGAGGAGCCTTACACCTGGATATGGACATGAGTTCATTATGGACCTAGAGGAGTTTGTTCTTGGAGAGAGTCATTCTGACTTGGTGTATCCTGGAGGAGCATTCTCATTCCCCACTCTTGGTCTACTCGGTAGTTTATCATCTATGAGGTATTGC
The DNA here is from genome assembly GCA_027924645.1 of Cunninghamia lanceolata. NCBI lineage: Eukaryota > Viridiplantae > Streptophyta > Pinopsida > Cupressales > Cupressaceae > Cunninghamia > Cunninghamia lanceolata. The sequence continues at coordinate 480,052 of BSBN01001750.1, forward strand.
CCATCTTTTTAGATGTGTTTTACTTTATGTTTCATCTTCTCATAGATATGGATCTTGAGCTACAGTTATTGGTTTTGGAGGGTTCATTTGAGGGATGTTAGCATGGCTATCTCCTTGTTTATATGGTTTGATTTATGATGTTCATTATGAGGAGTTTAGGGGATGTGATTGGGCTTATTCCTAGTTATGGAATGATTATAAGTTTGATCTACCTTGATTAGAGAGGCTTACATCCATGTTGGTTACATGTTATATATGTTCGTTTGATCTTATGAGATTGAATGGTTGGGTGTTGTTGAGGCTTTTCATTTGGGGTTGTAGAAAAGATCATACTTGGCATAGCTTAGCACTTTGAGGTGGTTGTAGAAGGATATTATGATTTATAGGTTTTCTCTCTTTGTCTTATGGCTACTTCCTGGAGGATCATGTTGATATGGTTGGACGTTGGGAGAGTTATGGTGACATGTTGTGAGAGAGTATGCAGCGATTTATCATGCATGTGTGGATCATTGTGATTGTTCTTGGTACTACATTGGCTTGTTGATTAGCCACACCTTGATTTGATTGCTGATCAATAGACTTGGTATGCCTTGGATTATTTTTAGATTTGACATTATCCATGCAGTGGGATTTCCTGGATGTATGTGTTCTTCATTGGCAAGTTTTATTCATGGAGCTTGTTATTGCAGTATATGGGTTGGATATGTTGTTGGCATGAGTTTATTGATGTCGTTGATACCTATGAGGTATGGATGGTTGGATGTATTAGCATATGCCATGGGTGCTATTTCCAGTCATGTGGGTTTTTTTTACCTTTGACAGCAGCTTGGAGCCTTATGTTATCACTTGGATTTGATGCTTGTGTTCTTTGGATTGGTACATCTTCACCTTGGCATGTTCCTTTTCTTCCATAGGTGGCACATTGGAGGATGACAGGAGTTCTTGCTTGAGATGGTGGTCACTTTGCTTTGTTGCAGGTATCTTGTTCGAGCATGAGAGCATTCTGGAGATTCATGTGATTTCATGTTTTACCTATGATGATGTATTTCATGTATTGACCCTTATGCAATGTATACAACAAGTGGGAGAATGTTGGGATAGGTGTTTTACACCTTGCGTAATATTGTACTATTTTATTCGGTTACCACTTGTATAAGTTGTATTGTAACATTGGGTTAGTTATTTTATGTATGTGGAATTGGTTTAATTAGACCTGCAAATTCCTAACAGATACTACTACAATTGCAATAACTTCGGTCATAAAGCAAATTAGTGCAGAAGAAGAATGAATCAGACTAATTCATCCTTTTCTAGATAGTGTTTTAACTGCAAAAGGTATGGTCACAAATCTCATGAATGTAGAAATATGCAAATAAACAATTCATTCAATGGTAGATGCTTTGTGTGCAATAGAATGGGACATATGGCTAATCAATGCAGATCAAGAGGATATCAGTCAAATATGCAAAGAAATATTATTTGCTACAACTGCAATAGATTCGGTCACACTGCCAAATTCTGCAGAAGTAAGAATCAAGATAAAAAGGTCCGGTGCATCATAATCAAAATCAAGACAAAGGAAAAGGAAAAGTGAATGCGGATGAAGTTTAAAGAGAGATGAACAATATTTGGGTGAAGAGAAGTATAGAAAATGTTAGGGATGGATCCGCACTAGAATCTGGTGCTGATATTCCTTTTGGAAACTAAATAGATGAGCTCTGGCTCAGGGGGAGTCATAAAGGAAAATAAATTCCCCTAGCCAATCAATTGGTGCCTAAGATTGGCACATGGAGTATTGTGGATTGAAGAGTTCTCAAAGAGATATCTAAATGACCCTCCATAAAAATGTGAAAGATCCGCAAGGAGATTTGAAGAGTCTAATCATCCAAGATTGATCCGGTTTGACAGCCTTCCGGTAAAAATAGGAGCTTCACAGTTAGATCCGGTATGATTCAAAATTGAAGTACCTTGATCGGTGGATAAATGGGATGATTCAAGGAAGGGAGATACATTCTAAATTATCATTCTAAATGCATCTCAGTGATCCAGAAAGATCTCTCTCAGAACAAGGAGAACAAGGCAACTGGAATGACTTAAGTTGTGCATTTATTGCAATATGAAATTAGGGTTTGCACAGAAATAAAAGGGTTCTTTTATTCATCATTTGCTCATTTGCATTCAAGAAGAAGAAAGAAAGAGCTCTGCAACAAGATTGCCTCAACCATCTCAAAGATCAACCATAGAATCCGACACAACCAACAATCTTTTTCGGCTCATATCGTGAACCCTAGAAGTGTAAAAAGGTATTTCCGTTCTTGATATCTCTCTTTGAATCTTTTGCAAGATGGCTACTCCAAATGTTGTTAAGATTACTGATAGGCCATGCCCAAAGTTCAAGAAACATCCTTACAAATCCCTAGAAGTTGATCCCTTAGGCGCCTTCTCTAGCATTTCACATGGAGTTCTACACGTAGAAGATGTTAGGGTATACATTCACGCCAATATTGAGGAATTTGGGGAATCCAAGCTGATGGATATCTACCATAAACAACTAATAGATGAATCCTTTGAACTCAAACCTCAATACAAGGCCATCCGGGATAAGCATTTTGGACATTGCATCCATTTCCCCTAATTTGCAGAAGATGAATGGATCCGGTATGTTCTTAGTAGAATACATGATAACTTCATATGGTTGTTGAAGCCCTTCAAGATAACCAAGGATGCAATCAGGGTAGTAACTGGTTTGCACTCATCCGGTGGGTTGCCTGCTCTCAAATCGGTCAAGAACCAAACTGTAAGTGAGACTACCAGATAAAAATTTGACAAAAGAGCAATGACAATAGAGGATATCACAGATCCAGATATCAAATTTGCTTCTATGATAATTGGTTATAAAATATATCACTCCAACAGGGAGAATTCTGTGTCCAGAACAGTAATATACACTGCTTATTAGATGCTAAGAGAAAATGTTGATTATGATCTTTGTGAGCTTCTCCTAAACCAACTGTTAGAAAATTTGTAGAAAATAAAGAAGGATAAGAAGAACTCATTTAAGTATAGTGGCTTGATACTATATCTCTTCTTTTACTATATGAATGAGCTACCTGGATCCAGTGGTTGGGTATGGCAAAATGACAGACCAGTTACCATACAAATCAGAGATTATATGTATGGGCTTGGTGATGCCAAGGCTCAAAGTACAGCACTCTGGGGTTACTTCAAAAACTTCCAAAGTATGATGCAGGCCAGAGAAAGAATTCCTCAGACAATAGTTGAAAAATATAAGGATATAGTGTGCTTCATGGTAGACACTGATCAATGCCTAATGGAGGCAGTAGAACCCAGAACAGTCTGGATTATGCCAATGGGCTATGAGGTAGATGAGAAAATACTTGAACTGCATATCCAACACCTACTGAGTTAGCCTAAGGACCCTTAGGTAGAAAGGTTTGGAACCTTTCAAGAACTGAGTGTGAAAATTCATCTTGAGCTAAGACAACCGGAGATGAAAAGAAAAGTGAGAAGAGAAGTAGAGGAAGTTGCCAAAAGATATGGCATTTTGAAAGAGGCAGTTGATGCAAATAGAGAGAAAGTAGAAAGAGTAGAAAAAGAGATACAAGAAGCAGAAAAAGAAAGTCATCCGGTGCAAGCTTCCTCCCAGACTAGATCCTCCAAGAGCTCTGCACCTGCCGCTTCTAAGAGCTCAAGATCCTCCAAACCGGAAGCCAAGACATCTGGTAAGGGAGAAAAGAGAACAAAAACCAAGGCCACAAGGTCCTATACAAGTTAGAAGGATGATGAAGAAATAGAGATCGATGAGGAAATTAAGAAAATGAGGAAGAAGAAGAAATCATCAGGTGAATCCTCTGCCGATGCAAACAAAGAAGAAGAGGCAGAAGAATTTGTTGAAAGGCCTACTCTCTCCATTGATGATGTCTTCAAGGCAGTTACTGTGGATGGGAATCTGCAACCAATGACAGAATTCTATGATGAGTATAGTGACACAGACAAAAGGATCTTGGAAGAAGCTACAGTTAAGTACTTAAACATATATAATAAAGCATTAATTGAAATCATCTCTCTAATCCCCAAGAGTTTAGAGAAAGTACTTGAACTTGGAAAAGACAATGCCAAGGAAAAAGATTTGGAGATCCGGGAACAGATAGCTATTCAACTCTATCCTTCCATCACTCCAAAACAAATGAACATGATCTTCAAGGATTGAAAGGATGAGTTCCGGACCAAATCCAGCATGAACAAGCTTATGCTTGGAGAGACAGATCAGGTAGCCAAAGAGATAGAAGACATCCTCCAGAATGCCTACAAAAGATTTAATCTTCTTGTCATAGAGGAAATAGATGAAGAACCTTCTGTCATGGATGACGAAGGACTAAGCACATCAAAAGAAGAATCTACAGAGAAAAATGCAGAAGAGCCAAAGGAGATAGGTGAGGAGAGGACTAAGGACTTGGATTCCTCTGTTCCGGAAGAGGAAGTCCATGAAGAAGTAAACATCTCTCTTCCGGATCCCCCAGCTGACTCCAGAACTGAAGGAGAAGCGAGAAAAGAGGAGAAAGCAAGTCAAGAAGATGAGAAAAAGGGAAGAGAAGAAGAACAACCAAAGAAGATCTCTGATGACAGCTCTGAGGTTGCAAAAGGAAAGAAGTCTCCGGCAAGAGACATTGCAAAAGCAGTGAAGAATTTCTTGACCAAGGAATTGATGGAGATAGATGAACCGGAACTATTCCAAGTACTTCTTAATTTTGATTCTCTCTCTCCGGTCTAGACAATGAAGATTGCATCCTTTGCCCAAGCCAAAGCAAAAGAGAAGCTTCTGAAGTCTCACATGGAAGATTGTGAGCTGATAGAAATTGCATTAGGAATGCTGGAGAAGATCATGCCATCCTTCCAAAAGATCCTTCGGCCTCTCCATCTGGTAACCTCAAATATTTGATAAACTCTATCAACACTCATTTTGATTCACTAGAGAAATCAGCAGAAGAGAAAGTCCGGAAAGAGTTTTTGGAAAAGAGATTCTCCGAATTACAAGGACTCAGCAAATGATAGGAGAAATCTGGCTATTGGAATAAAGAGCCTAGAAAATGCTCTTAAAGATGGCGAAGAATTATACAAATTTTGTTTATCTTGGTCCACAGTGACAGCAGACATTGCAAAGAAGGTGGAAGAACAAGAGGGTAAACTATCAAGTTTATCTTAGAGTTTTGATCCTCTCACCTCATCCATAATGAATCAAGAGTGTCAGGCTATTGCCACTATAAATGATATAAAGAGGCTTGAGAAGGAGAAGAAGAATAGAATAAGTAGAATGAGTGAACTAAGAGGGATAATTATCCCTAAGTTAGAGGCAATGCATGAGGCCCTAACTGATGCTCAGACTATAGCCCGGACCAGTGATCCAGCAGACTTAAAAAGGGCAGAAGCTTTTACATTTTTGTTAAGTGGTCACATCTCAATTTTGGACAGGATGAAGCAGATTTGGGCAACAGAATTTGTCCAGTTGAAAACCACTTTTGCGGATATACTTAAGTATATGTAAGTATAACTTGTATATATACTTATGTGGCTATGTATAGGTTAATTTTTGCAAATTTTGGTGTGCAAATTCCACCCTTTGCCATTGATGTCAAAGGGGGAGTGAGGAGCAGTGAAAAATATGGAATCTAGCTAAGGGGGAGCTCCGGAAAAGTGTACATAAGAACAGAGCATCACCCAAGGGGGAGTGTGCTATGACACTTAGTCATTTTTCACTAAGTGTTGCCATCAATGCCAAAGGGGAAGATTGTTGGCAAGAGACACTGTGTGGCTTCATTATTGTTGTCATTGATGGAAACAAAGTTTATTCCACACATCTGCAACACATAATACGTCTTTACCGGAAGTCAGATTGAAGAGTGTTTTGGTCCAGTGAGCAAGAACAGATCATGCAACAAGGTTTGACAATCAGGTCTGGATCTCTCAAAGGATGTATCTCAGCAAAGTGCAGACTTGGGGAAGTCAAGAGGAGTACCATGACTGCTACACCCCATAGATTGAGCCTCCGGTGATGAAAGAGTAACAAGATATGAGCATCTAAGTGTTGGGTTCCTGACAGGCAGAGCAGACTAAGGAAGAACTGACCGGCAGAGCATTAGACTTTAATCCAGATGAGAAATTAACGATGGTCAAGTTATTTAAGAGATCATACATGCTTGTTCAACTTGATTGATGACTTATAACTCTATGTCTTGGATACACATCACTTTTTGAGCATGGATTCAGCCGACAAATTAGGGTTTAGTAAATATCTTGAGTATTCTAGTTGCCGACTAGAAAGATGTTGAAATTCTTGGTGCAGATATATATACCAGATGGATTTCGGTATGAAGGGGTGTGTGGTGTGATAAGGTGCGAAGAAAGGCAGAGATAAATGTGGAAGCAGTAGTACAAGTCTGGTATGTGACAGAACAACAGCACTAAAGCAGAGGAAGAATGAAGTGCAGTAGATCAGTTTATTGAGCCTAACTGGAACTGAACCTTAGCATATGTGGATGCCTCTGATCAGTTCAAACACCTGGTTACTTTCTATATACCTTGTAGGTAGTGAGTCTCTTGTAGGCAGTGAGTCTCTTGTGAGCAGTGTGCTCGGGCAGTGAGCCCTAATTGGCAAGTGCCATTTTGTACTTCTATTCTTTTAACAAAGAATACAATCTTGGGTTAGTCACCCCGTGGTTTTTCCCTTAACAAGGTTTTCCATGTAAAAATCCTTGTGTTATGTGTGTTGATTTCTTTTCTGCTCTCATGTTCATGTATGCTTATATGTTTTGATACTGCACTAATTGTTAAAGAGGAAAAGAAAGTTAAATAATTAAGATGACTGATTCACCCCCCCCTCTCAGTTATCCACCTTGTTTCCAATAGAACTTTGGGCCCATTCCGGTGAGGACTTCATTTCTACACATAGCATGGCCAATTGGCCCTAGTCTGATTATATGGCACATCTGGTTGGAGCACAACCGTAGGGTCTTTGTAATATCCCTTGCTAGATCTGACCTCGAACTGTTGAATAGAGGCTCAAGGAATATTGTCAAACACTTTGCATGCGTAGAATGTCCTTGTTGTTTTGAGTTTCAGTTTGCTATTCTTGCTCTTGGTTTCAAATAGAAATGATGCAAATGCTTTGATTTGAATCCTAAATCATCTAATAATAAGTTGAGAATGAAATGCACTTGTTTTTACTCTTTTCAAATGCAAATACATGAGTTCCTAAGGTAAAATGCATGTCTACAGCCAAGTAGCATTTTCACAAACACTTGCTATGCAATTCCTATAATGTAAATGTTGACTTTCAACTAGTGACATTTAGACAAATAGTTGTCTTGCATACTGAAATGAATACTACAGCCAAGACAAATAATGATATGCAACTCCTTCCTTGTATTAATATGAAGCATAGGCTAAGTTCAAGCTAATTTGATTATGCCAATACAAACTGATATGATACAGCACCTGCAGTAACAAGCTTATATGATTGATATGACAATACAAACTACTCTAAAATCATGAAGAACCTGGTGCAAATAAGCGCCTATATCTGATGAAGAGGTGGCAGCTCTTTACTTGACAAATTAGTGCCTTCACCTAGCCAAATCGAACCTCTCTTGCAGCCACCCCTGTTCTGACTTACAACATTTAATTTAAATTATTTGCAGCCTCCAAACATCTTCAAAGAGCATCTAAAATCATCACCAAGTCCTCTAGAGTGGAGCACTCCAAGCCCAAGTTAAAATCAATGCAATGCTAAGCCTCCACAAGCAAAATCATGGGGTATTAGTTTGCAGCAAATGACTGATAATTGACAATAGCAGTACCTTCCTTCGATCCCCTTCAATGCCAAGATTGCCCTCCACTATGAATGTAATTTATCATTCAATAATCTGCTTATTCCTTTCACATTGCTTCAATTACTATAGCGTACTATAGCAATCATTGTTCACATGCACCGTAGTGTTTACTGCAGCGAGCACTGTAGCACGACACTATTCACGGCACTGTTCACGACACTGTTCATAGCACTATTCATGTCATCAACAATTTCAGTTCTGCAAATGATTAACCTTTGGAACCCTTGTGAAACTTAATGTATTCTCTAATTTAAGCACAAATTGGACTCCTAGATGAAGCCCACACTTTAGCAATAATCTCAGCTGATAGTTTCACAGCCTCAAAATTGCATAACCAATGAGAGTTTTCATTCCCAATGGCTAGAAATGGCAGAAACCCTAGCTGGCTTCCTCACCAAACAACAACATCAAAGAAAATATCAATTCCTGGATGATATGAAACTTGGGTGACCCTCTTGATAGACTTTTTTTCTCCTCATGAAGTCGGCCCATCTAGAAGCTTCCTTTTTATTAAAATAATATTTTATTTGCACTTTTAATAATATTAAAATATGACCTTATAAATAATAAATTGAAATGGCCCCCTTTTTAATGCCACATAACCCCTCAAGTCATAAAGTGCAAATATAACATTAAAATATAATATTAAAATATTAATTATTATTAAAGTGACCTTTAATAATAATTAAACATCATAACTTAGGCAAAACACCTTATTTCTCCAAGCCAACTGAATACCGGAATCGACACTGTCGAAATATCCCATTTAGGTGCCCTGCTATAAATAGCAACCCTGACTAAATGACTTAGTATAAACAGTAAGTATGAGGGAAAGAGTCTTGAAACCCTTGCAAAGGCCAACCCTAAAACTTACTAAACTTTGGAGAAGAAATAAACCATCCACTGACTAGGTTTCTGTCACAAAATACCCTCTATCCAATCCCATTAGCCTACAAAGGTCAGGAATAGGCTAAACCATCCACAAACAACATTAGACTAAAAAGGGGACATTACAATCCGCCCTCCCTGAAATTGCTTGTCCCCAAGCAATCTCAACTGCCAGAAGAAAACCCTCCAGGAGTTCACTCCACCTGGATCCCAAATCCAGAAAGGAAGTCTGCCATGTCTGATATCCTTCGACTTCCTATGTGCAAATCTGATCTCATCTTCACCATGCCAGAAGTGATGAAGATTTCCACTGGGACCCGTCCAATACACAGTGCCACACTTGTCGCCGCCCAGATCCCAAATACTGCGATTATCACCCAGCTCCAAACTAGTGTAAGGAGGGAGATTAGTGTCTAACTCGAAGAGAGGATTATCGTCATGAATGCCATCTACTCCTTGGAAAGAAGTTGAATCGACATCATCATCCCATGTGCAAGTCCTAGAGGAAATCATCTCCTTCCGATGAGGTTGTCCAATGACAATCTCTATAGTGCCGATGTAGAGTCTAATGATTGAATTACCCATGACATCTGTATTCTAAGTGTGAATGCTCATGCTACTATCATCAACAAGTGTCTTGGCTGCCCTAGATGAATACTTTGTTGTACATGATGTGCATCTAGCTAAACTCAACTCTGAACAAAGCTCATCAACATATCTTTGGGAATCCTGAAGTACCAAAGGAGTACTCACCAAAGAATCCCTAGCAACCTCACATCCATCTGTCATGAAGTGATACGAATATATGAAAGTATCTACAACACAATGTCTCTCTCTATCCTCTACCCAATTCCTATGGATGTGTTGACTAACCAAGCCATCATACCTACTGCCCCCATAATCATCCTATAACCATGTATCCCTGTGAAATCTCTGTGACATAGAAGTAGCAAACCTTGTCGGATACATAATAGCACGATGGATAACTGACTGCTGTCCCTGCAAGTCATCATGAGAAGACTCTACTCCAATCCCCTTTTGTCTTCTCTCTAATTGAACCACCCAAAGATGATCCTCAATCTGTTTGTGCATCCTGTCATGATGAGATAATGCTACAATAATCTCATCCTCCTTCACTGTCAACTGAGTCTCCAAGCTATGAACCACTTCCACCTTACATGAAGAAACCTCAATCTATTCTTGTTTCCTCATGTTGTGAATGTTTACCAAGTCCTTCAATTGACCAAACTTATCAACCTCATCATCATCATTAGAACAAAGTGCATTTTCAGATTCATCTTCTCTTTGAATAAAGAGTCTTCTAATGTTATTTATCCTTTTTTGTCTTGCTATGTTGATGGGATTGATCTTTTCTTTCACTTTTTGAAGATGTTGCCTTGCATTGGCAACCACTAATCTAGCCTCTTTGGCTTTTTGTAACCATTCTTCGTTCATCTTTTCGGACTTCTTTACCGCTTGGATGCCAAAATATACAAAATTAGTTCTCTTATGCTTAATATCTTCATGTCTACCAATTGGTGTAGGGTATCTCATGAGAATGATGGGTCATAATGCTGTTGTCCTCAAACAAATCAGTGATGACATCATGCCATTGTAAAATGTCTCCTTCATCATGTCTATTCAAAACACTAGTGGCTGCTCCACTAAGCAAAGGATCAACTTTCACACCCACCTTAATATCTTGGACCTTCAATGGACTTTCATATGTATGAATAACATTCATGGAAGCACCAGCTGATTCTTTGCCACGATAGGATGAAGCAATGCTAGACTCACCTAATGAAGCATCACAAGAAACCTTATCTTCATGTAGATGCTCTAATGTAACTAGTTTTTCTTCACCCATCACTTGCTCTTCTTCACTCTTGAAGTCACCATGAAGTGTCTTGTGCTCAACATCTTTCTCTATGTAAGTCTGATTTTTGCTCTCCATAGGATTAGTTGTATGCTGGTCACTAACTGCTGAAAATTCTTTGTAGAGATTCTTAGATATTTCTCCTATAGATACCTCTTGTTTCTCCTTCTTTTCGTTTTGTGATGTAGACCCCTTAAAAATGGATGCCATATACCATGCTAATCTGTCCATGGTTGTAGGGTGTGAAAGCAATTCATTCATCCTCTTCTGGTTTTCATCCAACTTATTCAAACTTTGTTTAAGCTTCTCCATATTCTTGTCCCACTACTTCTGAGTACTTGAAGTAACCATGATTAACTAGCTAATTTAATGTCCAATCTACCCAAGAGGATGGCAGGACAAAAGCTCTGATACCACTGTAATATCCCTTGTTAGATCTGACCTCAAACTGCTAAATAGAGGCTCAAGGAATATTGTCAAACACTTTGCATGTGTAGAATGTCCTTGTTGTTTTGAGTTTTAGTTTGCTATTCTTGCTCTTGGTTTCAAATAGAAATGATGCAAATGCTTTGATTTGAATCCTAAATCGTCTAATAATAAGCTAAGAATGAAATGCACTTGTTTTTACTCTTTTCAAATGCAAATACATGAGTTCCTAAGGTAAAATGCATGTCTATAGCCAAGTAGCATTTTCACAAACACTTGCTATGCAATTCCTATAATGTAAATGTTGACTTTCAACTAGTGACATTTAGACAAATAGTTGTCTTGCACACTGAAATGAACACTACAGCCAAGACAAATAATGATATGTAACTCCTTCCTTGTATTAATATGAAGCATAGGCTGAGTTCAAGCTGATTCGATTATGCCAATACATACTGATATGATAGAGCACCTATAGTAGCAAGCTTATATGACTGATATGACAATACAAACTACTCTAAAATCATGAAGAACCTGGTGCAAATAAGCTCCTATATTTGATGAAGAGGTGGCAGCTCTTTACTTGACAAATTAGTGCCTTCACCTAGCCAAATCAAACCTCTCTTGCAGCCACCCCTGTTCTAACTTGCAACATTTAATTTAAATTATTTGTAGCCTCCAAACATCTTCAAAGAGCATCTAAAATCATCACCAAGTCCTCTAGAGTGGAGCGCTCCAAGCCCAAGTTAAAATCAATGCAATGCTAAGCCTTCACAAGCAAAATCATGGGGTACTAGTCTGCAACAAATGAATGATAATTGACAACAGCAACACCTTCCTTCGATCCCCTTCAATGCCAAGATTGCCCTCCACTATGAATGTAATTTATCATTCAATAATCTGCTTATTCCTTTCACATTGCTTCAATTACTGTAGCATTTACTGTAGAAATCACTGTTCACGTGAACTGTGGCATTTACTGTAGTGGGTACTATAGCACGACACTATTCACGGCACTGTTCATGTCATCAACAATTTCATTTTTGCAAATGATTAACCTTTGGAACCCTTGTGAAACTTAATGTTTTCTCCAATTTAAGCACAGATTGGACTCCTAGATGAAGCCCACACTTTAGCAATAATCTCAGCTGATAGTTTCACAGCTTCAAAATTGCATAACCAATGAGAGTTTTCGTTCCCAATGGCTGGAAATGGCAGAAACCCTAGCTGGCTTCCTCACCAAACAACAACAAAAGCAAATATCAATTCCTGGATGATATGAAGCTTGGGTGACCCTCTTGATATACTTTTTTTCTCCTCATGAAGTCGGCCCATCTAGAAGCTTCCTTTTTATTAAAATAATATTTTATTTGCACTTTTAATAATATTAAAATATGACCTTATAAATAATAAATTGAAATGGCCCCCTTTTTAATGCCACATAACCCCTCAAGTCATAAAGTGCAAATATAACGTTAAAATATAATATTAAAATATTAATTATTATTAAAGTGACCTTTAATAATAATTAAACATCATAACTTAGGCAAAACACCTTATTTCTCCAAGCCAACTGAATACCAGAATCGACACTGCCAAAATATCCCATTCAGGTGCCCTGCTATAAATAGTAACCTTGACTGAATGACTTACTATAAATAGTAAGTATGAGGGAAAGAGTCCTGAAACCCTTGCAAAGGCCAACCCTAAAACTTACTGAACTCTGGAGAAGAAATACAAAGAATACAAGGGTTTGATGCATATTTACTTACAGATTATAAGGGCATTAAGAATTCATTGTGGAATATATTTATTGCTGGCTACTACAGTACCCGCTACAATAACCAACCATTGAGTTCTCAGATTTTCATTGTTGGAGGCTTATCTAGACACCCTTTCATTTTGGGTATTTGAGGGATCAATTCTTCTTGTGAAGACAATCATTTCTATACCAGTTTGGAGGTGTTTCAAGGCTGCAATTAATTAATTTTGAGGACTAATATACTACAGCAAGGGCGCCATTGGCAAGACATTTTTGTTCATATCTCATCATTGAAGCATCCTATGGTTCTGGGCATTGTTGTATTTTGATCCTTTGATCCTACTAATCATTTCATGTGCCATAACGTGGAGTTTTATTGTTGCATTTATTTATCTAAAATATTGCCAGGAAAGGGTAGGTGCGACTTCAACAAGGAGGGACGATTTCATGCTTGGAGGTCCTCAAAAATTCTAATAAAAATTGGGAAGCATTGTCACGCCATTTGCTATTCATTCCTTGCTTCAAAATTAGGTTCCTTATGTTATTTGCTTCATGTATATGCATATAGAATAATGTTAATGGCTGCCATTTGTACTCAGATTTTAGGAGTTGCATAAAATTGTAAAGCCAAGAGTCTTGGCCATTCATATTAGCATTGTATTAAAGAATATATCTCAATAAAGGATTGATAAGTTGCAGGCCATATATTTGATGTAATGTGCATATTTATATCCTTCATGATTAGCATAATAGTATGCATGCCAAGTGTTTGACCAAATGCCAATTGGTTGTAGGTGCACATTTTTCATATAGAATTCATATATATGCATAGATCTTTGCTTAGACATAGTAGCAATCAATTGCAAGCTTTTAGATTACCTTTGACATCATTTCAAGCAAGCATAATCATACTAAAACTTAGAAACAACAAGCATAGAGATTGTATGTGAGGTGTTTGACAATATTCCTTGAGCTTCTAATCAACAAATTTGCATCAGCACTAACAAGGGATATTACAGTCTTTCTGGATAAGAAGTTGTTGGTGGGTCAAGTTTGGTCTCGCATTCTTGGGGCTTTGTAGGAGACCTTGTATGCTAAATGTGATCTATCATCCCTGGTGGATCCTGGTGATACTAGAGTGATTCGTAATCTGGGGATTCTTGTTGGGGGTCCCGAAAGGCCCAAGATTGGGCAGAGCAGGTGTTCTAGAAGGAAGGTTTCTAGGGAAGGGCATTGGCTGCCCCCTCCCACTGGAGTGTTAAAAATTAATAGTGATGGGTCTATAAGGGGTAACTCTAGGCATGCTGGCATTGGTGGGGTGGGCAGAGATAGTTCTGGGGTGGTTGTGTTTTTCTTCTCAGAATATAGGGGGTTGCACTCTAATAATCTTATGGAGGCCTTGGCTATTCTTTTGGCTTTGAAGAAGGCATATGCCATTGTCTGGAATAAGATTATATGTGAGTCAGATTCTCAGGTGGTGATAGACTTGATAAATAGAAGGCAGTTTGATGATGTTAGTTGGCAGCTTGCAGTGGGGTCTAAGAAAATCACCAGTCTTCGATAATTATTTGATTCTATCACCTTCTCTCATATCCCTCAGGAATGGAATAAGGTGGCTGATGGGTTGGCCAAATGGGCTTCTGAGAAGAATGGAACCTGGCCGGTGGATGATTGGGATAGTTTACCTAGGGATCTTGCTCGGGATTTGGTGGATTTGGTCACGGAGGATGTGAGATGTTGCATGACCACTTCTTGATTTCTTGTTTGTTGTCTCTGGGCCCGTTTGGGCCTCTTGCTGCTTTTATGCTTTGTACTGCTCTCTTTGATTAATAAAGTTTTTACCCTCTTTTATTATAAAAATAATAATAAAAGTTAGGAAAATTAAAAAAAAAAAAAAAGAAATTAAAAACTGTTGAAGGAGAAAAAACTAAATCACAAAAACTATGGAACCAAAAAAATGGAAAAAATAAAAAATAAAAACTAGAAAAGAAATTGAAAAAAAATTAAAAAAAAAAAAAACTAAAAAAGAAATTGGACATTGCTGGAAGGAGAAAAAACTAGAGAAAATCACGAAAAGTGTGGAACCAAAAAATAAATTGGAAAAAATAAAAAATAAAAATTCAAACGAAAAAAGTGAAAAAATGAAAGAAACTATGGAAAAAAGATATCCCGAATATTTTTAGATATATTTTTAAAATATAAATATACTAGTTTTTTTTAAAAAAGGGGGTAAAAACTTTGTTGAATCAGAAAATCATTACAAAGCAGAGAAAAACACCCATAAGGGCACAACCAAAATCAAGAATTAAGTAACACCCAAAAAGCTTCTCATATCCTCCATAACCCAATCTTCAAGAACAGGGGCCAAATCACCAGGAAGGTTGCCCTAATCATCCACATTCCAAGTCTCCATCTGCTCAGACACCCACCTCGCCAAACCATCCACCACCTTATTCCACTCCCGTGGCACATGACAAAAAGCAATAGAATCTAAAGCATTGCTCAAAGAAACAATTTGTTTGTCTACCGCTACAAGTTGCCAGTTCACCTCCTCAAAATGTCTCTTATTCAACATATCAATGACCACCTGAGAATCTGATTCACAAATAATCCACTTCCAGCCAAGGGCACAAGCACGCTCTAATGCCAAAAGAATAGCAAGAGCCTCCATGAGATTATTTGTATACTGACCTCTATAAATAGAGAAGAAAAAAATTACCACCCTCGAACTATCCCTACCAATGCCACCAACTCCAGCATGGATAGGATTACCTCTGGAAGATCCATTAGTATTGATTTTCAGCTCCCCCACAGCGGGAGGACACCAGTGACCAATACGACAGACCCTCGCTCTCCCACGCCCATACTGAACCTTCCTCAAATTTTTTCGTCCACCCCTAGAGAGACCCAGGGCTTCAACAACATCACAGTCACCAGAAACAACAGGGATAGACATATCACACTTAGCAGCCAAAGTTTCCTGCAAACCCCCAAAATCCTCAACCAAATTTGACCAACAAGTAGCCTCTTGTCCATGAAAATTCTACGGTTGCACTCCAACCAAATATGCCAAATTATCAAACTGGGGTCAATGATCCAAGCAACGAGGAGAAAAGAGGTATTTACAGGGGGAGGCCCCAAACTCCTCCAAAAGTCCTCTAAAGAAGAAGCATGTCTACACGGTATATGCCTGAGATTCCACCAAAAATGCCAAATAGCTTTCGTAAAGGAACACTGAAAGAAGAGATGGGGGATGTACTCCTCATGCCCACCACACAGAACACACATAGAGGGCCCCTAAAACCCACGTTTCCAGAGGTTCTCCTAGGTAAGGCACCTCCCTTGAACAACTAACCACGAGAAGAAGTTACACTTAGGCCAAGCAAACTTATTCCAAACCTGTTTCCACCACGAGACCTCCGAGCTCCCAAACATATGCTTATCAAGAACTTGATAACCTGAGGCGACAGAAAATTTACCTTTTGGATCAGGACTCCAAGTCAACACATCTTTCCCAAGAAGAGAAATGCAGACACGCCCCGATAGAATCCCAGTAAGCTCCTGATAATCCCTAGCTGCCCCACTAGGAGGCCACTCCTGTGGAACCTTCCATCTATACACACTAACTTGTCCCAAATTCTGAAGAGTTTTAAAATTAGCAACATGGCACCACCCAGCATCAATAAAATGTCTACTCAAATTCTATAGGTGGGGGTGAGTAGACAAAATGGGAGGATAACCATTCCAAGAATCATGCCATAAGAGGCCATTCTGCCCACCATTGCAAATCCAAAACAACCCCTGCTTGACCAACTTAGCACCCCTTTTGAGAGTACTCCAAATCATAGAACCCTTCCCCTCCAAACTAAAGTGGGAAACATCCACACTCTCAACTGCACCCAAATACTTTGAGGTAAGAATTTTTGCCCACGATTGATGTTGCTACGAACACCACCGCCAATACAACTTAGCTACTAAAGCTTGTCCATTCAAATCAGTTCTACACAGATCTAGGCCACCAGCCTACTTCGGCCTACAAATAGATTCCCACAAATAGCTTCCCACTTAACCAAACTCCACTTCCTGTGAAGGAGGTTGCCAGACCAAAGGAAATGCCGAGACAAACTCTCAAAGTCTTTGATAAAGCTAGAAGGTGCAGAAAGAACAAAACATTTGTACAGAGGAAGAGCCTACACCACTGACTTTAGAAGAGTCACCCTACCCACAGAAGAGAGCCACCTCTTAGTCCAATGACTAACCAGATTTCTGAACTTATCCATAATCTCCTGCCAGAATAATTTAGGAAGCGAACGAATAGCAAGTGGAATACCAAGATACATAAAAGGGAGAGTGCCAATTTGGAAATGAAGGATACCAACAATTCTCCTCTGAATAGCCCGTGGAGTATGAAAGAAGTAGATAAAAGACTTCCCCTCATTAATTTTCTGACCTGACGCAGCCAAATAACAATCTAGAATCATGCGCCAACCGGAAGCCTCCTCAACCTTGGCTCTACCCATCAGAGCCGTGTCATCAACAAACTACAAATGTGACTGAGGGGAATATTGTTTCCAAAACTCCAGCCCTTAATCAAACCAATCTCCACCTGGGATCTCATAAACCTCCCCAAACCCTCTACCAATGAGATGAACAGATAGGGGGATAAAGGGTCCCCTTGTCTGAGCCCCCCTAGAAGCACCAAACAACTCCATTGGCTCACCATTAATCAACACCGAAAAAGGAAGGAGAAGTAACACAACTCTTGACTCACTCAATCCATTCACCAACAAAACTAAATGCTCCCAAAATCTTAAATAAGAAGGCCCATTTAACCCGATCATAAGATTTATCCATATCCAACTGAGAAAACATAGCTTTCTCTTTAGAACGATCCATAGAATGAATCGTCTCAAGTGCAATGATAACACCATCCATAATCTGCCTACCAGCCACAAAACCCCCTTTCTCTTCAGAAATTAACCTGCTTAGCTAGGGTTTTAGCTGCTCAGCAGTCAACTTAGTAATAATCTTGTAAACCACATTACATAAGACAATGGGCCTAAAAAGATCTAGAGAATTGGCCCCATCCTTCTTTGGAATGAGAGAAAGGAAGGTAGCATTCATGGATTTCAACATTTGTTTATTCATGAAAGATTCCTAAATGACCTCCAACAAATCCAACTTAATCACTTCCCAAAACTCCTGGTAGAACTGAACCGGGAAACCATCTGGCCCTAGACCTTTTCCCTTTTTCATCTGGAACACAACAGTTTCAAGCTCTGACAAAGAAATAGGATTAAGCAAAGAAGCATTCATTTCACTGGTGACTAAGGGCGGAATACTATTCAAAATATCAGCTTCATCCTCTTCTGCAGGAAGGGAATCCTCAGATAGTAGAATAGAAAAGAAATGAACAGCCTCAGCAGAAATAGAAGTAGAGGAGGAGAGAATCTCCCCATTCGAAGACCTGAGAGAAGAAATGGCATTACCTTGTCTCCTATCTTTTACTGAATTGTGGAAGAAAGAAGTATTCTTGTCTCCCGCCTGAAGCCACTCAATTCGAGACTTTTGTTTCCAAAAAATTTCCTCGCGTAGTTCCCATTCCTCAACTTCCTTCAAAGCAGTAGCTTCCAGCAAACCTAGATCCTCAGTGAGGCCCCAATCATGAATCTGCCTGGTGATCGAGTCCAAATGAGCTTGAGCAGACTGCTTTGCATGGAAAACATTACCAAAGTGTTGCCTATTCCACCATTTCATCCTATATTTCACATATTGGAGTCTCTTGGAGAAGGAGTACATAGCAATCCCATGTGATGGCTTCCCCAAATTCCACCAACTAGGAAGAAGATCGTGGAGGGAGTCATCTCTTAACCACATGAGCTGAAACTTAAAAGATTGCTTTACACAACGTCAGGGTAGCTCAGCAGTAAGTTTGATCGGCTAATGATTAGAACCCCATCCATCCAAAATCTCAGAGCTAGTCAGCCACTTGTCCCCCAACCAGAAACTAGACACCAAGAATCTATCCAAGCATTCAGAAATAGCAGTGTCCCCACATCTCCTATTATTCCAAGTAAAGACCCCATTAATAGGCTTGATGTCAACCAAATTCAAGAGATTCACATTAACCTGCAAGAGATCAGAAGAAGGCTCCAAGTGAGCAATGTCTCCCCTCTTCTCTTCCAAAGAAACAACGGCAATAAAATCCCTGGCTAAAATCCATGGGAGATAAGGATCCAAAGTCCTCACATATTTGACAAAACCCCACAACTTTACCTTGCCATGAAGGTCAGCTAGAGCATAGATGTTAGAAAAGAGTACTCTCTCTCCAGACTCAAGATGAGAAGCAACACAAGAAATCAAACCTCTGTAAGAGTACCACCAAATTAGCCTGACTCTACATGGGTCCCATAACCATGCAACCCCACCAGAGCTACCAAGTGCACCAACACATTGACACTGACTGCGACTCCTCATCTTCGAAGCCACACTCATCATACTATCAACTGATAACTTAGTTTCCTGAAGGAAAACCACATCAGGAGAATGAATAAGAACCAAATCCTGAATAGCCTTTTATCTAGGGATGCTATTCATACCCCTCACATTCCAAGAGAGCACAATCATCATTGGGGTTGGGAGAAGTGAACATCAATAGTCGTCATCGAACCCGACTCAACCAATGTCTCACCAGCTAGCTTTACCTTTTCTAGGTCCTTTTTTCTACCAACCTTAAGAGGTTTCTCAGGAGCCCCTTTTTTTAGGGTTTTTGGTTGCAAACCCAAGGCTGGGGTAGGAGCCTTACTTTTTCCTGAGTCTGGAGTACCCCGCACTTCAAATAGAACACCACCAGCTCTACAAGAGCCACCAAAAGCTTCTAGTACCAAATCTAATGCACCCTGAACAAGAGCCGAATGAGCCAATTCAGTGTCCATCTGAGTACCCTACTCACCAAGCTAATATGAACTAGGAATCACATTAGGTTGATCCCCAGGAACAACCTCAGTAAAAGATCCAACTATTGCCTGCAAGTCCACCTAAAAACCTTCCTCTTGGACCAAATCCTCCAACATCTCAAATCGGTTGAAGGTTTCCTTCTCCTGCCTATCCTTGAGGGATTTCTTCAAGCCTCGACCATGATTACGAGACTTAACTGGAATAAAACCTTCTTTATCAGCCCCACCTCCCTGCATGGGGGCTTTACCCTTCTCTGCTTTCAAATCGGGCTGAGTAGGAGCATTACTTGAACCAATTGCACCAGAAGCTCGGGGACACCTCCACTGAAGATGACCATATTCATGGCATAGCTGACACCTGAAAGGTAACGTCTTGTAATCTAACGATTGAATCCAAGAGCAAGACCCAACAGTCATATCAATAGAATCTAGAAGCGGTTGGCTCAAATCAATTTCAACACAAACCCTAGCATAAGAAAAAATTCTCTTATTCAAAGTTTGCTGAGAAGGACCAATAGGTTTCCCAGCAACAACGCAATCGACTGCAATATATCACTTCTCCAACATTCAAGCGGCAACCGAGGAAGACGAACCCAAACTGGGATTCTAGAAGGTAACTCGTCTGCAAAATTAAAGCCAGCATGCCATGGTTTGATGAAGAGACCCACCTGATTATAAAAATATGGACCCCCTTTGAAGGCCCTATTCTGATCTGAGACACACGAAAATCCACCATAAAGAAGTTATTTGCAACCATCAAAATATCAAAATCTCCTTCTGGGTTCCATGTCTTACGAATCCATGTATCAAGAAATGGGGGAGAAACCCTCATCCCCATGAACTTACAAATCAAAACATGATTGTTGTAGTAATTAATATCCTCAGCTATCGACTCCGATTGTATTACTAAAACCGGCCACTCGTAGGCCCTCTCCAAGCATCCATTCACCTTTGGCAATTTAAGGGAACCATTTCAGACCACATCTGATCCAGAAGAAGACTGAATGGGTATTTTGGCATCCTCCCCAGCCATAGAAGAAGCATGACCTGCCATATCCAAAGACACATTCGAAGCCATTTATACCAAATGAGTGAGGGCCTAAAATGCCCCCCACACCACATTGAATCCAAAGCAATGGCTCCAAACATGCGCACCAACACCAGAGACAACACCTCAAAGGAATAAAAACCCCCCAACGTGTAGCAAACACAAACCAGAGGGCACACAATAAAAGAAAACCCAGAGTTGGAAACCCTTGAACCTTGCACACCACCACCCACACCAAAGGATGCCTCACAGCCAACTAAAACTAGAAACAAAAAAGAAGCGGTGAAGTAGAACCGGTCCCCTTGACCCCCCCGCTGACATGCAAATCCCCTGCACACAGAGAAATCTCGATCCTGCAAGCTAGGGCTCAAGTGCCCTAGCCTACTTTCCCACGCACGCTGTCACCATCCAAACTCTATACTAGTTTTATATACACATATAAAAATATATATTATTTATAATTTTTTAAAATCATATTTATAATTTTTAATGTTTATATATTTTTATGGACAAAAGATTTGATAAATATGTTTTAGATTTGTTTTTTTGTATGTAGGGTCAAATTAACTTTAGTGAGTTAATTTATAGGATTTTAGAAAGTTTAATGTAATAAAATAAATGATTATATTTTTATTTTAGATGATGTCACTGTAACGATTAACGTCATCTTTTAGTTATATATCATACCCTAAACAAAAGCAATTTTTCATTTTCAAAGCAAAGAGGAATAGCCAACAACCACTAAGAAATGCATGTAAAAAGGATTTTCTTAGGCATGTGTAAGAATATTTATAAGTATGGGCATATCACAGCACCAGTACTTCAAGTATATTTAGTGGAAGACTTGTGCACTTTTTAAGGGTTGTAATTTCCATTGGAAGGATTGTTTTTTTTATGTTGTAATCTATGCATTTTTCTCTATGCAACTTTTCTTTTCAATTGTAGTATTTTTGTATTTAATTTCTTCATGGGCAGTGTAAAGGTGGGTCTATGTGGTAACAACACCGGTTCTGATATTTGGACAATTTTATCCATAACAATAATGGCTCCCAAAATGATCCACAATAGTTGTTTGTTGGAGTTTGGCATACTATCATTTGCATAATAAACAAGGAGCTACAAAAAAATGAAATGAATGAAATATATGAGAGAATTGGAAGTATATTCCTGGTATTCTTGACACCTTGCAACACCAGTATTTCCACTATAATTTATGAAAGACTCGTGCATTTTTTGTGGAGTTGTAATTTGCATTGGGAGGACTTCTTATATTTTGAGCTATACATTTTTCACTCTAAATAGTTGTTTTTCAATGTAGCGAGAATTTTTGCATTGAGTTTCTTCATGTGCAGTGTGAAGGTACTCTTTTATGTGGAAACAAAAGTGGTTCAAATATTTGGAGGACAAATTTTCCCATAACCATAATGGCTCCCAAAAAGGACCCAAAACCAAGAAGGGGCTACTAAAAAAATGACATGAATGAAATGCAATCTATGTGATTCCAAAAGGTTGAGTGATTATTCCGAACTCAAAGACACATTTTTTGGGTGGTAGTGGTTAAAATGTAGAGATATGCTCTACAACATGAGATGGTCCCATCTCTTTAAAAGATGACAGTCCTGGTTGAACTAAAATTCAAGAGGAAACTCAATTACTTGCTCTTATTTCTGATCTTCTATTGTGAGTGGTGTAGCTACTGGTCTATCTATCATCCACCTAAGCCATCATTAAAAATGTATCAGCCAAGAGGACAAAGTTGTCCCCAGGGAGATGGATCTTGAGTGTACAAGCCCCTTGGATGTGAGAAACTCTTCAAGTTCACAACTCTCCTTGAATAAGGAGAATGAAATATTTGAAAAAACACCCCTAATAGACTCATTAGGAATGATCAAAAGAGAGATGTTCTTTCTAGGTTATTTTCCTCTAGTTACATAGCTTGCATAACTTAGAAATCCAGCAGAAGGTTTTGATTAGAAACAAAGATGTATCTGCAACAAATTGCAACCTCTAGGTGGGACTCTTTTAATTGTGGATTGGCCCTTGTGTTCACAAGTCATTAGACATGTAACTCTTATATATAACCCTACAGGATTTAGAGACCAACATAAGTACTACCAAATTTATTGGACACCTCTAGTCCATAAAATCAAAAGTGCTTAGAAGGATGTTTGAAACTTTGAAGATTTGATGTTCCACCAATATATTGTTCAAAATTTAATGGGATAAACTTAACATACTTTGGGAGAAGATTTGCCTGGCTAATAGGCAAACAACTCAGACAAGAAGCCCAGGTTTGCAACAGCAACCAATAAATGTCATTTGAACCTTATTGAATCATGTTTTTGAAAGGAGAATCATTTCATAAGGAACACTCTACCAAAATTTTTGGTGGTCAAATACTATAGATGGTAGCAAGATCCCTTAGGTGGCAAAGGAAACATTATATCCTGAACCTACCAACAAAGTTCAAAGTATAGATCAATATGGTTCTATCATTTGAAATTTGTCTAGAGATGGATGACTTTGGCAGAAGGGTCCATTTAAAGGGTCTATTTGCAAACAATGGTGGATTTTCCATCCTACAAAACAAAGTTGTAAGCTTTGTAAGCATCTTAGATTTTAAATTTCATCTCAGTTTCTATTTTACAAGTGAACTTGGTGCAAGCATTTGTTCCATTCAAACTTTTACTTGAATATCTAACAGGCTTCCCCTTTCTATTGTTTTAAACTTCTCAAACCTTTATCATCTCATATTTCTCCTATGTTCTCTGCAATTGCTATTTGTCTATGTTTGTTGTCAAGATGTATATGGCTTTTCTCCCAACTAGCAAGGGTGTGCAATGGAAATAATTAAGTAAACATACTGGGTATGTATAAAATCAAGACATAAGTGAAGCAGTGCCAAGTACACCCAAAACATATTCCCAACTAAGGTACATTTACCCTGATATTGGGATGTTTGGGACAATGTATTCCCATGTGGCATGGAGAAGATGAAAACATATTTTATAGAAAACGCTTGCTTAAATAAATAGTTATATATCCTACCCTAAACAAAAGCATTTTTTCATTTTCAAAGCAAAGAGGAATAGCCAACAACCACCAAGAAATGCATGTAAAAAGGATTTTCTTAGGCGGGTGTAAGAATATTTATAATTATGGACATAGAAGAACATCAATACTTCAAGTATAGTTAATGGAAGACTTGTGCACTTTTTAAGGGTTGTAATTTCCATTAGAAGGACTATTTTTATTTTTTATGTTGTAACCTATGCATTTTTCTATATGCAAATTTGCTTTTCAATTGTAGTATTTTTATATTTAGTTTCTTCACGGGCAGTATAAACATGGGTCTATGTAGTAACAACATCGATTTTGATATTTGGATAGTTTTATCCATAACAATAATGGCTCCCAAAATGATCCACAATCGCTATTTGTAGGAGTTTTGCATACTATCATTTGCATAAGAAGCAAGGGACTACAAAAAAAATGAAATGAATGAAATATATGAGAGAGTTGGAAGTATATTCAGTATTCTTGACACCTTGCAACACCAGTATTTCCACTATAATTTATGGAAAACTCGTGCATTTTTTGTGGAGTTCTAATTTGCATTGGGAGGACTTTTTATATTTTGAGATATACATTTTTCACTCTGCATAGTTGTTTTTTGATGTAGCGAGTATTTTTGCATTGAATTTCTTCATATCAGTGTGAAGGTAGTCTTTTATGTAGAAACAAAAGTGGTTAAGATATTTGGAGGACAATTTTTCCCATAGGCATAATGGCTCCCAAAAAGGACCCAAAACCAAGAAGGGGATACCAAAACAATGAAATGAATGAATTCAATCTATGTGATTCCAAAAGGTTGAGTGATTATTCCAAACTTGAAGACACATTTTTTGGGTGGTAGTGGTTAAAATGTAGAGATATGCCCTGTGACATGAGATGGTCCCATCTCTTTAAAAGATGGCAGTCTTGGTTGAGCTGAAATTCAAGTGGAAACTCAATTACCTGCTCTTATTTTTGATCTTCTATTGTGAGTGGTGTAGCTACTGGTCTACCTAGCATCCACCTGAGCCATCATTACAAATGCATCAGCCAAAAGGACAAAGTTATCCCCAGGGAGATGGACCTTGAGTGTACAAGCCCCCTGAATATGGAAACTCTTCAAGTTCACATTTCTCCTTGAATAAGAAGAATGAAATATTTGAAAAAACACCCCTAACAGACTCATTAGGAATGATCAAAAGAGGAGTGTTATTTCTCGGTTGTTTTCCTTCAGATACATAGCTTGCACAACTTAGAAATCCAGCAGAAGATTTTGATTAGAAAAGAGATTTATCTGCAACAACTTGCAACCTCTAGGTGGAACTCTTTTCATTGTGGATTGGCCCTTGTGTTCACAAGTCATTAGACATGTAACTCTTATATGTAACTGTGCATGCTTTAGTGGCCAACATAAGTACTTCTAAATTTATTGAACACCTCTAGTCCATAAAAATCGAAAGTACTTAGAAGGATGTTTCAATCTTTGGAGATTTGGTTTTCCAACAATATATTGGTTCAAATTTTAGTGAGATAGGCTAATAGACTCTAGGAGAAGATCTGCTCGACTAACAAGCAAAAAAATCAGACAAGAAGTCCAAGTTTGCAACAACAACCAATAAATGTCATTTGAACCTTATTAAATCATGTATTTGAAAGGAGAATCATAAGGAACACCCTACCACAATTTTCAATGTAAATATTATAGATGGTATTGAGATCTCTTAGGTGGCATAAGAAATGGTAGAACCCAAACCTACCAACAAAGTTTAGAGTATAGATCATTATGGTAC
The DNA here is from genome assembly GCA_027924645.1 of Cunninghamia lanceolata. Lineage (NCBI taxonomy): Eukaryota > Viridiplantae > Streptophyta > Pinopsida > Cupressales > Cupressaceae > Cunninghamia > Cunninghamia lanceolata. The sequence goes on from BSBN01001750.1 coordinate 505,759, forward strand.
CATCATTTGAAATTTTTCCAGAGCTAGATGAATTTGGCAAAAGGGTCCATTTAAAGGGTCTATCTATAAATAATGGTGGGTTTTCCTCCTACAAAACAAAGTTGTAAGCTTTGTAAGCATCTTAGATTTTCAATTTCATCTTAGTTTCTATTTTACAAGTGAACTTGGAGTAAGCATTTGTTCCATTCAAAGTTTTACTTGAATATCTAATAGGTTTCCCCTTTCTCTTGTTTTAAACTTCTCAAACCTTTATCATCTGGTATTTCTCCTATGTTCTCTGCAATTGCTATTTGTCTATGTTCGTTGTCAATATGTATATGGATTTTCTCTCAACTAGCAAGGGGATGCAATGGAAATAATTAAGTAAACATACTGAGTATGTACAAAATCAATACACACATGAAGCAATGCCGAGTACACCCAAAACATATCCATAAATTAAGATATATTTACCCCGATAATGGGATGTTTGGGACAATGTATTCCCATGTGGCATGAAGAAGATAAAAACATATTTTATAGAAAATGTTTGCTTAAATAAATAGTTATATATCCTACCCTAAACAAAAGCATTTTTTCATTTTCAAAGCAAAGAGGAATAGCCAACAACCACCAAAAAATGCATGTAAAAAGGATTTTCTTAGGCGGGTGTAAGAATATTTATAATTATGGACATAGCACAACACCAGTACTTCAAGTATAGTTAATGGAAGACTTGTACACTTTTTAAGGGTTGTAATTTCCATTGGAAGGACTACTTTTATTTTTATGTTGTAACTTGTGCATTTTTCTCTCTGCAAATTTGCTTTTCAATTGTAGTATTTTTGTATTTAATTTCTTCGTGGGCATTGTAAAGGTGGGTCTATGTTGTAACAACACCGGTTCTAATATTTGGACTGTTTCATCCATAATAATAATGGCTCCCAAAATGATCTGCAATAGTTATTTGTAGGAAACAAAGATGTATCTGCAACAACTTACAACCTCTAGGTGGGACTCTTTTCATTATGGATTGGCCCTTGTGTTCACAAGTCATTAGACATGTAACTCTTATATGTAACCTTGCAGGCTTTGGTGGCCAACATAAGTACTATGAAATTTATTAGACACCTCTAGTCCATAAAATCAAAAGTACTTACAAGGATGTTTGAAACTTTGGAGATTTGATTTTCCAACAATATATTGGTTCAAAATTTAGCGGGATAAAACTAACTACCATCAACATTAAAAAAAATATGATAATAGAGGAATACCAGTTCTCTTAACAAACAAAAAGAAACTTTGCAAATCTACCCCCACTCTAAGTCCCTTATATAATTTGCCTCAATATTATCAAAGGTGTTTGCAGTCACAATTTGGCCAAAAGAAACATAAAAATACAATAAATCAACGCCTAGTGATTTTTTTTACAAGTTAAACATCAAGACGAAGAATCACATTAACTATTGCAAATACTAAAATATGTCATTTACAGAGGTAAAAGTCATCTCCTCTCTCTTTTAAAAAATATTATGAAGTCCTTCTAGGAAAAAAAAATACTGCAAAAGAAGTGATATTTTACTTTGGAGGACAACGTGTGGTTGAGCTCATTTAAGCATCCATGCACAACACTTCTCTCAGCCACTCCATTTTAAAAAAAATGGCCTGTGTTAAGCATCCGCTAAGGCTTCTACTCTTGTACAATGTGAAACAACTATTGTAGAGAAATGAAGAAATGAAAAACTAAATAACATCAACATCAACATACAATGCATTTATATTTTTAGAAGGTAGTATACGCACTGTATATACTACATAATCCATTGTCATAATCTCGAAACATTGAATAAACATCAAGCCTAACATTGAATGGCAGCATCACCTGCACATCATTCAGCCATTCATCACCTATAAAATTTTATAATTTATGCAGGGTAACAAGTCAGGAAAAAAGAAAGCATTTATTTATCACCTTGCACAACTTTTCCTCTAAGTCCATGTTGGTTCCCAGCATTTCAAGGTACCTTTTAGCCTGGGTTTATCTTGATATATAAGTTGATTGGATCAAATATGCAAAATAATGATGGGATATTTATATCTATATAAAACCCATTAGATTGAAATGGTGAGCTTTATGTATTCTGACTTCCATCATATTGCCTATCACATGATTTATTAGAAAGATTGTAGTATTACTCTATAGTGTTAAGAAATGTCCATGGAAGGGCCATACCAAAAAGTTTTGGGGTCTCCATATGCATCTCATAGCACTTTATGATTGAGCTAGTACTACACTCTGTGTCTCATTTTGATGATGAATCTGAAACATTGCTACAATCAAGGTACACAAAGTCTGCTAGCTTTTCTCTTTTGATGGGATCCTTAAACGTCGCGTTTATGATGTCTTTGGTGGGAACAATTTTTCATGTGAGGATAAACACTTCCAACCATGTGAGAATGTTAACCACCAAAGGATGAGGCTTTATCTTATCAGATAACAACAAATTGTTTGCATCAATACAAAGTTCAAACTATTCAAATTTAATAAAAATGGTCAAGTGTAATTAATACCTTGCACATGGGAGCAACAAGAATAGATCCATTCCAAAATTTGGGTTCCTTCCTTTGTAGAAGGAGCACAACTGCACCTCCCATTGATTCCCTATATAGAAATATGGGCTTGTTCTTATATTTCTCTCTCTACAATGAAATTGCATATATTTGTTCTAGTAGAAAGAAATTTGATTTAGATACAATTGCTCAAATATGGCATAGTAGGGTATTCAGATTGATTACCACAGACACTATTGAAGAAATTATTGTAGTCCTCAACAATATTGCCAAATTTTTTGATATAGCACCTTTCTCCTTGGGATTTTCCATGGACTTGATAGTCTAGTCCAAACACACCATATTTTCACATCTGCTAAACAAATGGTATGATTTATTTTCCAATTGGAATAAAAAGATGCACAATGCATTTGCTTCCCACCTCTCATGAATATGTTGCATTCCATTCCGATACGAAAAGCATATAAATTTATTAGATGATAGGTATACTCACTGTATATACTGCACAAAAGGAGCGAACCAAATATTATAGTTCCAACTACAACTACTATAGCATGCATGCATCCAAAATGTGGAAGCATAGACAAGCCACGTGAACCGTTTTTAAAATGCCATCCATAAGGAAGACACATCCACAGGGTTAAAAACTTTAGAAACCCTTGAAAACATTTCTCCTGCTTGGGCCTGATTCGTGGAAAAAAATCTCTGTATTTTTGCAAATAGGAAAACCTGAAAACCCCTAGAAAAAAGGAAGCACAAATTAAAAAAACCCCAAAAAAGGAAAAAACCATTTTCTAAATTTGATTGCAAAAACATGAGGAAAGCAACTATTTCTCAGCCCCAGCACGGTGTCCCAGACAACAACAAATGGGTTTTAGAGATATGAAAACATTAGTCCCAACTTTAGGCAGGGACTAATAATTGGATAAATATTTATATCAAGTGTTCAATGATATTTTAATAATTTATATTGTTCATGTATGTTGAATATATTTCACTAGTTCTCATCTTGGAATGTGTCTACATCACATGTTTGAAATGATATTAAAATTTATATTGATATTTAATTTCATAAATGTGTTAATTATTTAATATTTAAATTGATAATTGATATCAATCAATTGATTGATAATTGATAATAAATATCGATTAATTGATAATTGATATTAATCTATTGATAATCAATAGAAATTGATTGATATCAACCAATTTATAATTAATACTGATTGATTGATATTAATGAAAATCCTTTTTTAATTCTATTTTAAAATATTCTAGGTTAAAAAGTTTTTTCCAAAACATGTGGTGTGATGTAAGTACCATGCGAATTCAAGCAAAATGGTTTCACCCAAAATCATTAGATTAACCTAAAATGGAACACAACTATGAACTTTCACCCTATTCAACTTTATTAATTCAAAAGTTGTGCACCCTTTCTCTATAAAGAGATGTAAACATTACTTTTTATCTTTATGTTTTAATTTTTGATATGTTTTCTTGAAATGTGAAAGCCTGTCTAATCTCCACACCATGCACATTTACTATACACAATTTTCTAGGTAAGAACAAAAAAAAAGAAAACATAGAAACGTAAATAAATAAAAGAAAACCATAAAGATTGATTGATTTACAATTACATAAGGTAAATCCCAAATGACAGAAACCACACTTTAGTTCTCAAAAGGTGGGACAAACATATATTGAAGTTGGAAGAATAGTTAAAATTGGGAAAATATACTAGAAATAAAAAAGAAATTATATTAATGACCATGGATGACTAAAAGTAGGTCAATAGGACTCAAGAGAACAAAAGTATACAATAGAGAGTTCTAGGAAGATAAACCTAGAAAAGTCCCACCAAACGGAAGAACAAAAATTAAAGATACAAAACAACAAGGGACCAAAAACAAGTGCTCAAGAAATAGGTACAAATAGCTAAGAAAGGGGAACAAGAACCCCAAAGAGCAAAGAGTGGTTACAAAGGAAAACTAAATAAAATCCAGTCTCATTCATCGACACAAGATTTGATAATGCTCATCGGGGAGTTCTGAGGACCAAGAGGGGTACTCCCACTAGGATCACACCTAACATCCAAGGCTAGAGTAACCCCTATAGTAGTGAAAAAGCTTGTACTATGCATCTGTCCATGTGACTAGAAAGGTGGCTGGAGAGGATTAGATCTATGTCAACAAGAGGAAGCTAGGCCACACTATCAGGAAGAAACAGGACCAAGATGATGAGGGGAACATGTTGAGGCAGAAGCTGTGAGAGACATCATCACTTTAAACATATATTTAACTATTTAATTGATTATTGAATTATTCCAAGCAACTGATGGTAGAAATCACTTTACTCCTGAGCTTAGTCATTAGGTTAAACCCAAGGTACAAAATTTGAGCAATATATGAGATAAGTGGAAAGAACTACCATTCTAGGATTCCACAGTGAAAGTGTCATAGGTCAAATTGGTGTCTAGCTTGGTTGCGGCCTTTTTTCAAAAAAAAACCTAACCTCACAAAAAAATTGAATTTCCTTAACTACAGATAAGATGGCTTCCGTGCCAATAAAAGAGATATATAGTGAAACCATGAGTAGGAGGATTTTTGAGTGACATATTGAAATTTTATGGAAGGTCTTGTAGTTCATGGGCTTACAAAGTCTAGTAGAAAGAAATCTCAAGAGGTCAATAAAAAAGAGTCACAACAGACTTTGGGAGAAGATCTGCCCGACTAACATGCAAACAACTCAGACAAGAAGCCTAGGTTTGCAATAGCAGCCAATAAATGCCATTTGAACCTTATTGAATTGTATATATATTAAAGGATAATTATTTCATAAGGAACACCCTACCACAATTTTCAATGTTCAAATACTATATATGGTATCAAGATCTCTTAGGTGGTACAAGAAATGGCAGAACCCAAACCTACCAAAAAAGTTCAGAGTATAGATCACTATGATACCATCATTTGAACTTTACCCAGATCTGGATGACTTTGGCAGAAGGGTCCATTTAAAGGGTTTATATGTAAACAATGGTAGATTTTTCCTCCTACAAAACAAAGTTGTAAGCTTTGTAAGCATCTTAGACTTTCACTTTCATCTCAGTTTCTATTTTACAAGTGAACTTGGTGTAGTCATTTGTTCCATTCAAACTTTTACTTGAAAATCTGATAGGTTTCCCCTTTCTCTTGTTTTAAACTTCTCAAACCTTTATCATCGGGTATTTCTCCTATGTTCTCTGCAATTTCTATTTGTCTATGTTTGTTGTCAATCTATGTATATGGATTTTCTCCCAACTTGCAGGGGTGTGCAATGGAAATAATTAAGTAAACATACCAGGTATGTACAAAATCAAGACACACATGATGCAATGCCAAGTACACCCAAAACATATCCCCAAATTAAGGTACATTTACCCTAATTTTGGGATGTTTGGGACAATGTATCCCCATGTTATTGAAAATGGTAGAGCAAACAAATGGATTAAACCATTACACAAGAATATCAAAAATATAAAATAATATATTAATTTATGGATATAATCAGGATATACAGTGAATGAATTTTACACTTGAGTACATTGGCTTCATAAAGCCACACATTCCCGTGAACCAACCTTAACTTATTTATGGGAATGTAACTTCCCGAGAACTAACAATTACTAACTTATTTATTTATTTACTAACATTTATTTATTTATAAATTAACATCTATATGTTGATTTATTTATATATTATTTACCTAATCTAAACTATTGATGTAATATAAATTCCAACACCCCCCTTATTACATCAATCTAAACAAGAGGTGAAACATTGCAAGGACTGAACACATCAGCCCTTTTGGAGACTTTGATGAAGCACCTTCACTAATCCTCCTCACTCACCCAGGAAACACTAGACTGACTCCATCAACGGATCTCCTGACTACAGAAGCTGCAAACCTCTACACAACATGAGAGAACATAAAGTGTCCCCAACCTCCTTGCACAATGACGCAACAACTTTCATTCGAAAGTCCACATCTCCTCCGAGTGTGTCAAAATTCCTCCTCTAGTTCTGTGAAAACAATCCCTCCTTTGCTGTACAAAACAAAGTTGAACCACTGTGGATACACTAATCCCACCTATTTTAGAGATTACACCATCCACAAACTGAGTAAATACAGATACACTAACTCCACCTATTTCAGAAGTTACACTATCCGCACATACTGCCACAAAATGCCAAGCCCCCTTGCTCCATGAAGGGACATAGATAAAAAAAAATGGGTGCTCCTCATGCAATAAATCACCCTTGAGCGAGAATCTAGCTCAAGATGATGAAGATCCTCCTACCTCCGATGCCTTCATCCTCCAATGCGGTGTGCTTACACTCTATGCATTTAATGTCACATTAAAATATTAGATAGCACAAGCACACAATTCTTTCAAATCTCTATTAGGGATAACATGGATGGCCTCAAGAAAAAACATTTGTATAGTCATGTTCAAATCTCAAAGAATAATAGTGTTGATTTCACCCAATGATGGACCCATACATCAATAAAACACACTCTTGTTTTCCTTATCACTCCAATAGATATAAATTTAACTTTAGATTATCAAATCACCATAAAAATATTTTCCCACTCTTTCTACACCAATCAATCTTGACACAAGCACATACAACTCCTTATTACAACAAATAAAACACATATTATTTTTCACTTATCACTCCAAATTGTTTTACCATCCATAATAAAAGATGTGAGTTTTGAACTTGTAACCTCTCACATCAATGATCAAATCCTTCATCAACCAACTCTCCTAGTCACACAATTGATTATATTTTCACATGTAACATGATTATTATAAGAAGCTTGCTGGATCATAGATTAAAAAAAAAACCTTATTCTTTTATGCCTTAAAAAAATAAAACTTCAATATTTTAGTGCACCATATGATCTGCCTTGGACGCAAACTTGGAGCTTCTTTACTACACAACAATGTTTCAATGTCTCGGCATTCAGCACTACATTCAACACTATTTTCAATGCCTCAATCATAAATTTGCAATTGATGGAATGTTGTATAACTTTAGTTTCCTTTCTCCACTTTAAACTATCCAAAATGAGACTGCACCTTACATGTCTACACATCAATGACCAGTGGCTTTGTTAAGCACAACAAGTGCTTTTCTCCACATGTGCCTTTGAATGTCTCGATCGGCCCAAAACATCCATCTTCTCCTTCAATAAACTCTCCAATCATGCATTCTATTGGCAATGTAGTTGAAATAATAACAGCACATTTTATTGATCACAGAGGCACTATTTAAAACTATCAATCACGTCATTATATTACTGCTCATTAAATACTCCAAATATCTTAAAAATGTTTATGAGGTTTCATTGTATTGTTAATTAGCTTTCTAAAACATATTGAATTTCTACATTTCGTTAAGAAATGAGAAAAATATCATGATTGTAATGAAATTGTATATTTCTTGACGTCTTTATTCTTCTTATACGCAACAATAATATTCACATATAGTTTTTACTTTTTATGAGCAGCAATGAGAGTTCACATACAGTAATCTCTTTGTAAATGAATTAGAATCTTCACATGGATATTCATCAACCAGTCCTTCTCTTCCTCAATGTTTCTTTGCCAGCAACCTTTTCATTGCTTCCTCACATGCCTCCAATCATGAATTCTTTGATACCATATTGAAAATGGTAGAGCAAACAAATATATTAAACCATTGCACAAGAATATCAAAATTATAGAATAATACATTAATTTCTAGATATAATCAGGATAACATTGAATGAATTTTACATTTGAGTACAATGGCTTATAAAGCCACACATTCCCGTGAACCAACCTTAACTTATTTACAGGAATGTAACTTCTCGAGAACTAACGGTTACTTATTTATTTACTTACTAACAATTATTTATTTATAAATTAACATCTATATGAATAATACATTAATTTCTGGATATAATCAGGATAACATTGAATGAATTTTACATTTGAGTACAATGGCTTATAAAGCCACACATTCCCGTGAACCAACCTTAACTTATTTACAGGAATGTAACTTCTCGAGAACTAACGGTTACTTATTTATTTACTTACTAACAATTATTTATTTATAAATTAACATCTATAAGTTAATTTATTTATCTATCATCTACCTAATCTAAACTATTGATGTAATATAAATTCCAACACATGTGGCATGAAGAAGATAAAAACATATTTTACAAAAAATGCTTGCTTAAATAAATAGTTATATATCCTAGATTCCTACCCTAAACAAAAGCATTCTTTCATTTTCAAAGCAAAGAGGACTAGCCTACAACCACCAAAAAATGCATGTAAAAAGGATTTCCTTACGCAGGTGTAAGAATATTTATAGTTATGGACATAGCACAACACCAGTACTTCAAGGATAGTTAATGGAAGCCTTGTGCACTTTTTAAGGGTTGTAATTTCCATTGGAAGGATTGTTTTTATTTTTATGATGTAACATGTGCATTTTTCTCTATGCAAATTTTCTTTTCAATTGTAGCATTTTTGTATTTAGTTTCTTCACAGGCAATGTAAAGGTGGGTCTATGTGGTAACAACAACGGCTCCGATAGTTGGATAGTTTTATCCAAACAATAATGGCTCCCAAAATGATCCGCAATTGTTGTTTGTAGGAGTTTAACATACTGTCATTTGCATAAGAAACAAGGGGCTACAAAAAATTAAATGAACGAAATATGAGAGAATTGGAAGTATATTTAGTATTCTTGACACCTTGCAACACTAATCTTTTCACTATAATTTATGGAAGACTTGTGCATTTTTGTGGAGCTATAATTTACATTGGGAGGACTTTTTATATTTTGAGCTATACATTTTTCACTCTGCATAGTTGTTTTTCAATGTAGTGATTATTTTTGCATTGAGTTTCTTCATGGGCAGTGTATTGAAAGGCATAAGACAACGAAGAGGGTGGGTGGTGAATCAGTTGTATCAAAAACTTTAACTTCTTTAAACAAAATCACTTTCGCATTCACTTACTTTAACTCCTTATTCTGTTATGAGGATTAAACATGAATAGCAGAATCAAAACATAAACACATCAACACCATACACACATGAACTCTAGATTTTTATGTAGAAAACCCTAAAAGGGAAAAACCACGGTGAGTGTTAGCCCACAATATAATGTAGTATCAATATCGAATAACAAAAGGCTCACTGCCCAAAATGCTCACTACAAAAAGGCTCACTGCGGGGGGTTGGCTCACTACCAACGGTTGGCTCAGTACCAGGATGAACTGATATAGTAGCATCTACATCATGCCTGAGTTTAGTTCCATTGAAGCACAATATATCTCCTCTGTTCTGCTCTGCTTTTACAAATCACACCTTATCTTCACATTTTCACTCTATCTCACATCACTCATAAATTTATTACATCTATTTATACCAATCATCAACCTTGGAATGTACATCAAGGTCGGCATTACAATCTACAACCATTGGAACTATCTCCAAGGTTGGCATACATAAATCAAATTAGGACTAGACCTAAACAAACTTGCAGAGCAAATGAATGAAAGATGAACACTTCATGGCTTATCTTGGATCCAAATACATCATCACATGCTACAACATGCTTTTGTAATCTACAAATCACCTCTGCAACAAGTGCAACTAACCAGGTCGGCCAGAACTAGTGCACACATCAAGAACACTTAGGTACATGCTTCAAAGAACCTCATTGTAGCTTGCGGATCAAGCACACACCTTCAATACATTCTAGAGACATCCACAAACAACATAGAATCACTTGGGAGCCAACAAATACAACCGCAACAAATCTCACTTGAAGACAACAAATACCACTTGAAGATACATCACATACTACTTCTCAACAAACATTGTCAAACTCTGCTAATCAGTAACTTGCTTTTTAGAGCACCAAATCACAAATCCTTTGGAATGGAGATAGCTAAGGACCTTATAAGCTTAAGTCTAGAACCGCAAGACCAAAATCCAAATTGCGGAGAAATGCGAAGCAAAATACTATCTCTTTGTCACTCTGCAAACATTGGTAGACACAGTCTTCAAACTAGTGAATAGAAATTTTTCTGTACAGCGATTTGGACCACCAAATTCAAGATTTAGCATCTTCAAACACTTCTCTAAAACATATCCAAATCTCATACTCCAGTCTTCAACACAGAGAAAATCCAGAGCAAAATACTCAAACAGTGTTCTTAACATGACAACTCAAACAATCAACAAACAACAATATCAAAAGATATAGCTAGCACCAATGACAACACATACATGTTGACATCAATGACAACACCAGTTAGCACATACTTGCAACACAGTGTGAAGGTAGTCTTTTATGTGGAAACAAAAGTAGTTCAGATATTTGGAGGACAAATTTTCCCATAACCATAATGGCTCCCAAAAAGGACCCAAAACCAAGAAGGGGCTACCAAAAAAATGAAATGCAATCTATGTGATTCCAAAAGGTTGAGTGATTATTCCAAGATCAAAGACACATTTTTTGGGTGGTAGCGGTTAAAATGTAGAGATATGCCCTAGGACACGAGATGGTCCCATCTCTTTAAAAGATGGCAGTCCTGGTTGAGCTGAAATTCAAGTGGAAACTCAATTACCTGCTCTTATTTTTTATCTTCTATTGTGAGTGGTGTTGCTACCGATCTACCTATCATCCACCTGAGCCATCATTACAAATGCATCAGCAAAGAGGATAAATTTGTCCCCAGGGAGATGAACCTTGAGTGTACAAGCCCCCTGGATATGAGAAACTCTTCAAGTTCACATCTCTCCTTGAATAAGAAGAATGAAATATTTAAAAAATCACCCCTAATAGACTCATTAGGAATGATCAGAAGAGGAATGTTCTTTCTAGATTGTTTTCCTTCAAGTACATAGCTTGCACAACTTAAAAATCCAGCAGGAGATTTTGATTAGAAACAAAGATGTATCTGCAACAACTTGCAACCTCTAGGTGGGACTCTATTCATTATGGATTGGCCCTTGTGTTCACAAGTCATTAGACATGTGACTCTTATATGTAACCCTGTAGGCTTCAACGACCAACATAAGTACTAGCAAATTTATTGGACACCTCTAGTCCATAAAATCAAAATTACTTAGAAGGATGTTTTAAACTTTGGAGATTTGATTTTCCAACAATATATTGGCTCAAAATTTAGTGGGATAAAACTAACTACCATCAACATTAAAAAAATATGACAACAGAGGAAGAGTAGTGGTCCTAACAAACAAATAGAAACTTTACAAATCTACCCCCACCCAAAGTCCCTTATATAATTTTCTTGAATAATATCAAAGGTGTTTGCAGTCACAATTTGGCCAAAAGAAACATATAAATTTAAACCGAATACAATAAATCAAAGCTTAGAGATTTTTCTTACAAGTTAAATATCAAGAAGAAGAATCATATTAACTACTGCAAATAATAAAATATGTCATTTACAGAGGTAAAAGTCATCTACTCTCTCTTTTAAAAACAATTATGAAGTCCTTCCAGAAAAGAAGAATACTACAAAAGAAGTGATATTTTACTTTGGAGGACAACATGTAGTTGAGCTCATTTAAGCATCCATGCACAACACTTCTCTTAGCCACTCCATTTTAAAAAATCAGCTTATGTTAAGCATCCGCTAAGGCTTTTGGTCTTGTACAACGTGACACAAATATTGTAGAGAAATGAAGAAATGAAAAACTAAATAACGTGGACATCTACATACAATGCATATATATTTTTAGAAGGTAGTATACTCACTGTATATACTATAGAATCCATATCATAATCTTGAAACATTGAATCAACATCAAGCCTAATTTTGAATGGCAGTGTCACTTGCACATCATTCAACCAATCATCACCTATAAAATTTTATAATTTATGCAAGGTAACAAGTTGGGAAAAAAGAAAGTATTTGTTTATCACCTTGCACAGCTTCTCGTCTAAGTCCATGATGGTTCCCAACATTTCCAAGGCATCTTTCATCCTGGGTTTATCTTGATATATAAGTTGATTGGATCAAATCTTCAAAATAATGATGGGATATTTATATCTATATAAAACCAATAATGATGGGATATTTATATCTATATAAAACCCATTAGATTGAAATGGTGAGCTCTATATATTCTAATTTCCATCATATTGCCTATCACATGATTTATTAGAAAGATTGTAGTATTACTCTATAGTGTTAAGAAATGTCCATGGAAAGTCCATACCAAAAAGTATGGGGGTCTCCATTTGCATCTCTTAGTGCTTTATGACTGAGCTAATACTACAATCTGTCTCTCATTTTGATGATGAATCTGAAACATTGTTGCAATCAAGGTACACAAAGTTTGTTAGCTCTTCTTTTTTGATGGGATCCTTAAACATCGTGTTTATGATGTCTTTGGTGGGAATGATTTTCCATGTGGGGATAAACACTTCCAACCATGTGAGAATGTTAAGCACCAGAGGGTGAGGCTTTATCTTATCAGATATCTGCAAATTGTTTGCATCAGTACAAAGTTCAAACTTTTCAAATTTAATAAAAAATGGTCAATCGTAATCAATACCTTGCACATGGGAGCAACAAGAATAGATCCATTCAAAAATGTGGGTTCCTTCCTATGTAGAAGGAGCACAACTGCACCTCCCATTGATTCCCCATATAGAAATATGGGTTTGTTCTTATATTTCCCACTCTCTACAATGAAATTGCATATATTTGTTCTAGTAGAAAGAAATTTGATTCAAATACGATTGCTCAAATATGGCATAGTAGGGTACTCAGATTGATTACCACAAACACTCTTGAAGAAATTGTTGTAGTCCTCAACAATATTATTAAACTTTTTAATATAGCACCTTTCTCCTTAGGATTTTCCATGGACTTGGTAGTCTAGTCCAAACATACCATATTTCCACGTTCTGCTAAACAAATGGTACAATTTGTTTTCCAATTGGAATGAAAAGATGCACAATGCATTTGCTTCCCACATCTCATGAATATGTTGCATTCCATTATGATACAAAATGCATATAAATGGATTGGATGATAGGTATACTCACTGTATATATTGCACAAGAGGAGCGAACCAAATATTATAGTTCCAACTACAACTACTCTAGGATGCATGCATGCAAAATGTGGAAGCATAGACAAGCCACGTGAATTGTTTCTAGAATGCCATCCATAAGGAGGACACGTTCATAGGGTTAAGAACTTTAGAAACCCTAAAAAAAAATCTCATGCTCGGGCTTGATTCGTGGAAAAAAAAATCTCCATATTTTTGCAAATAGGAAAACATGAAAAACCCCTAGAAAAAAAGGATGGACAAATCAGGAAAAACCCAAAAAAAGGAAAAACCATTTTCTAATTCTGATTGCAGAAACATTAGGAAAACAACCATTTCTTAGCCCCAACACGGTGTCCAAGACAACAACAAATGGGTTTTAGAGATGTGAAAACATTAGTCCCAGCTTTATGCAGGGACTAATAATTGGATAAATATTTATATCAACTGTTCAATGATAATTTAAAAATTTATATTGTTCATGTATGTTGAGTATATTTCACTAGTTCTCATCTTGGAATGTGTCTACATCGTGTGTTTGAAATGATATTAAAATTTATATTGAAATTTAATTTCATAAATGTGTTAATTAATTAATATTTAAATTGATAATTGATATCAATCAATTGATTGATAATTAATAATAAATATCAGTTAATTGACGATTGATATCAATCAATTGATAATCAATAGCAATTGATTGATATCAACCAATTTATAATTAATACTGATTGATTGATATCAATTAAAAGCCTTTTTATTTTATTTTAAAATATTTTGGGTGAATTTTTTTTTTCCAAAACATGTGGTGTGATGTAAGCACTATGCGGATTCAAGCAAAATGGTTTCACTCAAATTCATTAGATTAACCTAAAATGGGACACAACTATGAACTTTCACCCTATTCAACTTTATTAATTCAAAAAATTTGTACCCTTTCTCAATGAAGAGATGTAAACATTACTTTTTTATTAAAAATAAACTATATGTAAGAGAAATGAAACTACCACATTGCTCTATACTCTTTGATTTCTACTTAAAAGAAATGCATATAAACCTCCCTATGCTCTTTGTTATATACAACCATGTGTAGCTATATGAGAAAGAATATATGAAGTGATTTATACATGAATTCTAAATAATCATCATAGAAACATAAACAAGTTATCTTAATGCCTCCCCCACGCCTCTAGAAGTAAAGAGGATATATCATACAAGAGAACTCATTTAGACAAAATATTTCAGTGTTGAAAATTTCAAGATTTATAATCTACTTTTATATTTATATTTTTGACACCCTTTAAAGCATTTATCTAAGAAATCCTACATCTTGTAGAAAGGAAAATGACTTAAAAAATCTTAAACCTTGCAAATTATTTTAGAGATTTTGAGTAAACTAAAGAAGTTATTCAAGGATTTTTATAGTTGTAAAATTAATTTCAAGACATAATTTTTAGATATATTTAATTTGAGGGAAATATGTTTTTCTAGAAGTTTGTATAAAGGGATATTTTTTAGATTTTTTAATCACATAAGAGGAGAGGAGAGGCCGAGAAA
Organism: Cunninghamia lanceolata; assembly: GCA_027924645.1. NCBI lineage: Eukaryota > Viridiplantae > Streptophyta > Pinopsida > Cupressales > Cupressaceae > Cunninghamia > Cunninghamia lanceolata. Next base: position 521,008 of record BSBN01001750.1, read on the forward strand.
GAAAACAAACTCATTCATAACCTATCAACCATTATTTTAGGAGGGCCACTTCCACTATGGTATCATAATGGACATAAGGATCATGTGGAAATAGTAGACTATGTCTCAAGCACACATTATCATTGAAGACATTTTATCATGCCACCTTCATTTAGTTAAATATGCTCTCTCTACAAACTTGAATGTCTTTGTTCCTCAGTTGTAATCCATACCAATGGCCAAGGTACCTACTAAAAATGTGATTTGCTACATTGGTTGATTCATGGGGCTTTAACTGAGGTCCACTACCCTAAAAAAAATCTCCTTAATCTAGGGGTCTAAAATATCTACCTACAAACTCTTACTGTGTGGATGAGTGTATTTCGTAGTTATTTTTGAGTCCTATGAGGAGCATGATGCCACATTTCAAGTGTTGAACATAATGAAGTGTTGAGAGGGGGGTGAATCAGCACATATTAAAACTTAACCAAATATCAACAAATGAAATTGAATGACATATAGAACAGAAAGGAAATCATGCAACACAAGAATCAACACATGAGACTAGTATTTTTACATGGAAAACCCTAAAACAGGGAAAAACCATGGTGAGTGTTAGCTCACAATATAATATGCTCACTGCAAAAATGTTACAACTTTGTTTTAGGGCTTCAACCCAAGGAAGCTACTATTCCTTGATTTACAACTTTGATTTGGGGTTATAACCCAAGGAAGCTTCTACTCCCTGAATACTCAACTCACTGCTATTGGATTTACAATGATGATACAGATACAAGGACTGTTATGGAAAACATATCTATTATATGTTGATGGTGCAGTCTGCTTTTCTTTCTCAATACATAACTTCAAACTGATTTTGTGCACTTCATATCTTATCCTTTGCTCTGCTATATTCAAATTCACCTTTTTGCTTTACAAATGAAATTTATCTTCTATAAATATCCTCTGCAACACATTGAAACATTGATGTCATTAAGGGCGTGGTTCGGTGGTTAAGTTACTCAGTTGTAGTGGCAGCCACCAGAGTTCAAACCCTCGCTAGGCCAACGAGCTCGTAGGCTTTACACCTTTGTTGGGCCAACGAGCTTGTGGGCTTGAAGTATTCTTACTAGGGGATGAGGTCCCACGTGTTGTGGCCTCATCGGTTCATAGCTCTGGGCAAAAGCGTTACCGTGGAGCTGAAGGGCGTGTTGCACCAGCATCACCGGTCACGTTAAAAAGTTTAGCAAGTGCATTGTCTTTAAAAAAACACATTGAAACATTGATTAGGTCAGCATTATGATCAATATTGGATGAAACATGTAACTTGTCACTAGTTGGCCTCAACACAACAAAATGATAAGAAAACTTGTTGTGGACCTCACGGCTTTATGAAAAGGATTAAGGCACATCTTTCCATACCTTCCAGACTTGAGAAAATTAATCAGGATCCACCGCCTATTCAAATACTTAACTGATCAGCTTAAACTACTTAAGACAGTCAACTATTCATCTTTCTACTACCGGGGAGAAGCCAAAAACTCAATGCAAACCAAGGATCCATTCATACATGAGCTCAACAACATCCATACACCTTATTTAATAAGTATCATATCAAACTATGAATCTGCAAGACAAGAAACATGACTCTCTATAAAAACAGAGTCTTTCGAACCTCATGTGATGCTTCACATCTTAAGACATGATGTTGCGGTGAAGTGCAAGGCCTAAAATCTTTTAGGAATGAACTTAGACATCAATATATGCTACCTATCAGATCCACACACCTTTATCTGATGTTTCCAGAGGAATTCAAGAAGTGACTTGGATAACCAGGGTTCCAAAATAGGCTGTATTGCCTCTATCACTTAAGTATTGTCTTTGCGGACCACCAGAGCACTTGAAACTTCATAATGACATGTCTCATACATATGTTAGTCATTCTTCAAAACCGCATGACAAGCAGATCTCTTCCGGAGGAATGCAAAGCATTCCATTATATCCCCATTACTACTTTGCTCTGTCTAGGTGATGTTCAATACACTGTCCCTTGTAAATTTTCATGTTGAAGATGTGAGGAGATGAAGACTTGGATATATCATGTCAATACATACAAGAAGCTATCTTTAGAACTGCAAGATCAAAACTTGCTTTGCAGAGAAGTGTGGACCAATTCAAGTTGACTCTACCCTAGGATGTGCACTGTGAATACCTTAGTTTTCTGCTTCTTACCATTAAGTGCGGTACTCCCAAATGATGAGATATGTATGTGTGGATGCAGGAACCATGCAGGGACATAAGTGTTTACCTCCACATTATGCCCAAACCCAAAACTCCCCAAACTTTGACTATTTTCTCTTCTCTCGGACTGGTTTGCCTTGACCATACTATCTCTTTCTTTGTGCAAGTTTGTTTATACATTTCCCTCTGCTATGTTGACATCAATGTATACTATGTTGACATCAATGACAACACATATTTCCAAAAATCTCCCCCTTTGTCATTGATGGCAACATATACTCCCCCTTAGACATATGTTTCTCTCTCCCCCTTTGACATCAAGGACAAAAGGATTGATATCCCTTATTTGTATTTATCCAAAAAATGTATAGACTCCCCCTTACAAAGATACTTCTACACTGTACTCCCCCTGACTGTGTTATTTATTTACAAAATTGTACCTTTAAAAACCAAAATGGTATTGCCAATTTACTCAATATCTCTACAATGCTATATACATCAAAATTATTTTATCTAACAACTCATTTGGATGGTATGATGGATTTGTAGATTACCTTGAGTTCTTGAACAGTTGTGGTCTGAATAACACATTATGAGGCAAGCATGTAGTTTTGGCATTCACACTCCATGCACATTTCTTTAGCTTCCTCTAGGCTACTTGGGGTATTCATCTTGTGATTTGCCTTTTCTGCTTCCCCTAACAAACTAGACATTAAGGCAAGTCTCAAATTCACTGCCTCTCTCAACTGACTAAACTATTTCTTCGAGTTTTCTCTTTGGTTTTGTAGTTGAGACAATTGTGCATGCAGTTTTTCCACTACTGCCCTTGTTGTACCCATCTTGTCCTTTGACAAATCATACACTTCGACCACCTTGGAGATTTGTGATTCAATAGAGTCCATCTGAGCTTTGATCTGCTTTGTGGAGCTTAGCCATTTTAGGTAGAACAGATATAAGGTTGTGGCCTCCTCAATACAAGATTTAAATTTCTTCAGATTTTCTTTGAGCTTGTTACGTGCATTAGCACACTTGTCGGTCATCTCTACCATTCTTTTGTCATTGATTCTTTTTGTTGCCTCTTTTTCTACTTTTTGCTTTAAGTGGGAAGAGTGATCTTTGAAAGAGTCCGTTAGTAACTTGCGATTTTGCTTAGTAGGCAGAGAGGGGTCAATGGTTACCTCTAGTAACCCTTCCTAAATTACCTTTACTGCATCTTCTACTACATTGGATTTCTTCAAATTTTATTGTAAGAACTCTTTCCTAGCAGTTACATGCAATATATCTCCAAGTTGCAATTTGTGAAAAGGGGAGATGCTTGCTAAGTCTATCTATCCTTCATTGGTTGGAACCTACAATAGTTGAGGGGTGACCACAAGTTGAAACTGCAACTACATGCCTAATAGGTCTTTGAGAGACTTTATCTCTGATTCATTTTGACCTATATCATTCACTCCTTCTAATTTCTCTCCCTTCTATGTCTTATGCTTATTTTCCTCTTCATTCTCCTTCTTTTCTTCTTGATCGTTCTTGGATTTATCTTCTTCCCTCTCTTCTTCATTTCCTGTATTCTCCAGAGGAGGTGCAACACTGTCTTTATCCTGACCCTCACTGTTTTGTGCCTCGACAGTCTCTGGAGGAAAAGAACTTTGCTTTGCAGGAATATCTGGAGGGGGTAGATCTATTTTATCTTGTTCCTCTGTGACTGATGCTCCAGTACTCACAGGAGGAGCAATCTCCCCTTTTTTTCAGGCATGTCATTGCCTTCTTCTTCAGAGACAAATTGTTAGATGTATCTTCAATGATTCCCACTTCAATTTTCATCTCCTTAAGGATTTTAGCGGGTTTCTTTAGAGTTTCCTTCTCCAATCCTTTTATTTCTTCTTCATCATTGGATACTAGAATATTCAATCTCTTTTTAGTTTTGAATTCTTTTGTTAGAACTTTAACCACTTTACCTTTTTCTTTCTTAGAGAGGGAAGGAAAAATCTTTTCAACTACCCAATTTTTCATTTCAGCTTCTTTCTTCAAGGCTTCATTTCTCATTTTAGTGAGAACATCACCAAGGCTTTTAGGCAGTTGATCTATGATCTCTGCAATTAGGACCACATTGTAGGTTTTCATGTACCTTATTATTGCTTTCTCCATGGTAGATTTGTCATTTGCAGGCCTTTCATCATAAAGTGATGCAACTTCTTTTAGGGCACTATGTTCAGTGATTGCACTTATTGTTGCTTCTAGTTGCGAGGGAACATAATCAGGTTTCTTGACCTTCTTTGTTTTTCCTTTACTTTTCTTCTTTGAGGTCTCACCTTCTTCTCTTGTTATTTTCTTCAAAATGAATGTTTTCTTTATTTTCTCTTCATCTTCTTCTTCATCTTCAGTATTCACTGGATTTATCTTTTCTTCAGCTTCAACTTATTCACTTATTCTTTTCTTTTTCCTCACCAGGGCTTCTTCATCTTCTTCTTCTTCAATATCTTCAACATCTTCGACTCTTTTTTCCTTACTCTTTTGCCTAGGCTTCTTCTTCTCAGTAGATTGCACTGGGATCTCAAAACCAGTTCTTTTGGTAGGTAGTGATGACCCGTAGACAACAGAGGAAGTGGCTACAACAAATGTTGATCTGCTTGTTCTTCTTAGAAGTTGTGTAGATGGAAGTATTTGTGCCTCTCCTAAGGAACCTTTAGGATTCCTGAGTATCTCCTTTACATTTGTTTTCATTTTATCAGCTTTAGATTTTCTCTTATGTTTCCTTTACATCCTTTTTGATATTTTTGTACATGATTTCATCATATATGCCAAACCTCTCAGTAGAGAGATCCTTTGGCTTGCTAAGAAGCATGTCAGCATACCTTACCAAATCAAACTCTGAAACCTCATAGGGCAGAGTTGTAATCTAAAATGTCCTTGGCTCAATAGCCTCCATATAAAAATTGTATTTATCAACCATAAATGTGATATCATTTTTGTATTTCTCTACAACCTTGGCATGTATCCTTTCTCTGGATTGCATATCATTTTGAAAAGCCTTGAAGAACCCCCAAAATAAAGTATCATAGTGCTTATTATCATGGAAACTTCTCATGTAGTCCTTGATTTGATGGGCAACAGGGTTATTTGGATTCCACACTATTCCTTTCATTGAAGGCAATTCATTCAAAAAGTAAAACATGAGACACATGATTAAAGAATCATACCAAAATTTGTCTTTGGTTTCTTTTGTCCTTTTTAGGTTGTCTATTACTTACTTCCACAGGAGCTCACAAAGATCAAAATCTTTTCCCTCTTTAACCATTTGATATGCTGTGTAGATTGTTGTTGTAGAGGCAAAGTTGTCCCTGTTTGTAAAGTAGATTTTGTATGCAATGCCCATGGTTGCATACTGGACCCCCAAGTCTTCAATATCATCCACCATCAGAGTTATCTTGTCAAATTTAGCTCCAGTGAGATTCATTACTTCTTCATTATTTACAGACTTTAGAATAGGCAAATTGGTTCAGAGGAGCATAAACTAGTCACCTCCTTTATATCATCCTTAGTGATTATGTGAGGGCAGTCTAAGTAGAAGATATATTCATGAATTCAGCTTAGGGTAACTCTTACCCAAGCATCTTCATACCCAAAGTTCAAAAAACCCTTCTAGATGTCTAGGTTTTTGGTAGCAATGTTTGCAAATTCTAGATTTAATTGGAAATCATCTCCCAACAAATGTTCATTTCTGAATTGTTCAAGTTTGAGATGATCAAACTCATCAATAGGTGAGTGAATGTAGATCTGAACATCTTCCATATGTAAAACATTTGTAGGAACATGTGAGAATGCCCCGGCTTCATCCATTATAGTGGATTTTGAAGGGGTGTTTCTTAAACCTTGGCCTTGGCCCTTCAACCATATCAATCACAACCGGTGTCGCCATTACACTATCTTCATAAATAAGGGTTTTAACTAGAGAAATCAAAAAATATCTGTGGATGCAGAGAGCAGGGTTTTCTTCAATACTTTGTTGAGAGTCTTCAGTTCTCCTTTGGCTCTTCAAATCTTCTGTCTTCGATCAAATGTGATAAAAAATGATCAGGCATCACTTATATAGCCATTTCACCAAACAATTCTACTCTACATTAATTGTATCCTCTATTTTTAACCTAATTTGCCCTTTTAATATGTAGAACCTTATAGATCTTCAGCAACCCGCAAGTCAATCAAGTGCTCTAGAATTTTTGTCAAGCTCATCTACATGTTGAATTCTTTTAGCATCATGAAGAGGAGGTGAAGGATTTGCAGCAACAACTCCCCCTGAATCCATGTATCCTTTTGGCAGAAGCCCTTATCATTGTAAATCCTAGAGACTTCTGCAATCTGTCGCATTTAGAGATTTTTCTCCAGAATCTTAATAAGACTTCTTCAATTCCTTATCTCAGTATGCACAAAACAACACTAGCCAAAATGCTAAGAAATTCAGCATCTTGCATATTCAGGGGTTTGAAATTTTTTAATGTTGTAACTCCCCCTGAACCAATACTTCATCTTTTAATTATTGGAGGATCCACCTACACTAGACAGAGGTTTGGAAATATCACATACTTCCTTCTTCTTCCATACTTTGTTCATTTCCATCCTTTCCTAAGCAATATTAACTTTCTTTTGGGAAACATACCTCACATTCTTTTTCAGAGTGCCTTGTTTGATTGCACTCATGACAGGTGCACTTTGTTTGCTGAGCATTTCCATTTCTTCTTGCCTTTGATCTACAATTAGTTTCTTTGTGGCCAAACTTATTACAAGTATAACAGTATCCATAAAATGATTGAGCATTATCCTTGTTATACCTTGGCATTTTACTTCTGCATTCATTAGCCTTATGTCCCATCTTATTGCAGGCATAACACCTAATTGAGTTTTTATTTGTCTTACTTCTACATTCAACAACTTTATGACCAACTTGATTGCAAGCGTAACATCTTAGAGCATTGCTTCTAAAATCCACAACTTTTTGACCAAACTTATTGCAAGTAAAATAATTGTCATTAAAACCTTTAAAATACCCGATGTGAGTTGGTTGCCTTGTAGGTTGAGGATTTTTTAGCTTCTTCCTCACATTCTTCCTTTGTCTTCGGATAGGAGTGAATTCATCTTCTTTTTTAACTTTGTAGGCTTTCTTCTTAAGATCTTTAGTGTAGGTCTCTTCCTTCTTAGTTTCAGACTTTCCTCCTAAATGAAAGTTATCATATAATTTTGTAGATGCACAGATCATAGGACTCTTTCCCTTTTCAAAACCAAGACCTAATTTTTCTTTTGCTGGCTTTTGAGAGTTAATTATTTCATCAAGAATTTTAGTTCCTCCTTTTAGTTTTAGTCCTTTGTCAATCTTTTATTTTGCCTTTTCCAGTTCTTTCCTTAAAATGACAACTTCTTCCTCAAGCTCTGAACATTTAGCTGATTCCTCATTGAGTTTGATGTTTAAGCAGTCTTCAATCGTCTTCTCTTCTTCAACCATGACTTTTAGATTTGTGATCATATCTTTAGCCTCTTTGAGCTTTGTGTTAGCTCCTTTTATCTCCTTCTATTAGGGATTTTAGTGTGCCAATTTCTTCTTTTGATTATGTGGCCTTTGTTTCCAACTTGTCAATTGTTTCTTTTGATAATTCAAGCATGTCTTCATATTCTACATTTAGTCCTCTTACTTCAACTAGTTCATTAAGGGCTGATTTGAGTTCTTCCTCAAGGTCTACTTCACTCCCATCAAGATCCTAACCTTCAGGTTCCATTGCTTCTAGACCTGGTTCCGGTATAAATACATCATTGTCCATAGCTTCAAATTCCATGTGTTTAAGTGTAGGATCTACCTCAATTGTTAAGCTTCTCAAGGCACTTATCTTTGATACCAATTGTTGAACACAATGAAGTGTTAAGGGGGTGGGTGAATCAACACATATTAAAACTTAACTAGATATCAACAAATAAAATTGAATGACATATAGAACAGAAAGGAAATCATGTAACACAAGAATCAACACATGACACTAGTATTTTTACTTGGAAAACCCTAAAACAGGGAAAAACCACAGTGAGTGTTAGCTCACAATATAATATGCTCACTGCAAAAATGTTACAACTTTGTTTTAGGGCTTCAACCCAAGGAAGCTACTACTCCCTGATTTATAACTTTGATTTAGGGTTATAACCCAAGGAAGCTTCTACTCCTTGAATACTTAGCTCATTGCTATTGGCTTTACAATGATGATACAGATACAAGGACTGCTATGGAAAACACATTTATTATATGTTGATGTTGCAGTCTACTTTTCTTGTTCAATACATAACTTCAAACTGAAATTGTGCACTTCATATCTTATCCTTTACTTTGCTATATTCAAATTCACCTTTTTGCTTTACAAATGAAATTTTCTTCTATAAATATCCTTTGCAACACATTGAAACATTGATTACGTCGGCATTATGATCAATATTGGATGAAATGTGTAACTTGTCACTAGTTGGCCTTGACACATGCAAAATGATAATAAAACTTGTTGTGAACCTCATGGATTTATGAAAAGGATTAAGGCACATCTTTCCATACCTTCCAGACTTGAGAAAATTAATCAGGATCCATCGCATATTTTGATACTTAATCGGTCGGCTCAAATTGCTCAAGAGAGTCAATTGTTCATCTTTCTACTACCGAGGAGAATCCAAAAACTCAATGCAGACCAAGGATTCATTCATACATAATCTCAACAACATCCATACATCTTATTGAATAAGTATCATATCAAACTATGCATTCGCAAGACAAGAAACACGACTCTTTATATAAAACAGAGTCTTTTAGACCTCATGTGATGCTTCACATCTTAAGACACAATTTTGTGGTGAAGTGCAAGGCTCAAAACCTTTTGGGAATGAAATTAGACATCAATATATGCTACTTATCAAATCTGCACACCTTTATCTGATGTTTTTAGAGGAATTCAAGAAGTGACTTGGATAACTAGGGTTCCGAAATAGGCTGTATTGCCTCTATCACTTAAGTATTGTCTTTACGGACCACCAGAGCACTTGAAACTCCATAATGACATGTCTATACACATCTTAGTCATTCTTCAGAACCGCATGACAAACATATCTCTTTCGGAGGAATGCAGAGCATTCCATTATCTCACCATTACTACTTTGCTTTGTCTAGGTGATGGTTGATACACTGTCCCTTGTAACTTTTCATGTTGAAGATGTTAGGAGTTGAAGACTTGGATATATCATGTCAATACATACAAGAATCTATCTTTAGAACCACACGATAAAATCTTTATTTGCGGAGAAGTGTAGACCAATTCAAGTTGACTCTACCTTAGGATGTGCACTGTGAATGTCTTAGTCAGTTTTCTACTTCTTACCATTAAGTGTGATACTCCCAAATGATGAGATATGTATGTGTGGATGTAGGAACCATGCATGGACATAAGGTTTACCTCTGCATTATGCCTAAACCCAAAACTCCCCAAACTTAGACTATTTTCTCTTCTTCCGAATTAGTTTGCCTTGACCATACTATCTCTTTCTTTGTACAAGTCTGTCTATACATTTCCATCTGCTATGTTGACATTAATGTATATTATGCTAACATCAATGACAACACATATTGCCAACATCAAGATGGTCGATGCTTTACAAGCTCAAATGCTCTATCCTTAAATACCTAGTACGCTCATTTTAACCCACGGGTGGAAATGCTCGAGAAAATGCTTATTTGGGTAAGGTTTCATTTTCTTCTCTTACATCTTTACAATAAACCCTCTTTAGAACTCATTGGAAATAAAATTGAGAAATTTCTTGACTAGGTTTTTTCTAAACTTTTTAATCATACTTGTGCTTGCATATGTGTCCAAGTAAATCTAATTTTTTTTTACTTAAAGCTACATCATAAAGGTTTTGGATTGGAACCACACCTAGGTGTTGGATAATGAACACTTACCTTTCAAATGTCTATCCTGTCATGAGTATGGTCACTTTTCCAAATATTTCTCTCTCAATCAAGAAACCTAAACTAGGAAGGTTCAGCCTACAAATGATGGATTTCAAAATGTCCAAGGTAGGAAGAGGAATATAAGGTCTATGAGAAGAAAACCCATTTATGTAAACTCAAATCCTCTTGAGAATTCAAATAATTTGATGCTCTAATTTTTTATTAAGAAAAAAGATATCCAATCTAAATCTAAACCTAAAGAGGAGAACTATGAACATGCCACTCAAGAAGTAGTCTTAGTCAATTAAACTCTAGGGGAAAGCCCTCTTAAAAAACCAAATGATGAAGCTTGCAAAGTGAACCAAATTGAAGTAGTCAAAGATATCTTTATTCCTAGAACTAGGAAGGAAAATAAATTTGAAGAAGCAAAAAAGAATGCAGTAGCTAAGACTCAATCAACTTTGGAAGGTTTTTTATAAAGGCTAGAAACCCTCTAAAAATGATACTGCTCTCATGGAATTGTTGGGCCCTAGGTAGTTCCCTTAAAATAAACTACCTCAAGGAATTAATCAAAGGTCAATGCCCTTGATTAATAGTAATTCAGGAGACCAAATTATATCAAACAAATTCTATTGATACTTGGATATCTATTTGTAAAAAATATGAAGTTGAAGATATCAGTGCCAAGGGAGCATCTCGAGGCCTTCTAACAACATGGGATACAAATATTCTTACCAAGATTGAAGAACATCAAAGTGAACACTAAATTTGACTAATCTTTGAGGTTGGAAGATTCACATTCATGTATTTGAATGTTTATAACTCCTAACTCTCTAGTGACTAAAAAATAATGTTGGATCTCAATCTTATCCTTCATTGAAGAAAACAAACCATGCAATCTAATTTTAATAGGATACTTCAACCTTGTTCTTTTCTCTTCCAAGAAAAGAGGTGGCTATTGGACAAAAGATCCATGTAGGGATCATGTTAAGGACAATATATCTTTGGCTAGTCTCCAAGATATGAAACCCACCACAGGGAAATATACATGGTCTAATAGAATTGTAGGGAAGCACATCATAGCTGAGAGACTTGACATATTTTTCATCCTAAAATATATCCTTACCTTCTTACCCTTGGTTGTTAGCATAATTATTCATGACTCAATTTTTGTTAACAAGATAATCCTTTTAGATAGTGGTAGTAGTAAAAACATGAGCTTTGTCCCTTTCAAATACAATCCTAATTGGGTGGACATTTGAATGGATATATATGTATTAGAGGTTAAATGTGTTTGGAACACTTGGTGTCCTCCTTGCAAATCTCAAGATAAATAGAAGGTCAAATATCCAAATTGAAAGTTGACCTTGGAAAATGGATCATATCTCATCTCAACTCTAATAAATTGAAAAAATCTCTTTTACTCGAGCTAGGAGAAATTGAAGATATTTTAGAAATTAAATCTCACAATGAAACTCTTAAATTTGAGAGAGAATCTACTATTTCTTAATTGCATGAAATAACCAAATAGGAAGAACAATTATGGAGGCTCAAATCCCACATGGCATGGCTTCATGAAGGAGATTTCAATACCGTGTTTTTTCACATCAAGACTAATCATTGACACCAAAGAAACATGATAAGAGAAATAATGCTTAATAATGGTGACAAGATCTCCAATTTATTAGATATCAAAGATCCAACTCACAATCATTATAAAGCTCTTTGTAAAAAATCAAATGGAGACTACTACCTAGAGCTTGCTTCTCCATAACATCCTAAAAGTTATTACTAAGGACATAAAAAAAAATTCTTTGGCAAGAGGTTGCAATGGATGAACTTAAAGTTGCCAATAAGGGCGTGGTTCGGTGGTTAAGTCGCTTAGTTGTAGTGGCAGCCACCAGAGTTCAAACCCTCGATGGGCCAACGAGCTCGCGGATTTGAAGTGTTCTTGCTAGGGGATGAGGTCCCCCATGTTGTGGCCTCACTGGTTCATTGCTTCGGGAAAAAGCATTCGCGTGGAGCCAGAGAGCGTGTCACACCAGCGTCACCGGTCATGTTAAAAAGTTTACCAGGCGCATTATCTTTAAAAAAAATGGATGAACTTAAAGCTATTTTTAGCACAACAAAAGATAAGGCCCTCAACCTTGATGGTTTCTTAAACTCATTCTATCAACAATTTTTTTTATTTAATTAGCATTGATCTTTTCCAACTAATTGAAGATGTTTGCCAAAAAGGTAAGTTAATAGGTGATATTAATTCTACTTTTTTTTAATCTTTGATTCCAAAGGAAAAGAATGTTCTTTCAACAAGTTTAGGCCTGTATCATTATGTAAATCCTTTTACAAGCTCATGCCAAAAATGATCATAAACATAATTAAAACTTTTTTGGGCCATATCATCTTAGATGAGCAAGGAAGTTTCATACCAGGTAAATAACTATATGAAAATGTTGTGATTATTCATGAAGTATTGCATACCAATAGTAGTGAAGTAAAGAAAAATATTATCATAAATAGGGACATGACTAATGCCTTTGATAGAGTTGAATTAGAATTTTTGGCTCAGGTTTTGCAAGCCTTTGGCTCTCTAATATTCTTGAAGTGGATTTTTGGATGCATCACGGACCCTTGGGTGACCCCTATTGTCAATGGGTCCCCAACTAGATTCTTTAAGGTTGCTAGAGGTCTATACCAAGGTTGCCCATTACCCTCTTATATATATTTTAGTTGATGCTTTGAGTAGAACCCTCTTTGCTAAAATGAGAGCTAGGGCTATTAATGGAATTAAGATTGTCAATGGGGTCAAGGAGATTATTCATGCACAATTTTCTAAGAACACAATAATGATGGGGATGCCACTAAATTGAATGTTAGAGGGATCAAACATTGCTTGGATAAATTCCTTCTTGCTTATGGGGTAATAATCAATGCCAACAAGTGCAATTTCTACTATATTAACAATTATGTTGCTAAAAATAGAAGTTTTTCTCAAATCCTCCAATTTTTCCATGGAGGTTTTGGACCCTTTAAATATTTAGGAGCTCACATGGGATTTAAATTGAATAGCTCTACTTATTAGTCAAATCTATTAGAAATGATTGATAAACAAATTTTAAGTTTTAATAATGGGTGGCTTAAACTTGTTGGTAGTTTCATCCTAATTAATTCTATTATATCTAACCTTTCTATTTACCAACTCATAATTTTCCATGCTCTCATCTAAATTATCCAAGAAATAGATAAAAAACCAAGAACTATTTATGGCAAGGAGTTAAGCAATCTCATAGGAAGAAATTTTATCTTCTCAACTAGAGCCAAGTTACAAAAGAGAAGCCTCAAGCACGTATAGGCATTCAATCTATTTTCACCATGAGAATTGATCTTGGGGAAAAGCTTGTTTAGTTTTTAATAAATCTCTTATTCTCTTTGGAAGAAAATTCTTACCCACAAATATGGTGAAGGCAATAATGGTACAATGTTCAATTCCATTCACCAAAAATTAATTGTTTCTAAGATCTAGTCTTTAGTTGTCAAGTTTGTTTGAATGATCAAAAACAATATTTCTTTGTAGCCTAGAAATTGTGTAGCAAATTATATTTTGAAGATAGCCTATCCTTGGCAACAAGCTCTTAAACTCTTTCATGCCTAGGGTCTTCTCTTATCTATGAGTCAAATCATAATTGAAAAAAATGCAAATCTCATTGACTAGGAAGGAAGCCAACCAAAGTGGACCTTTTTTTATACTTAATGGGATAGATGAGGAACACCAAAGGGAGTGGACTTTGATTCAAAGATATTTTTTGGGCATTATTCTTGCTAATCTAGAGAGTAATGATAGTATAATCTTGGGTAAGATAAAATCTTTTGGCATCTAAATTTTTAGGGTTGGACCCCAATATACTCATGACAGTAAATCTCCTGACCATAATCAAAATAGTATGGAATTACAATATTACTATATGTAAAAATGTTCTAATGATAAATTTGACATAATAAGATTCTTGATAGAGAAAATCTTATCAAAAGAGGTATTGGGTCCTTGTATTTGTTTTATATGTTTTGAAGATTGTGAAACTTAAACACAATTATTTTTTGAATATGAAGAACCCTCCTCTATCTCAATTTATCTTGCTCTTAGCTTTGGAGTTTGTTTCATAAACATATTGAACTTAGAAACATGCACTCAACAATGGGACAAATTCTATGACATGAAGGGAATAAAAAACATGACACCTCTTAATCTTGATAGAAGAGTTACTACAAATTTGCAACATCTAAAACAATTCAATAAAGAAATAACAAATAACACAAAATTTAACCTCAGAAACCCTTATGAAAAAACCATCAATAATAGCACTATTTAAATTGCATTCACAATAGGAATAGTACAATACAATAAGATTCAAGCATGTGCTACTTAGGTGATCTTCAACATGCAAAAGCTTCAAGTAGCAACAACCATGTCAACTTCCTCAAGCAATCTCAATAGTAATTACCTACTCCCAAATTTGTCATGTCTTGTCTAACTCCAAACCCAACATTGGATTTATAGCAAAAATCCAATAATCTCTCATGCAATTGAAATCCCCAATCATACAATATAGAAGGATAAAGAAAATTTACCTCTCAAGAATAACGTGCTTTAAAAAAACTTGAGTTGCAAGTCAAAGAAATTTTGTAATGCAAGTAATCTCAACACCCACAAAACTATGAATTTAAGTATTAGATAATTCAAATAATTATCTAGAGAAGTGTACCCAACTTTAGCTATCCTAACTGTGTGAGTTACAATGTTTACAATACTTTCAAAGTGTATAACACACAACTAACCCAACATTCTCCCACTTGTATACATCACAAAAGGGGTTTACAACAACATTGATTAATAGCTAGGCGCAATAGCACCCATAGCCAATCTACACTAGCAGTATTTCTTAGTTTCCACTAAATTCATTAATGAATATATAACATTTTCTAAGGTGTCCACTTTCTTGATGATTACCCTCTTGTCTTCCACTGTGTCATAAAACACATGACACTACACATTAATGTGTTTTCTTCACACCTGAAACATATGGTTATTGGCCAAACAAATGGAACTCTAACTATCATAGTTAAATATTGACTATATCATGTCTTAGGATCACATCTAAACATAACCTCTAAAACGACACTACCTCCTTACAAGCACAAGTAGCTACCATGTACTTGGCCTCTATAGTAATAAAAGAAACCACTACCTGTCTCTTATTCATCCAACTAACCACATTGTCCAAAATGGGGTAAACACAACCATCGCTAGACCTTCTGCTATCCATGTCTCCTAACTAAAAAATATGAATCCTTATATATTCGCTATCATGTTAAAAAATCTATCCTCCCAGGTAGAAAAATGAACACTTAGATGTGTTAGAAAGATACATAAAGACCCTCTTCACCATAGTCTAATAATCCTTGTCTAGAATGGACACATATACTTGCTTAGGACTCCCACTACTTGGGAAATGTCTTGTTTGGTGAAACTTTAGAAGACTACCAACTACACTCACATAAAGGACATAGATCATATCCTCTATCTCTTCTTGTATAAAAGAACATTGTAAACCATGTCCTTCTTAAAATGCCAACAAACTACTCTACGTGTTTATAATAGATCTCCTCCTCTAAATCCCCATACAAAAAAGTTGTCTCCACATCTAACCATTTAACCCTGAGTCCAAACACAACAACAATAGATCAAATAATTTGAAATATGTAAGCTTCTCAATAGGAGAGAATATTTTTCCAACATCCATTCCCACATCTAGTGAATTATCTTGTAGCCACTAATCATGCCCTATACTTCTCAAATTCATCCTCAGAACTAATTTCTCCATAGTCCTAGACACATACATTAGAATTTACAAAGTAAAACTAGAATGAATCTAAAAAATAGGAGGGCTATAACTTTTAGGTTGCATTCTCCACCAAGTGGACCTCCTTGAGAGTGGGGTATGAGGTTGTTCCTCTTTATTTAATGCTCTAAATCACTCTAACTCAAAATCTAAACAATCTCCTTATCAGGTCCATGATGAACTAACTTTCAACCTCAGGTGTAAGCTCCTTGGTCTTTTTTCTATAATCCATTGAGGGACTCATCCCATTTCAACACTTTATCTCCAACAACCAAGAGATCTCTAGCCTCACCCCAATGTATCTAGTAATAATAGGTACCCCTTTGATCATCTCATGCCAACTAAACTCCAAACTACAACACAACATCTAGGAGCATCTCTCTCCAAGGCAAAATGATCTTTGTACTTAATACTAGAAGATTAAATCCAAATTATAGGTAATGCGGGCCCACTACATAATTAGTGTAGACTCTAGGAACTCCCTTATGGAACCCTGACTTTCATCTTCATAATAGAAGATTAGCGGTCTCTGACCAACATATCTACTCAAAAGAAGCTATATAATTCCAAGACCAAACATTGATTCAAGATCTGCCATGGCACAATAGTACACATTTTAAATAACAAAAGACCGTATATTAAGAAACTATAGATCCATATCATTGCCAAAACTCCCACTAAAAGTGATTTGGAGCAACCCATGGTGTCATGATAAACTTCTTTGTGATAGATTCACAAACATAACCATGTTATGCCAAAACTCCAATTAGACATATAGGATCTTCCCATGGCATCATGGTCACGATTTTCAACTTATAAGATAATTTATCACAACCAACTATGTTCTTGCACAAAGATCCTACTAAATAATGATTTAGAGCCTCTCATGATAATATAGTTCACATCCTCAAAACTCTAAAGATCATTTGTCTCTAATTGACAACTTCACTTAACCACGTCACTGCCAAAACTCCCACTAAAAGTGATCCAAAGCTTCCCATGGCAGTATGGTTTGTGTCCTCAATACCCCGAGGACCATTTAATTTCAACCCCATTCTATTGAGGGGTGTACAAAGTTGTATTCTTCTAGCTATATCACTTTCCTTCCAAAACTTCCCAAAGTATGTAAAGCTCATGTTAAATTTTACATAATCTTGTTTCCCATATATGCAATGTTCATAGAAATAAAAACTCAAAGAACAATTTTCATGCCTCTCAACTAAATCCTTGGACTTCATGGCCCTAATACCTTTCTCACTAATATGACCTAATATTTCATGCCATGAGTTTGAAGGTATCATAGAGGTAATAGCTTGTAATTTCCCTTTAGTGAAAAAAATTCAAGTCTAGAAATTTGAGGTATTGCTTGGGCAATACCTTAAAAATTTTCCTTGCCAACAACTTGAGGTGTCACCTAGGTGATACCTTGAAATTTCCCTTTGTCAACAACTTCAAGTTGCTAGGGAAACACCTTAATGGAGATCTCCTTTGCCTGGAACCCTTAGGTATTGCCTAGGTGATAGCATGTGATGCAGGAATATTTTCTTTCACATTTATTTGTTTGTATGTGGGTTTACAATAATGTTTTAGTCATCACATGATCACCGCAATTTGTGGTTCTTATTACAAAGGCATATCAGAGTTCTAGACTTACTCATAGGTGTAGACACCTAAATTCGTCCTAGTACATCCTTATTCTAAATTAGTTAAATGACCAAACTAGTTAATTTATCCCTACCTAATGTATCCCACTTACTAATTAAATAATAAACATTATTTAATTAACCATTTTCCCTCTCACACATAAATAAATGATTTAATTGTTTAATTATCCTCTTTTCCACCTCACATGGCTACCTCACATAACAAATGGCTATTTTCTCTCCAACATGCATCCACCTTTTTCTAAATCAAAAGACACATGTTACATAGTCATAACAAATGTCTATTTTCTCTCCACTTTATCTCCACCTTTTCCTAAATCAAAGGGGACACATTTTGCACGACTACAACAAACTCTCCTTAATCCTAGGAAATCCTCTCGTGCGTCCTCCAGTATTGATCTTCTTCCCTGAAAATCTATAAATAAGAGTTTCATGCTCTCACTTAATCATCCACTTTTATGTTATCCATATGTTGTCATTTTGTCATCCATATTCACGCTAAGTATATGTTGTTAAAATAGTAATAATCTTCACAAAGAGTATCCACATTGCTCAATCATTTCAGAGAAAATCCACTTTCAACAATGGAGATTATGGTAACTTTGTTTAGTTTTTCTTTGATTTCTATTTGCATGCTCTATTTGAGGTTTGTGGTAGTTTAGAATAAAAAGATCTCATATTTTGCATTTATTTTCTAATTTTAAATTTGAATTATCACTCACAATAGGTATATCAAAGACCACTATTTTAGCAATGTCATAATTGTACAAGATTTGCACAACACTTGTTTACATTTAAAAAGTTCATTGGTTCCAAGGAGGTTCATGGTATGAAACACATCAAGATCTAATGCATATTCTATTGCAAGGTGTGTGCCCCTGGTCTCCTTGTGTTGTGCAACGCAGTGCTTGGGTTCATGACAAGGCTTAACCGCCTCTCGTGGATTCATTAACTCTGGAAGTTGTATTAGGCATTAACAGGTCGATCTTTTGGTGCAACGACAACCGTCTTGCTAACAATTGGTATCAGAGCATGCGTCATGGGTTTGAACCCCTCACTTGCATTGGGGGAATTGTTGCAAGGTGTGCGCCCTTGGTCTCCTTGTGTTATGCAGTGCAGTGCTTGGGTTCGTGACAAGGCTTAATCGCCTCCCGTGGATTCATTAACTCTGGCAGTTGTATCAAGCATTAGCAAGTTGATCTTTTGATGCAATGACACCCGTCTTGCTAACATATTCTTTACTACATTTATTTTAGAAGATTCCTATCTACACACTACCAGGATACACATTTCATCTAGCATCAAATTTTGGCCCACCTTGTGACCGACACAAATCATTCCTAAGGCTAAAGGCTCACTATATAAGCATCACTCATGATCATTCAAAGTTAGTCAAGTAATTTAGAGATGAAAACTTAGATGTTGATTAGAGTGTTTAGTGGTAGAACAAAAGCTTTGTATTGCAATATCATTAGAGAATTCTATAATTCACACATGTTGATGCCTATATATCATGGAGGCCAAGGCCTCATGTTGTAAGCTTGTTATGATAAACTACAATTTGTTTCATGACTGTGATATTGTAAGCACTAAAAAAGTGCATGGACCTACATGGTAATCTGATGATCAGCTGTAGTCCTAATCACGTACATGTAAGTGTGTAAATATGATCTCTCAGTAGTGTTCTCGGTGACACGTGGATCAAAGTTCTTAATCTTTTTTGTATCTCCTCAGTCCCCTAGCTAACCCTCCTAGGTCTCGTGTCTTCATTATTCATCCTTTGTTGACAATTCATTTTTATCACTTTCTAACCCTATCGACTTGACCTATCAACATCACAAGGTAAGAAATTCACTTTCCCTAAGTCCTTTTCATCCATTTCAACCTCTTAGAGGCCTCCAATTGACCTCCTAGACCATTCCACATCATCATTTTTATCCCTCTATTCTTCATTTCTAGGTCACCCCCTTTTATTTCTAGATCCCCCCTAGGCGACCTTAGATCCCCACTGGGTGACCATGGATCCCCCTGGGCGACCTTAGATCCCATTGGGTGACCATGGATCCCCCTTGGGTGACCTGCCCTATCAAATTGGGTGACCCACTCTCTTGAGGTCTTTCAATCTATTTTCGAGACTTGAAGTCATCTTTAGCCCTTTGATCATTCCTAGCCCTCGAAACCACCTCCAAAACCCATTCTTTTTGGGTCACCCATATTCTTTTCCAAATCCCCCTGGGTGACCCTGGATCCCCCCTAGGTGACCTACCCTATCAAATTGGGTGACCTAGTCATGTTTTAACATGAGTGATTTCTTCTAGTTCTTGCCTAAATTTACTCCCAATTGAGGCTTGATTGTGTCTCACCTTCCCTAATTGATCATCAACTTCTCCTAACTAATTCAAGACTCCCAATCACTCCATTTTAACTCTAAACCAATTCTTCTCATATATTAATTAATCTCATGCTAACTCCATTCCTCCTTGAGTGATAAGCTATCAAGCCTAGTTCACTCCCTAATCAATCATGTTCACTCCTCAATCAACCTAGTTCACTATCCAAACAAACATGTTAACTCTTCAATCAAATGAGTTAACTCTCCAATCAATTCCACCATTTGTGAGCCCCTCCAAACTATAAATACCCCTCACCTCTTCTTTATTTCTAAAGTCTTAGAATGATCTTCTCATCTTCACAAGATTTTTTGAGCTTCTTCACAGTCCTTTGAGCCTCTTTGTTTATTTCTTTAGTTTTTCCAAAGCTTCAAAGCTTTCCCTTAGGAGACAAATTCATTGTTGCACACCAATTCCCAACTTTGATTTTTGCTCTCCATAGCATGCTTATGCTCTTTGCAAGACTTGTGAGCCTTTTGCTTTCATAGTATAGTTGCTAAGCTTTCAAAAGATTCAATAGCATTTTTACACTCACAAATTGCTTTCAAAAAAGCCAAGCCATAGTGCTTCAAAAGATTCAATAGCTCAATTAAATCATCATAGCTTCAATGACTCATTCATCCAATCAATTGCTACTTCATCCCTGTTGCCAAGAGGAGTTCCCCGCTGCTGCAGAGGAAAGGAGGTTGCCATATAAAGGACTTTTGAGGATACACTAGACTCATGCACCAAGGAAAATCTACGTTTTTCATGCTTTCATAGTTAATTAAATCACACTTTTTCTCTTAGAGAAGTAATCTTTGCATTGATATTTCCTTGAGAGGACTTGTTTAATTTAATTAGATTAGCATTTTTTAGATTAAATTTATTGCAATTCATAGATTACATTTTATTCAAGCAATTTCAATTTCTAGATTAGATTCGAAAATCGTTCCACAAAATACCAAAAACATAGGGTTAACTACATTTGAAAAACTCATATCAATTGCAAATTCATATTTCCATTTTTAGCTAATTAGATCACTTTTATTATTCAATTTGAAAAAGGAACCAAAAGTGTTTTGCATTCATATTAGTTGTAGGCATGAGCTTTCCACAGTCCATAGAAAATAAGAAAATTTGCTTTTGGATTCCACTGTGTGTGTTTCTTTGTCTCAATGTTTCGGATCACACTTAGTGATCCATCATCAGGCGGAGGATACAAATAATGGATCATTGAGTGTGATCCGAAACGTTGAGACAAAGAAACACACACAATGGAATCCAAAATCAATTTTTCTTATTTCATATTAGTTGCATTCATACAACAACACAAAAATATTAGGAAACTTAGAAAACAAAACCCTCGATCCCATCATGAGGTACATTTCAAATTAAACAAGGTCAAACCCTTAACTCCACCACAAGGTATATTTCACATTCAACTTTCAAACAAAAGCAAAAAGAAACCTTTGACCTCAAGTCAAAATCAACTCAAGTCAGCAACAGTCAAACTAGGTCAACAAACTCTCTCCCAAGCATTTGATGTGCCCAAGGATTAGAGGAGATTGGATCAAGGCTATTCTCAAAGAGATAGATGAAAT
Organism: Cunninghamia lanceolata; assembly: GCA_027924645.1. NCBI lineage: Eukaryota > Viridiplantae > Streptophyta > Pinopsida > Cupressales > Cupressaceae > Cunninghamia > Cunninghamia lanceolata. Next base: position 542,725 of record BSBN01001750.1, read on the forward strand.
CTACCCAAGACCACAACACACACAACAAATAATAGAAGAGCAAGAACAAGCTCTTAGGATCATCCAACAAAGAGACAACATACGACAACACATTCAAGCAAACGAAGATAGGTTACAATGCTCTAGAATCATCAATGAGCAAAACAGTCTACCCACTAGGCATTAGAACTTGTGAAATCTAAATAGAAGACATAGGACTAGTGACCCTTTGGGTCTTACAATAATCTCAACTACAATAGTCCTTGAACAATCTCATCAAATATCAATCTGTACTAGGCCCACATATCAGCCAACCGCTCTTCACAAAGTTCTACTTGCCCACGAATAGAATTGTCCCTCGGTCTCACCTCCACTCGACTGGCTTTTGCCACAAGAGTGAGAGTGACTTGGAGGTCACTTGTAGCAAGGAGAGGGTTCATGTGTGATATCAAGGATGATTGATTCACACTGAGCTTGAGTCACATTTTAGAGCATACACATACAATAAAGATTAATTTTGTTATTTTCTATTTCATCAAGTTTCATTGTATGTGTTTGTGTATTTGGCTGCATGGTTGGATAATCCTTGATTAGATCCTTTGGCCATGATTGCATTAGTTTGGGGTCCTTCAGACCCATGAGGTATCACCTAAGTAATACCTTAGGGTTTCCCAAGCAAAAAGGTGTTTCTTGGGGTGATATCTTTCTTAGAGATCATTCTGCAACTTTTAGAAGCATAATTTCTTTTAATACACTCAAAATGAGGTACCATTTTTTTGAAATTACACAATTTTGTTAAGGAATCCAAATCATAAATCAATTCATCTCCACTAGGTAATACCATGGTGATACCTTGTCCTTGTCCTTCTGAAGGTCTTTACAAGATACTTCATGCCTTTCTTCTCCATGAAGGTCTCACTAAGGTGATAGCTACTCATCTCCAACTCCTTAGAGGTATCACTTTGACGATAATTTTAGAAGTTTGATAAAATAACTAAGGAATCCCAAACAATAATGGTAGATCAAGTTTAAACTAAGTTCTAACCTGAACCCACTTTGCCAAAACCAAATTTCCTCTAACCATTTTGTAACCTTCTTTACAAAATACAACATGCATTCCCAAATCATTTATCTTGCTTACATATAACAATTTTTTCACCAAACCTAGGATGTGAAAAACACTAGAGAGAGCCTTGACTCTTTCATCTATAAATGTGAGCTTGGCCTTTCCATAACAATACTTTTATGAGATGTATTGTCTCCCATAAAAACTTCACATCCATAATACTTATCATATTCAGAAAGCGACTCCCTATGATGAGTCATATCAACCATGCTTCTTCACATGTATGCATAACAAAAGATGTAAGAAACACATCTCCTTTGGATTCTTCATGAGATGATTTTTTGAGAGTTAGCTCTAGACTCAATTTTCTTTTTCTTTTCTATATAGTTCTTTTGGATACGACCAATTTTTCCGCAACTCCAACACCTAACTTCAATTTTCTCAGAGTCATACCAACTAGGATCAAGAGCTAACTAGGCTCTGATACCAAATGAAGAGAATGATGATCACAATCCCACTTAATATTCACATAAGGGTTACTACAAAGTTAAAAAATCTAAAACTATTTAGCAAAGAAATAACAAATTACATTATAGGATTTAACTTGGGAAACCCTTACGAGAAAAAGCTAAACAACATTAGCAATATTCTTATTGCATTTGTAGTAAGAATATTATAATACAATAATAATCAAGCTTGTGCTATTGAAGAGATTTTCAACATTAAGAAACTTTAGGTAGCAACACAACCACTAACTTTCTTGAGCAATCCTGGTAGCAATTAACAATTCCAAAATTTATCATGTCTTATATGACTCTAAACCCAACATTAGATTTATAGCCAAAATCCAATAATTACTCATGCAACTTGAGCACCTCAATTCATGCAATAAAGTAAGATAAACAAAGCCACCTTTCAAGAATAACATACTTTAAAAGCAAACTTGCAATACAAGCATTCTCAACTCCCACAAAACTAGGAATTTTTAATCATTAGATAATTCCAATAATTATCTAGAGAAGTGAGCCTACTTTAGCTATTCTAAGTCTGAGTTATAATGTTTACAAGGCTAGCAAATTGTATAGCACACACCTAAGCTAACAAAACAAATCATTAATCAAACTCTTATGCTCTTCAATATCATTTTTTTCTAGGTGGTTTATTTGGACATATATGAACTGCATGATTTTTGAAAATAAAGCCACTCTGAAAAATGAGTTGCTATACAAGATCTAATATGCCATTATGGAAAATGCCAAAACTCATTTCAAAAGGAACCGAAACTTGAATGTGTTCTCTAGAACTAAATTGTATATCCACCTCTCTTTTTTAGTGGGACTTCAAAGTCAAATGAAGGTATTGTTGCTACTAGAGCTCTATGGTTACGACTACACTCTAAGATATTAAAATTCAACATGAATTTAGGATAGGCTTCAAATAATGTTATTGAATTGATGGGATGTAAGTTTGGACATCTTCTAGTAACTAAGGGAAAGTTCAAAAAACTTATAGTATACGGTGACTCCAAGTTGATAATCCAATGCTTATCTAACAACTAGGTGGTTAGATCTATCCAACTTCAACTCTTGCTAAATAAAGTTACTAAGATGTTGCAAAAATTTTATCTAATCAATTGACAACATATTCCAAAATGTTGAACCATCTTGTTGATAAAAAGGCCAATGAAGGTATTATGTTGTATCCACTTTCATCTTGCATACTAAAGTTTAGAAATAGAAGTGGCGAGACCCCTCATGACGAATTCCTTTATCAACTCACTAATAGTGTTGGAACAATATAAGGACAAGATTATTTATGTGATGAACAAGCACAATATAGAACATCATCTTCCACCTAATGTGAAAGGTTCATTATTTTGATCTAAAGTTGTCCTTTCCTTCAAATTTACCTATTCTCTCTCTTTATACTATACTCTTTAATTGAAAAACACCTTTACTTTTATTTCAAAAACAAAGAGATGACCATCTTAAAGGGAGATCAAGTCACTTTTTTCCCTTCTTATTTATAAAGCTTTAAGAAGCAACAACAACAAACTTAAGGGGTAATGAGGGACTAAGTTTGATGGCCCTATGGCTATATTTAGTAATAAACAATCAATTGCCAAATTTTAGCGATTAGAAATATTCTTAGAATATTCAAGAAAATCATTTTAAAGGAGAAGCCCTCTTAGATGACAGCCATGACGTGCTGGTCCCAATGGTAAATCTAAAAGTGATGAACTCACAAGTTCTATTTTGACATGTATACAGTAAAACCCACCAAACAGTGATATATACACAGGGGAATTCGATTGGAGTCCAAAATAAGAAAAACAGAAAAAATGTAAAAATCAAAGCAAAAAGGAGGAATTTGATGGGTTTTTCTGACTACTGGACGGTCGGATGCTTTTCGTGCTGCAGAGGCCTCAAAATGGGCGACTTCCTGACAGATTCCAGAGGCCTTCGAAGCCCAGTTTTCTCCAGATGTTTTTCACTTTGAAGGGATTTCTGTGGCTGCCATGGATTGGAGATTCAAATGCCGTTCAGAACGAGTGCTTTTTCGGGAGTTTTGGTGGCTGAGTTGATCCGGAAGAGGAAAATTAGGGCTATTAGGGTTTGAAAGGTTGGGTAAGGCGGGGATTTTCAGGCCTGCAGGTGGAGTTCATTTGTGGGTGTGATTTGGAGGTGACGAGGGTTTATTTTTTTCATCCTGGTTTTGAGTTTTGTTGGAAGCTGGATTGGAGGTATGTAGTTTGATCAGTATTTTGATTTTCTTTTACTTTTACTTTGAAAGGGGTTTGAGAAATGTTGAGTGGTAGTGATCAAAAGGCTTGAAACGTAGAATTTTTTATATAGTTTTGTTTTTATGTGGTAAATCACCTCCCCCACTCATCCCTTTTGTTTTGGAATAAGCTTTGGATTCTTATCTGTATAAGGAACTCTAAATCTTGATGATTAGTTAAAAAGTATGGCCCGACATGTTGACAATTCAAATTTGTTCACGCAGTTGTTTCTAGGGGTCTTTTATTTTGAACCTCGGGCTTAGCTGCTATGATTGAGGTGTATCTCTTCTATCAAATTCCTCTAGGACTTGCAATTGGCCTCTTCTGCGGTAGGGTTCCACCTAGAAGTTTACAGACAGTCTTAATCCAATTTCAGCACCTTAACTCTTTCTGGGCCTTCTTGGGCAGGGTACCTTGCACTCATCAAGTTGGATGTGGCATTTTACCGAATTGTAACACCTAAACTTGCAATTAGCGTTTTTAATTGCAATTCAACATGTCCGTTGCGGTACATTTTACCTAATTTCAACACCTTGACTTGCAGTTTGTATCTTTCATTGCAATTCGGAAATGCCCGTTGGGGTACATTTCCCTGAGCAAGGTGGATGTGATATTTTACTCATTTTCAACACCCTAACTTGCACTTGGCCTTGGTCACTCAGAACTTTCAATTGGCTTCATTCTATGCGGTTCGATGCATCCAGTAAATTTGTGTCGTATTTTAGCTGATTTCAACACCTTATATGTCTCCTGGTGTAATGTACCCTTTCCATTAATTCATCCTGCAGCATCCCATAAGCCCATTCCTTTAATTTTCCCGATGGGTTGGATGAAAAAGTCTCTTTAAAAGGGGCGTTACAGTTTGGGAAAATTAGTAATAACAAATAAATAATATTTAATGGCATTTTCTGTTTAATTTCGTCAGTTTCTGAGAGTGCATTATGGGAGTTACAAATTAACTTTTCAAAGAGTGCAGTTATGCTGTCAGAGAGGGAGTGCTGAGCTATGGTGGCATGTTGACTTGAATAGCATTTGCTATTGTGTGAATGCAGTCAGATTATGGGTGTGCTGGGATTTGGGGTCTCCTTTGTGCCATAAAATGAGGTGTTTGGCTGTTAGAAGGCTGTCCCGTTTTGCTGTTATATTTCTGCAGTAGTGTTCTGTAGCTGATTTGAGGACGAAATCCCTTGAATCTCAAAAACCAGAGGACGAAATCCCTTTGGCTCCCTATGGCAGTCTCATCCAGGGGCTGCAATCGTGTGAAGATATTCTCTTTCTTCATTTTTGGGAGTGTTTGGTGGTCTGTCACAACTGTACACAGTACACAGTCAATCAGTTTTGGATAGTTGTTTGCAGGTCATCATATTTGTTGCAGGTTTGGCGTGGTAGCGTGCTGGTATTTATCTGTGTAATCCAGTTTTATGTTGTCAATGAAATACAGTATTTCAGTGTGGTGTGTTGTTTATAAATTCAGGTGTAGTAAGTTAGTTATACAATTTTTTTGTAAAGGATATTACATGTGGGCTGTTTTTAATTTGGTAAATCTCCTTTTTATTGGCTAACTTCAGCTTGTCACAGAGTTGTCTATTTAAGGTGTTCCATATCTTGATGATGGCTAAGAAGTATGACCTGAAATGTGGATAATTTATTATTTTTTACGCAGTTATTTTCAGGAGTATTTTCTTTTTGACCTTTGGCTTAGCTGCCATGACCAAGGGGTATCTCTTCCATCAAATTCAACCAGTATTTGCAATTAAACTCTTTTGTTGGGGCCGGGCTGGGCTATGTTTGAAGCAAGCAAATTGAATGCAATATCTTACTCAATTTCAATACCTTAACTTGCACTTGGCTTCATCTGTCGGGATATGTAACACCCAGCAAGGTGGATGATGGATTTTACTGTTTTCAATATTTTAACTTGCACTTGGCTTTATCTTGGGCTACGTAGACCCAGCAAGATGATGCTGTATTTTACTAATTTCAACATCTTAACTTTCACTTGACTTCATCTGTTGGGCTACATAGCACCCAGCAAGATGGATGCTGTATTTTACTAATTTTGACATCTTGCACTTAGCTTGTTCACAAGGGACATGCAATTGGCGTCGTTCGTTGGGGAGTGTTGCATTCCCAAGTTGGCTGCTGTGTATCGCTCTATTTCATAACCTTGATGCTCACTTGGTTTCATTCCTGTGGGACTTGCAGTTGGTCTCATCTGTTGGGTTATGATACACCCTGCAAACTTGGATGTTTGCACACAGGACTTGCAATCAGCTTCATGCGTTGGGAATGCTGCATTCCCATGTTAGATGCCGTGTATCGCCCTATTTAATTGCCTTGACACTAACTCAGCCTTGTTCATGTGAGAATTGCAGTTGGTCTCATCTGTTGGGATATGCTGCACCTTACAAGTTGGCTGTGGTATTTTACTCAATTTCAGCACATTAATGCTAACTTGTCTATGTTCATGTGTTTTATGTACCTAGGGATATGATATTATAATGTATTTAGGTGGATGGAGATGCCAACATGTGGCACACATCCCTTAAGTTAGTTATATTTGGTCATGTGGACAACTTGTGTAATTCATTATATTAGATGATGAGTAGGCCTTCATTGGGATTACCTATTGGGGCTCATCTCATTTGATTAACTATAACAAATTTCAACACTTTTGTCATGTCTCGTGGGCTTTGAATGTGGGGTTCAATTAATTGAAAACCAGAGAGCACGAACATTGCTAGAGAAAATAGAGCACAAACATATTGATAGGAATATGAACAAACAATAAGAACATTATTATTGATTTGGGATTAGCTCCTTGCATTTACATCGACTCCAAAGGCTTTTATAAAGCCCCAACTTTTGCTGTAAACCATGGCTGCCTATCAACCACTTTACCTAAAAATACTAATAACTACTAACCTACTAACACTTATTCACCTAACATAACACTAACATTTTTTCAATTATTTACCTATCTACCATTTAGTACTAACATGCTAATATAGAGGGTTTGAAAATACCGCTCCCACTCCCACCTACTTTTGGAACCTTGTCTCTGTGCGCAAAAGGTGATTTCCCACCCCCTCATTGCGGCACTAGGTCGCTATGCGACTTTTGTGGGGGTTCTTTGACTCCCACATTGCCTATGGTGGAGGTTCTAGGACCTGTGATGGTGTCCTTGTGAGTGCGGTTGTTGCCGAGGGAGGCGTCAGTGATTTGGCCCCTGCTTAAGATGGGTTTCTTGGCTTCGTTGTCGGTGGTGCTCTCGATTCGGATGCTAGTGGGGGTGGTGCAAATGTTTTGGGTATAGGTCTATCCTACACAAACATTGCAAGGATGGGGAATCCTTCTCCTCGCCCTTCTTTAGTTGCCAAAGCTCGACCACTGGCTTGTTCTCAAACCTCCCCAGTTATGGTTTGTGGATAGGAAGTGCTGGATAATGAAATTTTTATGCTCATTGTGGCTTGATTGGAAGGTTTAACAAGCTATGGCCTTATCTTTTGGAATTGCATAGGTGGTTAATGGAGGGCTATATTGAGCTATTTTCTTGTGCTAAGGGGTTTTTTTTATTGTGAGCTTTCAATTTGTTGAAGACAGGGAGGTGGTGTTGGAGGGTAGGCTTTAGATGTGAGGTGAGCATTTCCTCTATTTCAAGTTGTGGTTTCCCTCTTTCAACTCTCTCACAAAATCGTTAAATATTATGCCAATTTGGGTTAGATTGCCTAATCTCCCCCATCAATTTTGGGAAGACTCCTACTTTGAGGGTATTGGCAATGCAATTGGCTGATTTCTGAAGGTGGATTCATTCATGACTAACATTAGCTACTCTACCTTTGATTGTCTCCTGGTGGACGTTGACACCTCCAAGGCTCTTCTTGGGGATACTGTCCTTATGGTGGAGGATACGTTGTGGACTCAACTACTTGATTATGAGGGTATCCCCTTTCATTGCAGATGTGGCTTCGCTACTAGACATCTCGCCTCTGATTGTTCTCATTCATGTCGTAGGAATATTGGCTTGGCTACGTGGTGGCAGAATGTCCTCAAACATTTGACTGTTGATGATGAGGTTAATGAGCCTTCTAGTCTCGTGGCGACGATTTCTTGTGGCTCTGGTGGCTCCTCTTGAGGTGGCTCCCCTTGGGACTGGTGCGGCTTTGGTTCTATCCTCGAACCTTGCTAGGGATTCTCCTTTAGACCAGGTTCAGACAGCTGCTTCGAGAGATCCCTTTGCCCTCTTGATAGATAGTGGGGGGGCCCTTGCTTAGTCTCTGCATTCGAATTCTGTGCAGCTTGTGACATCTTCAAATAGACTTTCTTCCTCATCGAGGGAGGTGACTCGAGTTGAGGCGACAACAAAGGAGTCCCCTCGTCTTCCTCAATGGTCTAAAGATTTTGACAATGGCGTGTCTTGGATGATAGTCCGTCTTCCTAAATCAGTTTCGAATTCCCATACCTGGTCTAAGGGTGTGAGGATAGCTAGGTCAGGGTCAGGCGTTGTGTAGGACGTCAACCTCTGATTGTTGTACTGTTGAGGTAGTTTGCCTGCAACTGTTTTGTGGAATGGTTTGTTTAGCGGCTGTCGCTCTGTCTTTGTTTTAGTCCCGGTTCTTGTTGGTTTGGGTTGTTTTGTTGGTTCCATATCTCTTGTAACCTATTCCTCTCACCTTTTGGCTATTTCATTGTAAAAGGGTTTGGGCCCTTCAAAAACCCATTTTTACCTATATCAAAAACATACTAATATAGATGTAATATTTCCAACATTCCCTCTTATTATATCATTCCAAACAAAGGTAGGAACATTGGTATTGGACAAACACCCAATAGCCCAAATAAACACCCAATGAACTAGGACAACACACAGTTCACTGAGTACTTCAAAGTTCATGAGTATGCACGATATCCATAAACATGCCATCAATGACACACTAGGGAACAGATCCCATTTACAACACTAGGGAACAAATCCCTCCACAAATGCACAATAGGAACAGATATCTCCATGGCTCTCTAGCCCCAACCACAAAAAGGGAAATAGCATGAATATCTGATGCCTCTCAAGCAGCATTCCCAATCTTTGAGCGAGAAGTTAACTCAAGATGGGAAAGATTCCTCCATCCTCCTGGTGAGTCCTCCAGCCTCCTCTATTACCCCACTAAATTTTATTTTCCAAAAGCACCATGACAGTCTCGGAAAGTCTGATCAATGCAATACATGCATGAAAATGCCTTGAGAGCACAAGCAACGAATGCAGTGCATATATGTAAGTGCTCATGTGCAAAATATGGGGTGTCAGTTTCAAATGATAATGCACCCATTTACAATTTAACCCATGTATAAAAGGAATTTTTCTTCAAATGCACTATTTGTTCTTAGCAAAAGAATAGACGGGAGAATTGAACTCTTGATCTCTCATTGTTATTCAAAACATTTTTGCCAATTGCCCTATGCACATTATTGATTGCTAAAATGATTTAACTTTCTTTTGAATGCTGTTGTATGCTACTCTAAAAACAAAAGAAATATAGCTTTTCCAGTGTGTTCCTCACTTAAAAGAAGTCTGAAGGTGCATCTGACAAACCTCATTTGTTTTGTTGAAAAACATGGCATGGTTAGGGTTTTAGAATATGGACTGAGGGCGCTAGGATAATACTGAAATTGAATTTGTATACAATCAACATGACTAAGCATTGTCCATTGTATTTGTCTAGCAGATCTATGTGCAAGGAAAGAAACACATTAGCAAATATTTTAAGCAGGAAATTCTTTCTCCTATTTGCCTTTCTCAAGCAAATCACACCTTACAAAACATTCAACATTCTGGCTGGGAAAAAAATACCTACTCTAGTAATATAATTTTCAGTTCTAATTTTGTGTTGAATGAAAAACGCATGGACTTTGTTGATGACACCATTTGTTGCTCGACTTTAATTATGGAGCAGTAAAGAAGTTGAAGCTCATACTATAAACTATTAGAATAATATCTTTCTATTTATGTTATTAATGGTCATCCAATAGTTTCTAACTTCGTCTTGTGTTAACGATTGTTTCTTTTTAGAAACATCGTCCTTGTAATTCTATTTAAGGAGCCTTCGTCTCCTCTGTATAATGAACAACATTGATTTTTTAACATGGTATCAGAGCCTAGGCATGCGATTTTTTGGCGCCTTGATTAAATCTGTACAGTGCTTCGAAGGGTTTGCTTAGTTCGCAATTTTCTATTTATACCTCTGAAAATCGAGGGTTTCTGAAAATCGAGTGGCGCGTTCTGTATCTGCTGGTGCTATTCTTTTTGAGGATTCGCGTGCTTTTCTCCTTATTCGCGACCTGTTCTAAGTCAAAATTCGTGGGCATTTTTAGTCGAAAATCGTGCTAATCTATGACGTGTTTCCTGGCCGCGTCCTTTCTTTGTAGTTAGACGTGATTTTTTGCTCTCTTTGGCCGCGTTTGGTTTCTTTGGCCGCAATTTATTTTCAATCCTCCTTCTGGTGCGATTAATATTCATTTTTAGGTATTTTTTTTAGGCGTTTCTTTTTGCAACAACGCGATTTGGGTCGAGTTTTTTTTGGCGCGATCCTCCTTCTTTCAGCACCTTGTTCATGTTCATTCACCTGCGACGCTCTGTTTGTTCCTCTGCGACGCTCGCGACAAGAGAATCTGCAGAATCTGCAGATGTTAGCCCTGTTTTTTGGCGTTGTTGCTTAGGAAAAATCGTGGCGGCTTCTTCTCTGTAAATCCCGCACGATTTTCAGTTCTTTTCCTACAACAAACGACACCATTTTCTGTGACCCTTGCCTCTGCTTACGAGCTAGGGTTTTGTAAATCGATGTTTCTGGGTTTTCATAATTTTTCTTTAAAAATTATTTCTGGGTTTTAATAATTTTGTCCTCAAAAATTATTTGGTGGGTTTTCTGACTTTTTGCCTGAAAAAATCATGGGAGGGTTTATAATTTTTTCCTCAAAAATTAAGGATCTGCTTCTATATGCCTTAGTCAGGTTTTTTGCAGTTTGGGAGGGCTCTCTGGTTTCTGGAAAGGTTTTACCGTTTTTTCCTTAAAAACGATGATTTGTATTCTGATCCGTGTCTCGGGTTTCGTGTCCGGTTTTGATCGATTTTTAAGGTCCTTAAAAATTGTGTCCGGTTTTGATCGATTTTTATCCTCAAAAATCGTGTTTGGTTTATACCATGTGTAAGCATCCTGGGTTTGGCGTTTTTTTCCTCAAAAATCGTACTTTGTTGCAGTCTGTTTTGGTTGCACCTGGGGTTGCTGGGGCAAACATCTGCACAGCTGACTTCTTGTAGTTTGTTTTGGAGTGTCATGCTCATCTGCAAAAGTTTGGAGGGTTTGTCGATTTTTCCTTAAAATCGTGGCAGCTGTTCTCGGTGTGTCTCTGGTTACAAGGAGGGACAATTCTCCAACATCAGGTTGGACGGTGGTGGTTGTTTTTGGTTTTTTCCAGAAGTTCTGCAGTTTCTGGGATGGTTGGTGGCAGATTCATCTCAAGTGGTAGAGTCAGTGGCAGGCTCTTGTCTTTTGTTGCAGAAGCGTTCTGAGAAGAAGAAGGCAGCCTTCTCTGTTATCTCTTTGGGTAGTTAGAATGATGACCATTAAGGGAGGGTATTAGAATAGTATCTTTCTATTTATGTTATTAATGGTCATTCAGTAGTTTCTAACTTTGTCTTGTGTTAACGATTGTTTCTTTTTAGAAACATCGTCCTTGTAATTCTATTTAAGGAGCCTTCGCCTCCTCTGTATAATGAACAACATCGATTTTGTAACATAAACATATCAACATGCCTCATGACAGCGAATAAAATTCGCTGGACATGCAAATTGGATGTGCTACGGATTTTGGGATTCAAAGCAGGCTATTTACTCATGAATTATCCTGTCTTACAATCAACTAGAAGTTAACCGCGTTTTAATGGGAAAGCATGAAAGGAAGAATGGAGAGTAAACTTGTGCCATTGACCAAAAAATGGGTTAACTTTTGTGAGAAGAATCCGATTGAAAAGAGCTGTTCTACAAAATTTTTAATTGCACCAAACTTCATCATGCCATTGCCAAACTTCAACAAATCACTGGGACAGGATTGATCAATGCTCTGATACCAAATTGAAGACTGGAGAGCATGAACATTGCAGAGAAAATGGAGCACTCACATATTGACAGGAATATGAACAAACAATAAGAACAGTATTATTCATTCGGGATTAACTCCTTACATTTACATTGAATCTAAAGGCTTTTACAAAGCCCTGACTTTTTCGGTAAACCATAACTATCTATCAACCACTTTACCTGACAATACTAGCAATTACTAACCTATTAACACTTATTCACTAACATACATAACACCAACATTTATAATAAGAGATATAATATTTCCATGGTCCATGATAGTGAGAGAGAGTGCTTCTGGATTTAACCGTGTTTTGTTATTTTGTCATCAATGTTTTGGGTCACACTCCGTGATCCATCATTAGGACTGAACATTGATGACAAAAAAACATCAGAGTTAAATCCAGAAGCACTCTCTCTCACTATTATTTATTTAATTATTTACTAATCTAACATTCAATACAAACATACTAATATAGATGTAATATTTCCAACACAATTATCAATGCCTCGATATTTTACCACTTGAGCTTATCCTAGTTGACAATTTAAAAAAAAAAATAAAACACTTTTATCATGTCTCCTGGTATTTGAACTGGGCTTCTGTTATGAAAGTTTTGATATATTTACTATCTTAGCTCATTCTGTAAGTCCCGTTCTAGAATTTCCTTATTTTTCCTTTAAATAAATAACTCTAACTCACAGTAATAGTTGGATAGTTAATTTTAAATATTAATTTATTCAAAATATTGTAATTTTGATTATAAAAGTCAGATTTAAAGCTTATGATGTATATCTGAAAATATAAAACTTATCCTTAGCCTCTGCTGTAATTCTTCTCTCAATTTGCAGAGATTTCTATTTGTATGAATGTCTTTGAAATGTTTCTAATTTCTGCCCAAGTTAGGGGTTTTCGTCCTCAGATTTCTGAATCCTTAGTTTGTATTACACAAGGAAAAATAAATACTATGTCTTCTCCATGATATGATGGTTACTTCTCCTTGTTTGGTTTCTCTTATATATCTTTTTCCTTCAACAGTCATGTTTATTCACATGCCTCTTGATTGGTAAACTTTAATTATAATTTTAGTTTATTATTACTTAATCTTTCCTTAACGAAATTGCAGGCATACAGGTAGCAACAAATATACATGAATCGCAGCTATCAATCTGTCCTAAAGACATAATATGCAATAATTGCATATCGAATATGAATCCCTGTTACGAATGGTAGATATCTAATATGCATATCAAATATAAATAGCTGATATTAATTGCATAAATAGCTGATATGAATCACAGCTGTCTAATACACCTGAATCGCAGATCTCAACCATGAACAACATACAAGGATAGTATTGACCAGCTATAGCTCTGAACTGTCACGAATTATGCCCAGAAATAATCCACTATACTCAATGTTGCCTGGCCTGCAAATCCCTACCAATCAACCTGCTATTTCCAGATATTGGTGCTTATACTAGCCACCTATTATGTCAATAACTGCACTGTGAGAGCCGCCCCAGACTATTCAAATATGGCACTATAGAATCAACACAGTTATAGCTATTAAAACCGCTCAGAATAATTCAATAGTGGCGCGTTTAATCTCATGTGATCTCTCTATGATCCTTAGTCCACTCTTTGGCAGATTTAAGCCCTTTAGCAGCGGCTTTATTTTTTAAAGGGGACGTTACACATTCTATTTGACAAAATTATACCCAATTTCAACACATTTATTATGTCTCCTAGGAGTTGAACATAGGGCTCCTATATGAAAGTATCGACACTTGAACTAATATCTTTCAATGAATTAGAATTCCTATATATTTATTGAATTGTTTTTCCTATAATTCTTTATAGGTGGAGAGATTTGAATGGTGTCTGTTCCGTTGATTAGAAAATAGGGTATGAGAAATGTTGCAGTCCTTTAGAGTTTGAGAGGATGAGATGAGATGAAGTAATCTTTCACATCCTTAGGCTATTAAAATAAAATTAGTTAGTTTATATTAATGGTCATCTTTTGTAATATATTTAGGTTGTTTCTATTCTGCTCTTTAGATTAGCTTTAATCTAATTTAGAAACATCTGTATTTTGTATTTTAGAAACATCTGTTTGTAAGTCTATTTAAGAGCATTGCTCTTTTGTAAATAATATTATCATTCTGTTTTATTTCATTACATGGTATTAGAGCAGGAAACGATTTTTCCCTGTGCTCTTTGTATTCCGTACGATGTACGGATTGTACAGCATTGTACGGACGGTCGTACCTGTTTGATTTATGCGGTAGCGATTTCCATTGGTTCAGGATCAGTTTCTATGTTTGGTGGTCGCGAATCTCTCTAAAGGCTGCGATTTTCGTTTTTGCAGGCATTTTAATCGTCAGTTCTGGTTTCTAAAGGCCGTTGGGTTAGGGTTTTTGGTTGCGACATACTTGAAGGGGCCGCGTTTTGCTGAAATTGCGATTTCGTTTTCATCTGAGTCGCGTTTTTCTGAGTCAAGATTTCCTGTTCGAAACCCTAGTGTTTCTCCGTGCCAGGTCGTGAGTTTGTTTCCTCTGCGGACCTCCTGCAAAAGTTGGTGATTTTCTTAAACTTCCCAGTCGCAATTTTCAGTTTCTAAGGTTGTTTGTTTTTGGAGATCATAACTTGCTCTTTGGAGGCGTTTTTTTGGTTGCCATTTGACGGTTTCTGCATGGTCATCATGTTTTTTTTCTAGCGGCGGTCATTTCCTTTTTTTTCTGGTGGCTTCTGTTTAAATCTTTGGCAGTTTGAAATCATTCATGATTTTGTTTTCAAAACCAGTCTGAGCGGCTTGTATGCCCAACACTCATGGTTAGCAACCCGTGTTTTGGCTTACTATGTCTTTGATCGTGGTTTAGTCATCTGCTAGAAATCTGTTTAGCCGATTTGTGGGTATTTTGTTACGTTGGGATTTGTGCCTCAAAACCCATGCTAGGGTTTTGTTCTTTGTCTGTGTTGTCAATCTGTCTTGGTTTTTGTGCCATCAACTTGTACTCCATTTTTTCGTGACTCAAAAGACGTGAAAGATGGCGTCCTGGTCCAACATCATGTTGGAAGGCAGTCAGAAGTTCAACAACCGCAATTACAACACCTGGAAGTAGCGCATGATGACAATCTTCGAGTATCGGTGCCTTGACCAACTTGTTCTGGGCAAATCTACACGCCCTCTAGTGGCGGGTAAAGATCAGGATAAATTCGATGAGCAGAATCGAGAAGCAGTAATGCTTATCAAATTATCGGTCATCGATGATCAGTTGCCCTAGGTTTCGTCCGGCAAAATAGCGAAAGAAATCTGGGATTCATTGAAAGACCTTCATGAAACGTTTGACAAGAGCCGAGCGTTCTTTTTGAAGAACATGTTTTCCATCATGATGGATGAGAAGACAACTCAACAAGAGCACTTGACAAAAATCAAGGACATCCGTGATCAGCTCGATGCGATTGGTCAGAAGATGGAGGAGGACATGGTAGTCATCACCCTGAAAAGTCTACCAAAGTCCTATGAGCACTTTATCGAAACGCTCAACATTACTTCAACTAATGTTGACTTGAAGTTTCTAGAGTTGTGCAACACCCTTTTGCAGCAAGATCGGTGGAAACATCAGTTTGGAAGTGTTGCTAGTTCGTCCTCCACGGAGCAGGGATTTACTGCCAAGTCCTTTCAGCAAAATAAGGGCAACAATCAGCCCTCTCAACAATCCAGTCAGGGTCAATCTCAGGCCCTTCGAAGAAAAAAAAACATTCAGTGCAATTACTGCCATAAGTATGGCCATATGAAGAAGGATTGTTGGAAATGCTTGGCTTCTGCACAGTCCAAGCAAGGAGAGTCCACACCATTGGCCCATGTTGCAGAGCACACTGAGCAGAAGGAGTCTGCTTTCTACGCCTTTATGGCCATGACACCAGCAGATCTTGTCAAATCTTTTGCTTGGTATATTGATTCAGGTGCATCTTGGCATCGTGGACCAGACTGCAAATCTTCTCACCAAGTCTCTGAGCCCAGATAAGTTTGTCAGATTTAGGGGGCACCTTGGTGTAGTTAATAGATTGACCATTAAGGGAGGGTATTAAAATAAAATTAGTTAGTTTATATTAATGGTCATCTTTTGTAACATATTTAGCTTGTTTCTATTCTGCTCTTTAGATTAGCTTTAATCTAATTTAGAAACATCTGTATTTTGTATTTTAGAAACATCTGTTTGTAAGTCTATTTAAGAGCATTGCTCTTTTGTAAATAATATATCATTCTGTTTTATTTCATTACATAGGCCAAAATGAAATCTAGCACCTATCATGTACTTGTCTAGAAGATTTTTTCAATGTGTCTAGTTTTAGAATTCAATTCTCCAAGCTGTTTTATTGTATGACTTAGATTTCATATACATGGTTATGACCACAAATATTTGCATAATTTGAACCATTTAGTGGATTAGATGACTAGTGAGTGGGTTAAACATTTAGGGGAATAGGTGAAGGGTTAAATACCTCTCCATGTAGGTGAGTTGGCAAGGCTTGATATATTCTCAGCTTGGTCATTGAATTCTTTAAAATTTGAGGCTTGGTTGTTTGCATGGAAGACACTTGTTTCGACCACTTGAAGTCTAGAATACAGTTCAACAGACATAAAGTCAAATTTTGAAACAGATGGATTACAAAATTTGCAGGTGAGAGTTAGACCGTGACATTAAAAGCTGCCTTTACCTTTTACCTTTTATAGCTGGCAAATTAAAATGAAATGTTACACATACGATACATGGATTTTGAAGTTGACTGCATCTTTATTTGGTAACATTTTGGTGACTCCACCGTATACACGGTGGTGGCCATTGGGACTTGGACATTGTTTGCTTCATTTCATCTGGGTGATCCATCCCTCTACTTCTGTACTAATTTTATCTTTACTCTTCTTCTTAGTCTGCTGAGATGAGCTGAGGTTCTTTTCCCTTATAGCATTGTTTAATTGTCTCTCTATGT
This sequence comes from Cunninghamia lanceolata, assembly GCA_027924645.1. Lineage (NCBI taxonomy): Eukaryota > Viridiplantae > Streptophyta > Pinopsida > Cupressales > Cupressaceae > Cunninghamia > Cunninghamia lanceolata. The sequence continues at coordinate 559,679 of BSBN01001750.1, forward strand.
GATATATTTGAATTTTATTTCATGTGAATAAATATTGAGGGTGCCCTTGTTGAGTAATCACGCCAAGAGACATAACTACAGTGGCATCAGGGGGAGAAACATTTGATGTCGTGACTGAAAAAAAAACTATTTAGAGCTAACATTTATTTTTTAAATATAAAGACATCAAAATTTTAAAATATATATTAATACGAAACTATTAAAAAGTAACATATAAGTATATAATATTTACTACATTTTTCAGAGTAAAAATAAAACAAAAGAATTACCAAAATAATAAGTGGTGGCTTTTCCAAAAGTAAAATTAAAAGTTACATACAAAAGTAAAACAAGTGTATTACCAAAAAATAGCTTTTCAAATAAAAATAAAGTAAATAAATGTATATAAAATAAAATAATTCTTAAATAAAAAGAAAAATTTATGTGTCCATGTATGTGTGCAGTAAATAAAATAAAATAATTATAAAGTAAAATGAAATAACTCTTAAGTAAATAAATTAGCTCGAGACTGATATCTCTCGTCTTTATTAATACCAGTTTTACAAAGTTATTAGAAATCTTTATTATTTGGATCCGTCTACCTCCTTTATTGTGTAGTTTTATGTTTGCAGTTCAATGCAGTAAATTTTGAGAAAGAAGGGCTGAAAAGGAAAGAAACGTTGTTTCAGGCAATGAATTGCCCAAGTTTAGGAATTCTTCGGGCAACCATTAGAGTTCTGGATTTTTACTTGTGGAAATTCTTGAGAAAATTCATTTGTTGTACAGAGTCCTCATGGTCTACCAGGCAAATTTTATCTCGGTAAGGAAGAGATCTGTTTTTATGGAAGCTTCTTTGGGAGGATATATTGGTGTATGTAGTACACTAAGTACTATGTATTGCCCCCCTCATTTTCCTATGAATTGAAATAATCATGATTCCTCTTAATCCAAATCCAACAAACAATCTGATTGCATGCATCTCATAACTGGTGACTGTCATCCATCTTGCTCTCTCTCGACTAACCTCTTGTTATTGATTGGAAGGGAGAGGTACTTTTCTTCTGGGGAGAAGATAGTCATTGACTTGGAGGTTGAGGCCATCCAAGAGGGAAGCAGGCAGTGGATGACGTCAAGTATGCACGGCCCTTATGGGCTGGTCCACACTTGCTACAATGGCAATGACAATTCGAAGGCCTTCCAGTTCTGCATTTCAAATGCTAGATCAAAATTACAATGTAGGGATTTAGAAAAACTAATGCAATTTCAATGCAACTTATCTGGATCAGTTGTATGAAGAAAAAAAATCTTCTGAAATTAAAAAATGCTCCACTTCATTAGAAAACGATTTTGTACCTTAACATTATTTATTCCCCTCTCTTCTGGTGAATCCCTTAAAAGAAGTATACCTAGATCACATTAATTACTGTCTTGTTTAATTCTAAATCTGAAAGCTTGCAGCACTGCTTAAGCTATTACCAAGTTGCAGAATGAGTTTGGTCCAAAGTTTTATATAATTTTCTGTCGAAATATTTACTAATAATTTGAGATACGAATTCCTGCGAAACTGTGGCAGAGCTGAATTTTCCATATCTCATTAACCATTCTGCTGTAAAAGGCTTCTAAATTTACTCAGCAGACCAACTGAAAAAGTCTAGGTTTCCTCCTCGACAGGATCCACTAGGTTAGATCTAACATGTGTCTGTATCAAATTTTAAGGCCTGGTTTGAGTAACTTATTTTCCACTGCTAGAAGTTTTAATACCTGTCCATCTGCTAGCTTTGTATTGAAGGTTACATGTTTAGCACTAATGACTTTTAAGGTTTTTTGGATTGTATTATATTCTTGATTTATTTTCCAGCATTTCATGTTTGAGATGAGATATTAAGAAATGTTTTCATTCTTGATTATGTTGTTACAGATAAGTTGCCTTATTCATCTGCAGCATAAGTAAGTCAATCAGACCGAGCTGCTTCATAGGTGTACATTCTTAATTTTGGTCTGGCCAATCAGTGTCAGATATTTTCCAAAACAAATTTTAAAGGCAGGGTAAAGCTGGTATGGATCCATTAAGAAGGAAGAGGAAGGGGGGAATGGCTATGGGTAGCACTAAATTGAAGCGGCTAGCTTGCTTATACAATGATGGTGCTTCTTTTACATCCTTTGCTCCACCTCTGTCATTTGAAGAATGCACACAGCAAAGAAAGCGACATAAAGAAAAGATAATGGATGAGCAGTTGGGCTCTCCGAATTTGCATCCTGCAGCAGCTGCCACAGTTCCCCATCCAAGAAGAGGAGGTTGCTTATTTGACCCTCCTGGGAGAGGCTTAAAGAGAAAAGTTGGTTGCATTGATGCTGCCACTCAGTTTGGCAGGAACAAAAAAATTGAATCTGATTATTATATGGGTCGAGAGTTGGGAAAAGGGAAATTTGGACTTGTCAGATTCTGCAAGAACAAGTCCACTGGAGAAGAGCTGGCATGCAAGACATTACCAAAAAATGGTGAAGAAAATGTACACATGGAAGTGGAGATTATGCAACACCTTTCTGGTCATCCCAATATTGTAACGCTGCGTTCTGTGTATGAAGATGCGGATTCTTTGCACCTTGTCATGGAGTTTTGCTCTGGAGGGCGCTTGCTTGACTCGATGTCTAAGAATGGATGTTATGCAGAGCATCAAGCTGCAAACATAATCAAACAAGTGGTTGCAGTAATTAAATACTGCCACGAGATGGGAGTTATTCATCGAGATATAAAACCCGAGAATATTCTTTTAACTAGTGATGGATGCTTGAAACTCGCTGATTTTGGTTTGTCTGTGCATGTTGCAAATGGTATGATTTTCTGAATGTATTGAGAACAGAGTTTGATTCTTTTCATGAGACCAATATTCTGTATAATTTAGTAGAACTATTGGTTATTTCCATTTTATAAGACTTGTTCATATTTAATGCAGGTCAACATCTATCAGGTGTGGTGGGCAGCCCTGCATATGTTGCTCCTGAAGTTTTGGCGGGGACATATTCAGAGAAGGTGGATGTGTGGGGAGCTGGTGTCCTCCTCCATGCTCTCTTAATTGGTGTGTTACCATTTCGTGGAGAGTCCGTTGAAGCTATATTTGAGGCAATAAAACATGTGCAATTGGATTTCCAGACTGAAAAGTGGAAATCAGTGTCTGGACCTGCGAAGGATTTGCTGTCAAGGATGCTTTCAAGGGATGTTGGAAAGAGACTTTCTCCGGAGGAAGTTTTGAGTATGTAAAGCTGCCTTCATGTCGAGTTTTGCAGATGTTCTCCACCTTGTTATCTTAATACTTACAATGATGGTGCAGTTCCAAATTTAAAACATTTAAAACTGTTAACATTTTTTTAAATTTCATTATGTGCTACTGCAGGGCACCCTTGGATAATGTTCTATACAGAACCTGACGTAAAGTTGCAAGCAAGGAGGACAAAAAGGAAAAAGCATGTGTCTCCTGTCAATGGTGATCAATTTAAACAATCAACAACGGAAACATCTCCAAGTAAATCAGACAGGAAACAAGAACAAGAAGACTGTGATCTGGTAGATGTCCTTGCTGCTGCAATCTTACAGATAAGAATATCTGAGCCAAAGAGGAGCAGACTGTGCATGCCTTCTTATGCTGTACCCCAGGAGTGCTCATCTAATTTACAAACCACCCTGTGTACAGCATTTTAATATAACTTTGACTGTGGAAAATGCGCTGACTGTTGAAGAAATCCTGACTGTTGCTGACTCACACTGGTCGTTATCAACTGATTTGGCGGCTTGATGAATTTTGATACTGTGAGAGTAACTAATGGAAGCTTGGCATTGGCTACTTTTTAAGTTTTAGTGGATAAAAGTGGTCTGAACATGGATTGGATCCTATGTTAATGTCCCAGCCTGACCTGCACCATGAATTGGTGTTAAGCAATTACTGATATTGATCTATGTACAGCGTTCTGAAATATATAATTTTCTGTATATAGTTTTTTCAATGAAGGCAGAAAATAACCCAAAATTCAGCATTCAATTTGCATGGTTAACTATTAAGTTCTAGCTTGTATTGAGCATGAAATATGCTAATGACTCTCAAAAGGGTTTGAAGTGTTTGTAGAGCCTCTGTTGACATCATGGTGTACTGCTGCCATAATACAATATAATTAATTGGCTATGCATTTCTGTGTACAAGGCATGCTTGAAATAAATGTTGCTACAGCCATCATTATTGACAATTATCATTTTTCATATTAGGATTAAAAGTCTTTTTGCACTGTTGAGGAAAGTTATAGCTAAATGAGCCTCCATGGAACACAAAAGTTTAGCATGTGCGAAGAATGCTTATGATATGGGGTGTTATTTGAACATAATTACAATGATTTGGAACTCTGTCGCCACGGTAGATGTTTATTAAAGTCTGGCATCTTGCTTGATCTGCTGAAATGCTCTAACAAGCTTGCAGAACACATTCTCAATAAAACCCTTATGTAGGGTTTTTTCGAAGTTACTAAAATGTCCCAGAAAGAGTTTTGCATGCTTCTGACTAAATCAAATATGTATTATACTGGAGTCCAAACTGGGTGCTTGTTTTTTCTTTTGAATTCTGTTTTTCATAACTGCCCCTACACCTAGTCATTTGGTCCACTATTGTGATTGAGTAAAACCAAATTCTTCAATTATATATCCTTACACTTTTTATTCCTATGTTTTAGGGGAAGACATACTTCTAGATGGATCCAGTCCACATATGTGTTATGGAAGTTATCTTGCACGAGAGGGGTTTAACTATTTGAGATGGTCCTCCATAAGCTATGGCTAGCTTTCTAGCACTAGATTTGTCATATACATGTTGCTCTTTCCCTCAAAACCACAGCCAGCTTATTTAAGGGCAAGAAATGTGAGACTTTACCCATTGGATCAATAATTTTGGTTAGTTTTCTGCCAATTTGTTTAACTTTCTACTTATATGCCTTCTATAAGCTGTCTTACATTTGTGGGGGTACAAGTGTTGCCTACTCTCACCTTAATAGCCTATGAAAGTTCTGGAGATTGATTTTTGGCAATACGAAGTTAATTTGTGAGTCGTGAACGAGAGTGCTTATTGTGATAGCCAAAACACAATAAATATTCAAACTGTGGTTAGGCAAAAATAATACCAATTATATGCTTAACCAATTAACTATTTGAAAGTACATGCTTTTGAGAGATAACTGACACTCTTTTTTGGTATTTAGAGGAGAAACTCGAAAGTCTTGAATAGCTCGATCTTGCAATAGTGTCCAACCAATTCCTTTTGGTTCCTTTTCAAGGCAAACTTGGGGGATTAGAATTCTCTCATGTACACGTTACTTTTGAATCCTTGATTAAACTCATGATTGTATTATTGTAGTCAAAGATAAATGTCCCATTGCTCTTTTCTTTTCCTTGGAAATTTCATGAATCCATTATTTTCAATCTTTCAACATTTTCCCTTAGCGATGAAGGATATTTCTGAGAGCCAGACGACCAATGTTTTTTACTATCCATATCTTAAATGCAGTCATAGTGCTGTTAGTATCAATGCTCTTTGAACTGAGCTAACTTTTCTTCTACAATGATCTATTAAGGCTAGGCTTTGATGGTTATCATAGTGGACTACAACCGTCCACCATATACACTTGATCTAGTTTATCTTTGCAAATTGCTTCGAAGTCACACATGGATCACAACATGTTCCCCTGAGATGTTGTAATCACAAAACTTGTGTCATCTTTTATCATTGCTTACATGCATTGGCTTTGTGTGCATCCGTTGCTTAAACCAATTGAATTCTTAGGGGTTTATTATGATGTTATTATGTCTGTGGTGACTTATCCACCATTGTTGTCGTCTCACAGCTTCTACCCAACTACGATACTGTTCACTTTAGTGCGCTCAAACTATAGTTGCTTTCACCAACCAGAGATTCAAGTGAATGTTAATGTTCCTTCCACCAATGTGGTAAGCCCTTGGATTAGTGACGTTCTAGTGGTAATTTAGGAGGTTAACCCGTTAGCACACCAAGTCATGTTCTTTTACTTGAATATAGTTCTCGATGTGCATTCTTCAGACACTTGTGTGAGATCCCTTGGCCAAAACACAATCCTTGTGTCTTAATTAATAAACAACCTTACTTCTGTACGTACAATATTATAAATTATTATCACTACATTAACCCGAGTGAAATTTTCATTCGAATCTCATGGACCGAAAACCTGATTGTCAATTACAACTAAAATTGTCTACAGAGGAGTTTGGTAAAGGAACTTCTTGTCTTGAGGATGACCGGCGTTTGAATAATTTCCCAAGGCATTGACATGCTTGTTTGTTTGTTGTTGGTAGTCAATGTGTCATGCGTTGTAGGAGGGCTTTTAGGGAGATTTCTTGGTGTTAATAAAACAATAAAATACAAGTAAAATTAACAAGAGAAGTACGATATGAACACATTAAAAGAAAAGATTGTAGAATACAGATAAAAGTACTTATGAACTAAAGAGTTAATTTTAACTATAAAGGGCTGGCTAATTTTTTATTAACTTAAATTTAATTCAAGAATTAGGTAATTGAAGTTGAGAGTGTACAAGAAACTTGTATTGAAATGGAGGAATAATTAAGAAAAGCATGTCTAGAAATGGTTGCAGAGGATTGACAAAGGCTGCAAAAGGTTGAAGAAGTTGATTGGAGGTCTTAGACATATGCATAGTTTTCTAGAAGTTTGTTAGACGGTCGTGTTTGGATTCTCATGCTAGTGTTCCTTGGGGCGAGCTTGTGTTCAAAGGGGCATACTCATGTCTTGCATGTAGATGATGGTGTTTGATGCTAGAGACTACTTGTATCTTTATGTACTTGTCAAACATGTTTTTGTTGTTTGTAAAAGTACTTGTAGAGAACATATATTGTTAGGAGAGGAATATTTGTGCCTAGGGCACATTTAGGAGTTTGCATTAGTCAAGCCCTTATTTTGCACGTTTCACCATGAAGTATTGGAAGAGTCGGAGATGTGTGGACCTAGAAGTGTAGGTGTTTGCAACAATGGTGGTGTGCGCAGTATCATAATGGTGATTTTCCAAAAATAGTGTGTGAAGGTGCAAGATGATGGATGGAGAAAATTATATTTTCCAGAAATAGTGTGTGAAGGTGTAGGATGATGGATGGAGAAAATTATCCTTATTAAAATGATAAGTTTCCATAAATACACAAGCCTAGGCACCTAAATGATTGTTGAAAATGAATTAGGGTCAAGTTATGCTAAAGGATAACCATTATATAGGAAAGATGAAATTTCAAATTGTTGGGGCACACTAGTGTCTAAGTGGGCATTGGTGTCCATGATGACATAAGGGTGCAGGGAGGGATATAATAGGGTGTCAAAATTAGAAGGGTCAAGCTTTAGTGAAATGATGTGTTTTTAGATATTTTGGACTCTGGAACGATCAAAGGGGGTCCAAGACATGTCTATCAATGATGAACTTCAAAATAGGTGCAAAACACAGAGAAAAGTACAAGTATGCACTTTTGACTTTACAGTAAGAAACAAATTCAAAGGCCACATGCTACATTATCAAAGTGGGAGGAAGAATCTAAGGCATAAAAATGGAAAAAATATCTGCCCAACAAATCAATCGGCCCATGGATGAAAGAAATTATCTATACAATAGGAATTTGTTTTGTTATACATTAATAAAATCTCTCTCAAATTTTACTTATTATTTAGTTTAAGAAAGAACCCTCTAGGTAGGGGACCCACTTAACACACATTCACCTCTTTAGAATTTTTATTATCTAACCTCTTTTTTATGGAAAATACTTTTGAAACATACATATTTTGTAAATTAGCTCAGCTTATCTTGCACACCCTAAGTGCTAACTAATGATGTTGGCATGTGGGCCTCTCTAGTCTCTACATTTCATTCATTGTGGGATCTCTTTAACACCCATTTCTTTTTTCATAACAATCTCACTCGCACAATTATTGTTACCATCGTAGTCAGACTAAAATTTCATTGCAACCATCACGGTTAGACGACTTAAATTTCAATACAACCATTGCGGTTAGACTTAAAAGCACTTTTAACAACTTAAATTTCACTATTACCATCATGCTCAATATGCCCTAAATACCTTGATGATAATAATAAAAGGAGATGCTTGTATACAGTAGAACTGTCATACTCTATCACGATCCAATAATTTAAAAATTCTAATATTGACACCGTCTGTCGCTACCACCAGTGCAACTCATTTGAAGGAGATTGATCTATTAGGCACACCAACCACACTAAAGTGAGTTCGCCCATTGGGGAAATTCATTCCTATTCAAATTACTCTCTATTTCTCATTTTAGATCATAAATTTAGCATCCAACCCTAGCTATAAGTAGAGAAATTCATGCTTGTTCAAAATTGGCCATTCCATAGAAAGTCATTACCCTATTTATTGTAACACAACATTACTTCAAGATCCAACCATAGCTGTGAGCAGAGATATTCATGCCTACTCAATAGCCCGTTCCACTTAAAGTGATTAAACTTTCTCCAATAACAAAGTCTTCTAACTTTCTATACATGTCTTGTAGAAATCAAATAACCTTTTTTACTCTTCTTCACAATAGATGAGTGACTTTGATACTTAAGAAAAATGCAAAGTTGTCTTCACTACTAGAATATGTGAGGAACTTGCCAATTTTTTTTTTTCAAATTGTACCCTATTAAATATATTCCCTACATTTTTTAGATATTACATTAACCTTCAATAAACAAAGATCCAAGACTTGTTAAAGGACTCCTACATCTATGAGGAAGTGTAGTACCCTTTGGATTCCAATTTGCTATTTGGTTAGTTACATTGTTTAGTATATTTCTTAGAGACTTTGGTGATAGGACATCAACTTCCACATTGAAAAAAAATAAAAAAGTAGAAACATTATTCAATCCAAACAAATATACTAGCCACCCAATGGCATACATATATAAACTACATATGAGTAACTTTTAGTCTCATGCCTTGGTCATTGTGAAAATATGCTTTGCTTAGTATTACCTAATAGATGTATAGTCTAAGTAACAATAAAAACACCATTTATTGCATCCACATTGTATTAAACACTCTTTACTACTTCCTAACATTCAAAACATGAAATTACATCTCCTATGACCCTTCATAACATGAATAAGTAAATAAATATTTTATGTGCAAATATGAATATAATTTCTAATGTATGATAAAGATTTTCCTCAACACACTTCACCTTAAATATGATAATAAGATTACTAAAACACTTTATGATTCATGAAGGTGTTGAACAAAGCTATACTAAAACACACTACACCTTGGATCGAAAGGGCCCATTGCTACAATAGAATCTATTATGCATCAAGGCCAAGAAGCTAAATGTACCTCTTCACTGAAGGCTATGAATCTATTATGCATATATAGAGTGCAGTTATAACACACAATTTGTGAATAATGTTATGAATCTTCCAACAATGCCCTTGCATTGGGTCAAAAGGGACAAGTCGAGACATAGCACTGTGCAATAGAGAAGAGTGTAGAAAAAGGCCATTGCAATAAATCCCCTTGGTGATAAACTAATACTTGGATACTTGGGCCAATCCATAAAATTAGTTAGTACTCATGTTGTGGAGGTTTCAACTTATGTTGTTTAAACATAAGTAATAGTTACTAGAGCTATACCAAAGCTATAGTAATATTTTGACCTTTAAGTACACAATAGTCTATATATAAAGATATTATTTAAAAAAATTATTTAGCTATGCAAAAATTTAATCTTTCATTCCTAAATTTGGTTGTGGAGGATGTTGGAGGTCATGTTTCCAAAGAAATATGTCTTATTTTATTGGAGGTCATCAATTCAAAGAGGGTTGGCTTCATCATTTGTTTGTGATCACAATGTTGGTTAGAGACCTGTGTTATAATTGCATTAGATAAGATAATGACTTGTTGGCTTAGTGATGATTCTAGAATTGTAAGGTCCAAAACCATTCTTAGGGTTTTTGTAGTAGAGCTTGCACAAATTGGAAGTTATGGTTGGCTTTAGATTCTCATGGCATTCATCAACAGATTATGTTAGGCCACATTTAACTTCAATAGTGTTGTTCTCAAAATCAGCTACGCTTGTTTTTGTAGACAACCCCCACAAAACTTGTCCGTTTCGTGAATCTACACTCTAAGCTCGCGGACCGAGACAAGATTCTCTTGATCTCGCGCGAAGTCATTTGACATTCTAGACTGGTTTATGACACCCCTTTGAATAGGTTTCTCGATATGCGTGAGGATCGTTCAAGTTGTAAATTGGTTAAAATGTCAATATTGGTCATTTTTAAGAGTTAGTTAAATTTGAAGTCTTGATATGCAAGAGCGGCAAATTTTGCCGCTCCTGCATATCTATTTTTGACTTGCTTTTCTAACATATGTAGTGGTGGTGTTATTTGCCGCTTTTGCATATACTTTTCATTTTGCATGTAACGGCGGCAAATTTTGCCGTTGCTACATGCGTTTTTTGGTCTTACGTGTGAAGTCGGCGATTTTTGCCGCCTTTATGTGTTTTTCTTCCTTTGTGTTTGGTCGGCAAATTACGCCGCCGGTGCTTCTTTTCGATTTGTGCACTTGTCGCCGAAATCTCCGCTCAAGCGAGATCTTTGGAATCTTGGTCACGCAGTGCCATTAATGGCCACTCGTGCCACTCGTCTAGCATCTGTGTTCGCGTTATTTAATGTGTTTTGATGGCTTATTTTGCCATTTCATTCTTTCTCCTGAGCTATCCTCCGGACCTCTCCTCACACTGCTTGATCACGTCGTCGAAGAGATCGATCAACGTTCATCGCCATTGAACATAGGGTTTCCGGTTCTAAACGGGTAAGTGTTCCTTTTTGTTTTCCATTCCCCTCCCTCACGGATTACGGTGTGTATCATTTAGATTTTCATTACGTTTTGTTTTAGTTTTTTTTGTTTCATTTTTTCATTTTTGTGTTTTGTTTTCACACCAGAATGCCCTAGGTTTTACCCCGAAATCCCTAGGGATTCTATTGCCCTAGATTCCCCAACCCTCGCTACATACCATTATTGTAACATCGGCAGAGTTCGCCGATCCTAACTGGAAATCCTGTGATCACTACCGAATGTTCGACACGAAACTCTCGGCCCTTAGACCTGTAAAAAAAAATCCTCAAGTGTAACGTCGGCAAAATTTGCCGCTAGAACATCACCATTCCTATCGATGTGCAATGTCGGCTAATTCTGCCGCTCATACATGTATTGAATTCCCCTCATGAGATGCCGGTGAAATTTGCCGACCAAACACCGAGAAGCGATAAAACTCAAATGCAGCGTCGGCAAATTTTGCCGCTTCGACATAAACCTTTGCCTTTCCTATTTTCTGCATCGTCGGCGAATTTTGCTGCTTATACCAATTCCTAGTCTTCTCTCAACATGCAGTGGTGGCAAAATTTGCCGCCAATGCAAATAATGCAAAACCCTCATATGCAAGGGCGGCAAATTTTGCCGCCCGTGCAAAAAAATGTCTCAAATTTTTCCAACTCTGGAAAATTTCCAATTTTGATTTCCCGAGCCCGCTTCTCCTCTGATTTTTGGCCATATTTTCCCTAATTGCATGATCATGACTTTGTTGCAGTTTCTCTTGTGGAGCTTCGTTCAACATCAGACTTCTTCTCGGTGAAAGTTCATCCAAATGACTGACTTGTCCCCGAAGAAGGCAAAAGCAATGAAGTACAAATATCAAGGTGTTTTCCCAATCACCTCAGTCCATTCTAATGTTGAGGATATTAGAGATACAGAGATTGGCCATGTTGATATGGCTGAGTTTGTAGAGAGAACCAAGTCAAGCAACCCTAGTGCTATGATGAGGAAGATAGTGGAGAGTAATATTCATCTGGTATCATCCTTCCCAGTGGCGGCTCACAATACAAAATTTGTTCTTCAGTGTGCCCATTTCTATAACAAAGATATTAGAGCCGTGGTGGACGCCAGTGGTAATGTAATAATCAGGTTGGATCCTGAGTTCATTGACAAGGTGTTCATGTGTCGTCCTGCGACAGAGGTATTGAAGCTTGACTTTGTTGAAGCTCAGAAGGAATATGACAAGAATCCAGAAAAAGCAAAGAAAGTGATCAACAACAAATGGTTGAAGACTGCGAGGTCAAGTTTGTCAAGGTGGCCATGTAGTTTTCCTTGAAGTGATTTTGTGGAAGAAGTTGGGGACTTGATTACCCTCCTCAGCAGGATAAGAGGTTTGTCCTCCTCTTCACAATTTCATGAATGGATGTATCCTTTCATTAAGGTCATACTCCAGGGCAGGCAAGTTATTTTCTGGGGAGAACAAATCAGTAACGCTTTGCATGACCAATTGACGAAGGTATCCACTACCTCCAAGTTCTTCATGACTTCCTATCTGGTATACATTGCAGCCTCCATGAGGATTTTTCTGGGATTATCATCAGAAGGGGATAGGAGAGTAGTCCCAGTATACCAGTATTATTCTCAGCTGACATTGAAAGGTTCAATTCACCATTTCAGGAGGGTGAATGATGCGTTCTTTGCTGTATTCTTGTGTCTTTTTGATCCCCAACTACAGCAGAGAAGAATTTCAGACGAGGCATGGACAGTGGTTAATAATTTTGGTTGTATGTTTTTGCAATTTCCATCTTTCTCATACTTGAGAGTTGGCTTTTTCCAAGGCTACCCTTATATGCTTCCTAGGTTTCCTTCAGATAGACTAGTCTTGATGGAGTTGTGCAGACAAATGATTGTCATGCATAACAAACAAATGGAACTCAAGAAGCCTGGTTTCAGATTTCCAGTGGAAATCGATAGATATTCAGTGTTGACTGCCGCAAAGGCAAGGGCCATGGAGACAGAAATGCAGTTGGTCACCATGAAGCAATTCAAGAGGAGACCAAAATTTGACTACCGGGGCGTAAAAGACAAAATCAGGAGGAAAACTCAGTTTCATGAACCCATGGTGGAAGATGTCTGGATAGACTTGAGAACAAAGGAAGATATCAGGAAACTGGACTATAGTAGGCTGTCTCTAGAACAAATTGAATATCTGGGGCTTGCTAATATTCCAGAAGATCTTGTGGATGATGGGGAGTTGGTTGATGCTAAGTACGATGCAGAACAGATAGCTAGTACTCCTCTCCCTCCAATCCAATGGTCTCAAAAGGAGTTGACTTCACTAAGGAAGAGATTTGAGCCTATATTGGCTAACACCAATAACTGGCTGGCGGATAAAGGAATTACGTTGAAAGAATTCCTCACTGGTTCGGAAACTGAAATTCAAGAGCAGACTGGTAAAAAGGCAGAAAATAGAACGAAGAACAAGAGTGATGTTCCATCATCCTCTAAAACACACAAGCCTAAAATCAGATTTGTGACGAAGAAAGCAAAAGCTGTTGAGGAAGAACCTAAAATGAAAGATATGGAAGTCGAGGAGCCAGCGACTGACGATCTAGCGACTGGAGAGCCAGCCACAGAAGAGATGGATGTTGAAGACAGGAATTCAGATCAACAAGATGAGGAGGCTTTGTCTCCACAAGACAATACACCTGTCGCAGCCCCTGTGTCTGTTTCCCCTATTAACATTCCTTCCTCTGAATCCCCCTCTCCTAAAATAATTTTTGATAATCCCCAAGGCACTTTTGAAAATGTTCTCCGTTCTTCTGAGTCAATTCCTAGTTTGTCTTCTTCGTCTTTTGATATTGGGGATACGTCTATGTTTGATCATTTTGTGATGAATACTGAGCAAGTTTCAAGTGCAAATGTGACAGGTGCGGTTTTTACTAACACCCCGACTATTGTTTCTACCACCAGTACAAGCACAGTTCCGGGAACACCAGCGGTAGGAATGGATCCCAATGTGAATATTTCTCTGCTTCCACCTTGGTTATCAGCTTACACGCCAAAGAGGAAAAAGCAAGTCATCTCTCCAGATGATTTTGATTTCACTAAGTTGGTACCTGCAAAGCCTAAGGGCCCGAAGAAACCAAAGATCCTTTCCAGGGTACTTGAAGATAAGGGACATAAATTTCTAGAGATAGCAAAACCTCCACACGATGCAACTGTTGAAAATTTTGATATGAATGACTATTCTATTTCTAGGGTTGAATTGGGCAAAATCACCCATGAAAGCACTAAAAATGATATGCAGTTAGCCATGGACATCCTGATCTAGAAGTTCGACAGGGAAAAAGAAATGAAAGATTATTACAAGGCAAAGGTAGAGCAGCTGACTGCAGTGGTAAGAAAGATCACTTTGAACTCGAAAGCAGTTACTCCAGAGGCCGTTTCTGTAGAAGACCCCGTCATTCTGAAAGCAGAAAAGACTCACCTTAGAGGAAAAGTACTTGAAGAGTACTTAGACAGGATGCGAGTGCAAGGAATCTCTTTGCTCACGGATGTATTTGAGAAGACGGATAAAATGAGGAAAGTAAGGGCAAAACTTAATGATCTCATTGATGCTATCTCTCAAGATATTGAGCGCACGAAGGATACTCATGATAAATGGGTGGAAATGAGGAAGCTAAAAATAAGTACCCTAATATCCATTGGTGCTATTTCCAACAGGGATTCATATACAGAAACAAAGGAAGCTCTGATGTACCGAAGCAATATGCTAAGAAATTTGATCAAGGATCTTGAAGCTGCAAAGGAAATCAGTGAAGAAAATGATGTTAATCTTTTGCATAAGTTGGAGGAGTTACCTTGTAAGTTGGTTTCACAGGATAACCAATTTCTTTCTGCGGAAGAAATGGTTCAAGAATTTGAAGACATGTTCCAGAAAGAATTTGAAGATAAAGCATTTTCAATAACTTTTGTGGACAACCTTTTAGACAACCAGTTAACCTTGGACAATCTGAAAACCAGGTTAACTAATCATGCCAAATCAATCACTACAGTGAGGGATGCCATAGTGAGGGCCAGGATGATCTTCAAGAACGCATTCAACCCAGATAGCATTGAAATGCAAGCAGCCTTCACTATGTATGATCACCACATGAGAAAAAGTGGAGATACAAATTGAAGCAATTGTTCTTCCCTTAGTTTATTTTCTGATTTTCACATGTACTTTCAAAACAGTTTTGGACAGTTTTACATGTACATTTTTAATATGCAATTACATGTAAAAAATAGGAAGTCCCAAGTCAATAAGGACTCCTATTTTTGAATAAGTCAAAGTAGTTAGTTTTTTCCTAAATTTTCTCAAGGCCTTTCCCTATAAATAAAGGGGGCCTCTTTTGTAAATATCTTATCTTTTGTCTATTGCAAGAAAACTCTGGCGAATTGAGAAGCAAATCAAGACTTTGTGCTTTTTGTGAAAATCAATATTCAAATATTCATCAATACAAGAAAGCAAGTTCAATTCCAATCTTTGTCTTGGGATTATTTGTGTTGTGATAGTTTTGTTCTTACGTCTTGCTATCATAATCTTATTTGATAATAATTGAAGTGTGGAGTTTGTTACAAGTGATTGAAGGGCGCTCTTAATTTGATTCTGATAAACTTTGTGTTATCAAATCGGTTGTGGGTTACATGTTCATGTTTGTGAGAATACAATAGTTTGGAGACTTTGTGCTGCAAGTTGTTATATTCGATTTACTTTTATCATCTTGAAGAAGAGTGAAGACTTTGGGCTGCATTCTACTTCAAGTAGTCCTGTTTACAAGTAGTAAGTGAGGTAACAAAAAACTTTGTGTTTCTGTGATATTGTGATAATTTATAAGTCTTATATCAAGAGTTTGAAATATTAACATCTATTCTGAAAAGGGAGAATGAGATGAGATGGAACCACCACAAACATAGTTTTTAGTGTACATAAGTTTGATAAGTTGTTTGATTTGCAAAAGTTAAGTAACTAGAGGGAACCTCCCCTTGCTGAGAGGAGAGACTTTGTCTCATCATAGCTATGGCTGATATACCCATTTTGCCGTTAGCGAGTTAACGACAAAATATTCACCCAACAAATAGTATGACCGTGTCATCATCATTTGTATGAGTGGCATGTTATTGGTGCTTTGATATGTGTTTTCGGCACACACCATTCAATTGTGCAAGGTTGGCAGTTAATGCACACCATGGTGTTCAATAGAGCTATACTAAGACAACCTTCACCTTGGATCAAAAGGGCCTATTATTGCAATAGAATCTATTATGGATCAAGGCTAAGAACCTAAAGCTACCTCTTCATTAAAGACTATGAATATGCATACATAGAGTGCAATTATAACATGTGGTTTGCGAATAATCTTATGAATCCTCCAATAATTCCCTTGCCTTGGATCAAAAGGGACTAGTCTAGACATAATGCTATGCAATTCTAGCCACTTGGTATCTGTTGTGCTTAGTGTGAACACTGTTGTTATATGGAGCCTAATCAGACTCAAAGGTTAAATTTACCCCTTTTATTGGTGCGGTTTCCCCTCAAATTATTTAATGGGGTCAAGGGGTAGCGCCCCTTTCAGGGGTTTGGGGGTAGCGCCCCCAAGATGGGTCAAGGAGCAGCGCCCCTGAAACCTCAAACAAATTTTATTATTTTATAAAGGTGTCGGGAGTTATTTTTCTATTGGCCGACATAAAAAAACCCTATTTTTGTAACCAACATAAGGCTTGATAAAAGCGGCTAAGGCTTAGGGTTTCCTGATGTATTGTAGCATTTTTTGCAGCGGTATTAAGTTGCAAGGATTGCTGGTTGTAATCAGTTTGATTTACTGGATAATGATATTGGACTCTCTGTTGGTGGATGTAGCCCAGGTTTGGGTGAACCACATTAAAACTTGTCTATCGCTGTTATTATTTCTATGTATTTTCATTTCTCTGTTTAATCTTTATTTGCATTTAATTGATATCTTCTGCATGCAATCCCTAACAAAGACAAGTGTTGAGAAATCAAATTGGATGATCGTATTGGATTTCTTTATTCAACACCTTTTCCAAAAGGACCTCATGTTGTGAAGGTTTCAATTGAACCATATTAAGCGCTCAACAATATTTTCAAATATATGGGAAATGTTATCCTTGTTAAGATATAGATGTAGAATGTAGTGAAATAGAAGTAGGGAAAGACTGTTCTTCTTTGCAAATATTGTGGTTGTTGATTGGATTCAATGGTGCATCTTAAGATATAGAAAGAAGTAGCGAAATAATGGATGTCAACCAAAAATACCATCATGGTATCCCATAAGATGGAGAGTGTATTCAGGTATGTTTACTTCTTTGAATAATAGTTTTTTGAAACCTACAATGCCAATAGACAAGAGTGTAGGAAAGGTCATTGTAAGACACCCCTTGGCGAGAAATTAATACTTGGGCCAATCGATACAATTAGTTGGATGACTAGGGTAAACCTACAATAAGCTATGAATCTCTCCCAACTCTCAAAGTGTGTATCTATTCTAGACCTAAAAATACCAAAAATAATAGAGAAAACACTTCTAGATGATATCCATAAACACATATAGGCTCACGCTTCCATTCATAGATACATATAATTTCTCATAAATATGAAATTAATTTATCATCCTTTCACAAGCCTTGTCTTCTAATCATTCTTTTCTCTTACCATTCTATTTACCATGAAAATGATGGAGTTATCCACAATAATCAACTTCTTTAATTGAACACCTCTTTGTATCAAAAAGTTGTGAACCTTTGTGAAGACAAAGAAAAGAAGAAAAAACATAAGAAGATAGCCAATGAAAAGAAGAGTAATATGAAGGCTCCAATAATTGTTTCCAACTTTTCTATAGGAAATGAACTATATAGAATGTAGAAACAACATCAATTAAGCTATGTATATTCTAAAAGAGGCATGAATGCTTCCATCCAGATTGATTACTCATCTCTTATGCCATCTTTAAGATTTGGCTATGAAGCCACCTGTAATGTCCCCAATTTGGAGCTAAACAAGTTTTTCATTTTGGCTAAGTCTATTTTGCAATATTATTCATTTAGCCAAAACCTTGATATGAAGTGATGGAAATTGTCAATCTTTAATTGCAATTTCAAAATATATTTTTATCTATGTATAGGTCCAACACCTATTTGGAGGATTGATATAAGCCCAGAGGTTGCTTTTGGGGTAATGCACCATACAATATGGTAAATCTGTATTAACAACAGCTTATTAATATTATTTATCAAAGGGAAATGAATGATAAAGTATTCAGAATTGAAGTGATTCATGGGCCCAAGGATATGTCATGCAATTTATAGAGAAATTGTGCCAATTTTGGAGGGCTATATGAAATCGCTAGGCAAGGAAGATTTGTATTACAAAGACAAGTTGGATTTAAAATTTATATATTTGTTTATGTTGTGTGATATGGGGACAAAGTCTGACAAACAAACTTAGTCAACAATTCCATTGGTAAATCTTCATTTCCTAAGAAGAATCGTGGGAGTCAAGAGAAGCACATACACAGACAACTCAAGCATTTTGAAGATTCATTGATAAATTTAATGTTGTATGAGAAGGGAACAAGTTCTGACAGATGATAGATGGAAACTATTAAAGAATTCTATATGATGCATTTGAAGTGGATTGTGGGACCCTCTCATCAGTTTATAATTTATGGATGCATACTTTATGAACTTTGAAGATTTATAAAATCATGAGTTTTCTAAAATCTTAATGCTGGTCAAAATAAAGGTTTGCTGAGTTGGTAGGAAGTGTGGGTCCTAGCGAAGAGTTGGTCTGAGTACTGGTAGATTTAGACATTGTAATTTCCAATTATCAAATGCAACTCTCTAGATACCAGCCGCATCATATAAAAGAAATATTAAATTGTATGCATCGTAAGAATTCTATACGCTGCCTAGAAAAAAGGGTATTCTTAGCAATTAAAATATTTTTTCTTCTCCTACGTAGAGATCGCAGGCCAAGGATGAGGAAGATATAATTTTAAATGCAAGTTGTCAATACAGTTTTGGTTCGCCATCCAAGGAATTGGTTAAAACATATTTTAATATTGTTTTGTGTTTAAAAGCTCTTGGTGGGCCACGCTCAAGGAGGAAGCATTTAAAATTCTTTTAAGAAGATGAGTTGGGATAGGTGTTGGAATTGGGAGGAGCTTGCATTTAATAAAATCAAGGAAAGATTTTAAATGTTGTTTTTGTTGATGCTAAACATTTAAAATGATTCAAGTGGATTGCATTCCATTGGCGGAACTCAAATTCAACTATCAATTGGAGCTGATTGCATCGATCATCTTGGAAAGGCTTAAATACAAGCATTGAACCTCAATTTGCATCTTTTGAACCTTTGGTTCTTTTGAAGAGTTTGAAGGGATTTTTGGCGTACTTATTTTGAAGACTTTGAAGATTTGAAGTGTTTGAATCCATTGCTAGCTTGAGAGGCTCATCGTTGGCATATTGGAGGCATTCATTTAAAATCTGGGCATAGAAGATAGCTACAGTAGTGACACTGTTTGTAACAGTAGACATGATGAAGGTGCAGCAGTGATTGAAGGATACCTACAAGCAATATACACTCATATTTGGTCTTGGATGTCATCATTCATATACTGGGTATTGATTGGCAGAGTTTTTTTGTATCTATTTTGCTCATTTGTACCTTGTAATAAGTCTGATACAAAAATTAGAGATGGACTGATGTACAAAACAACAAGTTATCTTATGTAATCATTTCTATTGAAGTCTATAATAAAGTGCAGTCATTCACTTGTTCAATTGTTAATGATAATTTGCATTGATCATTTGTTGTGGTTTTAAATTTTTAAACGGTTGCAAGAAATTTAATAAAGAGAAATTTCAGTCCAATATCCATTAGGGATATTATAGTGGTATCGGAGCCTCTGTCTTGCCAGCCTGTTTGGGTTTTTTGAAGGAAGAGCTGAAGCCATGAATACAAGAAGATCATATACAGTGGACAAGTCTATAGAAGAAGACTTGACAGCCTTGCCAAACAAGTATGATGCTCTTCCTAAGTATGTGCAAAACAAAATTAGCTTCAAAGACTACATGAAGTTCTAGAGTTCGTGGTATGATGAAGAATCATTTGATAATGATGAAGAGGACTACCAGCAACCAGCTAGTAGCTCTAGAAGAAAAGTTGACACAATTTCATTTCAACCACATGGGATTGTTAGAAAACTTCATGAGGATTCAAGTACACTTCAGCCACATATTGAAGAAAAGCACATAGTAGTTGAAGACAAATCAGCTATGTTGGGTAAAGCTATGGTTCTTCATGAAGAGACTAACATTGTTGATAAGGAAAATGTTGATACATTTGAAAGCAAACCATAAATTTCAGTTTTTTATGGACATACTACTGGTGTTCAGTCATACATGCAAGGAGAAGAGATAGTCTTTGTTACAAAGACCATCCATGAGGAAGATGATTCACATGAAGAACTCATGACACTTCATGATGATAAAAAGTGGCATGATGTCATTGCTGGTCATTCTAATGAAGAAGACATACATTTTGATCATGGAGTTGAATGGCATGATATAATCCCTGATTTGTTTGAGGGCAGCAGTACTATTCCTTTGCAAAATCAGTTGGTGGTAGTTATTGTTCATAAGAATGAGAGTGGGAAGACAATTCCTACCTTTGGCACTTTATTGGTCATCACACATGATGAGTATATGGATTATCCAAGGCTCAAGATTTTTGATTTGATACACCATGGTATGATTGAGATAAAGAGGATTCAAGACATGTGGCATATGAGAAATGAACTTTGTATGGAGTTGGATAGTGACATTGAGTATACAAGTGAACAAATGTGCATTGATGTTCCATTCCTAATTCATGATACATTGATAGGTGATGGCTGTCTTATTACATTACACATAGAGATCCTTCATGACACTTCGAGGACAACAACTGTTTGGGAGCTTTGTAGAGGTTTGGATCATGTCTACTTCATTGGAGGATGGCCTATGGATGTTGTTTACTCACCACTGAACATTAGTGATGACATTGGTATTCATTTGGACGCGATTTTCAGTTATTGGGTAGATGATTTCTAGCAAATGAATCATGAGATACATGGGATAGAGAATCAAGATATGGATAGGAAAGAAGATGACATTCTTAATGATACACAATCTTTTGATTCAGAGTTGAAGAATTTTCTTATTCACAATGCATTTAGTGAGAATGCCTATGTTTTGATATGGTATTATTGTGATGATGCTTTGGTGATTGGATTTGATGTTAACATAGCTTCAACAAGTGAGTTATATGAGGATGAGTATGATAGTTCAATCTCTTTCAGCAAGGTATCAAGTTGCTTCATGGTATGGATGTGTCATTGGAAGTTTAGCATGGGTGTGTTTGCTACATTGTACGACAGCGGAAGCGGTCCCAGGATTTCCTTCAGCAATATCTTTGAGATGGTATGTGTAAGTTCGAATGGACAGGTTAGATGGATTTGGGATCCTGGTATTCATTGATGTTCATCTGACACTCCCGATTGCTTGGGGCAAGCAATCTTGGGGTGGGAGGACTTGTAATGTCCCCATTTTGGAGCTAGACAAGTTTTTCATTTTGGCTAAGTCTATTTTGCAATATTATTCATTTAGCCAAAACCTTGATATGAAGTGATGGAAATTGTCAATCTTTAATTGCAATTTCAAAATATATTTTTATCTATGTATAGGTCCAACGCCTATTTGGAGGATTGATATAAGGCCAGAGGTTGCTTTTGGGGTAATGTACCATACAATATGGTAAATCTGTATTAACAACAGCGTATTAATATTATTTATCAAAGTGAAATGAATGATAAAGTATTCAGAATTGAAGTGATTTGTGGGCCCAAGGATATGTCACGTAGTTTATAGAGAAATTGTGCCAAATTTGGAGGGCTATATGAAATCGCTAGGCAGGGAAGATTTGTATTACAAAGACAAGTCGTATTTAAAATATATATATATATATGTGTGTGTGTGTGTTTATGCTGTGTGATATGGGGACAAAGTCTGACAAACAAACTTAGTCAGCAATTCCATCATAAATCTTCATTTCTTAAGAAGAATCGTGGGAGTCAAGAGAAGCACATACACAGGCAACTCAAGCATTTTGAAGATTCATTGATAAATTTAATGTTGTATGAGAAGGGAACAAGTTCTGACAGATGATAGATGGAAACTATTAAAGAATTCTATATGATGCATTTGAAGTGGACTGTGGGACCCTCTCATCAGTTTATAATTTATGGATGCATACTTTATGAACTTTGAAGATTTATGAAATTGTGAGTTTTCTAAAATCTTAATGTTGGTCAAAATAAAGGTTTGCTGAGTTGGTAGGAAGTGTGGGTCCCAGCGAAGAGTTGGTCTGAGTACTGGTAGATTTTAGACATTGTAATTTCTAATTATCAAATGTAGCTCTCTAGATACCAGCTGCATCATATAAAAGAAATATTAATTTGTATGTATCGTGAGAATTCTATACGCTACCTAGCAAAAAGGGTATTCTTAGCAATTAAAATATTTTTTCTTCTCCTACGTAGAGATCGCACGCCAAGGATGAGGAAGATATAATTTTAAATGCAAGTTGTCAATACAGTTTTGGTTCGCCATCCAAGGAATTGGTTAAAACATATTTTAATATTGTTTTGTGTTTAAAAGCTCTTGGTGGGCCACGCTCAAGGAGGAAGCATTTAAAATTCTTTTAAGAAGCTGAGTTGGGATAGGCGTTGGAATTGGGAGGAGCTTGCATTTAATAAAATCAAGGAAATATTTTAAATGTTGTTTTTGTTGATGCTAAACATTTAAAATGATTCAAGTGGATTGCATTCCATTGGCGGAACTCAAATTCAACTATCAATTGGAGCTGATTGCATCGATCATCTTGGAAAGGCTTAAATACAAGCATTGAACCTCAATTTGCATCTTTTGAACCTTTGGTTCTTTTGAAGAGTTTGAAGGGATTTTTGGCGTACTTATTTTGAAGACTTTGAAGATTTGAAGTGTTTGAATCCATTGCTAGCTTGAGAGGCTCATTGTTGGCATTCATTTAAAATCTGGGCATAGAAGATAGCTACAGTAGTGACATTGTTTGTAACGACAGACATGCTGAAGGTACAACAGTGATTGAAGGATATCTACAAGCAGTATACACTCATATTTGGTCTTGGATGTCATCATTCATATACTGGGTATTGATTGGCAAAGTTATTTTTGTATCTATTTTGCTCATTTGTACCTTGTAATAAGTCTGATACAAAAATCAGAGATGGACTGATGTACAAAACGAGTTATCTTATGTAATCATTTCTATTGAAGTCTATAATAAAGCAAAATTTCAGTCCAATATCCATTAGGGATATTACAGTGGTATTAGAGACTCCGTCCTGCCAACCTGTTTGGGTTTTTTGAAGGAAGAGCTGAAGCCATGAATACAAGAAGATCATATACAGTTGACAAGTCTATAGAAGAAGACTTGACAACCTTGCTAAACAAGTATGATGCTCTTCCTAAGTATGTGCAAAACAAAATTAACTTCAAAGACTACATGAAGTTCAAGAGTTCGTGGTATGATGAAGAATCATTTGATAGCGATGAAGAGGACTACCAACAACTAGCTAGCAACTCTAGAAGAAAAGTTGACACAATTTCATCTCAGCCACATGGGATTGTTAGAAAACTTCATGAGGATTCAAGTACACTTCAGCCACATATTGAAGAAAAGCACATATTAGTTGAAGACAAATCAGCTATGTTGGGTAAAGGTATGGTTCTTCATGAAGAGACTAACATTGTTGATAAGGAAAATGTTGATACATTTGAAAGCAAACCATAAATTTCAGTTTTTTATGAAGGACATACTATTGGTGTTTAGTCATACATGCAAGGAGAAGAGATAGTCTTTGTTACAAAGACCATCCATGAGGAAGATGATTCACATGAAGAACTCATGAAACTTCATGATGATAAAAAGTGGCATGATGTCATTGCTGATCATTCTAATGAAGAAGACATAGATTTTGATCATGGAGTTGAATGGCATGATATAATCCCTGATTTGTTTGAGGGCAGCAGTACTATTCCTTTGCAAAATCAGTTGGTGGTAGTTATTGTTCATAAGAATGAGAGTTGGAAGACAATTCCTACCTTTGGCACTTTATTGGTCATCACACATGACGAGTATATGGATTATCCAAGGCTCAAGATTTTTGATTTGATACACCATGGTATGATTGAGACAGAGGATTCAAGACATGTGGCATATGAGAAATGAGCTTTGTATGGAGTTGGATAGTGACATTGAGTATACAAGTGAACAAATGTGCATTGATGTTCCATTCCTAATTCATGATACATTGATAGGTGATGGCTGTCTTATTACATTACACATAGAGATCCTTCATGACACTTCGAGGACAACAACTATTCGGGAGCTTTGTAGAGGTTTGGATCATGTCTACTTCATTGGAGGATGGCCTATGGATGTTGTTTACTCACCATTGAACTTTAGTGATGACATTGGTAATCATTTGGACGCGATTTTTAGTTATTAGGTAGATGATTTCCAGCAAATGAATCATGAGATACATGGGATAGAGAACCAAGATATGGATAGGAAAGAAGATGACATTCTTAATGATACACAATCATTTGATTCAGAGTTGATGAATTTTCTTATTCATAATGGATTTAGTGAGAATGCCTATGTTTTGATATGGTATTATTGTGATGATGCTTTGGTGATTGGATTTGATGTTAACATAGCTTCAACAAGTGAGTTATACGAGGATGAGTATGATAGTTCAATCTCTTTCAGCAAGGTATCAAGTTGCTTCATGGTATGGATGTGTCATTGGAAGTTGAGCATGGGTGTGTTTGCTACATTGTGCGACAGCGGAAGCGGTCCCAAGATTTCCTTCAGCAATATCTTTGAGATGGTATGTGTAAGTTCGAATGGACAGGTTAGATGGATTTGGGATCCTGGTATTCATTGATGTTCATTTGACACTCCCGATTGCTTGGGGCAAGCAATCTTGGGGTTGGAGGACTTGTAATGTCCCCATTTTGGAGGTAGACAAGTTTTTCATTTTGGCTAGGTCTATTTTGCAATATTATTCATTTAGCCAAAACCTTGATATGAAGTGATGGAAATTGTCAATCTTTAATTGCAATTTCAAAATATATTTTTATCTATGTATAGGTCCAACGCCTATTTGGAGGATTGATATAAGGCCATAGGTTTCCTTTGGGGTAATGCACCATACAATATGGTAAATCTATATTAACAACAACTTATTAATATTATTTATCAAAGGGAAATGAATGATAAAGTATTCAGAATTGAAGTGATTTGTGGGCCCAAGGATATGTTATGCAGTTTATAGAGAAATTGTGCCAATTTTGGAGGGCTATATGAAATCGCTAGGCAAGGAAGATTTGTATTACAAAGACAAGTGAAATTTAAAATTTATATATTTGTTTATGCTATGTGATATGGGGACAAATTCTGACAAACAAACTTAGTCAGCAATTCCATTGGTAAATCTTCATTTCCTAAGAAGAATTGTGGGAGTCAAGAGAAGGACATACACAGGCAGCTCAAGCATTTTGAAGATTCATTGATAAATTTAATGTTGTATGAGAAGGGAACAAGTTCTGACAGATGATAGATGGAAACTATTAAAGAATTCTATATGATGCATTTGAAGTGGATTGTGGGACCCTCTCATCAGTTTATAATTTATGGATGCATACTTTATGAACTTTGAAGATTTATGAAATCATGACTTTTCTAAAATCTTAATGCTGGTCAAAATAAAGGTTTGCTGAGTTGGTAGGAAGTGTGGGTCCTAGCGAAGAGTTGGTCTGAGTACTGGCAGATTTTAGAGATTGTAATTTCCAATTATCAAATGTAGCTCTCTAGATACCAGCCACATCATATAAAAGAAATATTAATTTGTATGCATCGTGAGAATTCTATACGCTGCCTAGCAAAAAGGGTATTCTTAGCAATTAAAATATTTTTTCTTCTCCTACGTAGAGATCGCAGGCCAAGGATGAGCAAGATATAATTTTAAATGCAAGTTGTCAATACAGTTTTGGTTCGCCATCCAAGGAATTGGTTAAAACATATTTTAATATTGTTTTGTGTTTAAAAGCTCTTGGTGGGCCACACTCAAGGAGGAAGCATTTAAAATTCTTTTAAGAAGCTGAGTTGGGATAGGCGTTGGAATTGGGAGGAGCTTGCATTTAATAAAATCAAGGAAAGATTTTAAATGTTGTTTTTATTGATGCTAAACATTTAAAATGATTCAAGTGGTTTTCATTGCATTGGCAGAACTCAAATTCAATTATCAATTGGAGCTGATTGCATCGATCATCTTGGAAAGGCTTAAATACAAGCATTGAACCTCAATTTGCAACTTTTGAACCTTTGGTTCTTTTGAAGAGTTTGAAGGGATTTTTGGCGTACTTATTTTGAAGACTTTGAAGATTTGAAGTGTTTGAATCCATTGCTAGCTCGAGAGGCTCATCGTTGGCATATTGGAGGCATTCATTTAAAATCTGGGCATAGAAGATAGCTACAGTAGTGACATTGTTTGTAACAGTAGACATGATGAAGGTGCAGCAGTGATTGAAGGATACCTACAAGCAGTATACACTCATATTTGGTCTTGGATGTCATCATTAATATACTGGGTATTGATTGGCAGAGTTTTTTTTGTATCTATTTTGCTCATTTGTACCTTGTAATAAGTCTGATACAAAAATTAGAGATGGACTGATGTACAAAACAACAAGTTATCTTATGTAATCATTTCTATTAAAGTCTATAATAAAGTGCAATCATTCACTTGTTCAATTGTTAATGATAATTTGCATTGATCATTTGTTGTGGATTTAAATTTTTAAACGGTTGCAAGAAATTTAATAAAGAGAAATTTCAATCCAATATCCATTAGGGATATTACAGTGGTATCAGAGCCTCTGTCTTGCCAGCCTGTTTGGGTTTTTTGAAGGAAGAGCTGAAGCCATGAATACAAGAAGATCATATACAGTGGACAAGTCTATAGAAGAAGACTTGACAGCCTTGCTAAACAAGTATGATGCTCTTCCTAAGTATGTGCAAAACAAAATTAGCTTCAAAGACTACATGAAGTTCTAGAGTTCGTGGTATGATGAAGAATCATTTGATAGTGATGAAGAGGACTACTAGCAACCAGCTAGCAGCTCTAGAAGAAAAGTTGACACAATTTCATCTTAGCCACATGGTATTGTTAGAAAACTTCATGAGGATTCAAGTACACTTTAGCCACATATTGAAGAAAAGCACATGGTAGTTGAAGACAAATCAACTATGTTGGATAAAGGTATGGTTCTTCATGAAGAGACTAACATTGTTGATAAGGAAAATGTTGATACATTTGAAAGCAAACCAGAAATTTTAGTTTTTTATGAAGGACATACTTTTGGTGTTCAGTCATACATGCAAGGAGAAGAGATAGTCTTTGTTACAAAGACCATCCATGAGGAAGATGATTCACATGAAGAACTCATGACACTTCATGATGATGAAAAGTGGCATGATGTCATTGCTGATCATTCTAATGAAGAAGACATACATTTTGATCATGGTGTTGAATGGCATGATATAATCCCTGATTTGTTTGAGGGCAGCAGTACTATTCCTTTGCAAAATCAGTTGGTGGTAGTTATTGTTCATAAGAATGAGAGTGGGAAGACAATTCCTACCTTTGGCACTTTATTGGTCATCACACATGATGAGTATATGGATTATCCACGGCTCAAGATTTCTGATTTGATACACCATGGTATGATTGAGACAAAGAGGATTCAAGACATGTGGCATATGAGAAATGAGCTTTGTATGGAGTTGGATAGTGACATTGAGTATACAAGTGAACAAATGTGCATTGATGTTCCATTCCTAATTCATGATACATTAATAGGTGATGGCTGTCTTATTACATTACACATAGAGATCCTTCATGACACTTCGAGGACAACAACTGTTCGGAAGCTTTGTAGAGGTTTGGATTATGTCTACTTCATTGGAGGATGGCCTATGGATGTTGTTTACTCACCATTGAACATTAGTGATGACATTGGTATTCATTTGGACGCGATTTTCAGTTATTGGGTAGATGATTTCCAGCCAATGAATCATGAGATACATGGGATAGAGAATCAAGATATGGATAGGAAAGAAGATGACATTCTTAATGATACACAATCATTTGATTCAGAGTTGATGAATTTTCTTATTCATAATGGATTTATTGAAAATGCCTATGTTTTGATATGGTATTATTGTGATGATGCTTTGGTGATTGGATTTGATGTTAACATAGCTTCAACAAGTGAGTTATACGAGGATGAGTATGATAGTTCAATTTCTTTCAGCAAGGTATCAAGTTGCTTCATGGTATGGATGTGTCATTGGAAGTTGATCATGGGTGTGTTTGCTACATTGTGCAACAACGGAAGCGGTCCCAGGATTTCCTTCAACAATATCTTTGAAATGGTATGTGTAAGTTCGAATGGACAGGTTAGATGGATTTGGGATCCTGGTATTCATTGATGTTCGTTTGACACTGCCTATTGCTTGGGGCAAGCAATCTTGGGGTGGGAGGACTCGTAATGTCCCCATTTTGGAGCTAGACAAGTTTTTCATTTTGGCTAAGTCTATTTTGCAATATTATTCATTTAGCCAAAACCTTGATATGAAGTGATGGAAATTGTCAATCTTTAATTGCAATTTCAAAATATATTTTTATCTATGTATAGTTCAAACGCCTATTTGGAGGATTGATATACGGCCAGAGGTTGCTTTTGGGGTAATACACCATACAATATGGTAAAGTTGTATTAACAACAACTTATTAATATTATTTATCAAAGGGAAATGAATGATAAAGTATTCAGAATTGAAGTGATTTGTGGGCCCAAGGATATGTCACACAGTTTATAGAGAAATTGTGCCAATTTTGGAGGGCTATATGAAATCACTAGGCAAGGAAGATTTGTATTACAAAGACAAGTCAGATTTAAAATTTATATATTTGTTTATGCTGTGTGATATGTTAGTTAGCAATTGTATTGGTAAATCTTCATTTCCTAAGAAGAATCCTGGGAGTCAAGAGAAGCACATACACAGGTAGCTCAAGTATTTTGAAGATTCATTGATAAATTTAATGTTGTATGAGAAGGGAACAAGTTTTGACAGATGATAGATGGAAACTATTAAAGAATTCTATATGATGCATTTGAAGTGGATTGTGGGACCCTCTCATCAGTTTATAATTTATGGATGCATACTTTATGAACTTTGAAGATTTATGAAATCGTGAGTTTTCTAAAATCTTAATGCTGGTCAAAATAAAGGTTTGTTGAGTTGGTAGGAAGTGTGGGTCCCAACGAAGAGTTGGTCTGAGTACTGGCAGATTTTAGACATTGTAATTTCTAATTATCAAATGCAGCTCTCTAGATACCAGCCGCATCATATAAAAGAAATATTAATTTGTATGCATCGTGAGAATTCTATACGCTGCCTAGCAAAAAGGGTATTCTTAGCAATTAAAATATTTTTTCTTCTCCTACGTAAAGATCGCAGGCCAAGGATGAGGAAGATATAATTTTAAATGCAAGTTGTCAATACAGTTTTGGTTCGCCATCCAAGGAATTGGTTAAAACATATTTTAATATTGTTTTGTGTTTAAAAGCTCTTGGTGGGCCACGCTCAAGGCGTAAGCATTTAAAATTCTTTTAAGAAGCTGAGTTGGGATAGGTGTTGGAATTGGGAGGAGCTTGCACTTAATAAAATTAAGGAAAGATTTTAAATGTTGTTTTTGTTGATGCTAAACATTTAAAATGATTCAAGTGGATTGCATTCCATTGGCGAAACTCAAATTCAACTATCAGTTGGAGCTGATTGCATCGATCATCTTGGAAAGGCTTAAATACAAGCATTGAACCTCAATTTGCATCTTTTGAACCTTTGGTTCTTTTGAAGAGTTTGAAGGGATTTTTGGCGTACTTATTTTAAAGACTTTGAAGATTTGAAGTGTTTGAATCCATTGCTAGCTTGAGAGGCTCATCGTTGGCATATTGGAGGCATTCATTAAAAATCTGGGCATAGAAGATAGCTACAGTAGTGACATTGTTTGTAACAGCAGACATGATGAAGGTGCAGCAGTGATTGAAGGATACCTACAAGCAGTATACACTCATATTTGGTCTTGGATTTCATCATTCATATACTGGGTATTGATTGGCAAAGTTGTTTTTGTATCTATTTTGCTCATTTGTACCTTGTAATAAGTCTAATACAAAAATTAGAGATGGACTAATGTACAAAACAACAAGTTATCTTATGTAATCATTTCTATTGAAGTCTACAATAAAGTGCAGTCATTCACTTGTTCAATTGCTAATGATAATTTGCATTGATCATTTGTTGTGGTTTTAAATTTTTAAACGGTTGCAAGAAATTTAATAAAGAGAAATTTTAGTTTAATATCCATTACGGATATTACACCACCCAAGAATGCAAATGAGTGAAAGGGAAGCATTAATATAAAATCATAAATGATAGAAGGGTTCCTGCAAGAAGTTGGGTCCACATATACGGGAAGTCGCGGGCAAAGAAACAATCCTGACAGAAACGGGTGCCCGAGCCTAAATGAGTACCTGCTTAGGAACGGGTACCCATTTAGGAACAAGTACTCGTTTCTAAATAGGTATTTGAATTTTTAAAAAAGCCCTGCACACTTTTTTCCCCACACAAAAGGAACGGGTACCCGTTCCTAAAAGCTTAGGCTTGGGAAAGGCATGGTAAGCCAACCCCTTGCCTTGGACCTGCAAGTACAAGTCCATGTTCAGAGCAAGAGAAAAGACCAACTTTACCAATATGGCTGACGATGTTTGTGTTATCACCTAGATTTGCACTCTTACTGCAGTTGTGAAACTTTAGCAATATGGAGAAACATGGGAATGACCTCGAAGTGTGGGACCTTGCGAAATGAGATCAAACCTCCGGAGAAGGCCGACTTCCTTGACTGGTTATCACCTAAAACTACTAAATCTTCAGAGGGAAAGGGAGAAAGGATGCTTTTTAATGAAAAATGAAAATAGAAAAACTGAAAGTAAGGGTGATGCACCAGATTGATTAAAAGAAACTTTCATAGAACTGAGAAAATGCACAAAATAACCAGATACAACAAGTAGACATACACAGATTCAAATGATTTTTTTAGCAGAGGTGAGAAACAAGAAGGTTGAGAGGAACAAAATGTTCACAGACAACCATATGCAAGTTCACACTAAACTAGAAAATCAGTAAAAAGAGGTAAAATGACTTGCATATATTCAAAAATAAGGCACTGTTACAGTAGCAGAAAGCTCTGTTTGGAAACAGAAAAGCTTGAAAGCCAAAAAAAATTCTAACCTTATTTACATCTCATCCCTATGCTTATATAGCATTCCAAAAATACCCTAAGTCGGTTACAAAATTTGCTCTATGAGCTGTATCAGAAAAATATCTGCCTGAAGGGACGTCCACCTGCAGAAGTTATGGTGTGGAAATATATGGAACGGGGCAGGTGGGAGATATTCTGAGTCTTTAATGCAAGCAACTGGATCATTGATCCTCTCTGATAAATGCAACAAATATCTGCATTTGCATCACTCAAACTAGTCGCTGAAACGTCCAGTCGACCAAGCATACAAATCCAGATCTAAAATTTGAAAGTGGAAAAATTCCCCTAAAAAGCCCGCCAAATGAAAGAGGAGGCAAAAACATGCAGTTTTGCCTTTTGAATCATGTCAAAATTTGCCAGGACGTGGAAGATACAGGCGGTCAAAGTTTCGGTCAACTATATGTGTATATTGCTTTGCATCTGCACTTGTATCAGCCTTTGAAACCCCCTCTAAAACTACCTTTGCATATGCAAAGCGCTTTGTATGTATCGGGCTATGTCGGGCTATCGGGATGACCTCCAGTGGAGTCACCGATGTACAAAGTCCTGCTGAAATGTCCTTTGCATATACATTTGCTTTCGGCGTTTAAAAAAGCTTTTGAAGTCGCCTTTGTATATATAGTTGTATATGCATGTGCCTGTATACAACTGTAGGCCTTTACCTTTTGAATCGGTCTTTGAAATGCACCTGACATGTTGCATCACCCGGTTAGTCGCTGAGTCGATCCTTGGGACCCATCCTGATTGTATGTTTCCCCTTGTATGTTGCCTTGTATATGGAAACATACAAGTGAATATACAATCAAAATTCATACAATGGCCTGTGCCTTTAGTGGACCCCACCATTTGTATCTCCCTTGCATATCGGTGAATGCATGTTCCTTTGTATATCGCATTGTATATGCGCATATACAATCCCGATATACATACAATGCTCCCTGTAAGGCCCCCCCTGCATCCTTTCAATGTATCTTGCATATGAAACCCCTGCATGTTTGCTTTGCATCATTTTCCTTGTATATCGCATTGTATACGCGAATATACAATAGCGATATACATACAATGCGTGGGCCCCACCTTGTATGTCCTCCTTTAGTATTTGCGACTTGTATATGAGATACAAGTACCTTTGTATGTTACCGATGTATCTTGCCTTTGTATATGGAAACATATAAGCGAACATACAAAAAAAGAAACATACCATTGCTTGTGGCTTTGGTGGACCCCACCAATTGTATCTGCCTTTGTATGTTGGATTGTATATGCAATCATACTATCACATATACATTCATCTTTTCTTTGTATCTACAATAGAAACTTGATGCATATTTCCCTTTGTATGTTGCTTTGTGTATGCATCGGCCATTGTATATTCCGCTTTATGTGATAAAAATTGCATATCTTCTTTGTATATTTGAACATACAACGATAAATGTATATCCCTTTGCACAGATCCTTTGCATGGTCGACCATCGGATAGACAAAAAACTGAGCCGCCGATATACATTCTCTTGCCGATGAACCCTTTGCATGTTCGGCTTTGTATGTGACCCCTTGTATGTGCGAACATACAACGCAAAATATACAATGGAAAACATGCATACAAACCTCCTTGTTTCCTCTCTTTGCATCTTTTCAATGTATCTTTGCCGATGCATACAAACCTCCTTGTATATGCTCTGATGTACATTGGCCTTTGTAAATTTCCTTTGTATGTGCGATTGTATATACAAAAATACAATCGCATATACAAGCCACTATTGCATCCTGCCGATGTACATTGCACTGTTCATTCACTTTTGTATGTATGACTTGCATCTTTACTTTGCATCTTTGTCATTGCATATTGCACTTGTATATATTAACATACAATGGCGAATGTATATGCAAATATACATTGAAAAATGCATACACAATTACTAAACATGAAACTGAGAAATCCCTGTGATAGAAAATACTTGAAGCTAAAAGATTTCTGGGTTTTTCTACAAAGATTCTCAAGGTGAGATTTTTAGGATTTTTTTGCAAGGCATAGCATGAGTATTTGAAGTATTTAAGCCTTGTAGGGTCGTTTTCTAAAGGATTTTCAAGGAAAATATAGGGTGAATTATTTACTCTGCATAGAGGGAAAAATAGCTCAACAATTTGACGACTTCTATGGGATGTTTGCCTACTAAACAATTAGACCAGTGGCCTTAAGCATCCATTGGGCATGGGGTCATACAGAGACTAAGAATATATCTTGACAAATAATTCTGACTTTAGCAACTCAGCATATTGGCAGTGAAGGACACTTGGAAGATCCAACCAAGACAAAAATGCTAAAGGCAACCCTTCCAACTATGCTAAACAACACTTAGGGAAAACAAAAAGGGATCTAAACTATTGTGCAACAGCACTTATTGAAAGCAAGAAATCTAATCTACTGCTTTACAAGGTAAGTCATACCTCAAAACACTTCTTCAAGTGTATCCCATTCACTAGGATAGGCAGATTTCTCCATCCATATTTGATAACTGAAATGCATTATGCTCCTTGCATTTAGTAATGATAAATGGGCCACTCCATATGTTGTCAAACTTGGAGTGCTTTCCTGGCCTGCTTTTCAACTCATCCCATTTGAGCACCATATCACCCTCCCTAAAGATTCTAGGAGTTGCCTTCTGATCAAAATTTATTTTGGTCTGAAGCTGATGATACTCCATAGTTTTCATAGCCTTATCTCTGATTTCTTCAAGCTCCATGAGTTGAGCATGTCTGACAGCCATGGGATCCTCTTCTTTAAACATCTCCAGCTGATTCATGTATCAAGTGCTGGCAGCTCCACAGATATGGGCAATCTTGCCTCTTTCCCATAGACTAACATATATGGAGAGTTCCCAATAGACCTCTTGGGAGTTATTCTGTCTGCCCATAAGGCATATTTCAGATTAGTGTGCCAGGTGCTCTAGTTATCCTCCATTGATCTTTTAATGATCCTTATGAGATTCTTATTTGTAGATTCAGCCAAACCATTACCCTGTGGCTAATAATTTGATGAAGTATTCAAATAGATCCCATTCTTAACAGCCCATTCAGTTATCTTTAATCCAACAAAGGCTAAAGCATTGTTTGAGAAAATTGACTCAGGCACCCCAAATCTGGATATCAAATCTTGGTAAAAATTCAAAACAATATTTTCATTGGATTCCTTCAGAGCCACTGCTTTAGTCCACCTTGTGAAATAGTCTGTGGTTGTAAGTATCCACCTGTGGCCTGCACTTGATGGTGGGTTAATGGGACCTACAAAATCAATGCCCCATCTCATGAAGGGTTGTTCTACTTGAATTGGCTGCAGAGGTAAATCTAGCAGACTTTCTTTGCCTGCAAAAATGGCACATTTTACACATTTTCTAGCCCATGCATGGGCATCCTTGAATAAGCTGGGCCTGTAATATCCAGCTCTCATTAGTTTCCAAGTAGTAGTCTTTGGGGCAAAATGACCCCCTGTTGTTGCATCATGAAACTCATGCAACACCTTGTCAGTTTGATCATTATCAATGCATCTTAACAATACACCATTAAAATCTTTTCTGAAAAGGATGCTATTTATTAAAACATATGGAACAGATTGCAATCTAAAATACCTTCTCTTGGTTCTATCTAAACCTGCTGGACATTTGCCAGTTTGCAAAAATTGAGTCATGTTATTAACCCAACTTGTGTCCATTTCTGCTGTATCATCTTGATGTGCATCTTCAATGGTCAGAAGCACCTCCTCTTCTTTTTTTATTTCGTTCTCAGAACTTGTAGCAAGCTGTTCACTGAGTCCTCTGCCTTTGACCAACTTATTTATCTTGATATCCACATCATATTCCATGACTTTAGTGATCCAACTAGCCCTTTTCTCATTCACGTCCTTACCTAATAGGAACTCCTTCATGCGAGGGTGAGCAACCATCAAATGTATCTTGTTATTAGAAATAAGATGCTGAAACTTCTTGAGGCTCCTTACCACTGCAAGGACATATTTTTCAATGAAGCTATACCTTTGCTCACACTCCTCCAGCCCCTGACTAAAGAAAGTGATTGGCTGTTCAAAGCCGTCACTCTGTTGCTATACTAGAATCACAGAGATTGTATCTAGACCGCCATAAGCATACAAGATAAAATCTTTGGAGAAATCAGGATTTACTAGAGTTGCTGTAGCCGATAATGCCTCCTTTATGGACTCAAAGATGAGTTTGGCCTCCTTTGTCCAGCCAAAAACTGAATTCTTCTTTAACATAGACGTCAAAGGCCTCAATAGATTTGCAATGTTAGGTATAAATCTTCGCAGAAAATTAATTCTACCAATAAAACTTTGCAGTCCCTTCTTGTGACTGGGTAAAGGCAGTCCCAGAATAGCTCTTACCTTTTCAGCGTCGATGGTAATGCCCTCCTTCGACACAACGTGCCCTAACAGCTTGCTTTCATGCACATCGAAAATGCATTTCTTGGGATTGAGAGATATCCCAAACTCTTTGCATCTCTCAAATACCTGCCTCAGGTGGGATAAATGTTTAGACGCATCCTTGGAAAAAACCATTATGTCATCAAGGTACACCAGCACCAGTTTATACAGCAAACCCTTAAAATCCATATCCATAGCTCTCTGAAAGTAGAACCAACATTTGATAGACCAAAAGGCATTCTCTTGTAGGCCATGGTGCCCCATTTGGTAGTAAAAGCAGTTTTAAATTGATCTTCCTCCTTGACTAACACTTGATTATAGCCAGAATATCCGTCAAGCAAGGAGAATCTTTCAGAACCAACCACTACTTGCAGAATTTGCTCCATTGAGGGCAGCGGGTAGTGGTCTTTTAGGGAGGCTCTATTGAGGTCTTTGAAGTCGACACACAGCCTAATCTCCCCATTCTTTTTTCTCATAGGGACAAGGTTGGAGACCCAAGAAGTATGCTTGATTGGGAAAATGATTTTTCCCTCGATCAACTTGGTTAACTCTTTAATCATCAGGGGCTCAAGCTTTGGATTTAGAGGTCTTTGCTTCTGCCTCATAGGTTTTGTACTTGGTTCTAACTCTATAGTATGTTGAGCAATATGAGGGTCAAACCCTTTTAGGTCTGAGTAATCCCAAGCAAACACATCTTCAAACTCTTGACAAAGAGCAACAAAAGCCCTTCTATCCTCAGGCGAATAGATTTTACCAATTTTAAGAAGCTTACCCTTAAAAATTTCTAGCTCCTCGTAATGTTCTTCTTTTATCTGCATGCTGGTTTTACTCTTCTTTAGCTGATCATCAGTCCCAAAAATAGATTCCAATGTTACCAATCCTTTGGGTAGCATGTTTGTCCTTAACTGAATTACTTGACCATCCTCATATTGTTGTTTGAGTTTATCCTGATTCATCATAGAAAACTCATCCTCCTCTAACAGGAAACGCAGAATCTGCTCATCACTCTCAAAAACCTGCCAATGAATATTATTGTCAGGGATAGAGGGCCTATCAACTATTTTCACGTGAGACTGCACCTTTTGTCTTTGAATATCACTGGGGCTATCAAACTGAGTCCCAATTGCAGCTAACCTATCTGCATGATAGTTCTAACTTCTTGGAATAGAGATCAGATTGAAAGCATCAAACTCTTTAATCATATCCCATACCCTGTGTTTGTAGCATTTCAAAGCATCATTTTTTGTAACATGCAACCCTCTCACCTAATTTACAATGAGTTCACTGTCACCATAGACCTGCAAACAACCAATTTTCCTCTTTCTGGCCCACTACAAACCTTGAATCAACCCTTCATATTCAACAGTGTTATTTGTACATGAGAAGGCAAAACGGAAAGAAGAATAATATCTGTCACCATGTGGAGACACAAGCATTGCACCGCCACCAGATCCATTCCTATTCCTAGAGCCATCAAAGTATATTTTCCATACCTCATTTTGCTGTTCTATCTGTTGTTCTACATTTTTTACAAGGTTTGGAATTTCTGTTTCAGGCTCATGGAGTATGTAAACCCCCATACCAGCTTCTTGAATGTGCCCCTCAGGATCATCTACAACATTTTCTGAGGCCCACTCCCTTAATAGCACTTCTGGTATACTTTCAGCTTGCAATTCTTGAGCAGCAATAAGCTCAGGATCATCAGAAATAAAGCAATTTGCATTAACAACACTTGGTGTGTAAGGCTCTATGTGATGTTTGGCAAGTAATTCAGATTTTAGGGTCACTTTGGTGTCGTATCTGGTCCTGAAAAATATGTGGGACCAGTTCGAGGATAAATATCCTCCTATTTTGGTTGTGAATTCTCTTGATAAACACATGGCAAAATAGGGAGGCAAATCTATGATGAACACTTCTTGGGAAATGGAAACATTTGGGCAAGTGTGCAAGGTGAGAGCTAGGTCTTTCATCACACCTATAGTATTAATAGCTGTGTTGTCTAGCTGGAGTACACCTTTCTCAAGGGGCTGGTATTTCAACCCTAATTGATCTGCAATCTGCTTTGGCATCACAGAACTACTTGCACCACTATCTACCATGCAGTTATGTACTAACTTGTCTCCAATTATTAAAGACACATAAAATGGAAGTGGTTTGGCACTTTTGTTTGGCTGTTTATTGTTGTCTTGGGATGAATTGGTAAGGACAACCCTAGTTGGGTCAACAGTTGCATCATTGGGCATCTTCAAATCAGACAAGGTAGATTGCAATATGTCCTTTTGGCCTGGGATGGCTAGAGAATCCCACATAGACATTGTCACATTCATCTTTTTCATATTTTCAATGATATTGAAAGGTGGAGTGACACTTACCTTCTGATGTGACTTTGTAGCAACAACATCAACCTGTAAATGAGGTTGTTCCCTTGCTGTTACTGAAGTATTCCTTTGTAAAATGTGGGGAACATGGGATGTAGAAGCATCAGCATGTCCCTTTCCTTTATTTGCTGCTTGATCTACCTCATAACCCCTCTTCTTGGCTCTTGTATTTGCTGCAACTGGAGTATTATCATTGTTTACACTACATAATTCACCTTCTTGCCAATTTATGAAGGCAAAATCATTATGAGGCTGCTCTTGCTATTGAACAACCCCATCATGAGGTGTATTTGGCTGTGAGGCTGCAACATTTTGCACCATTAGTGCTTGATTTATCACCCCAGAGCAGGCTGTCTGACTGTGTGGCTGATTGCATGGAAAACACCATTCATACTCCACAGCAAGGTTATTCTGAACAGGGACAAGGTCCCTAACAACATTAACGGGTGCCAGATTGTAAGAATGAAAAGGCCTCTGGTTGACATTCAGCCTGGGACCCTAATAATTGCCTTGATATGGTGGCCTATTAGCTTGGTATGGCTGGTTTTACCCTTGATAAGGTTGATTTTGCCCTTGGCTGAGTTGCTGATAAGGCTGTCTGTTCTGGGATTGCTATTTTTTGATGTTTACCAGCTCATTCTCAAAAGTTTGCAGGATGTTCTCTATTTTTTGTTGGCTACTTTTGATCTCTTTTAACTCTTGAGATGAGCTAGAAACAACAGGTTCAGAATTGGTAGTATTTGGCAATGCTGCTACAGTAGGTAAAGGGGCAAAATATGGGATGGACAAAGGCATTGAAGCTTGAATCTCAGGAAAAATGGGCGCTGGTGGTCTAGGTGCTATTTTTCCAGCCTGAATCAGGTTATTCTCTGCTCTAATAGCTATTTCATATGCATCAGGTAAACTAGTACCTCCTAATGATTGTATCATCACTGAAATATCACTATTTAGGGCTTTCAAAAAATACAAGAATGCATATTCTAATGGAGGCCTTACCATGGTAGGAATTCTGTCCCATGTCTTCTAGAATCTGAAGTTGAAATCCATCATTTGCTCCTGGGGAGCTCTCTTTATCGTAGTCATCTGTTCAACCAATGATAGGTTGTCTGACTTATCTTGAAATTGCTTGTTTAATTTATCACCTAGATCATCCCAGGTTCCTATGGTCTGCACTGGTAAACTCCTGAACTATTGTAATATGCTCAATTGGGGTAGTTTGATTCTCCCCTATGAAATAGGGCAGACTCTTCAAAGTTGCCATTGGTATAACGTCATGCACTGTCAAATTCAATGGGCTGCCTCCATCAAAAGCCACAAATGGCTGATTCCTTGCCATTTGAGCAACTAGAGGTAGGATTGCTTAAGCTGGTACAGGGACTACAGGTGTTACGGGTCTGAAACTTGGAGGAGTTGATTGTATCCTTTTCAAAGCTGGGGTCCTTGCTATAGCTCTCCCCTGTCTTCTAGGTGGTGACAGCTGCAAGTAATCAAATGAACTCAAACTCTGATTTTGAATCTTTCTCATAAAATGTAACAGCAACACTAATATGCTTGTCCTTCCTCAGTATGAGTCGCCAAATGTGCAGGTTTTAACCTCTTACAGGTCTGCAAATCACTGGCTGCACATCAAAACAAGCAACAAAAGATAGTATACAATTGTTTCTCTCACTCTAGAGTTCCACCGGGCGTGCCAAAAACTGTTATCACCCAGATTTGCACCCTTGCTGCAGTTGTGAAACTTTAGCAATCTAGAGAAACATGGGAATGATCTCGAAGTGTGGGACCTTGCGAAATGAGATCAAACTTCCAGAGAAGGTCGGCTTCCTTGACTAGTTATCACCTAAAACTACTAAATCTTCAGAGGGAAAGGGAGAAAGGATACCTTTTAATGAAAGATGAAAATAGAAAAATTGAAAGTAAGGGTGATGCACTAGACTGATTAAAAGAAACTTTCATAGAACTGAGAAAATGCACAAAATAACCAAATACAACAAGTAGACATACATAGATTCAAATGATTTTTTTAGCAGAGGTGAGAAACAGGAAGGTTGAGAGGAACAAAATGTTCACAGACAACCATATGCAAGTTCACACTAAACTAGAAAATTAGTAAAAAGAGGTAAAATGACTTGCATATATTCAATAATAAGGCACAGTTACAGTAGCAGAAAGCTCTGTTTGGAAACAGAAAAGCTTGAAAGCCAAAAAAAATTCCAACCTTATTTACATCTCATCCCTATGCTTATATAGCATTCCAAAAATGCCCTAAGTCAATTACAAAATTCACTCTGAGCTGTATCAGAAAAATATCTGCCTGAAGGGATGTCCACCTACAGAAGTTATGGTGTGGAAATATCTGGAAGGGGGCAGGTGGGAGATATTCTGAGTCTTTAATGCAAGCAGCTAGATCATCGACCCTCTCTGATAAATGCAACAAATATCTGCGTTTGCATCACTCAAACTGGTCGCTGAAATGTCCAGCTGACCAAGCATACAAATCCAAATCCAAATTTTGAAAGTGGAAAAAGTCCCCCGAAAAGCCCGCCAAATGAAAGAGGAGGCAAAAACATGTAGTTTTTTCTTTTGAATCATGTCAAAATTCGCCAAGACGGGGAAGATACAGGCGGTCAAAGTTTCAGTCAATTGTATGTGTATATCACTTTGCATCTGCACTTGTATCGGCCTCTGAAATGCCCTCTGGAACTGCCTTTGCATATGCAAAGCGCTTTGTATGTATCAGGCTATGTTGGGCTGTCGGGATGACCTCCAGTTGAGTCACTAATGTGCAAAGTCCTGCTGAAATGTCCTTTGCATATGCATTTGCTTTCGGCATTTAAAAAAGCCTTTGAAGTCGCCTTTGTATATATAGTTGTATATACATGTGCCTGTATACAACCGCGGGCCTTTACCTTTTGAATCAGTCTTTGAAATGCACCTGACACGTGGCATCACCCGGTTAGTTGCTGAGTCGATCCCTGGGACCCATCCTGATTGTATGTTTCCCCTTGTATGTTGCCTTGTATATGGAAACATACAAGAGAATATACAATCAAAATTCATACAATGGCCTGTGCCTTTAGTGGACCCTGTTAGTGCCTGCATAAACAATCGTGTTTCAAGCATTTAAATATGCAGGCACCTTCCCAAAAAATCTAAAAAATTCTAAGTCTTTTAGCCTTTGCAGTTGAAAAGTGCAAAAACACTACTGTATGCATGTCACTTTGTATATATAAGGCTGTTTGTATATACATGCAGGTCAAATGTGCATTGGCGGGTCAGAGATCTCAATCGGCCTTCAAAAATGGTGAAAAATCAGTTGTATGCATGTCGCAATGCATATCGGGCTTAAAAAAGGTGCATATACATTGAGGAATCTTTCACAGATTCTGGAAATATTCTCTGCTTGTATATCAGGTTGCATGTATATTTTGTGTTGTATGTTCAGACATACAATAGCTAGATACAAAGGAAAACATGCAAAGAAAATATACAAAGAGGCGCATGTACATTCGCTACAGTGAAAGATACATTGGCCGATGCATGTGCAAGAGGAAACATGTACATTGAGAAGATACAAGAGGTCTTGTACATTCGGCGACATACAAAGCAGGAGATACATTTGGTGGGGTCTACCTCAAATACAAGGCAAAATGTATATGCAATATATATTTGCTATGTGCAAAGTGAAAAGTGCAAGGGGCTGATATACAAATGGTGGGGCCCACTGATTGCATGTTTTAGCGATTGTATGTTCGCACATACAATCAAATATGCATTCGCAAATATACAAGCCGGACCTGAGAGGTTATACATTCTAGCTGATAAAGGTTTTAGTTCCGGATTGTATGTTTTGTTTTGTATATCCGCGTTGTATGTTTGTGATATACAAGGCATTGATACAAGGAAAGGGAGGTGCAACCCAGACGCAAAGGAGAAATAAAATGCAGCGAATAAAATTTGAGGTCTGTGGGTTGTATAAAGTGCTTGTATATGCCAATATATAAGCCGATGTGCAATGAAAAAGATACAAGCTGGATTTCAAAAGGAGGTACATTCTGATTCATAATAATTTGATGTCTGCGGCTTGTATGTATGTGTGTGTTGTATATCGCGGATATACAAAGGAGAGAGATACAAGCTAGACCCAAATAAGATTTCAATCTGTTTCATATAATCTGGGGTCCGCCTTGTATGTAAGGTGATTGTATATGCTTTTGCATATACAAAGGGCGAAAAGAGGCAAAATACATGTTGCGATGGCAGAAAAGTCAGCGATGGAAGCACATAATGCCCACGTGGCATGTTCTTATTGGTTGGCGACTTTTCAGCATGTTTTGGCACCATTGATCTTGGTGATAGAAGGAAGATCAACGGCTGGTTTTAAATTTTCTTGCAACGAGGGTTTTCTTTGTATTTGTGGCCGCATTTCAGGCGGGAAAACCTCCTATGCATTAGCTGCCGCATTTCAAGAGGAGTTGTGGGTAGCTGGGCCATTAATGGTGAAATTATAGAGGCATGGGTCAATGATTGACAGCAACCTACCTGATGTGTAAGGAAAATCTCCAGTCGGCGGCTCAGTTCCTGATCTCACCTGCTCTCCCTCTTTTGTCTTTCTGCTGCATTGATGTTTTGGGCGCCATTTTTGTGGTGCACTGTATCTAGCAGATTTTTGAATTTTGCCATGTAATTAATTGCTGAGTACACAGTCTTTCTATAAATTGCAAACTGTGTCACTCATTTGTGGTTGTTGAAAACTGGATAAAATTTTTGTGTTGTGATAAGATACAACTTCATTGGTGGCCCTGTTTTGGGTGTCTTGTGAGTTTATGAATCATATGTTATATGTTTTATGCATAAATTTACTGGTTTCATGTTGTTTTATATGAGTAATGCTTCATTGCATGTATTCTGTTATTTGTCTCCAAATTGAATGTTTTCTTCTTCTGAATCTAAACAGCTAAGGGGTGTTTAAGATTCTAGGATATGGGTTTGCCATGTTGAATGCTTGATCTTTTACTTCTGCTCAAGCAGTAGATTAAATGTTCATGGTTAAGTGTTGGGAAGAATATATTGCAGTGAGGATGTCTGTAAGCAGAGATAACTGAATACTAAATTTTTGGAAGTATCTGTAAGGCAGACACTACAAAATCCCCTTGAAACTCAGTTATTTGATTTGAGTTTATGGTGATCATTCACATATGTATGTCTATTGACTCCAAGCCCTGAGATAGGCACCAGTCCAGTCTTGTATTGAGGTTACAACCAAAGTCCCAGTTTTGCATCCAAATACAAAACATAAATTCATACTTCAAAATACAAACCTTTAGGACATTTAGAAGTAGTTTTAGGGCCAAAATCCTCTGATTCACAACTAAGCATAAGCCCAGAGCTAGCCCCTTTGCACTTATTTCACAGTTTTGGTCTGCATAAGAGAGGATTTATCTACTTTGTGTCAACATCCCACCAAGTTAATAAGCACACTTCACAGATGTTGAATAGGGAATACCCCCATTGATTTTGCAGAGCCTAAAGAAGAAGAGGAGATATTTATAGAGTCTATCTCTTGTATTGTTGGCCCCTGGCTCGGGAATCCTATTGATCAATGATGGCTACCTTGTAGGGATAACTGGGAAATATCCAGTCGGATTGAGCACTAACAGATTTGGCAACTCTGCTGGGGACCTTTGTGTAAGAACCCTGGTTTAAAAGAAAATAATTTCTAGTTGTAGGTGGCAACTTCGAACCAATCTCCCAACCGGTAAAGTAAATTTTTTAATGCAAGGAAGAAGATCCCTGCGTAATTCTCTGTCTGAAGAATTACCCAGAAAAATGATGTACAGGAAAAAAGGGACTGTTTAGGTTAGTCAAGAGGGTTCTCCCAGAAGTAATGATAATATTCAAGACAATCTAGGATCTTTAGAGCGGACAATACCTTATTTTTCAAACACTGAGGCTGAAATCCAGAATGTAAATGAAAGACAACAAGGTGTTAATTTGAGAGTGAGATTAGAGGTATTTCAGGAACGCCCTTTCTTAGATCCCTCTGACAGATTTGAAGAGACTGAGTCCCCAAGGGATGATGATGATGACCAATATGGAAAGGGACCATCCTCTTCTATGCCCAAAGATGAACAATTAGCTGAAGAAATCAAAAGCTTAAGAGTTGAATTAGAATATTTACAAGCTGTAAAGATTAGAGATGATATGAGAC
Source organism: Cunninghamia lanceolata (assembly GCA_027924645.1). Taxonomy (NCBI): domain Eukaryota; kingdom Viridiplantae; phylum Streptophyta; class Pinopsida; order Cupressales; family Cupressaceae; genus Cunninghamia; species Cunninghamia lanceolata. The sequence goes on from BSBN01001750.1 coordinate 604,173, forward strand.
AAAAAGTGCAAGCTCTGAGAACTGCTCAACATGATGCAATCCCCACCCTTGATAATGCAAATGTCTTGAGAAACCAACATAGAAACGAAATCCAGTATCAACAAAATGATTAGAGACAGAATGGAAACAATGTTAGGGTACCATTAAATAATGTGAGAAATCAGAATGCAAATAGAAATGTCGATGTTAATCAGTTTGGTAGACAGCCTATGCAGCTGGACAGATTCAGGCAGCTTGTTTTTGATGGTATTCCTGGCTACCCTAATCTTATTGACAAACATGTGAGGCCGCAGGTGCCAAAGTTTTCAGGAAACAATACTGTGTCAGATGAGGATCATTTAAAAGCCTTTCAGAATGTCATGGACAACTTTGAAGTTGAACATGAAGATGTGTTTATAAAGTTGTTTATGCAGTCCTTGGTTGATGAAGCTAGAGAATGGTATAAAGGCCCGCCTAACCAAAGTATCTCATCATGGGATGATTTCAGGAGGATCTTTAAAGAACAATATGGTGACAAAACTGACCCAAGCTTTTTTGTAAATGAATTCACTAGTATCACTAAGGGATCAAATGAGCATGTTGCTGATTTTAATGCTAGATTCACTAAAGTGTTGAACAAATTGCCACCTCACATGAGACCTAATGAACCAATGTGCATGGTGCTGTACATAAATGCTTTTGATGCCAAAACAACCTATGGATTAAGAGATAAGGGTCCTACTAGCCTCAGGGATGCTTTCAGGATTGCAACAAATATTGAAAATAATAGGAAAGCATCTGGTAAGACAAACAAAAGGGATGATGTGAAGATTTTGCAAAATCCAAATAAGCCTCAAAGCACTCAAGGTAATGCATCTACTTCTAAGGATAAATTAGATAAATTGACAACTGTTGTTAAGGACTTAAGTTATAGACTTGCTAAAAATGAAAAGGGAATAGGTCCTAACAGGCAGGTTTACCAGAGACAAGAAAAGAGACCATCATTGCATGATATGCCATTTAACACTAATTGACATAATGGTAAACCCATTCTCCCACATAACAACAACACCAATCAAAGAGCCCAGAATGCAAGGGAAACTCTGGATCCTTTGAAGAAGGCTGTTAATATTGTTGATGACACCCCATGGTGCATAATATGTCAGATGCCTCACTCACAGTCGTAATGTATGATTGTTCAGTCTCTGTATAATAGTGCTGTTGTCTGTGATGAATGCAATGAGCCACATTGTATGGAGGAAGATAATGTAAATATGTTGTCCACAAATAGGGAGTATTCTTCCTATGATGCAAATGAAAATACGAGTTATGGGACTCAGGTTTGCCAGCAGTTTCCCTGTGATGAAGATGATGAAGATAATTATGCGTATGCTCAGGTCTCACACATTTTTCTGAATAACTTGAGGAGGCCTTCTGATGAAGAGATTAGAGCTCTCACAGCCGAAGCAGTGGCTCAGGTCAAAAGCAATTATAATCTTAGGGGTAAAGCTCAGGTAAGTGACCCACGTCAACCAGAAAGCACCTTTGTAAATCAACCGGCGCATAATCATAAGAAGGCCAAACCACAAAAGACACAATGGAACAGTAATAAGAAGAACTCTAAGCAAAAACCAAGTCATGATTCTCAAGGACCAGCAAATAAAACTCCCCAAAGCAAGGATCAAAATAAAGATTCTCAGGTCCTAGATAACAGTCAGCAGGCCGCTAAGATTAAAGTTGGATCAGCTTAAGATAAGAGTAAAACCACGTCTCAGGCTATAACTATTATACAAAATTATGCTCCCTTTGACATAACTCAAGTTTTATCCTAGGTAAAGATCTCTGTTCCGTTGATGGAAATGATGAAAGTTGAAGAATTCAGAAATAAGGCATTGTCCCTAATCTCAGGAGTAGCTTGTCAGGCTGAGCAAAATGTTGAGGCTCAGGGAAAGAAACAGGCCTTGTGTATTGAAGAGGACGAGGTTCCTAAAGTTTATCTAGGGGTGACCATGACAAAATGCCCTTCATAGGTTGAGCCATTTTATGTCTCCCTTGTTATTAATGGAAAAACAATCAGGAATTGTATGCTTGATTCTAGAGCATCAACAAATATTATGCCTCTGGCTATCATGCAACAAGCTGGGTTCAAGATAGATAAAGCATGTGGGAAATGCTATGCAATGGATGCTAGGGAGGTACCAGTTATTGGAATCATGAAGGATGTGGATTTTAAGTTAGCAGCATATCCAAAAAAAACATACAGAATGAACATAACAGTGGTTGACATAAAGCCACAATATGGTATGCTGTTGTTAAGAAGATGGGCATCATTGATTGGAGGAAGTATGTAGCTAGATCTATCATATGCCATGATTCCAATGAATGGTAAAGACGTCAAACTGGTCAGAGAAGAAAGGTCATCAGAAACAGTTGAGGATCAAGATTCAGAGGAACATGTTTGTTTTGTGGATACTGATTGTGAGAACTTCAAAGTTGTCTCGGGTGATCAAGGAGGTAAAAGGAAAGATATTTGCATTCAAGAGCTGGACCAACAGGGTCTATGGACTATGTATTTCGATGGATCTTGTTCAAAGGAAGGCTATGGTGCTAGAGTTGTGTTTTTGTCTCCAGCTGGTAAGCTTCTAAAGTTCTCTTTCCTGTTAAAGTTTACCTGCATGAATAATATTGCAGAATATGAAGCTTTGTTACTTGGGTTAAACGTTGCTCTAAAGCATGGAATTAAGATGATAAAAGTATTTGGAGATTCAGAATTAATTGTTTCCTAGGTTAGAGATAGATATGCTTCGAAGAATAAAAGGTTAAAACCGTATAAGCATGCTGTGTGGGATACAATTGAATTGTTTGATGCATTTTCAATAAACTGGATAGAGAGATCAAAAAATGTCATGGCAGATTTTTTAGCTAATGTGGCCATAAGGCCAGATGATGTTACTCTGTCTGATGTTACAAATGTTGAGGTTAAAATTAGACCTGCAGTACCAGAAAATATATGCAGTTGGCAAATATTTGATGATGATAAAGATTTGTTGAGGTTCCTGCACTGCATAGATGAATATGAGAATCAAGAAATTGATTTTTAGAATTTTGTAGAATTTGTGGATGGAAAAGAAACTCTTTTGGGGAAAGAAGTAATTCAGCTCAAAACAAATATAATCCCTAGAGGGATGGTTGCTTTAGACAGAGCATTTGACAATAGAGACTAGTTTGTTACAAAGGCATCTCCTACAACTAAGAATGATTTGGAGGAGATAAACTTGGGGACATCTCATGCCCCCAAAAGGGTATACATTGGCAAACAACTCAAGCCACACATCAGGAACATGTTGATAGCATTATTGAAGAAATATAAGCACGTCTTTGCTTGGTCATATGAGGACCTAAAGGCTTATAGAGAGGATTTATTCCAGCATGAGATCCCATTGAAGCCTGGAGCTAAGCTATTTAGACAGAAACAAAGACCTATTAATCCAACTCTGGCTCTAAAAATGCAAGAAGAGCTTATGAAGCTTAGGGAGGCTGGAATAATTGTGCCTATCAGACATTCAACCTGGGTGTCCAATCTTGTCCCAGTTAGAAAGAAAAATGGTGACATAAGACTTTGTGTTGACTTCAGAAATTTGAATGTCTTCTTTGAAGGATAATTATCCACTACCCAACATGGAGGCTATGCTGCAGAAAGTAACTGGTTGTGAACTTTTATCCATGATGAATGGATTTTCAGGATGCAATCACGTAAAGGTGAAAAATCTAAACAATACAAGACTGCCTTTACCACTCAATGGGGAACCTATGTATATGTAAGAATGCCATTTGGACTAACAAATGTAGGTGCTACATTTCAAAGAGCTATGGATGTTGCTTTTGTAGGATTGATTGACTCAATTTTGGATGTGTATCAAGATGATTTAACTGCCTATTCAAAAAAGGAGGAGCAACATTGCATGCATCTTGAACAAATTTTTATTAGAGCATTGGAATATGGCATTTCACTTAACCCAAAGAAATGTGCTTTTGGGGCAGTGGAAGGAAAATTATTGGGACACATTGTTTCCAAAGATGGAGTTAAGATTGATCCTGAATGGGTTGCTGCAATTGACAGGATTTAGATCCCTAAAACTGTGAAAGGCATTCAGTCTTTCTTTGGGCAAATTAATTTTTTTAGGTCATTCCAAATTTTGCAGAGGTCACAAAGGATATCTCTAAAATGTTGAAGAAAGGTGCAACTGTTAAATGGGAAAGTGAAGCAACTAAATCATTTCAGAACATCAAAGAAGCTATAAAGATGGCTCCTATGTTAAAATCTCATGATTTTTCTAAGCCACTTCAGTTGTTCTCATTTGCTTCTTTTCACACTGTTGCTGCATGTTTATTGCAGAAAAATGAGGATAGTTTTGAGCAACCTATTGCTTTCTTTAGCATGTCATTGCAGGCAGCTGAATTGAAGTATGATATCATGGAGAAGCAGGCATATGCACTAGTTAGAGCAGTCAAGAGCTTCGGGCCATATTTAGTAGGATCTTAGACAGTTGCCTATGTGCCCCATGCACCAGTCAAGGACATTTTCACTCAGCAAGAGGTGATAGGAAGAAGATGCAGGTGGATTAACAAGTTGCAAGAATTCAACATTGAGATACAAATCACAAAACTGGTAAGGGGATAGGGTTTGGCTAAGATGATGACACAGTCAAATCTGGAAGCATGCCAAGTGAATGTAGTTCAGAATGAAATTGTTAATATGTCAGAATCTGAATGGTACAAGGACATTATATATTACTTGCAGAATTTGAATTGTCCTTCCTACTTTAGTGACAGTCAGAAAAGGACCTTGAAACTACGTGCTATCAAATACATAATTGTTCAAGAAGAATTGTATTGGAAGAATCCTGATGGTGTCTTACTTAGGTGTGTGGATGAAAACCGGGCTACAGATGTTTTAAATGACATGCACAAGGGAGTGTGTGGTGGACATTACACTGCCAAGACAACAGCCCACAAAATTCTTAGAGTAGGCTATTGGTGGCCCACCCTTTTCTCAGATGCACAAAAGATGGTAAGAAAGTGTGATCCCTGTCAAAAGTTCTCAGGAAAACTAAAGCATGAAGGTGCATTACCCCTTAGAACTGTAACTGTGGGGGCTCCATTTTAGCAATGGGGAATCAATTTTATAGGGGAAATTTTAAAAAAATCAAGTGGAGGACATAGTTGGATTCTCGTTGCTACTGATTATTTTACCAATGGGTTGAAACAATTCCAACTAAAAAGGATACAAGAAGGGTGGTGATGGATTTTATTTTGACACACATTATTATCAGATTTGGAGTGCCAGTCACAATGGTCACAGACAATGCCATGTGCTTCAGATCTGGTGAATTTGTTGATTTTTGCAACAAATTTGGGATTAATTTGTCATATGCATCACCATATCATCCACAGGGAAATGGTCAAGCAGAGTCAAGTAACAAAAGCCTCATGAAAGTCATCAGAAGGATGGTGGACGAGAACAAAAGGGCTTGGGATTCAAAGTTAAAGATGGCATTATGGGCTGACTAGGTAACGGTGAAGAAAGCAATTGGAAGATCTCCTTTTGAGCTAGTGTATGGTGTAGCAGCTAGGTTACCTATGAATAATCTCTTGCCAATCTATAGATTCATACAAGAAAATGATGAAGAGATTGAAGACTCAATGAATGGAAGGATAAATCAACTAATCGCATTGGATGAAACTAGAAGAGAAGCACAGAAGACAAATATCAGGATACAACAGAAGGTAAAATATTTGTTTGATAAAAGGGCTGTAGAAAGAAAGTTTCAGATAAGTGACTTGGTCCTTGTTTGGAATGCAAAGAGCCAGGATAAGGGTAAACATAATAAATTTGAGGCATTATGGATGGGTCCATATCAAATCAACAATATTCATGGAGGAGATTCCTACTTTCTCCAGGCCCTAAGTGGTGAATTACTGGAATTGCCTATGCACGGTTAGTTCCTAAAGCCCTATTTTTCATAAATGGTTATCCTATGTGCACATTGTGAATTAGATGTAAATAGTTTGTGCGTGCCTTGTATAGTCGTTGGTGTTTTGTGTTTTTCTTGGTCTGTCCCAGAGTCGTTTGGTTCTCGCTGCAGTCTTGCACCTGCACGTCCCCAGTCAGAGCCATTGTTAGTGCCTGCATAAACAATCAGGTTTCAAGCATTTAAATATGCAGCACCTTCCCAAAAAATTCAAAAAATTCTAAGTCTTTTGGCCTTTACAGTTGAAAAGTGCAAAAACACTATTGTATGCATGTCACTTTGTATATACAAGGTTGTTTGTATATACATGTAGGTCAAATGTGCATTGGCGGGTCAGAGATCTCAATCGGCCTTCAAAAATGGTGAAAAATCAGTTGTATGCATTTCACAATGCATATCGGGCTTAAAAAAGGTGCATATACATTGAAGAATCTTTCACAAATTCTAGGAATATTCCCTGCTTATATATCGGGTTGCATGTACATTTTGTGTTGTATGTTCAGATATACAATGGCTAGATACAAAGGAAAACATGCAAAGAAAATATACAAAGAGGCGCATGTACATTCACTACAGTGAAAGATACATTGGCCGATGTATGTGCAAGAGGAAACATGTACATTGAGAAGATACAAGAGGTCTTGTACATTCGGCGACATACAAAGCAGGAGATACATTTGGTGGGGTCTACCTCACATACAAGGTGGAATGTATATGCAATATACATTCTCTATGTGAAAAGTGAAAAGTGCAAGGGGCCGATATACAAATGGTGGGGCCCACTGATTGCATGTTTTAGCGATTGTATGTTTGCACATATAATCAAATATGCATTCGCAAATATACAAGCCGGACCCAAGAGGTTATACATTCTGGCTGATAAAGGTTTTAGTTCCGGATTGTATGTTTTGTTTTGTATATCCGCGTTGTATGTTTGTGATATACAAGGCATTGATACAAGGAAAGGGAGGTGCAACCCAAACGCGAAGGAGAAATAAAATGCAGCGAATAAAATTTGAGGTCCGTGGGTTGTATAAAGTGCTTGTATATACCAATATACAAGCCAATGTGCAATGAAAAAGATACAAGCCATATTTCAAAAGGAGGTACATTCTGATTCATAATAATTTGATGTCCTCGGCTTGTATGTATGTGTGTCTTGTATATTGCAAATATACAAAGGAGAGAGATACAAGCCGGACCCGAATAAGATTTCAATTTGTTTCATAATAATCTGGGGTCCGCCTTGTATGTAAGGTGATTGTATATGCTTTTGTATATACAAAGGGCAAAAAGAGGCAAAATACATGCTGCGATGGCGGAAAAGTCAGCGATGGAAGCACATAATGCCCACATGGCACGTTCTTATTGTTTGGCGACTTTTCAGCGTGTTTTGGCACCATTGATCTTGGTGATAGAAGGAAGATCGATGGTTGGTTTTAAATTTTCTTGCAGCGAGGGTTTTCTTTGTATCTGTGGCTGCATTTCAGGTGGGAAAACCTCCTATGCATTAGCTGCCGCATTTCAAGAGGAGTTGCGGGTAGCTGGGCCATTAATGGTGAAATTATAGAGGCATGGGTCGATGATTAACAGCAACCTACCTGATGTGTAAGGAAAATCTCTAGTCAGCGGCTCAGTTCCCGATCTCACCTGCTCTCCCTCTTTTGTCTTTCTGTTGCAATAATGTTTTGGGCGCCATTTTTGTGGTGCATTGTATCTAGCAGATTTTTGAATGTTGCCATGTAATTAATTGCTGAGTACACAGTCTTTTTATAAATTGCAAACTGTGTCACTCATTTGTGGTTGTTGAAAATTGGATAAAATTTTTGTGTTGTGATAAGATACAACTTCATTGGTGGCCCTGTTTTGGGTGTCTTGTGAGTTTATGAATCATATGTTATATGTTTTATGCATAAATTTACTCGTTACATGTTGTTTTATATGAGTAATGCTTCATTGCATGTATTTTGTTATTTGTCTCCAAATTGAATGTTTTCTTCTTCTGAATCTAAATAGCTAAGGGGTGTTTAAGATTCTAGGATATGGGTTTGCCATGTTGAAAGCTTGATCTTTTACTTCTGCTCAAGCAGTAGATTAAATGTTTGTGGTTAAGTGTTGGGAAGAATATATTGCAATGAGGATGTCTGTAAGCAGAGATAACTGAATACTAAATTTTTGGAAGTATCTGTAAGGCAGACACTACAAAATCCCCTTGAAACTCAGTTATTTGATTTGAGTTTATGGTGATCATTCACATATGTATGTCTATTGACTCCAAGCCCTGAGATAGGCACCAGTCCAATCTTGTATTAAGGTTACAACCAAAGTCCTAGTTTTGCATCCAACTACAAAACATAAATTCATACTTCAAAATACAAACCTTTAGGACATTTAGAAGTAGTTTTAGGACCAAAATCCTCTGATTCACAACTGAGCATAAGCCCAGAGCTAGCCCCTTTGCACTTATTTCACAGTTTTGGTCTGCATAAGAGAGGATTTATCTGCTTTGTGTCAACATCCCACCAAGTTAATAAGCACACTTCACATATGTTGAATAGGGAATACCCCCCTTGGTTTTGCAGAGCCTAAAGAAGAAGAGATATTTATAAAGTCTATCTCCTGTACTGTTGGCCCCTGGCCCGGGAATCCTATTGATCAATGATGGCTACCTTGTAGGGATAACTGGGAAACATCTAGTCAGATTGAGCACTAACAGACCCCACCATTTGTATCTCCTTTGCATATCGGCGAATGCATGTTCCTTTGTATATCGCATTGTATATGTGAATATACAATCCTGATATACATACAATGCTCCCTGTAAGGCCCCCTCTGCATCCTTTCAATGTATCTTGCATATGAAACCCCTGCATGTTTGCTTTGCATCATTTTCCTTGTATATCGCATTGTATATGCGAATATACAATAGCGATATACATACAATGCGTGGGCCCCACCTTGTATGTCCTCCTTTAGTCTCTGCGACTTGTATATGAGATACAAGTACCTTTGTATGTTACCGATGTATTGCCTTTGTATATGGAAACATACAAGCGAACATACAAAAAAAGAAACATACCATTGCTTGTGCCTTTGGTCGACCCCACCAATTGTATCTGCCTTTGTATGCTGGATTGTATATGCAATCATACTATCGTATATACATTCATCTTTTCTTTGTATCTACAATGGAAACTCGATGCATATTTCCCTTTGTATGTTGCTTTGTATATGCATCGGCCATTGTATATTCCGCCTTGTATGATAAAAATTGCATATTGCCTTTGTATATTTGAACATACAACGGCAAATGTATATCCCTTTGCACAGATCCTTTGCATGGTCAGCCATTGGATAGACAAAAAACTGAGCCGCTGATATACATTCTCTTGCCGATGAACCCTTTGCATGTTCGGCTTTGTATGTGACCCCTTGTATGTGCAAACATACAACACAAAATATACAATGGAAAACATGCATACAAACCTCCTTGTATCCTCTCTTTGCATCTTTTCAATGTATCTTTGCCGATGCATACAAACCTCCTTGTATATGCTCTAATGTACATAGGCCTTTGTATATTTCCTTTGTATGTGCGATTGTATATACAAAGATACAATCGCATATACAAGCCACTGTTGTATCCTGCCGATGTACATTGCACTGTTCATTCACTCTTGTATGTATGACTTGCATCTTTACTTTGCATCTTTGTCATTGTATATTACACTTGTATATATGAACATACAATGGCAAATGTATATGCAAATATACATTGAAAAATGCATACACAATTACTAAACATGAAACTGAGAAATCCCTGCGATAGAAAATACTTGAAGCTAAAAGATTTCTGGGGTTTTCTGCAAAGATTCTCAAGGTGAGATTTTTAGGATTTTTTGCAAGGCATAGCATGAGTATTTGAAGGATTTAAGCCTTGTAGGGTCGTTTTCCAAAGGATTTTCAAGGAAAATACAGGGTGAACTATTTACTCTGCACAGAGGGAAAAATAGGTCAACAATTTGTTTTTGAATTTTTTTATGAAATTAAACCCCATTATAGATGATGATGTGTAGTTCTCAAATATGTAATTTTTTTATTGGACTTGTTTTTCTATTTATTATTTACTTTATGAGAAAACTGGTCCGAAAACTTGAAATGACAGGTGTTTGTATTTTTTAATAACTTTTAATTTTTAAAGTTTTTAAAAAAAATTTATATGTCATCAATCTACATATCATTTTTTACACAATAAAAAGAAACATTTTATGATTAGTTTTGCTCAAATTATGTTGGCCGTACACAAGGGGTTTCAAAAATAGAAATTAGGGTCAATAAAAAATTAATAAAAAAAATATTTGGAAAAAATTATAAAAAAATATCCTTATCAAAATTAACTATACTACATATCTTTCCCCAAAAGGATTTAGAAAAATGCTTTTATTTAGGTCAAATTATGTTGGCCGTACATGTGCATGGTATGGTAAAAAAAGTGACTTTTAAACAATGGTTTTTAGAAATCCCTATTGAAAATTAATTTGTATCATCTGGGTATTAAAATAAATTACATATTTGGAAACTAGACTCCGAGTACTAAATTTCATATTACTAACTTTGTTTAAGATTCAATCTTTAAGTACCTCAAATTTTTAGGTCAAATGTGATAAATTCTGAAAATTAAGGAAAACACTTCCACTTTTTGGCCAAAAAGTGGACCCAACTTCTTGCACTGACCCAGAATAAATTATATTCTATTCAATGAATGCAAAATAAATATTACAATGAGAGATAGGATGTATATAACGTATAGCCTCATAGTTTCCAAATTTGATGAGGATGAGGAAAAGGCAAAACCACAAAATTGAGGGTTGAGCTTTGAGTTTCTAAATCCGAGAGGATAAGAAAAATAAGATCCCATTTAAAAGAAGGAAATTAATTTTACTCATTTGTCCTATCCTACCTAAGTAAACATAACTAGGTGTGAAGAGTGTTGGTGTGAATGGGGTATATTACCTAATCGATTTCCCTATTAGGTCCTATTCACACTAGTTTACTTAAGTTTACTTAGGACATCTTTAGGTTATTTACTTTTTGTGTCTCATGTCATATGATTAAGACACTTATCATAATCCTATGTTGTCATATCTCATTACCTTGACTATATAAGCAAGCTCCCTCATGTACTTTGTTAGTGCCCTACTCCACCATTCCTAAAAACCTGCAATATACTGAGTATGGCCCCCTTGTTCTGGAAATATGCCCCTAAAGTGTTTGCTTATTTCTCTCATTTTCCTTCCTTGCCTAAGCACCTCAAAATCTTCCAAGTATGTCTTTTGTTGGCCCTTATTGTGCTTCTCAAAACTTTGTCGGTGGTTTTGATGGTTCTTGGAACCCCCAAAACCTTCAACATGGTTTTGAGGTTCCCTTTCTGCATTGGTTTCCTTTCTTTATTAGTGGTTTTAGTGGTTCTCGAAACCACTAGAACCCCCAACATTGTTATGTTGTTCCTGTTTGCCTCTTACTCACCAATGTGGTGGAACCTGATGCTCACTCTTCTATTTGTCAATAGTTCAGGTGGTTCCTAGAACCACCTAAACCTCTGACTTGGTTCAAAATTTTCCTAAGTGGCTAAAGACTGGTGGGCTAAGGCATGCAAGATAAAGGTAAGTTGCGACTTGGCTATTTTCATTGAAAGGGATGTCAATGGTTTGGGTGGTTCCTAGAACCACCAGAACTTCCAACATGATTCCTAGGTTCCCATTTGGCTTTGATTCACCAACATGGTGGAATTAAGTGTGCACTCTTTTGTTTGTCAATGGTTCCTAGCCGACTCGTTTGCCTTGACAAGCAAAGGAATAAGCCACAAAGAAGAATGAAGAGGTAGAGAAAGAAGGGGTAGATGAATGAGAAAGTAAAATGAATGAAATGAAAAAGGGAAGAATAAAATGATGTCAGAGGGTTCGATGGTTCTTGGAACCACTGAAACCTTTGACATGGTCCCTAGTTGGCCCAGAAGTTTCGACAAACAAGATAAAGAACAAGAAAGAAAGAAGTAAAAGAAAGAAAAGAAAAGAGGTGATGTTGGTGGTTCCAGTGGTTCCCATAACCACTAGAATGCCCAACATTGTTCTAGGTTGGTTTGGAACCTCCAAGATGTAGGAATAAGGCACAAAGGAGAATGAAGAAAGAAAATATAAGGAGTGAAGAAGAGAAGAAAAGACAGGCACAATGAAGAAATAATGAAGAAGGAAATAATGAAGATAAAAGAAAAAAGAAAATGAAGGGGATGTCGGTGGTTCCAGTGATTCCTAGAACCACTAGAACCTTCAAAAAGGTTCCTAATGAGCCTAAAAACACTGATGATGTTCCAACTAGGGCTTGAACCTCTAACATAAGCTTGTAGAAAACTTGAAATGTAAGAAGTGAAGTGCCACCACACAAAAGGAGATGAAGTTAAATGTTTTAATTGATTTTTGAGGTGTTTTTCATAGGCTCTAAGGTGTATCTGCATTCAAACACCCACCTACCTCTAGCACAACACAGGATGCCTCACCTACCTTTTGCACGACCTAAGTACCATTAATGATTTTTTTTAAAACTCCTATAGCTATTTGTTTGAGCAGGAAAAAATACTTGATTTATGCATGAATCAAGATAGATTTCTAGAGATATTGTTGTTGCAAGTATTAGGTGAACCAGTGTTGTCATTGATGTCAACATACTCATATTGCATTGACAAGAAGGATTCGATGAGCAGTGTGCTGAGGATATTGAGAAAATTAGCCTCAGTCAGGAACAGTGAAGAACAGTGATGAGAAGAAGGTAAATGTATTGTATAGGATGCGAACCGGAGGATGCGGATTAAAGGGTTTGTAGATATGAGTCTTGAGATGTTTTAGTTAGAATTTCAGAGGTCCGCATGAAGATCTGAAGGAGTTGTGGCTGTCGTTGTGGAACCGGTTCTGACAAGTGTTCAGAGGTGATAGAGGATCACAGAAAGGTCCGGTGAGGTCCGGAATTGTATAATCCTAATTTGTAGTTTGGAAGGAGTGTTTGGGATGTCCTTGTGATGTGTCATCTCGAGTTGTGTATGATTTTGAGGTCTGGAAGTGCCTTTTGCATTGTGACAGTGGCGACAAACTCTGTTCTTGAAGTTCCGGATGAGGAAGAGAAGAGATTCCAGTAAGTAGAGAAAGTGCGGATGTACCTAGTCACTCAGGCAGGCTTGTGAAGGTTCTTGGATCATGATGAGGTTGTTTTGTTGGTCCGCATTGATGGTAGAGCCCGGAATTGAAGTTATTCTTCCGGATGAAGTTCTTGTTCCGACTAGCCAACCGGATGAGTTGTTCATCCTGCGAATGTTCTTGTGATGGCCGACCGGATGTGTTATTCATCTTGCGGATATTCTTATGGTTGATTGCTGACTTAGATGATTGTTCCTAAGTTGATGTCTTGTATAAATAAAGGTTTGTGAGTTCATTTAGTAGTGTGGATTGTGTGAATGAGTGTGGTGTAGCGAAGAGAAGTGCGAAAGGCAGAGCAGGGGTTTTGGGCTTAAATGGAACTGATTTGGACATAGTAGAGATGTCATTCTCCAGTTCAAGATTGTGATTCTTATCACTTTGTAGACAGTGTGTCTCCTTGTAGGCAGTGGGCCTCTTTGTGAGCAGTGTGCTCGGGCAGTGAGCCCTAATTGGCAAGTGCCATTCTTTTTTATTCTTTTAATAGAGAATAATCCTTGGGTTAATCACCCCGTGGTTTTTCCCTTAACCGGGTTTTCCACGTCAAAATCTTGGTGTTCAATGTGTTGATGTTTATCTGCTCTTGTGTTTGTACATTTTACTTTCATGGATGATTAATTGATATGTTGTTAACTAACAAAGAAGAATCAAGTGTTTGAAGTAAAGAGCAAGTTTTTATACAACTGATTCACCCCCCCTCTCAGTTGTATGCCCTAGATCCAACAATTGGTATCAGAGCCAAGTTCCTCTGAAAGGAGCTTAACCGCTTGAGGAGATCCAGGATGTCGTCATACAAGAAGGATAGTCCGAAGTTCGACGGAACCAACTTCACCCTCTGGAAAGGTCGCATGAAATGTCACTTGGAATGTATGGGAAAAGCATACTTGGCCATGGTCTCAAAACCATATGTACCTCCACAAGGTGGTCCGATAACTCTGAATGAAATCACAGATGCTGAAAATAATCTGCGGACCAAGGAAGCTCTGCTAAGCGCATTAAACGACTCAGATCTCTCAAATGTTATCGACCTACCAACTGCATATGAGATCCTGACCAAATTGGAACTTCTGTATGAAGGAGATGAGTTTGTCAAAAGTGCAAGGTTGCAAAGTCTGAAAGGGAAATTTGAAAGATTGAAGATGAGAGATGATGAAAACATCACTACCTTTATGCCAAGAGTGAATGAGCTGGTGTGCGGAATTAGAAATGCTGGTGGAACTCTGGATGAAAATGAGATTGTTTGCAAAATCCTCAGATCCCTTCCTGCTGCCTACAAAATCAAGGTTGTTGCAATTGATGAATTCAGAGCCCACACAACTGTCACAAGAGAACAATTGGCTGGCAAGCTAGCTGCATTTGAAATGACCGAGTTTGGAGATGATCCTCCCAAGACTGAATCTGCTTTCAAAGCCAGTGCCTATGTGAAAGGCAAACAGAGATTTGATCCAGGTGAAAACTCTTCAAGGAAGATGTCATGGTATGATCAAGCAAGAAGAGACATGGAAGAAGAAGAAGCAGAAACAACTCAACTTGAAGCCCTCATTGCAAAGAGACTGCCAAGAGGATCCGGTAAGTATGAAGGAAAACTACCCTTTAAGTGCTTTAACTGCAATAAGAATGGTCATTTTGCTTTGAGATGTCCGGAAAGATCTGCAAGGACTAATACTAACAGACAAAGGTTTCAAAAGAACTGCTATTATGTTCATGAAGAAGATGACAATGAAGGAGTAACAGATGATGAATCAGAACTAGGAAGCAAATCCGGAAATGAATGGGTGTTTATTGCCATCAAGGAAGAAGATTCAATACTCTCTAAATCTGTCAATCACAAGGTTGTGGAAAAAGCTTTGGTTGCTCAAGTGGAAGAAAAGGATGATTGGGTTATTGACAGTGGATGTTCTCACCATATGACTGGTGACAAGGATAAGTTCTTGGATTTGGAAAGGTATGAAGGAGGAATGGTAAAATTTGGTGACAATTCTGCTGGCAGAATCAGAGGTAGGGGAACTATCTCCTTTGATGGAAAGAGCAAAACAGGTAATGTACTATATGTTGAAGGATTGAAGCACAATCTTCTTAGTGTTGGTCAGTTAGTAGACAAAGGCTATGATCTCCGGTTCAAGAATGGAAAATGCAGAATCTTTACAAGTTCTGGAACTGAAATTGCATCCGGTACTCAAACAAAAGGTAATATCTTTCATCTGGTTGGTTCAAATAAAAGTTGTCTGTTTGTTCAAATTGATCAGAGTTGGTTATGGCATAGAAGAATGTGTCATGTAAATTTTGATAACATCATCAAGATAAGCAATACTCAGGCTGTAAGAGATCTTCCAAAATTAATGAAACCTACAAATAGTTTGTGCAAAGAATGTCAGCTAGGTAAATAGAACAGAGTCTCTTTCAAAAGCAAAGATCAGTCCTCTACCGGATTGTTGGAATTAGTACATACTGATCTCTGTGGTCCGACAAGAATCAAGAGTCTACAAGGTGATAGATATTTCATGTTGCTAATTGATGACCATTCCCAGATGATGTGGGTTACCTTCCTAAAGGAGAAATCAGAAGCCCTTGAGAAGTTCAAAATCTTCAAAGCTATGGTAGAGAATCAAACCAGATTGAAACTGAAGTGTCTAAGGTCTGATAGAGGTGGTGAATTTACATCTGGTGAGTTCATTGACTTTTGTGAGAAGCAGGGTATAAGAAGACAGTTGTTTGCTCCTAGGACTCCACAGCAGAATGGAGTAGTTGAGAGAAAGAACTGGACCATCCAGGAAGCTGCCAGGACAATGATGTTGGAAGCAAATGTTCCTCAAATGTTTTGGAAAGAAGCTATCAGCACTGCAGTCTACACTCTCAATCGAGTTCAAATCAGAAACAACACCGGTAAGACCCCTTATGAACTCTGGTTTGGCATCACTCCTACTGTGAAATATTTCAAAGTATTTGGTAGCAAGTGTTATATTAAAAGAGATGAAGATCTAGGAAAGTTTGATGCTAGAAGTGATGAAGGAATTTTCTTGGGTTACTCCACTCAAAGCAAAGCATACCGGTGTTACAATAAGAGATTGAGGAAGATGATAGAAAGCACTAATGTGAAAGTTGATGAAGGAATTGAGAAGCCCTCAATGTTTTATGAGTTTGATGAGGATGACCAAGATGGTGTTCAAGTTCAAGGAGCTCAATCCTCTTCGGTAAGTCAGAATCAGCCTGATCTGGTAAATCAGGAAGAAGAGATAGGTCTGAATGAGCCTGATCAAGAAGCAACAGTACAGAATGCTCCCAAAATTCCAAGGTATGTAATACAGAACCACTCTGAAGATCAGATCATAGGTGACAGAAACAAAGGTGTGCAAACTAGAAGGAATGTTGCTCAAAATCAGGATGAATGTTGTCTGATTTCAAAGATTGAACCCAAAACAATAAATGAAGCTTGCAATGATGAAAACTGGACCAAAGCAATGGAAGATGAATTGATGCAAATTGAGAGAAATCATACTTGGGATCTTGTTTCCAGACCTAGAGATAGGAATGTGATTGGAACCAAATGGGTTTTCCGGAACAAACTGAATGAAGCTGGTGAAGTAATCAGAAACAAAGCTAGATTGGTCTGCAAAGGCTACTCTCAAATAGAAGGAATTGATTTTGAAGAAACCTTTGCTCTGGTGGCAAGAATTGAAGCAGTCAGATTACTCCTTGCATTTGCTGCCTTCAAAGACTTCAAGGTATATCAGATGGATGTCAAGTCTGCCTTCCTAAATGGTGATCTGGAAGAAGAAGTTTACATTGAACAACCGGATGGATTTCAATTGTCTGATAATGATGATATGGTCTGCAAGTTGAAGAAAGCTTTGTATGGATTAAAGCAAGCCCCAAGAGCATGGTATGAAAGGTTGGATAAGCATCTTGTGCAGATTGGATTCAACAAAGGTACTGCTGACAGCAACTTATATTTCAAAATTGATCATGAAAACATTTTGATTGTTGAAGTGTTTGTGGATGATATCATTTTTGGAGGAAGAGATAGTATGTGCAAAACTTTTGCAAATCAGATGAAAAGTGAGTTTGAATGTCTATGCTTGGTGAAATGAATTTCTTCTTGGGTCTGCAAATTACTCAAACAAAGAAAGGGATCTTTATTTCTCAAACCAAATATGTGAAAGAATTGTTGAGGAAATTTGGTATGGAAGATTCAAAGCCAATGAACACTCCCATGGCAACTGGATGTAAGTTGAGCAAAGATGATGACTCCCCAAAAGCAGATCAGACAAAGTATAGATCAATGATTGGTGGATTGTTGTATCTCACTCAGACTAGACCAGATATAATGCAGGCTGTTGGTCTTGTGACAAGATTCCAGGCTGATCCTAGAGAATCTCATGTTATGGCAATCAAAAGAATTTTTAGGTACTTGAAAGGAATAGTTGAGTATGGTCTATGGTACCCTAGAGATCCGGATTTCTCTCTTCATGCTTACACAGATGCAGATTGGGCAGGAGATGTGGATGACTGGAAGAGCACCAGTGGTGGAGCATTCTTTCTAGGGAAGAGATTGGTTTCTTGGCTAAGCAAGAAACAAGATGCAATATCTTTGTCCACAACTGAAGCATAATACATTGCAGCAGCAGGCAGTTGCACTCAAATCTTATGGATGAAGCAGATGCTAAGAGACATTAAAGTTGAATATGAGGAGCCTATCACAATTTTCTCTGATAATTCAAGTGCAATTAATATTTCTAAGAATCCGGTATTGCACTCTAAGACTAAGCACATATCTATCAAGTTTCACTTTTTAAGAGAACAAGTGAACAAGGAAGAAGTCAGGTTGGAGTATGTTCCTTCCAAGGATTAGATTGCAGATATTTTTACTAAACCTCTTCCCAAGGATTCTTTTGAATATCTCCGGGAAAAGTTAGGGGTCATGGCCCCTCCGGTAATGAACTAAGATGCACTGATGTGCATCAGTCCGGTGGATATCACAGTCATATCTTGTGATCCGGATTGATGATGGGGAGCTGCTACTAAGGGGGAGCAGCTGGTATGACTCTGATGTGTTAGAATTGCAAGTATGAGCCCTTTGCCATTGATGTCAAAGGGGGAGAGAAGACATGTGAAAAACAAGTGGCTGATGATCAAAGGGGGAGCAGTAAATGAGGAGAAGACATGTTGCTGATAGGGGGAGCTGTGACAGAAAGGAGAAGTTCTTGTCTTGATGGTTCTTCACATCATATGTTGCCATCAATGACAAAGGGGGAGATTGTTGCAAGTATGAGGTGAACCAGTGTTATCATTGATGTCAACATACTCATATTGCATTGACAAGAAGGATTCGGTGAGCAGTGTGCTGAGGATATTGAGAAAATTAGCCTCAGTCAGGAACAGTGAAGAACAGTGATGAGAAGAAGGTAAATGTATTGTATAGGATGCGAACCGGAGGATGCGGATTAAAGGGTTTGTAGATATGAGTCTTGAGATGTTTCAGTTAAGATTTCAGAGGTCCGCATGAAGATCTGAAGGAGTTGTGGCTGTCGGTGTGGAACCGGTTCCAGCAAGTGTTCAGAGGTGACAGAGGATCACAGAAAGGTCCGGTGAGGTCCAGAATTGTATAATCCTAATCTGCGGTTTGGAAGGAGTGTTTGGGATGTCCTTGTGATGTGTCATCTCGAGTTGTGTATGATTTTGAGGTCTGAAAGTGCCTTTTGCATTGTGACAGTGGCGACAGACTGTGTTCTTGAAGTTCTGGATGAGGAAGAGAAGAGATTCTAGTAAGTAGAGAAAGTGCGGATGTACCTAGTCATTCAGGCAGGCTTGTGAAGGTTCTTGGATCATGATGAGGTTGTGTTGTTGGTTCGCATTGATGGTAGAGCCCGGAATTGAAGTTATTCTTTCGAATGAAGTTCTTGTTCCGACTAGCCAACCGGATGAGTTGTTCATCCTGCGAATGTTCTTGTGATGGCCGACCGGATGTGTTATTCATCTTGCGGATATTCTTATGGTTGATTGCCGACTTAGATGATTGTTCCTAAGTCGATGTCTTGTATAAATAAAGGTTTGTGAGTTCATTTAGTAGTGTGGATTGTGTGAGTGAGTGTGGTGTAGCGAAGAGAAGTGCGAAAGGCAGAGCAGGGGTTTTGGGCTTAAATGGAACTGATTTGGACATAGTAGAGATGTCATTCTCCAGTTCAAGATTGTGATTCTTATCACTTTGTAGACAGTGTGTCTCCTTGTAGGCAGTGGGCCTCTTTGTGAGCAGTGTGCTCAGGCAGTGAGCCCTAATTGGCAAGTGCCATTCTTTTTTATTCTTTTAACAGAGAATAATCCTTGGGTTAATCACCCCGTGGTTTTTCCCTTAACCGGGTTTTCCACGTCAAAATCTTGGTGTTCAATGTGTTGATGTTTATCTGCTCTTGTGTTTGTACATTTTACTTTCATGGATGATTAATTGATATGCTGTTAACTAACAAAGAAGAATCAAGTGTTTGAAGTAAAGAGCAAGTTTTTATACAACTGATTCACCCCCCCCTCTCAGTTGTATGCCCTAGATCCAACAATTGTTGGGTATGCATTCAATGCTAGGTGGGGGTAGTTGTGCCTCAAATTCTTGGCAGAATAACATAGGGCAAAATATGAAGGATATATAAATGTTGTTATGTTTTTCACTCAAGTGGTTGGTCACTGAGCTAATTTCTAGTCTGTAAGTACCTCATAGTGGTTCTAGGGTATCAAACAAAGCCCATCTTGTTTGTAGGGAGATGGAATCCATCTTGTGACTCGTCGGAAGGATTTTCAACACACATCTTCATGCGAGGGTATGTCTCCATGGTAGATTGTAATAATTCAGGGGAGCGTATAGTTGCAGTTGTGCATTTTCTCTCATGACATTTGCTGGTGTGATTGTAAATGAGGTTAGATGTATGTGTGACATCTAATGCTATACAAAGCCTTTGTATTGGTATTTCCTTTGTTGCATATGGGTTATTACTGTTCTGTTATAGATTATTAAGTATTTCCATTGTATAATATGTAATCTTTGATTTGTATGAGAATGGATTTCTAGTTTTGTAGATGTATCTCCTCTCTCCCTACATTTTGTGACTCTGTTGCCCAATGGATTAGGCATTGATCCATATTTGTGAAGGGCCATCATTCTTTTTAATCAATCCTTTGTCTTGTTAGTCGTAGGAGTAGGTTAGGAGTAGATTAGGTTTCACATGCTGTTCACATAATTAGTGATTCATTTTAAGCAACCTAAAACTGTTCAAATGATCAGTGCATCATGTTATTGCATGCCTTACACCTTGTAAATTATGTATGTGAAGTTAAGTGGATTCATGTTAATGGATATCATGTTTTCACCATCTATGGGTGCATCTGCAAGGTGCAGTAATCATCTTAATAAGAGGTCTTATGTAGCTAGTTAGTCTTGATCTAGTGATAAATATGGAGATCAAGTGTATAATGGGTATGGATACTATTCTTATTAATGAAATTCACAATAGTTCTATAGTTTCATTGGGGAGAGCAGAGCATCAATCTTGACTTTATCTCTTTTATCACTTTGTTTCTAATCCTCTTTCAACCATTCTCACTAATTCCAATTACATGAGTAAGTTATGATATGAGCAGTTTGACCATCTTAACTATCACTACTTGCAGTAGCTCAACCAACAAAGCATGGTTACAAGGTTTCCTTTTGTTCACTTTTCTAATGGTGTTTTCCAAGGTTTCATCCCTGGAAAACACCCTAAAGAGAATTTTGACAAAGGCAAGGCATGGAGAGCTTCATAGATAGTGGAGTTAGTTCACGATGATTTGGCTTGACCATTTCCACCTCCTTCCTTTAGCAAGGCCAGATATGTTTCAACATTCATTGATGACCTTCTCAAGTATACTTGGGTATACTTTCTCTGATAGAAGTCTTAGGTATTTGAGTTCTTTTAGGACTTCCAATCATTTGTAGAGAAATAATTAGAGAAAGACATCAAGTCTTTGCACACAGACAATGGTGGTGAGTATGTCAACCATCATTTTGAGCAATTTCACAACAAAGAGGGGATTGATTTACAACACATAGTTCCATAAAGTATTCAATAGAATGATGCAGAAAAATGATTTAATAAGTATTCAAAGGAAATGGAAAACAACATGATACACTACAGATCTCTTACAACTTAGTATTGGATGGAGGCCATTAACTGTGCTTGTTATATCTAAAACTATATTCCTCATCGAGCCTTGAGGGGATTTACTCCTTTCGAAGCTTGGAGTGGTAAAAAACCAACAATTAATCACTTTAGAGTTTTTAGTTCTCACACATGGGCCCACATTCTTGTAGATAAATGTAAGGCCATGGATATGTAGAGAAGGGCTTACATATTTGTAGATTATCTTAATGCTGTTAAGGGTTATCGACTATTTCACCCTACTACATACAATCTATTCATTGAGAGGAGTGTTCATTTTGAGAAGGGCTCTTTGAGTACCACTCTTGACACTTCTCCTACATTCACAATGGAATCACTTGTGCTCGATGATAGTTCTTCTAGGGATTCAAATTCACCTAGACATATTCTTAATGATGAGGACTCTTCTTCCTCTACTTTGGATGCTAAGAGTGATGATGAGGATTCCCTTTTCCCTCTTCTAGTCATCGTTTAGATGTTGAGTGTTCTTCTTTAGATTCTCTTACCTCATGTCCACTTTGGGATCATCAAACACTGTATGCTATAGGTTATTGGATTGGGGATCCATCAGACACTAGATGGACATGTTCATAGTTTCAAGGGCTTTTACATGTCTTCATTGCCACTGCCTCTAATCCACAATATTTTCAGGAGGCATTTGGCATTCTTGAGTGGGATGCTACCATGTAGGAAGAGTATAGTTCTTTGATTAGGAACCACACTTGGGATCTTGTCCCTCTTCTTAAGGGAAGGAAACTTATTCAATGCAAGTGGATCTATTAGACAAAATTCATAGAAGATGGGTTATTGGATAAGTATAAGACACAATTGGTTGCAAAGGGTTTTTCCTAGGGTCTCGGTATTAATTACTTTGAGACTTTTGCACCTATTTCAAAGATGAATTCCATTTGACTCAGATTTTCTATCATTGCAGCACATCGTTGGGAGGTTCACTATCTATGGACATGAAAAGTGCATTTATTCACGAAGACCACCACAGGATTTTCTACAAGATCCTTCCTTGGTTTGTAGGATTAGGAAATTTCTCTGTGGATTGAAACAAACCCCTAGAGCTTGGTATGCCAAGATGGATTCCTTTCTTCTCATAATTGGGTTTTTTCGTTACCATTTGGATCTGAATGTCTATATCATATAGTAAGATGATTCTCTCCTCTTTCTAGTTTTCTATTTTGATGACCTATTGATCATGAGTTCTTTATCCATTGTGCCAGTGAAAACTACCCTTCACAATAGGTTTCTGATGACTGACTTGGGGTTGTTGCATTACTTTCCCAAGATTGAGATATCTCAATCTACTTCTAGGATCACCATTGCATAGTCCAAGTATGCTCTTGATTTGCTCTCACAGTTTCACATGGCTGACTACAAACTTGCTCCAACTCCCTTTCTTTCTAGATCCAAACTTGAGGCTAAGTGCTCTTTACCTTTGGTTGATGGTACTTTGTATTGACAACTAGTTGGGAGCTTAATTTATTTGAATCACACAAGGCCTGATATTTCATATGATGTGGGCATTATCTCTCAATTTATGTAGGAGCCCCATGAGTTGCATTAGAAGGAAGCGAAGCGGATTCTCCATTACATTCAAGATACTAACATTTTTTGGATTCACTATTTATATTGACTTATTGGGGTATACATATTCAAATTAAGTAGGCAAATCTCAAGATTGTAAGTACACTTCAGGTTACAACTTATCACTTGGTTTCGGTCCTATTTATTGGTCAAGCAAGAAGTAGATTTCTATTTCTCTATATCTTCTACTAAAGCTAAGTATAAAGGAGTTGTTAATGCTGCCACTAAGGTCATTTGTATTCAACATATTCTCACTGTATTTGGTATCTAGTTTAGACAACCATCAATCATATTTTGTGACAACCAAAGTGCCATATAGATCTGATAGAACATGGTCCATCATCAGCAGACCAATCACATAGAGATTCTCATGCACTATATTCAAGAGCTTATCCATTGGTAGGTCATTGATCTCTAGTACTACCCAAATTTCAAGTAGATTGCTAACATTTTCACCAAACCCTTTATAGAAAGCAAGGAGCTTTACGGTGAGAGAGGCTTCATCTTTGGGGGGCTACTTAGTCCTTCCCTTCTCTCTCTATTATGAGGGGAAGTTTTTTTCCTACATGGGTTTTCTCCTTTTGCTCATTTATGAGAGACCTTTTTGTACATGGGTACCTCATCAAAGCCTAGTTGCCAAGACCCATATCTTTTTCCTCCTAAGTTGCACTTATCAAGGTGTTGGTGTAATATTTTATTTACCTTGGATATGGTACATCCTAAGTGTGATATTGCACCTATTTATTAATTTTACTTAGGATAATATGGATATTTAATTATTCTCTCTTAGGTAGCTAATAATGACATGTGTACACCTTGATTTGAAGTACACAATTGCCACCACTAGCTCATCAATCCTTGAATGACGGTATTTAGTTTCTACCTTTGTTTAGTCAAGGTCACCTCTGTCTCAGTTACATTCAATTAACTCACCTCTTGATTGAGAGTGATTGAGAGTTAACTCATATCTCATGGACTTGTTATCTCCTTGATTCATGCATCCAAGAGGCTTATATATATGTATCTTCCTCTAGCTTGTAATTCAATTCATGCTATTGTGAGCTTTCTTAATGCTATTTTTATTTTTGGAGCATTTGCATTTCTCTTGTTGGATTCTAACTCTATAATTCTATTTTGATCTTTGATAATTTGTATTTACAGTTTCATAGTTCCTATTTCTTGCACTAGTTTTTGGATTATCATCTGTTTTGTAGATTCTAACAAAAATGTCTTTCAGAGTCCAAAACTTTCTCTGAAACAAAAATAGAGGTGAAAATAAATTTAGGACAAGTTAATGTCATTCAAAATCTAGGTTTAAAATCTTAAGGCTTAGGTTTCCTCTATGAGTGACAAGTGGAAGGCATCTATGATCCAGGGAAAGACACATGTAAGAAACCTAGTAACTCTTGGTTTCAAAGGAGTCACTAGGATTTGAACACAAAAACATATTTAATTAGATTTAATAACTCGACGAGTCCACATTTTAGAAGAGAAAACAAAGTAAAATCCAAGAAGATTGCTACAAAAGAGACAAATCTAGCAAAATATTAAATCTAGTTAAATTCATTTCAAGTATGCAAAAGACAAGCCTAGACATGAAAGACAATAAACCAAGGTTAAAAGGATTTCAAGTTGGGGAAGTTTGAAATATATAAAAAACTTGAAAATATCAAGATAAATGCTCTAAAATAGACTTAGCAATCATTGCAAATAGTTTAAACCCAATTTGAAGTCCAAGAAGAAAAACTAGATCCGATAATGAAAACTAAGTTAAAACCAAGGAAACACAAACCCAAGGAAATGACTAATCAAGCAAAACAAAACCCAAGAAATGAAAATTAACATAATAAAACCAAGGGAACACTAGGGAAGAAAAAAAATAGAGGAACGATAATTAGGGCTTCAATATGAATGCACACATTAAAGATAATGTACACAAAAATGTAGACTAGGAAATCAAAAATAAAAACACAAGGAATATCAAAAACTTTACCCAAGACATATTTTCATCAAGATTTCCATTCTTAAGAGGGGTTCCTCATTCAAAAGTAATTAGGATGTATTATGACAATAATAATATCTTTGAATATTTTATGTAATAATTAATAAGCACCATATTTTAATATATACTATCAGTTGAATGGTTGATAAT
The DNA here is from genome assembly GCA_027924645.1 of Cunninghamia lanceolata. Classification (NCBI taxonomy): domain Eukaryota; kingdom Viridiplantae; phylum Streptophyta; class Pinopsida; order Cupressales; family Cupressaceae; genus Cunninghamia; species Cunninghamia lanceolata. The sequence continues at coordinate 629,353 of BSBN01001750.1, forward strand.
TGTTCATTAGACCCTTGACCACAACATATATTCACATTTCCTTAGCATAACCAATTGATTTTATATTCCCTTTATAATGCCTACACATGTTTTTCATAGTTATAAGGAAGTATATTAAATATGGTTGGCCTTACACATATATATTCCTTGATTCCAAAGTTATACATTAGATCTCATTGGCTTTCTAGGGTTAGTACATTCTATAATGTTAAAGTAATTGATCTATAAAGGAAGTCATCCTACACATTAAGTCATTTAATTATTCTTTTCTTATGAGTAATGAAATTATGGATTCCTAGCTTTAATTCTTCTACACATATATCTATGTTGCATGACATTATCTTTGAAATTGTAATGGTGAAATTAGCATACCCATGTCATTTTCCATTTAGTTTTGTGTTTATTTTGATAGGAATGTCTTAATGCAATAATATATTAATAAGTGGCATACTCTTATGTTAGGTTTGGCTCATGGCTCGATCCTTATCCATCTCTATTCCACCATGCTTGTCTTTATCCCCACATATTCAACATCCACTTGTTAGTATTTTGTCCCTATTTGCACCCATCTCCATATATTTTCCCTTAAAATCAATATCATCACTTTATCCCCACGATTCATTTTTGCATTGCTCAAGATTGACCTGATTCAATCTCAAGACACGGGGAATTATCTCCAAATTCAAATCATTAAATTCAAAATTCAACTTTCTCACTTCCTTCAATTGGTCATTATCAGCCAACTAACATGCATTTTGTGTTACATGTTGCTATGGTATTATTTTTAAAGACATTGAATGTGCACTTAATTTCATATGGGAGAATAATTAGATTACACTTCATTCCTAAAAGTATAATAAAGGAATATGAATTTGCATCATCATCATATATGCCATCTACATGTCTATGCATGTTGTCGTCAATATCACTCATCACCATTAATCTGACCCACCAAGATGTTTGACCTAGGATAATCTATTCACCCATTGAGTTGGCAAACTCTTAAATGGTGTCCCAAACTCCCAAACAATGTCCATAGGCACCAACTAGATAAATTCAAATAGCAAGAAGATGAAAGTGAACAACTTTCTATGTGCACATTAAGTCAAATCGTTCTTGTGCAACTTAGGTCAACCCCACGCATTAAATTGTTCTCGTGTAGCTTGGGATCAAAGCCACATGACTCAAGATTGGACTACAGAGATTCTAAGATAGTGCAAATTCTGAGATATTCATTAGACCGCAGAGATTAATTTTTATATAGTGGTGAATTGACTCTACACAACTTCAACATCATTCTTCCATCATCAATTTTAGAGCCAAGTACTACTATCCCTTGTATTTAATTTTCATACATTTATTGCAATTATCTTTCCTAACAATTTTATCTAGGGTGATTAGTGTTTAATTGGTTGTATTTATCTATTTAACCTTGATTTATGTAAAGGGGATTTTATTCCCATTACATTTTGGTGAACCCAATGTGTCCTACACTCCCTAAGGTTTTGCCTTAGGATTTTACCTTTTAAATTATGGTTTTCATGTCTAATTTTTTAGTGTTATATCCTATTTTTATATTTGTGTAGGGTTTGATTTCCCTTTCTTAGTTGTGCTCCATAGCCTCCTCTTATTTTAGGGTTTATGATTTATTGTGTGACCTTGCTTTTGCTCACCCAACCTGCCCTTAGATTCACCTCTAGGATTTCATTTTCATATATGATTTCTTAACGATGTTTTGATTTTACAAATTTGAGAGTGATTTTACATTGTTTCATCTCTCTCTCTCTCTCATATTGTTTTGTTTATTTCACAAGCTACTTGAGATCCTAATATTTATGATTGATATTTTAGATGTTGATACTAGATAGAGACTCATTACTACAAATCCATACATAGATTTATCACATTACATGCCTGCATTGCACAAAGATCTATCACATTGCTACATCGCATGGAGATTCATCATGTTACATGCTTGCATCATGTAGAGATTTATCACATTTTCCACTGTGTGGAGTTTTGATCACATTGCCTCATTGTGTGAAATTGTATCACATGGTCGCATTCATGTGGACCCATATCGCATTATTGCATAACACAAAGTGTCTCATATCACTTTCTATATAGACAAAATTTTCCACCCCTTCTCTCTATTTTTTCCATTTTTAAAGACAATGGAATCAACTTGTAGTTTGTGTTTATTTTGATAAGGAAAAAAGCTACTCATTGCATGTGTTCTCATTCTTTTGTAGGCTTTGATGGAGTGCTCATACCAAGGAGAATGCAAGAATAATTATTGTATCCTCTTTTAGAGTTTATTTTTTTTATTAGTGTCTATATACTTACTTTTCATGTTGGCTACAAATGTACATATACTTTGAAATGCATGCTCATTTAGATTTGCATGCACATCAAAGTTGGAACAAAATCTAATAGTGAAATTAGTATATATGTGTGTCATTTCCCATTTAGTTTTCTATCCAACTTGATGGGAATGTCTTAATGCAATAACATATTGACAAGTACCATACTCTTGTGCTAGGCTTGGCTCATGGCCCAATCCCTATCCATCTTTATTTCATTCTCATTTTCCCTCCTTGATTTTGCTTTAATAAAGTGAGGCAAGGTGGTGTGGGAATGCTTCTAATCAGATTGGTTGGAGACCTCATACATTCAACATCTACATGTTTCTATTTCCTCCCTTTTTGCACCTATATCCATACATTCACCCCTAACCTTTAGATTCTCACTTTATCCCCACAATTCATTTTTGTGTTACTCAAGAATTACCTAGTGTTATGTCGTAAAATGTCCCCCTAGGACTTTTACCTCCTAAGTTTAGCTCCCAGGTCCTTTAGATTTAATCATGCATGTTAAAAATGAATCCCGAAGAAAAATCCCCCGAAACCCATGTCAAATGGGACTTAGGGGACATTCTTGAGCTTAAGCAAGTCCCAAAGTAGGACCCTAGACTTGGGCGCTCGTGCCCTAGTCCAGACCTATTTTGTCGGGACCCAAATTTTAAATGTCCGCAAAATGGCCGTTAAAAGGTTTCCGTTTGTCGGCCTATTCAATTTGAATTACGAATGTTTAGTGGGAATGCATATATAAACATGTTTAGGACTTTATTTTACACCTAGATGGATAATGCAGACTTGTGATCTTATGCTAAGGATATTCAAGGCTTTCATTGTGTTGCAGAGCAATATTGTGTTATGTTTGTACTTGTTTGTTGCAAATTTGTCTTCATCAATCCATCTCCTCATGGCATGAAAGATCTTCATCTCCTTGTGAGAGCTTCACCTCTAAGGTGACATCTATTTCATGTTTCAATCTATTTATCATACCATTTTACTTTTGCCTCTGTCCACCAAGGGCACACACTCTCTCTAACAATGGTGTTGGAAGGCTTGAATGCCATTCTGGGGCTTGACCGAGGCAAGCTCCTAAACACCACAACCCCTAACCCCTTTCTTGTGATTGTAGGTTATAGGTGTTAGATCTTGCAGAAAGGAGTTGCAGGAGGTCAATGCAGAGCATAAAGATTTCAGATCTGAAGAAAATGATAGAAAATATCCCTAATTGGACAAGGGTGCCCACTCTTTTGTCCTCCAGTTTAGCATTGTTAGAAATCTCTGAGCAGGTTATAGTTTGAAGCACATTTTGGTTCCAAGCCCTCAGAAAAAGTATTACATTAAACACTGGTGCCCGCTCTTTCATCCCTAAAGTTTTTGCTTTCTGAAATTAAAACCCTAGTATGTTTCTAATCTATATTTAGTGCCTTCCTGTGCGAGCATTTGTCAGGATTCATCCATTTGTTTATGATTTTGCATAATTAGGATTTTAGGCCTAATCGAATTAGGGTTTTAACAAATTAATCAACAAATTCTAAATTTCCTTATCATTCCAAGTGACAGCAAACCTGTAGTTGAGTCCTCTTGCAAAAGTTGTGATTCAACTCGGTTTAATGTCCTTGAATATATGTAGTGAAAGGAGGATCTAATTAAACTATCAGCCTCATTCAACATCCCTCTTTTTTTCTACATAACATTTTGGTGAACCTGTGTTTTTTTTGAATTTTGCACTTTGTTGAGTGTTGTACATCAGATTTGCATTCATACATATCATTTTCATCATCATACATTTGAAAACCTTGCATAAAAATTGAAAAATCTGAAAAAATAAGCATTTTTGGCTTGCATTTAGACATAATTTGCATTATTTTCCTTGCATATTATTGAAAACATTTAAATTTATGATATTTACATCAGATCTGAAATAAATTGCAGCATTTCATCTTTTCATGATCATTCATCTTGCATTTGCATCTCTCATTTGCTAGGGTTTTGCTTGAAATTTTGCATTTTTTATATAACCTAGTAATTTCAAAAGCTAGGGTTTGTAATTAAAATCTTATTTCAAATTTTATTACTCAAATTTACACTCATTCAAATATGATTTTGGAGTGTAGTGTTTCATCATAGTGTGTTTTTGCATCTAAATTTCAAAATTTGCATTTACACATTGTGTATTTCAACAAAAATAAGCATATTCATTCATCTTGTCTTAATTTTGACTTTGCATTAAACATTGTAGCATTTTGGCATCATTTTTAGATCTGAATTGAGTTATTTCACACATTAAATTAAATTACATTTCATTCATCCATCATTGTGCATAAATTTCATAACCTTTTTTGTGCATTTATATTGAAAAAAGTGACAAACTTGAGCATTTTCGGTGCCTAAGCAAGCATAGTTTTGCTTTGTTTCATTGCTTCATAGACATCATTAATTTCAGATCTTGCATTCATTATCAAACATACATCCATTGGTCATTTGAAAATTTTGCATCAATTTATAGCATTTTGTGAAAATTGGCATATTTTTAAATACACATTGTGTATTTCAACACTAGGTGTTTATACACTTTGTTCACACTTTCTTGATCAAAACCTTTATAGTCATTAACTTGGCTTTGTTGTGTAGCACTCTTTCCTCCTTTCCAATGTGCTTGTTGTGGACACTATGTGTCTTTTAGTACCCATTTCCCTCAAACAAGTGTGTTAGTGCAAAATAGTCTCACATCTATGGCCTCTCATCATCAAAACAACATTATGGTCTATCCCCAATTTGATAAGAAAAGGAAGACCCCTCAACCTGAAATAACATTTGCACCAAGAGCTAAAACAATGGGAGACATTGAAGGTCCTCTTTACATCACCATAAACATAATGGGGACTCTGGTAAGAGGAGCCCTTATTGATCCAAATTGCATGACTAACATTGTTACGGAAGAGTTCCTCTATTCACATAAATTGATACAAGAAACCTATGAGCCTACAGACATGATGATAAAAACACATAATGGAGCTTTCCTCCCGGCCTTAGGAAAGATTACTTTAATGATCAAATTGCTTGACAAAGCTTTAGAACAATCATTCAATATTATCCCTACATCTGACCTCTTCAGTCTAAAACTAGGCCACCCATGGCTCAAGGCTATGAAAGCTATCCCTTCAACACTTCATCAATGCTTAAAATTTCCTCACCATGGGTCTATTCGAATTGTTCATCATAGTCGATGGCAAGCTATGGTTATGCGAAAGAACATCATCCTTGACTACTTTTGGCCCGAACCTACTAAAGAACCTGAACCACGAATAGATCAAACTTTCTTGGGATATTGACGTTACAAGGCACAAGTACTATCAAAATTGGTCGAACCCCTTATTCAACAAACAACAAATAGAGAACAACCTACATTACAAGAACCCCCTAGACTGAAAGGTAAGGGACTTTATGCTAAGCTTCCTCCTCTGACATCCTTACAAGGATCAGTAGATATCTGTAGAAAACAAAGCAATGCACCATTAAGAGATAATCATATGTTTCCTTCTTCTAAGATACTGGAAATTATAGAAAAACATGAGATCCCTTTTGAAAACATCACTAATAAACAACGAAGGAATAGACAAGCAAGAGAAAGAAGGAAGAAAAGACAAGCCTTAGCTCGAAATAAGACACCACTACAACAAGAGAACATTTCACCATCTAACATTGAATCAAACAAAGAAGAGCCTAAGGTCGAAGAAGTAAAGGATGATAACTTTAGTCAGGCAATTGTACCTTATGTTCCCTTTTTTTCGTGCATTCGAGATTGGGAGGAAGATGACTTGCTCGACGACAACTGCTAGTTCGATTGTATACATAGGTAAGTATTTCTAACCCTGTTGACCACCTTTGTCGTAGCACATTTTTGCTCGCTTACGTGACCTCCTCTTATGTATTGTGGTCCCCCGTGATGTGTTATGTGTTGTTTAAGCCTCCTAGGATGACCCTTGATACTCTTGTAAGGTCAAGGATACTGGGAGACTGCCTCTATTGTGACCATTCTTCTATCTTGCCTCTCCTCTATTTTATTGTTGTGTGTCGTTCCTTAGAGGCATAGCGTTGCAGTTGATGACTTGGGGGCATCCTCCTACCTAGTGTTCCTAAGGCACTTGTTCTCCTCTCTCAATTTTATTGTTTACCTTCTTCAGTGATTCTACCTAGTTAGCGGGTGATGAAAACAAACAAATGCTAATACGGACCATGTTTCCCTTTAGTGAGAAAGCAAAAATGGACCTAGTCCATAGATGAAGATGGGGTTGATCTATATATATTTGATGCTTGACTAGTAGAGTCACTCCGTGTAATGTATCATCTTGTGGCATTCTTGTGACTAACATTTTATAATCCACTTAATCTACTCTTGTACACTTTGAATGGTCTCTCACCTTGTTGCTACACTCGGTTCCAAGGTACATGCAGTATAGCCCAATAGTTATACTCGACTCCGAACTCGTTAGTATAGCCTTGGTCCTTGATGTAATTGTTTTCATGCATAGCTTTAATGAATTACTTTGGTTATTATCTTAGATTAAGATTTCTAACCTCTCTTGTTATCTTATCTTAGCAAATCTTATCACCATGTTTGTGGGAACATTTGGCGATTGTGAGCACATTCACCTTGGGGGCATGGGCTTTACGAGAGCTCTTGTTCCCTTGTGTGTCTTCTCTCTACCTTAATGTGCTTGATATCGGTACACGACATCAACCACCTTAAGGTGGGGGCATATATAATGATATCTATCTGATGATTTTGGTACTAACGAAGCATGTTTGTAAGCCCTCTCCGTGAGGCGGGATAGCATATCCTTTTATCAAGAAGTCCTCTGCGCGAAGCGGGATAACGTATCTCTTAAGCTAGTGCATATCCTTTTATTTAAAAGACTTTCTGTGGAAGGCGGGATGGTGTATCTCTTGAGCTAGTACACATCCTTTTATTACAAAAGTCCTCCGTGAAGGTGGGGTTGGATCTTAAGACTATCCTCCCTTAAGCATGTTTTTGGTGGTTGTTGTGGCATAACCCAACCGTTAGGAGTGTCTGTAGCGTGTTTGAGATGGTGGGACTTAGCAATAAGCTCTTTCCAATGCTCGTGTTTGCCATGTTTAAGATGTGTAGTATGTCTATGGCATGCTATATGGCGCTCGTGTATTCCATGTGTTTCCCTTGTGTGTGGTGTAAAGGGTGTGGCGATGAGTCCCCCCCACACTTGAGTTTTGTTTGGCATGTCTTCCCTTGTGTGTAGTGTAAAGGGTGTGGCGATGAGTCCCCCCTACACTCGGGTTTTGTGTGGCGTGTTTTCCCCCTGGTGTGGTGATGAGTCCCCCCAACACTCGGGCTTTGTATGGCGTGTTTTCCCCTTAGTGTAGTGTAAAGGGTGTGGCGATGAGTCCCCCCTACACTTTGGGTTTGTTTTATGTGCTTTTTAGGATTCCATTTTATATGTGAAAATGTTATGAAAATGCTATATCAATGTATTCATCGTGTTTTGCGTGACTGCTCTCATGTCTTCATCGTGTTTTGCATGTCTTCAATACTGTCTTCTCCGTGTTTTGCGTGCCTGTTATTGTCTTCATTGTGTTTTGCTTGTCTGCGATGTGTCTTCTAGTGTTGTTGTATTCATCTTACCTGAGACTGGGGGCTAGAAATAGTTTCTCAATCTTTGTGTATGCCTTAGCTTCAAGTGCCTAGTGTGTTTGATGTGTTTTCGACTGTACTTTAATGCACGTATGGGTCATAAGATCATACATACATTAAAGTGGGGGCTAAATGTTATGTCGTAAAATGTCCCCTAGGACTTTTACCTCCTAAGTTTAGCTCCCGGATCCTTTAGATTTAATCATGCATGTTAAAAATGAATCTCGAAGCAAAATCCCTCAAAACCCATGTCAAATGGGACTTAGGGGACACTCTTGAGCTTAAGCAAGTCCCAAAATAAGACCCTGGACTTGGGCGCTCGCGCCCTAGTCTAGACCTATTTTGTCGGGACCCAAATTTTAAATGTCCGCAAAGTGGTTGTTAAAAAGGTTTCCCTTTGTCGGCCTATTCAATTTGAATTACGAATGTTTAACGAGAATGCATATATAAACATGTTTAGGACTTCATTTTACACCTAGATGGATAATGCAAACTTGTGATCTTATGCTAAGGATATTCAAGGCTTTCATTGTGTTGCAGAGCAATATTGTGTTGTGTTTGTTGTAGATTTATCTTCATCAACCCATCTCCTCATGGCATGAAAGATCATCATCTTCCTGTGAGAGCTTCACCTCTGAGGTGACATCTATTTTGTGTTTCAATCAATTTATCATATCATTTTGCTTTTGCCATGTCCACCAAGGACACACTCTCTCTAACAATGGTGTTGGAAGGCTTGAATGTCATTTCAGGGCTTGATTGAGGCAAGCTCCTAAACACCACAACCCCAAATCCCTCTCTTGTGATTGCAGGTTACAGGTGTCAGATTTTGTTGAGAGGAGTTGCAGGAGGTCAGTGCAGAGCATTAAGATTCCATATCTAAAGAAAACGATAGAAAATATCCCTAATTGGACAAGGCCGCCTGCTCTTTTGTCCTCCAGTTTAGCATTGTCAGAAATCTCTTAGCAGGTTACAGTCTAAAGCACATTTTGGTTCCAAGCCCTCAGAAAAAGTATTACATTGGACACTGGTGCCCACTCTTTTATCCCCGAAGTTTCTGTTTTCCGAAATTAAAATCCTGGTATGTTTATAATCTGTATTTAGTGCTTTCTTGTGCGAGTATTTGTCGAGATTCGTCCATTTGTTTACGAATTTGCATAATTAAGATTTTAGGCCTAATCGGATTATGGTTTTAACAAATTAATCAACAAATTCCAAATTTTTTTTATCATTCCAAGTGACACCAAACCTATAGTTGAGTCCTCTTGCAAAAGTTGTGATTCAATTCGGTTTAATGTCCTTGAATGTTTGTAGTGAAAGGAGGATCTAATTAAACTATCAACCACATTGAACATCCCTCTTTTTTTCTACATAACACCTAGTTCAATCCCAAGGCATGCAAGAATGATCCCCAAATTCAAATCATTAAATTCAAAATTTAGTGTTCCCACTCCCTTTTACTAGCTTTATGAGCCGACTAGCACACATTTTGTGCAACATGTTGCTATGTCATTATATTTAAAGATATTCAATGTATACTTAATTTCATATGACAAAAGAATTAGAGCACACTTCAATTCTTAAAAGGATTAAAAAAAAAATGTACTTCATCATATAGACCATCTGCATGTCTATGTATGTTGTCTTCAATATTGCTCATCATTGTTAAGCTATCTCACCAAGGAGTTTGACCTATGAGAACTCAATCACCTATCGAGAGAAGAAACTCGTAAATGATGTCCTTAAACAAGCCCTTGACAAATTCAAACAAGAAGAAGATGAAGGCGGACAACTTTTTAGGTGCACATTTGTTAGATTGTTCTCGCATTGCTCAAATCAATCCTACGCATTGGATCAAGTTCCCATAGCTTGGGTTTGAACTACAAAGATTTTTGAGATTGTATAGATTATGAGACAATCATCAAAATGAGGACATTAATATTTGGGTATTGTCGAATTGATCTCACAGAGCTTCAACGTCATTCTTTTGTGATCAGTTTTAGAGCTAAATATTCATATCCCTCGCATTTAATTTTCATACATTAATTGCAATTATATGTCCCAACTCTACCATTGATGGTATTTATCTATTTAACCTAAATTTATGTAAAAGAGATTTTATTCCCATTGCATAATATTGCACTTAGACATGATTTTAAGGCTTCCAAAGCGGGCATATTAATTCATAATTCTTCTCATGTTTGCCTTGTATTTTGATGATAAACCTTGTAATTTGATCCTAAAACTTTCATACAATAAATATGCTTCAAGACAGTGGGCTTTTTGAGATTTTTATATAATTTATACATTTTAGTTCTTAGGTTTGGTGAGTTATCGTTCCACCCCATATAGGGTTTGATCAATGAAAAAAATTGCATTGAAGAGATTTCATTTCTGCATTTTCTGGTTATAATCCTTTTACTCAATGTACAGAACAAAAAGAACAGTTTATAAATGGCCGGAATGCTCATCTACTTGTAGAGCCGTTGACATACATTGTTTCACTATAATCTCATTCATATTGTCTCAGGGATATTGGTGCCCAACTTTGTGCCATTTTTTGGTCAGTAACAGTTTTAAAACTTTTGAATCAAATTTTGCTGAATGGAGACATGACCTATCAATGATTCAATTCCTCTTGTTGGGTAGGCATAGGTGATGCCATTAGGCTTTTACAATTTGTAAAGATCGAAGTTGATTAGGTGTAATCTCAAATCACAGGATTGCATGCCCTACAGCAACCAGTACATACCCCCCATAAAGAATTTCTCCATAACCAAGCTTTGTAGGCATACTAGTTAATGTGGGTTAACTTCAACAGCCCAAAACAGAAAAAGAGAGTTTTTTTAGTTTTAGAGTGGTTTATTTGCAGCATATTACCATGCAAAATCCTTTTGGGTTAGGCTGCAGAAGTTGTTTGAGTTCCAACTTTTCAGGTCTCACGACTGGCTTTTAAGTTTTTCTTTGATGACGAGTCCAGTAGTGAGACCTGTGGCTGTAACATCAGGATTCAAACAATGTGGGTTAACTTCAACAGCCCAAAACAGAAATAAAGAGTTTTTTTAGTTTTAGAGTGGTTTATTTACAGCATATTTACCATGCAAAATTCTTTTGGATTAGACTGCAGAAGTCGTTTGAGTTCCAACTTTTCAGGTCTCACGACTGGCTTTTAAGTTTTTCTTTGATGAGAGTCCAGTAGTGAGACCTGTGGCTGTAACATCAGGATTCAAACAACCTACACAGTCTAAACTAGAAGAATCTTGAAAGAAAAAGAGAGCTTTCCCTCATTTGTTTTAGTTTAGATGATCAATATCAAGCAAAGACATGGATACGACCAATCTCAAAGCATAATTACCATATTTAGAATTTTATAGCATCTAGTATGTGGTACAAACTGTATATCAGATTAATCCTGCAAGATGATTATCTTCAACCTCTCTTCTCAGTGTAACTGATTTGAGTAATAGAGTCATTTGTAGCAAATTTTTCGCTAAAGCAATGAAAATTTCATTGGATCCCACAATATTAAAAGAGGCAAAAATATGAAAGTTATAATTCTATTAACTGTCTGAATATCACAGTACAGAGGAGTTCCCACAGTGCACCCAAAACCAAAAGCCACGGGGAGCACAACAGTCATATAGCATAAACATCCTTCATGGGCAATAGGCCAAAATGCCTAGGGCAGGCAGAGGCCTTTTCGGACACTAGCATAATAACTAGCCTATCAAACACACACATTAGCAAAGAATAAAGAAACAAATGGCATTAAGGCCTACTTGTCTGGAAGCCTCGCAGGGCTGCAGCTAGCTTGGTTCTGAAATTTAAATCTAGCTGCAATCCCTATTGTTTCTGAATTATTAATTTATGATGACTAAACAATGGTAAACATGAAGAAATTTTGTATCTGCAAGATGTATAGGAATTGGACTTGAATATAATATATAGAACTGATTTTGCAGGAATCCTGGCACAACCATTACATAGGGTCTTGAGACAACTATTTTGTATTCAGTATTACAATCTGGACATATCAGGGCCTTGGCTTGGATCCAATATGTACAACAAGAGCACTTAATTTAGTCTTGTCTCAAATATTTACCTTCTGGATTTTGCTAGAGCAGCTAGACCAAAATTGTCTATTTGAATAGGTGATCGATCAAAATTTGAGAAATTTTGACTTTAAGCTTCTGGAGGTATTTTTGTTACAGGAACTGTCTTCCTATTCTGTGTGCATAATAGAGCAAGTAACTAGAGTTTCTTATAGAATGTATTAAAATCTAAAGGACTTGGTGTGGTTATGCACACCCTCAAATTGTTGCATGCAGACACTAGAGAAACCAGTCATTGCTTGGAAGACATTCGGAAGGCTTGTTTGCAGATTGTTTAAGGTCATGGCCCTCGTAATTCGAATAGAATTCGCATGCTTGGACTTCTCATCTTGAACCTTCCTTGTAAATGCATCAATTTTAGCCTTCTTCTCTGCAACGGGATTTCTAGGACCAGAGCCAGCAGTGTTTGTTGCTGTTAATCTGCTATGGGTAGAATTAGTATACTTCTTTTCCATACTCTGCAAGGAGGCCAATTTCTTTTCAAGCTCTTTAGAAAACCTTTCTGATTTTTTCCTGTGCTTTTGTTCCTCAGCTTGCTGCACGACCATAGCATTGATAACTGTAATAAAACTTTTAATAGCTTCTGACGCTGCCTTGTCAGGCAACCTGTCAAGTGCTTGCTGCCATTCCTCCAACAATATAGAGATGGGTGAATAACATCCGAAGTTCCCTTCTGTTACATTCTCAGGCTGAAGGAGACTTAGTTTGATCCACCCATTCAGAGCCTGCATATACTTCCTTTGGCTTTTAATCAAGCTACAAAAACTATTGTACCATGCAGTGACCTCATCTTTCAGCTGAATAGTTGCCTGCCTGTGATGATCACTTGTAGCCTCTGTACTTGGAAGACTGTTCAGATGATTGATTTGCTGCACAATATGACTTTGGACTTGGTGACACTCATACATGGACCTCCACATTTGCATTAACCTGCAAACTCTAGCAATGATACTGTTAGGCAATTTTACTCTACATTTCTCTTTGGAAACAAGATATGGAAAGCAAATAACAAGTACAACCCAAGGATCTAATGAAAACAGTATTTAGAAGCATCAAGAAGAGTAAACCGCAAAAAAAAAAATTATAATGATAGCCATCAACATCAAGCATTGACCTCGATGTTTTCCCTGATGATGGGACCAGTATAGAGATCCAAATGTCAGAACCTGATCAAACCATGCAGTTGACCCCAGAAGAACATAAGCAAAAGTAATCATGGGAACAGGCAAAGACGGGCATTTGATAATAAATCAAGGTGTCAGTAAAGGATCTCTAGTCAAGATTAACCATTGAAGTTAAGATGTGGCATGCCAGCCGGTGGTTGAGTTTCAAGCTTCCTGGTGAGGTTTGAAACTTGTGGCAGGTGATCAAATTTGAAAGGATGAGACCAGGTGAAAGTCTCCCACAGACTTTGCAGAGTAGAAACCCCATAAACCTGAAACTTATTAGCCTAAGAGGCTGTGAAGCTTACGAGGGGCTTCTTTCAAGCAGCATTTCTTAACAGAAAATCAGTACAGTAAAAATGTAAAACATATGAGACTGCTAGGCACAGAAGGCGAAGTAGATGACCCTCATAGTATATTATCCATTGGCTGAATTCCAAGGGGTATAGGGGGTATATCTTCGTCTCTATAATTCACTATGAACTTCACTGGAACTATTTCATTTATTCAATATCAAATAGCAGTATTCATCCATACTCTTTGTCTTATCCATCCCAATACAAGTAGAACATTGCGTCCTCAACAAGGCTTATTGAAAGCATTAACAAACACGAATGTTCCAAATAATTGTCAAAGGAATTAGCTAATTGAAAGCATTAACAATCATGAATATCAAAGATAAGTGCTTGTTTTTACCCGTCTGATAACTCAAGAAGTTGTGGGTACAATTCGTTCTCTCTCAAATTGACAATTGATGCTGATGTTGTATTTACAGCCTGGTGTGCATCCAGTATTTGAGATTGCAGTATACCTACAGCTGTTCTTGTTTTTTCAATCTTCTTGTCCTCTTTTCCTTTTGATTCTTGATGGTGCAACAATGCCAATTTCTTCTTCTGATCTATTCGTGCAGATTCACAACTCTGCAAAACCATTTAAGGAACCAAATCAAATTAAAAAATGCTGGCATCCACTCAAATTTCAGACCTGAGACTATTGGACCAAACCATCCAATATCCATGACAGAGAAAAGGTAATCTGCTGACCAATTCTTGTAAGCTGGTCTCCAATCTCAATAAAAAAGCTTCTCATACATACACTTAATGTTGTTTGTCAGTTGGCTTTGAACTCTACTGGTTTCTTGGATTAGCTTATTGCAATTTCTCTCTATTCAATATAGTTTACAACTTAATAGAACATAACCCTTGCTCATTAATGTGGGCTAGCATTTGATCCCTGAGCCTCGCTTAAAATCAAAACATTATAGTTATTAAAGCATTCAGTTTAAGTTTTAGTACTTTTACTGCAAATTTTGCATTCTCTTTGACTCACAAAGTTACGGTGTTATAACAGGCAACAATACTGAAATGCAGAAGCATCAATCTTTAATTAAGGTAAATAAAAAAAATTTCAATAATATCCACGAGACCAAAACTGTCTATGGGACCACAAGAATACAATGGATCACTGAAGTGATAAAAATTGAAATAAGGGATAGGGGGAAGCAAAAAGACAAATACCCTGACTTCTTCATAGAGCCTTTTCTCCCAAGCATGAAGTTTCTCCAAAGTTGAGCAATGGCTTCCCCGTCTACCCGACTCATCAATGTTCTGAAATTCAATACTATCTCTGCCAGCAAGAGGTGATTTGGAAGACCAAGACCACGACAAGGCACTGAAAACTTTAGCAGATTGGTAACTGTTCTCTGTAGCACAGACAATCAACCTTAATAAGCCCTAATGAAGTGCTTTTGTTCAAGAAAAAGAAAAAACAAACATCTTCTACCTTCAAAGAAAGAATTGAACAATGACATTCGCATAGCAAAAAAGATTTAAAGTGATCGGAGATTCATACACAAATGTGACCATGGTTTACCCACAGGATAATCTGATTTCTATTAGGTAAAGAATACAGGGATGTCATGAAAAACAGGGAAAGGATTCAAAAGCTAACCCAAATTTTCTATTTTGCACAGAACCACAGGACTTAAATCCATTTTTTTTGCTTTTCAAAAATGAGCAGAACTAGAATTTTAAGTTGAAGACATGAATTTAACCTAACTGGGGATAGAAACAAATTATTATTTATCTTCGCAATCATTT
This sequence comes from Cunninghamia lanceolata, assembly GCA_027924645.1. Taxonomy (NCBI): domain Eukaryota; kingdom Viridiplantae; phylum Streptophyta; class Pinopsida; order Cupressales; family Cupressaceae; genus Cunninghamia; species Cunninghamia lanceolata. The sequence continues at coordinate 644,752 of BSBN01001750.1, forward strand.
AATTGAACTGGAAAGTCACAGATACCAGATAATAATCAGAAAGTAGATTTAAAGTGACAGAGATCTTACTCTTGAAGTCCCCAAAATTGTGATCTAAAAAGCCCTTCGCTGTCTCTAGAATCCTAGAAACCTCTTTACCCCCTGCAGAAGCCTTCAGAAAATACTCGTCTAGCTCTCTAACTATCTCTGCAAGATTCTTCTGCTTTCTAGAAAGCACCATCGCTAGATCAGTGCTTTTAGTGTACCAACTGATCATAGAGGAGTTGTCATCAGTTTCTCTGCCAGGGGACTTATCAGGAAATCCGTTGTTTATGTTTTCCACTTCTTGTTCATCCTCAAATTCTGTCCTTGTTTCATCCCAATGTTCTTCTTCCACCGCCACCTGCTGCTGCTGCTTTTTTAGTTCATCTTCTGATATTTGTCTGCTTCTTCTAGGTTCAGAAACATGAGAAGGAGAGGAGTTGCTAAATGGGTACCAAAACTCCCATGCTGATAACTGGCCTGAAGGTCGCGGTAGTGGGGTTTGTGCTTCCATGTCAGAATCGTGTTGGGAATTCCAGTTCTGTGTTGAGGCTGTTGAATGCTTGGGAGGAGACGATGGTTTGTTGCTATTGTTGTTGTGGTGATCTGTCAGATGGTCTGTGAAGCTTGTAGAACTTACAGATCTATGAAGGGTAGAGACAACAGTCTGAGGCTGCAAATACAGGGGAGGAGGTGGTGGTGGTGGAGGAAGAGGAGGAAGAGGTGAAGGTGGCATGGTGATCTGATAATGACGGAAATGATTATAAGATGAAGCTCTGTTTAACTCCATTGATTCTACTTCTGCAAATTGTTTGAGTGTGGCACCAGTGTTCCTCAATGCCATCAAGTAGTCCATCTGCGCTTTTGCAAATTCATTCCTTGAATCCACTGCTTGTTTCATCAGTTTCTTTCTCTGCTTACATCTTGCCACTTTCTCCTCATTGTCAAGCTTGGAAGAAACACAACCCATCTGTGCTACTCCCCACCCAAAACAACAAGAAATATAAAACTATTCTGTACAGACTGGTCAGGTAGCTCCCTCCACAGTTCTGACCAGAATATCAAACCTTAATCGAACAGCTGACTAGGTAGAAACAATGCCCAGCCTCCCCTAATAAATACATGCATTCATTGTAACCCCATTGCAATTAAAAGACAACAACCGAAACCCATTGTACTTCCAAAACTAATTCAGGGTATTCCAGGCTAAAAACATTATATGTACTGACTGCCAGCATTGAATGAGCAAACTCCCCAATTCTCTCTAAAAACAACTAGAAACAAAATAAAATAAAATGGCTCTTTGCATATCTCTTCCCTAACCTCAGTTCTGCTTTCTCAATACCCACTACAAAACAAATCACTTCACCTAATTTCTTCCCCTCTGGAGATTTTCAACCGTCAATGAACAGAAGCACAAGAATCTTACATTCACTATCTAATACAAACGTCTCACAACTTCACTATCTAATACAAACGTCTCACAACTTTTTTGGGCAGATTTAAATTTCAGCCTTCAATCAACAAAGTACACAAACACAACCTCTCTACTGCAACAATTACTAACTTTTTGGTCGACATCAATCAACAAGCCCAGCAATTCTAAGCTACTGGCATTCCACAGGTCTCTGTTTAACCCACATTAGATTTCACAACAACAATGCACACAAGCACAGTTCATCTGAAAATCAAATGGGTATCAACATACTCTTCACCTGAGAATGAACAAGACCCCATTTGAGATCACTCCTCACAACCAACCAATCTTAACTACATGGTCAACTGCAATATATATTCATTGAATATACACCCCACTAAGCTTGAGACACAACCCCCACCTATAATCTCAATGACATTGATGCCACCAAAGGACTACTGCAACACCAGCTAGTTATAATCACTAAGGCCCACCTAATCTACTTATCGAACCAGTCAATCAAACCTTCTTTTCCCAGAATATCTTCCTAATTCCCTCTAAAGCAATACCCACCACCCCAAGATACCCAAAAACATGCTCAGAACATTTCCATTCTAAATTCCTCAATCCTAATCCCCATCAATTCCGCTGCCTCAATCCAAGTATCTAACACTTGCATTAAATCCTGAAACTTTCACTCAATTCATCGCAACAAGAAAACTGAAAAGACCATGATAATCAACCCCTCAAAGACTGTGCCCATCAAACTTTGACCAATGCCATCAACCATCCCTTAATCCATAAAGAACACATAAAATTTCTTATCAATTATTATGAATCTTACGTAACATTTCTTGGTATTCCATTAACTTTTTCTTTTTAATTTGTGCACAGCATTTGTGTTTTCCTATGGTAGAAATAGTTGTGTTATTATTGAAAAACAAAACTTTACGGTATTGCATTAAAGGCAGGTCCCATGGCCAAATAGAAACCAAAACGAAAGGGTTTTTTCAATCCATGACACATAATTAAATGAATGAAAGAATTTTTTAATAACATCTACTAATCCAAAAAAAATCATTAAATTAAGAGTTACAATATAAAAGTATTATTAGTATATAGTGTACATAACTTTAATATATAATAATAAATATAACAATATTCAAATTATTCACCCTAAATTAAAAATAGTATTAATATAATAAATTTTTTTTCTAATATATAATAAAAATAGCAATACTTCTAAATTACTAATTTTAAAAAAAATTAATTAAAGATAAGAGGAAAACCTCATTTTCATTCTTTAAGAAAATTGAATACAATATTTCAAGTGCTCAAACTTTAGTGACTTGGCTAAGGTCTTGTTAGCACCTATAGGCAACCCACTATTAATTAGAAGGTCTATTTTTATTCCAAACTCTATTGTTAAAGCTACATACATTTCTATCTTATTATTTTTTATTTTATACATAAATATTATTAGACACAAGATTCATAATATAAATGCTTTTTGGATTAACATTTAGAATTAATTAATATAAAAAGAAATATATGATTTTGTTATATAATTGTAAGGGTGAAAAGCACCACTTTTTATCATTTATTTTAGATTCACTTTGGTCTTTTGACCCCAGTGTAATTGTTTAGTATGTAATTAATAGATTTGTGTGAATGTTGACATTTTTATCCAAGTCTAAATTGAACTTGACTCTACACATCGTAAGGATTTGGATTCGATCTTCATCCTTCCCATTCATTATCTCGATTCAAACTCGCATTGATAGTTTTGAACTTGGTTTAGAAGTGAATGTAGAGTTTTGACCCCCAAATTTCTAAAATCAATTTAGTCTTGGGCCTAAGCCAACTTAATCCTAATTAGTTGTCATCTACCAACTTAAATGAAGATTATTTAAAACTGCACACTACACTGTTGTATATAAAGATAAAGTCTTAATTCATTTAGACATCATAGGATCATGTGCTATCACTCAATACTAGTGCATTTGAGAAACATATATGATCATTGAGAGCATAGCATGAACATCCACATTCATAAGGACGTACTTATGCATATGAATATTTCTTGGTGTGTCTAAAAACTCATTCAAAATTGTTAAATCGATCCAAATGTTTAATTAAGGTCAAAGATGGGAAATTAGTCGCCTTCCTCTCCTAGTGTAACAAACTCTATTAATGCTCTTTAGTGCCATCATATCTAAATTATCATAGGCAAACACATTTATGGAAATAAGAGCTAGCAAGGTTAAAATTGTAACAAGTCAAAACTGCAGAGTGAGTTTGAGGCTACAAAAACATAGATTAAAACTACATGTTCAAGATTGAACCAGAATAGATAACAATTATTGTTACAATATGTCAAAACCTAAGTGATACAAAGCTATTTGTTAAGAGTAAAGATGAATCACTAAACACAATCGCAATAAAATATTCCTCATCTTTTTATACTAAATACCCTAATTATGTTTATCAATTTTCATAATATATTTATATAACGTTTTAAAAATTAATTAAAATAATTTAATCATTAGTACTTATTATTTTTATTTACTCCTAACTTATTTTAAAAAAAATGTTTTTATTTCTCTTTAATAATTAAATAACTAATAGAAATAAATTATAAAGATTTTTCACTCGTAGCTATAATTATGCCAAGAGGCATAACCTACAGTGGTAATAGGGGGAAGAAGCATCCCATGTCATGACCATGAAAGAAAAAGTGAAAGAAAAACTATTTAGAGTTGACATTTATTTTTTAAATATAAAGACATCAAATTTTAAAACAATATATTAATATGAAACTATTAAAAAGTAACATATAAGTATGTAATATTTACATAACTTTTTAAATTAAAAAATAAAAAATAAAAGAATTCCTGAAATAATGAATGATGGTTTTTCCAAAAGTAAAATTAAAAATTACATACAAAAGTAAAACAAGTGTATTAAAAAAATATAATTTTTCACATAAAAATAAAGTAAACAATTTAGATAAAATAAAGGAAATCCTGGCCTTGCGAGTGGTGGAAGGATCATTAGAGATAGTAAAGGGTGTTCTACGGTGGCTTTTGCAGGGTGTTTGGGATCTTGATCAAATCGTGTTGCGAAAGCCTCGACAACCTTCTATGGTATTAAACTTGCTAGAGAGCTTAAGGTCTCCCACCTGATTGTTAAGAGTGACTCTCTTAACATCACTAATTGTCTCAAAGGTCTTTCATCCCATTCATGGAACATTAGTAATATTATCAAAAACTCAATAGAACTCCTTAATTCCTTCATTGAGGTCAAAATTATACATTTCTATGGAGGGGGGAATGGGCTAGCTGATTTGCTATCCAACATGGGTGGTAGGATGAAAGGTCTAAGACATTAGAGGGAGGTGGAAAATTTTCCATTAGAAATCATTGATGGCATTAATAATGAGATGACCTTATGATCTTGTGATTATGGATTCTTTTCTTGGCTAGACCTATACGGTTGGTACTTGGTCCTTACAAAATGACATAACAAGGTACACTATGAGATTATCCAAGATTTTCAACCTTAATCTTGCTAATGGAACCATGGATAATCTTTCCATCCATCAGCGCAAGTTGTCATTTAACCATCATTACTATTACTTCCAAGATCATTTGCATATGTTCTCATTCAAGTGGCTTCTAGAGAATTCCAAACTCTTGTCTTGGCTTCTTCTATCCAGGGGCATTCTTGTTTTTCTGTGTGTCAAATTTGGTGAAGGGTAATTGGGTGTTCACAATGGGTGGAGAGAGGTTACAGATTGAACCATCCTCCTATGAAGAGGTCAAAAAGAAAGCCAAAGTTTGGCATATCCTTTGCAAGGGTAATTTGGCTCTTTTATTGGAGTACATAAATGACTATGACCCTCTTGTCTCTAGAGAATTTGCTAAGTGCTAGAAGGGCAAAAAAGTCACTATAAGAGGCCCAAGCTTTGAAGTTTATGAAGAAGGCATCGATGCAAGTATAGATTTATCCACTAAGGGTATAAAGACCCATAAGGCTAGCAAATCCAAGAGGAAAGAGCATATTGGTTCCTTCCTCAAAGGAAAGAAAAAATTAGTTAGCTACTAAAAGGTTATCTGTATGAGGCCTTCCCAACACCCTAGGATGAGGTAAGTTTTTAATTCATCAAATACTTCACTCTAGAAGGTCATTACAAATGTATTTCTTATCATTTTCCTTTCTTGAATCATCTCAGACATAGGCATGTGGTTAGTTTCCTTTTTTACCTGCCCATGGCTATTGAATAGTTCATGGTAGACGTGTTGGATAAGATTGAACTACTCCTCCATCAAGGTCTTATCTTCTACCTTTACATGTTTGAGAAGTCTATGAATTCCATCTCTAAGTCTAACCCCAAAGTGGCATTGAAGGAAAATGTGCCATCCAATTTGTGTTCTCCGAGTCATTCAAAAGGCAAAGTTTGTTCTCCTCCCAAGGTTGTTGCTATCAAAATTCTTGCTTCCAATCCTCCTACTTTTAGACTTGCTACTAGGGTCATCCATGGTAGGCCCCCTATCCCCACCAATTCTAATGTTGTGGATAACCCGAATGTTGACCTCTTGCTTTTGAAGTTATTCCTACTACCAAAAATAAAGGAAAAGCCATTGAGGTAAAGGATCCCTCTAAGATTGATTGTGACACCTTTTTTGATGTGTCTAATAATAGTCTGAGGAATGTGTTAAATGAGCTAAGAGGTTGGATAAAAATGCTTCTAGAAGGACTATTGATCATTGTATATGCTCACGATGTGAGGTTCTTTACTCCAAAATTAAAGCTCTTGAAGACAACTTTAACTTGCAGTACAACATCTTCAAATAGTTCAAAAATGAAAATGAACACATGAAGGAGAGAATGGCTACCCTTCATAGGTAGGTTAATGTTGATGTCCCTAAAGTAGATGTTAATGTTATTTTTTTAAAAGGGAATGGGACAAAATCAAGAATCTCAGCATATTGTTTGTAGAAATTAATGAGTTGAAGGAGAGAATGATATGGGTTGAGAATAAACAAGACTCCCTGATGGCCTCACTGAATAAGGCAATCCAACTTAGCAAGACCATAATGAAGAAATCTGTCACCAACATTTCCATGTTGCATGAAAGTTTCCTTAAGAGAAAAATGCTAGTTGAAGTTAGGGGTCCTTATAAAAGGACTAGATCTCAACAGTTGTAGAAAGAGATCAAGGTTATGGACTTGGATAATGAAGGCATTGAAGATAACCTAGAATTTCTCAGAGAGGGGTGGGAAGTTGTTTGTCATCTAAAGGAACTATTTTCTTTGTAGCTTGTTGTTGTTGTTCGTCTCCTATTGGTTTGTTGTTTTTGTTACTTTTTTATCTTGCTTCTAGCTGTTGAACTCCATCCCTCATAGAGTTCTATTTCTTTGTGTTTTTTAGTCAACGTTTGATCTTCTCTCTTATTTCCCCATTGTAAAAGGGTTTGAGCCCTTTCAAAAATCTATTTTACCATTCATGACAAAAAATAAAACAATTCTTAAATATAAATTAAAATTCATTTATGTAACAAATAAAATAAAATATTTTTAAAATATAATAAACTAATATCTATACTAGTTATTTTCATAAATTAAGATTTTCTTACCTTTATTTTTCTTAATTTCAATGGTATATTTTCAAGTTCCATTAACTTTATCTCTGTCATTTCTAATTATTAATAGAATATTTTTTTAATTATATTTTTTAAGGGTAAATATAAACTTTATATGGGTCCCCTTTTAACTTTATCTATCATTTCTAATTATTAATAGAATAATTTTTTAATTATATTTTTAAGGGTAAATATAGGCTTTATATGGGTCCCCTTCTAAAGAGAAAGAAAATTAAAGATTATAAATTAAGCACCGTATATTTCTAGCATATTAAATAAAGAAACCTTGTCTTAAAAATACAAGGAATTTTGAGTTACAAGGGCACTAAATTTAACTTCAAAATTTTCATGAGATTTTTGTGACATCATCAATTTTTATAATTTTTACAATAGAAAAGTGACTTAAATTTAAGTTTATTAATTGAAAGAATTGGGAGTGAAAATTAAATCCAAGGTTGGTTGACTTATCAACAAGGAAATTATCTTTGTAAAGAGTATGGACTTACTCAAAATTAATATTAATTTTAACCATTTAGAATTTTTCCAAAAGAAAGTATTTTTTAATGTTTTATTGATTCCTTCTTGAATGCATTCATAATGACAACTATGACCTTAACATGTAGCTAGAAGTTGGAGGAGAGCACAAGGCAAATGCATAGAATACTTTAACCTCGTGGTTTCAAAACATTACCTTGCACCTATAGTGTAGGGGCTCACCTAAGATGCCCCATCAAAGTTAATTTTGATGTTGCCTTCAAGGGAAGGGGTAATTTAACAAACTTTCCATAATTCTTTTAGTGATAAGACTATAATTGGTAGGAAACAAATAAGAGGCAAGGTTGCTACATAAAGAGGGAGACTACTACTAAGGAGCAAATCTCATGAAGGATTCTTTTAATTGACCACTTTGCTAATAACAATCACCAACTAGCTCAAGAATCTACCCAAAATCCACTTCTCCCCAATGAAAATTCTTCTATTTCTCCTTCCATAATGACCAAGATATTAGTGGAGAACCTTGACTCCAAATTAGCTCCCAAACTCAACTAAATTTCCCTTTCCAAATATGCAACAACACAACCAATGTTAAAGGACAAATCTAGAGCTTACCAATTTTTCCAATGAACTAAGTGTAAACATTACACACACAGAAGGGCCACTAAATCATATTCATTGAAGCCTATCAAATGCCAACACTCAAATTCTTACAACCAATCAAAAGAAGTCCATAGACTACTAGGGAGGGAATTATAGTTCTAGATTCCTTGTGGAGGAAACAATGGCCTCTCATTATGTGCAAATAACTATTTGTAACTAGCATCGGAAGAATATGAACCATTATTTATTCCTATCTAAACAAATTTATTTTCTCTCAAAATTAAAGGGCAACTAATCAAATTAACCCAATTCCATAGAACTTATGCCCCAACAATGTTAATATCAACTACCTATCTTGGATTCATTTAACACAATAAGCAACCATGGTTAGAACAAGGGGGAAAATAATCAACAAGTGAGGTTCCCCAAGAAGATAAAATTCTTTCTTTAATGTAGGACCATGTGGTCCAAATATTTACTTCTAAATACTTGACTCCGTTTATTTACACCTTAACATTATTTCAACACCTCCAAATTAGCTTGGCACTTAAAGTTGTATTAAATGACTCCAAATTATTTAACCCTAGACCACCTTTAGGGAGACAAATCTCATGCCAACTCACTAAAGAAAACTTGTGACTCAATGCATCTCCAATCCACAAGAAAGACTAAAAAAGATCAGTCATTTACTCCACTATACATGTAGGTGCTTGCTATATTGAGAACAAATAAACATGTGTTGCTTGTAGAACTGATTGGATTAGGAGTATGCACCCTACAAAAGTCAAGGACTTACTCTTCCATGAGTTGTGGTGATGTCACAATCTACCTGATAAAGGTTCCCACAATTATTTCCCCATCATTCCTACAAAGAGAGGAGCTCTAAGATAGGTGCTAGTGAAGGTTTTGAGCTAGAACCCCAACACTCTTAAAATCACATGTTGCCTACCTAAAGTAACAATAAAGAATAAAACTTTTGATTTCTATAAGATGATCTCCTATCCTAATGCTCTTTCAAATTGATTTAGAAAAGCATTCATATTTGTAGCCTCATGAAGGGATGCCTCACCAAACAATAGGGCATCATCAACAAATTATAGATATGTCATTGGGTCTAACTTGGAAGTGATCTTCAACCCCTTTATTTTTGTTTGATCCCTTGTAGAGAAAATGCAAGTCCATGGGGTCTAAATATTTACTTCTAAAGGATTGACTTTGGACAATACCTTAACATCATTGAAACACCTTCAAAATATCTTGGCACCTAAAGCCACATTAAATGCCTCCAAATTATTTAACCCTAGACCACCTTTGGGGAGACAAATATCTTGCCTACTCACCAAAGCAAACTTGTAAATCAACGCATTTCCCTTCCATAAGAAAAACAAAAAATGAACAATTATTTCCTCCATTATAGATGTAGGTGCTTTCAAGAGTGAGAATAGATACGTAGGTGTTGCTTGTAGAATTGATTGGATTAGAAGGATGCGCCTTGCAAAACTCAAGGACTTACTCTTCCATGAGTTGAGGTTATCTCACAATCTACCTAATAAAGGTTCCCATTATAATTTCATGTCCTTCCTACAAAGAGGATAACTCCAAGATAGGTGCTAGTTAAAGGTTCCTAGTTAGAATCCTTATACTCTCAAAATCACATGTTGCCTACCTAAAGGAACAATAAAGAAAAAAGACTTTTGATTTCTCTAAGCTTATCTCTTATCCTGGTGCTCTTTCAAATCAATTCAAAAGAGCCTTCATATTTTTAGCCTTCTAAAGGGATTCCTCACAAAACAAAATGGCAACATCAACAAATGTAGATGCATTCATGTATCATGGGGTCTATATTAGAAGCAATATTTACGTCTTTTATTTTCATTTGTTCCCTTGCATTAAGTAAAGATCCACCCAAAGCTTTAAGCAAAATAATGAACAAATAAGTCAAGATTGGCTTTCCCTATCACAATCCTCTATCCCCTTTGAAGAAGTCACAAGGTGAACCATTAACCAAAATAGAGAATCTTGGGGTAGAAATGTAATCCTCAACTTAGTAGATCTAATTCAGGTAGAAACCCAATTTAAAAGCATAAATTTCAACAAAAATTCCCAATCGACTCTATCATAGGCCTTATTAATTTCTAATTTCAACATCATACTTCTTTCATATTAGAGGTTAGAGAACATTGAGCTAACTCATGGGCAACAACACCAAGGATATATGTCTATTTTCCACAAAGCCCCCTTTACTACAAACTAATAAAATTAAGACAACACTTTAATCTATAATGTGCAATTAACATAGAAATGATCTTGCACACTATATTGCACAAGACAATAGGTTAGTATTTGGCATCATCTCATACTTGTTCTTTTTTAGAATAAGGGTGAGTAGGGTTGCATTTAGTTCCTTTAGATTCTTTTTTAAGACTTGGATTCCTCAACTGCTAACATCACATCTATGCTCACTATACTCCAAAAGGCTAAGAAAAAAACAAGGGGGAAACGATTAGGACCTAGGGCCTTATCCTTCCCTATACTAAATATTCTTGTTCTAATATTTGCTTGTGCTTTACATCAATCTACCATGTAAAGAACAATTTCTAGAAATACCCCACTACTTCTAACTTAATATCTTTGAAACTATTGGCTATAGGACAATCTCCTCTCATTAGTGAGTGAAAAAAATTGGCATTCCTTCTTCCCACAATGGCCTTATGAAATTATAAAATATTTTGTTAATACATTAATATTTTTTTTTTTGGGTACGTAAGAGATGAGTTATATTATGATGCAGGAAATTGGCTTGGTCCTTACCAGGTGAGACCACAAAGAGGGGTCTCATCCCCAAGGATAAAAGATTACAATTGACTTATACATCCCTGATCAAAATGGACCAATTAAAACACTGTCAACTTGTTCCTATGCCATACTAAGAAACAAACAACTAAAAATTAAAAATTAAACTAAAAATCAGATCCAGGTGACTTAACGGCTACTGGCATCTATTTTAGCTCCGGATTTGACATCAGGTTGTAATCTGTTCTTGATTTCCACTAGTTTGAGGATGACATTTTCTTTTCTTTGCTCTAAAATCTTTTGTTTCTCAACACCCATTTTGGAGTAATCATGAAGACGATTACTTTCACAAACCTCCATGCTTTGACCAGTGTTCCTTTTCTTTTTTTTACTGTTTTCCAATCGCTGCCCCCCGCCATGATCGTAGACCCAGTGCTTTGACTATTCGATGAAGCCGAAATGACCTTGGGAGCGGGACAATGAGTGGGAGAGGGACAATGAGAGGTATTACTGCAATGAACAATAGCATCCACCCTACAAGATTCTACCGAAGGGGGTAAATTTTGATCATGCTTTATTTATGAAAGAGGCTCATCAATCTTCTCCACCACCTTGTTTCTAGCCAAATTCTTCCCCAAAGACTTGCAGCAAAGATTATTCTTTGGAGAACCACAGCTCTTGGGAGAGATTGAGATAGAGTAATGCTTGGGGGAGGCATCTTTCCACTAGGAAGCCTCCAATTTTGATTGAGATTTCACTTTTGGACATTCTGTCGCAATGTGGCCAATTTCGTAACACCTTTTGCACCTGAATAATAAACCTTCATAGTCTAGAGGTTGCAACCATCTATTACCGTTTGCATTCAAAATAATTTTTGCCGAGAGGGCTTTGGAGGTGTCCACCTCAACCAAAATCCTCGCAAATGAAATTACCAAGAGTGTTGTCGATAGCTGCAAAACAAGACTCAAACCAGTAGTGAAGGGGGAGATTTGGAAGGCATACCTAGATTGGCATAATAGAAAATGATTCAATGGCCAGATCAAAATTTGGATGCCACGACTTTAGAAGCAGTAAACTCTCTCCCCACAACCATGTATGATTGAGAATGGCATTCTTGTCTTTCTTACTATCAAAAATCACTGTAAAGAAACCTTTTGCACTTGGATAAATTACCAGATTTTTCTCCATTAAAGGGCTCCATGATTTTGTAATCCAATCATGCAGTACAGGAAGACTGGGCCAACATTGGCTAAACCTACCAATTAACCCATTTTCAACAAAAAAATCTTCATTTTCACAAAGTTCTTTCAATAAATTGGTATTGAAATTCAATTCCAGAGGTTTGTCCATACTTTGAATCAGCCTCCTATTGAATGTACCTAGGGTTCTTGATTTTGATTAGGCCCCAGGTGAAAAAAACTAGATCTAGGGTTTTCTGAAGGGGCACCAGATAGAGAGGCATTCACCCACCTATTGTTTATACCTGGGTGTTTTGCACCAGATCTGAGTTTCTGAGGCCGACACCATACTGAAAATCTTGTATTGGCACACCATCATCTGACGTCACCCCTTTTACACCATCTAGAAAAGACTTCGCCCTACAAGCCTACAGCAGTGGGGAATCATGGAGAGGAGAAGGCGACTTCGTGGCCTACCTGCCGCCAAGAGAAGCTTCAAGCTCAGACAAGGAGTTTGAACCAATGGACGAAATGCCCATCAAACCACTCGAAGCAGCCTACGAATTCTTTGCAATGCCATCCGTCGCTGAAGGAGCCACCATCGAGGAGGAACCAACAGAAGCATTGCCACACGGAGCAATGGTGACCGAAGAAACCCTAGGGTTAAGAGTAGAAGAAGATTTCGGGAGTTTCTGCATTTTCGGTAGCGAACATTAATATTATATTTTATTTATAATAAAATTAAGAAATTATATTTAATTAGATAAATAAATTATATATAATTCCACTCTATCTTATCCTAGATAATAAAGTGTGACTATTAACCTAATAAAACTTAATTAATATATCACCTCATTTTAATAAAAAATGTAACACATACAATAAAACATAATTAGTAACCTAATATAACCTAGCTCCACTAAAATATCAAACATGAAAAACATTAAAATAATAGTGCATAGCGAAAATCTTTGTCAAAGGGTTTGAGCTCAATTAGTTATATCACTGACTTTTCAAATTGTGGAGATCCAAGTTTAAATCCCCAGAGTGACATCTAATATAAAATTTGAGTTGTGACTCTTGGACTTCCATTATTGACTCCTAGTGTTTTTGCTCTTCAGGAGCTATCTTAGTCTCATTTGTGCTAAGCTTGCTCTTTAGGAACTAATCTTAAATATCAAACAAATGAATGAATTCAATGTATGTTCAATCCTCAAAGATAGAGTCCATCCCTAAGATAATTTAAATAATGTTGACTCCTTAATATCTAAAGTAATATTAACACCCAAAAATATCATCAATTGTATTACTAGGGCATGGCACATGGAGTATATGTGAATTTTATAAATTTAGAGTTATGTATATTTTAAACAATCTTCTTAAGAATTGTGACGATGAAATTTGTATACCCATGCCAATTCCCCTTTAGTTTTGGGCCCATTTTAAGAGATTATCTTAATACGATTACATAGCAACACATGACACACTTTTGTGCTAAGTTGGGCTCCTCTCTCAATCCTCAACCACTCTCATTTACTCTTCCATACACAATTCCTAAATACCTATCCTTATCCCTATTCTATTCATATTTATTCTCATGCATTTCCATTATTTATTAGCCCACACTTCCATACATTTATCCTTAATTCTGAAATTCCATGTTCCTCATCCTAGGTCATTTCTATTGCATGCGAGATTGATCTCGCATAATATGGATTTGACTTGAAAACCAAAATTTTAAAATTCAAATTAGTAATTCTTACCCTTTCCTCATAACTATTGGGCATTGACTTGGTACACACGTGTGCGATGATTCATTATGTATTAGCATTTAATTACATTCATTTGACCATTTAAACATATCCAAGGAATCATTCGATTAAGCAATCATTGAATAATCATTTTCATTTACAAGGAACAATTCAATTAGAGCATTAAATAATTTAGAATATTGCATGAGAATCAACATCTATATCACTTGGATGCTTTCATGCTATCTGCTAATCATTTTATGACCATAAAACTAGTCTTTCAAGGGGATTGACCTAGGAGAAATTGGCCCTTGTAATTTGATGATCTCCCCAAGGTATTTTTAAATACTGCCAATTCTTGACAATCAATGCAAAGTAGAGAATTTGGTGAATTATAGAGGAGATATGTACAATACGTCCTACATTAGATCCATGGGTTACAGATCATATCTACATGGCATGGAATTGATCCCTAGTCACAAAATCGACTTGCACAATTTTTTGGACCTGCATAGAATTTAGGAACAGATTGCACTTCAAGATCATCAATTTTCCAACTTGAAACAAATTGATTTAGAAAGATATGGACATTTATATTCTCTCCTTAGATAAAAAACTGAATACTCTAATTCCCTTATATTTAATTTCTTAAAATAACATTAATTTACATGATTTATCATTCATATCTATCAAATTAATTAATCTACCTTAATTCATACTATATGTTTACATTTTATTGAATTAAACTAAATTAAAAAAAAATTAATAATTAATGTTTAAATTTTAGAAATCATTGAATAATTAATTATTTTATAAATAATAAATTGTTAAAAGATTTAAAATGTTCATAATAAATAATTTTAAAAAAATTAAGTTAATTTTTAAAAATAAAATGTTTTTTATATTTGTCCAAACTATACACATATAATGGACTCAAATAATTAAGTTCAAAAATAAAATTATAAAAGAGTTATACTATCAATATAACATAACACAATTTAGACAAGTAGGAAAAACAAATTATTCATTCGGTATCATTTTAAATTTGAAAGAAAAATATTTTTAATAATTTATTTTTTTAAAAGTTATTATTATTTATTGGTTTGTTAAGATATTATTATTATTATTATGGAGATCATTCTTTATGGTGTTGGGGGCCTTGCACTTAACAAGACTTAATTCCTGGTGGGCTCATTCAGAACCTTTCAACTTCACTAACAGACCAAGGGTAGGTAATTTATTGTAATATTATTTCATAATTAATTATTACTTTTATATATTACTATGTTTCACTTAATCATTAATAATATTTAAGAATTGAGAATTGAGAATTTTATTTATTTTCCATAATTCCTTTATTCTTTACTTTTTAAAGTTTTTATGGGCATCTCTTACCACTTTATATTATTTTAATATGGCAAATTTTCTTTCTATTATTTTTTCTTTTTTTCTTTATGATGGATTCATAAGTATGATATATAGTTTTTTCTAAAAGCTTTCCAATTGAGTTGTCATACATTGTAGAAATATCATGGCTCTAAAAGATCACAGTGTAATCAAAATATATACAATTTGTCCACAAACTCTACATTTCAATATACTATAAAAACCTTGTATACATTGTCTAATAATCTACTACTAGCACTTGCACCCTTAGAAGGTTCAAGGAATACGCCCGAGGAGTTTAGAAAAATTTATGGAGTAAATTTTTTTTTTAATTTTTACGGCGTGAGACAATTCTGAGAACTATAATGTTCACATATAAAAGCCTATCAACTAATTATCATTGTCTAATAATCTACTATTATCAATTTACCCTTAACTTAAAACAACTTTTTTCTTTTCTTTTTTTGATTAGATGGTTTACATCAAACCCACATAATTATTTATCTATAAACCTTTGAATAACTTACCAACTAGAAGTCAATTATTCAAAAACCTAAACCCCCATTTATCCTCCTCTAATCAAAATTACCAATTCTCCTCCCAAAAACAAAAATTAAAAAATTCAACAATTTATCAATTGCTTTTGTTTTTCATCCCTAAATAAAATTACCAATAATATTATTTATTATTTATTAAAAATTAGCAGAACCTCTGGAGTCGTGACAATTTTAACTATATTTATTCACATCTGGGCGAATTGGTGACAGCGTACTCTCTTTTTTCACCATATCGAGCTGTCTGCAGTAAATTTCTCACTTACCAATCCGTGAGCGAGCAGTTTTACCATTTACGTCGAGCTTTTTCACTCTCACCTGGCAGGCAGGGTGAAAAGGGGTAAAACTGTCACTGTCATATGTACAAAATGTACGGGAACATTTTAACATCCGGCCCGGCAGTCGGGATTTCGGAAACCGTAAAGTTTTTGCACTGTACGCCAGGAACCGAGATTTTTTTTTTATATTAAACTCCCGCCATGTGCTCCCATGCGGGACGGTCAGGATTCTCTGCACCCTCATCTGTGACCGTACGATGAGCGAAGCTGCACAATCTTTAGTCACATGCGTTCACGAGGTTTTGTGCGGGCATTAAATTTGGTAAATAATTGTCGTCTTGTGAAGTACCTTATTTTATAGGAAAACAACGTGTACACGTCTTCTTTATGGGTTTCATGTTGTTTTTGGAACTTTTTTTTCATTGGGAGGAGCGTAATTTTTGGGGGTTATTTTCTCCAATGAAGAAAAAAGTGCATTCCATCACAATCAGTCTACCACTAGGGCTTACAATCAATCAAGATAGGTCAATCTAGGATACATTAAGATTCAAGCCCTTCACATGAATGCAACCACAAACATGGGCATTAAGATTCAAACCCTTTACATGAATGTAACCACAAACATGGGCATTAAGATTCAAGCCTTTCATATAAGTGCAACCACAAACATGGGCATTGAGATTCAAGTCCTTCACATGAGTGCAACCACAAACATGGGCATTAAGATTCAAGCCCTTCACATGAGTGCAATCATAGGCATTCTTAGAAGGTGATCTTGACTCTCTTGTTATGCACTAAGCTACTTAAACACTACTTGGTCCTCAAATCTCTCCTTGCCCTTAATTATTTATTTTCAATATTTATGTTCCAAAAAATGTTCTTCTTCGATGTGGGAAGTGAAGTTAGCAAATGGATGAAATTCAGTAGTAAGGCAATGTCCCGCAAAGGGGTTGAGAAGAATGTAGGAAACTGATGAAGGACCAGATATGGGAATAGAGGTAGAAATATCTAGTTTGGGAGGGAAATTCCAAAAAATGCTAAGTGAAGGAATTGGAGAGAGGAAAGGGAATAGGATAAATGTGGAAACGGAACGGAGGATTGGATGTCAAAAAATGATGGGAGAATCAGATGAAGGTCAAGAGGTGAACATATCCGATATGGAAGGGAAATTCTACAAATAGGAAAGGAAGGCAAATTGAAGAATGCAAAAAAAAGGATAAAGGTTAGGATGAATATGGGAAATGAAGGGGGAACCAGATGTGGATATTGAAACTTGAAATATGAAGTTCAGTAGCCAATCAAAAACTTGCAAAATGAAGGAAATAGACATCATGAAAAAAGACCAAGGACTTAATGGAATCTGCATAACTTTTAGGTGGAAAAGGAAGTGAATACATGATATGGAATGAAGGGTGGAATGTCCGATAGCATGTCAAGATTATGCAAAAGAGAAAATGAAGGGAAATAAAAAGGAACGAAGGGCATGATGAAATCCAAAGGGATTTCATGCGAAACAGGAGGTAGATATCATATGTGGGAAGAACATAATTCATCTGGTAGGTGACAAAACTTTTGCAAACTTGAAGTAACATTGGAAAAAGACTTAGAACTTCCCAGACTTAGAATCTTCATTTGATTTTTGACAATTTCAACACATGATGGGAACATGGGGATGGCAAAAGGCAATTCTAAGGCAAGATTTGACCAAGGGAAGATCCACTTGAAATTTCTTAGATTGGTTATAAATGGTGGGTTAAAACAGAGCAAGTGCACAAAGGGGAAGTAGACTTAAGATTTTTTGAATTTTAAATTTGGGTCCCAACAACAACAAAAAGGTAATTGATGGAGGGGCCTCTGCGAATCAATTATCTCTATGGTTGTGTAGGGGCAATGTGGTAGTGATGTGTGGCACTTTAAGAAAGTGATCATCAATAGGTAGAGGTGGGAATTCGTCTATTAGCTCTAGCTCTATGATTAAGTCAATGGGAAATCCCTCAACTTCAACGAGGAATTCAATAAGATCATCATTGATTGTTGGGGGAAGGAGAATTAGAATTCCTTCTTTTATCCATTTTTGGGCAAGATTGCATGGGAATCCTAGGCTCATAGATGTGTAGGAACCCAAGTTGTTCTAATCTAATATGTTTGGTTTATTTTTATATTCTAATGTTTTTTGGGTTTTTATTTAATAAAATTGTCGGAACATCACTAATGTGCCAAAATGTGTGGGTAAGTCAAGTCAAGTGTTTGTAGATCACATATAGAAAATGGTAGGCTTTCAAAAATATACTTTAGGTATACCAAATATGATTGTCCAAAGTTAGGGCAATAGTAATAAAAAGCTTGAACTCTCAATCAAGAGATGTGTAAATAGATTTATAATAAATGGATGAGTACCCAAAAAAACAAACATCGCGATTCTAGGATTAATAGGCCTTTGAGGGGATGATTTTGACAAAGTAGAGCTGAAATATAAAATCACAACTCAATAGAGGAGAAAGATAGAGTCTCCTAAAGTGATGAGGGTTGAAATATTGAATTCTAGCTTTGTAGAAGGACAAAGTCTTTTCTCTTCAATTTAGACCACTTGAGAGTTTTGTAATGGCCTAGAGCTTAGAATATCTTAAAATGATTCAAAATAAATCACAAAAACATTAACAAATACACAAATAATCCTACATAAATCCAAATTAATATGAACAAATATTAACCCAAACACACACAAGACTAATCTTAATAAAGTAATATAAACTATTTAAAGCAAAAAATTAATTATAAAATCAAACAAAGCAACTAACAAACTAACCTATCCACTTTATAGGTTTAGTTCTTGCAAAATTAGAGTAGAATAAAGTAAAACAAAGATGAAATTATTGATTATAAGCCTCAGATAATCACAAAGTGTCCTAATTCTTTCAATCTGGTTGCTCCTCTAGCTTGAGTGCAAAGTAGTGCTTGTAGAGTTGGGTAATCAATGTTGTACAAAAACCTATACGAAGTTGGAGAAAAGGGAGGAAGCTTAGAATGGCTCTAATGGTGAAAGGGGCAAGTTACAAAACTTTGGAGATGTAAAAATGCTTAATTTTGTGTTTGAGGACTTGCCAAAATGAGGTAAGAATGGGGTTTTTGAGGTGCAAGGGGTCAAGAATTGGTTTGAGTTACAAGATGTGAAGATGTGGGTTTGGTGTTACAAATCAATTGGAAAGGTGAAACACCACAAACTTCTATTTTTGTTATTTAATAGTGATGAAACTGCTAGTGTCGATAGTGAGGTTGTTTTGTAACGATTAGGGTGAAACAAATCTATCTTGTTGAAAGTATAACCACTAGGTTGGTTACAAAATCATCATGACAATTTGAAAATTATTGGGGTAGTTACATAACTTCCACTTGTTGAAAAACAATAGTTGCACCATAGGTGGACAACACTTAGAATTTGGCTAGTGAAATCTTGGGAAAGGTTGCACTAAGGCTAAGGGAGGTCCTAGGGGCATGCTAGGAGTATGTAAGAGAGTCCTGTGGGTATAGGACTCTAGGGGATGGAAAAGCAACCATTTAATCAATGTGTGCTATAAAGCATTTTCTGTGGGATATACTACATCATTAGACATGAAATGTTGGCCCAAGAACTATGATGTGCAAATTTAGGTACTTAATAGGTCTTTATTGATGATGTCTTTACATGTTATGCATTCAAATAGTGGAATGTTGTTGTGCATGATGATGTGTAAATTGTTGTTGGCAATACCACTATGTAGGGTGAGAGTGACACGTCTACATGCCTACACAAAGTTCCTTCTATGTGGGGCATTGAGAAGTGTCAACCTATTGATGCACTACACACTACTAGGGGCATGTGGATTTCTTGCTAAACTAGTTATTTGTTTGCAAGTGGAACCACTTGAACTACTACATACAGGGAGTGATGTAGATACTTCATTGATGTTGGACTAGGGTGAGAAGAGTATAACACCTTATTTACTTGTGCGACTTCTAATGTAGTCTAAACTAGTGTTTCATGGTCTCATCTCCATGTAGAGGGGATAAATGATGCCTTGGTTGTCCTTATCAAGACATTGGTCTTCATAGCCTATTTTATTTAATAGCTTGGAACCAATTTTTTTGGTGTGTTTCTTAAAATTTCCAAAAAAGTTTATTGAATCAATCATGAGGATTGCCAGGGGCTTAGTCTATTCTCATATTTCACCATTTGTGCATCATAAGTCTTGAATGGACCTGGTGGTGCACTATTGTCTAATTGATTAAGCATTGGGAACTATATGAACTTAGACTCAAGTCACACAAGTTCCTCTTCTTTTGTTGAGAGCTCCTATTATAGCTTATTCATGGCTTGGAAAATACCTTCTAAGATAGGGTCAATGAATTGAGTATTGTGCACTATGAGTTCTATTAGCCACTCTATGATAAGATTGAAGCTTTCTCCTTTTATTGGAAAGTATCTTGTAACTGTTGATTTTAGCATTGGAGATGTTGGATTTCCTTGAGTAGACATTGTTCTCATCTAGAGATACTAATAGGGATTCTTTCATCCGGGGGTTATGCACTTTATTGCTTTTCTTACCCATGACTGCAATAGTGAAGATATACATGTTTTTGATACCAAATCCATGACTTGATGTAGATACTAATGACAAGTGGTATAATACACTTCCCGCTCTGATACCAATGATCCATGCCAAGCCTAGATAATGCACAGAGGATAATTGACAAATTATTTAGGTGATGGAGATCACTTAAACAAAATTGTAGATCTTGTAGAACACACAATAGGGTCTTAAAAATAAGATGTGGAATAACTATTACACATTTACTATAATGAGAGGCTAGAAATGAAGTTACTTCTATTTAACAAAAAAATTGGGAAAAGTACATATGTGTCTAAAGTTCAACAAGGTTGAGAATATGAATTCTCATGATTATAAAGGGGACAACACATCCTATCTAATTTTCCTAAACTATAATATATTTGATACTAAATACTCGAAGCATGTTGAAATCTATCTTTCACTAATTGGTTCTCCTCTCTAGGGATGCTTACAAATAGTGTGGGTAGGAAAAAAGATTCTTGTGACTAGAAAGTGGTAATACATCACTATTTTGTAAATGAGTATATAGTATTCATCCTTGTCCTAAATGTGAGGGGTTGCATGGATATATAAAATATATTAGAGTTACAAAACAAGAAGCAAAATGTAATGCCTCATCTTGAATTGTCAACCTTCCAAATGTATGCTAATTGTGTTTTTTGAAGGTTGGAATTCTATTTCAGGGTTGATGTCATCCACATGTATAATTTTTTTAAAGCCACCAAGTGTGTGCACAAAAATATGCACACTCATGCATGGTAGTGCATGAAGGACAATGCATAAAGTTATGTGCGATGACACACAATGACAAGGAATTGTATGAGGTCATGCGTGGTGGCATACGATGACAAGTGTTTCACAAAGCATTATAGGTGCTTGTGTAGGAGTGTAAAGGGGGCTATTGAGATTTGTGTGATAGCATGCAAAGTAAGGTAGGTGCTTGTGTGACGTGCAAAGGGATGTTGAAGCTTGTGTAGTGATATTGCATGATGCTTCTAAGTTCCTACATGTGCTCTGCAACCTTGGAGTGTTCTAATCAAGTAAAGCATCCAATTGGGAACAATTAACTATGAGGGCATTGATTGAGTGTGAGCCATTTCAATGGCACTAGTCAACTTAAGAAATTGTAATGGTCTTCATGTTGTGCATCTAACACTAATGTGTTGCACTTATCTACTCATCTAGGGAATGCCTATCAAAATGCACAGATGTGGCACAAAAGAAATCTAATTGCAACCAAGAATTGCTAAGTTATGTAATTAGGTAGAAGTCCTTGAGGGACCCCCTTATGCTCAAATCATTATGGAGGAAAATGATAACTAATTTGAATTTTAGTTCAAAATATTACCCATAGACTGATGGAAAAACACAAGTAGTAAACACGAGTTTTGACAAACTTGTTAAGATGTTTGAGAGGTGAAAAGATAGGAAATTGGGATATAGTGTTAGAACAAAGAGTTTGGACACAATAATTCAATAAATAAGAGTACAAGGAAAGCACCATTTTAGATAGCGATTGGTTAGAATCCAAGAAATGTATCAAAATTGAAAGATATGAGAGATGAACAGAGTGTTGAAGTAGAAGATTTTGCATATCATATGAAATAATTACATGAGAATGGTAGGTATAAGGAAAAGGCTAATAAGAAGATAAGACATAAGGAGTACGAGGTTGGAAATAAATTAATGGTATATTTGGGGAAAATGAGATTTTCATAAGGTGCATATAATAAACTAAAGATGAATATGTTTTACTTACTAAAAAAATTAAATGATAGTTTTAGTATTTTAGAAAAAGAGGAAGAGTAGAATTTATCCTAGAAACCCTCCAAAGAGAGAAAAACCATACTAATCAATAGTGGAAAATACCTACTACCTTTATTATGTAGTAAATGGCATGTATAATGAATATGCAAATGAAATGGACACAATTTACCCCTTGCTCTGTAGTTATATATTTCCCTTGTTTTCCTTATGCTTCTACGTTCATTTCCTTTTACCTCTCATTTAAAAAATACAACACATAATTGTTCTCCTTAATTCTGAAAGAGAAGTACAACATATAATTGTCCTCCCTTGCTTGCTTAAACCGAAGATTACGTTCCATATATATAGAAATGAAGATACATGTGTGACCTCTCATCTCCCTTTTGGAAATGGAAGAGACGGTGTATATCTTTTCTCCTCCCTTTTGTGGCTTTCCACCTCCCTTTGATGAAAATGACAAAACAACACATTCCTCTCGTCTTCGAAGGTGATAAAACAGGTAAGACAAATTTGAACGTCCACTTCTCTAAAATGTCCATGTTTATTTTATTTTATTTTCTTTCGTGATCCATACCATGCAAGCTCATAAAGAAATTTGATTCCAATAATGCTTACTTGGTTTTAAATTGTTTTTAATAAAAAATGTGTACTATATTAGTACATGACATCTCAAATTATAAAAGTTCCATAACGTTCAACTCATAATTTATATTAACTAGAGCACATTATAGAAGAACGACATCAGTTTAGACTTTTCTTTATAAGACAAGGACACTCGTGTGAACTTTCTCTATATATGTATAATTTTAATTTTTAAAATGATATTTAAATTATAATAATTATTTTTTATTTATATAATTTCAAATCTTTTGTTGCTATATCTTTGCTTTTTAAAGTTAGTGGGACAAACTCTGATAATGTTGATTGCTTTTTGGATGAATAATTAAAGGAAGGTACTTACTTTTTCTTCCACCATTAGTCATTCAAAATGTTTGTACATTGTTGTAAGGAAAATAAAACGCTTTAAATGTTTTATATAAATGATTTAGCCTAATAAATAAATGTAAACAATTAAATATAATTAATTTAAACTAATTTTAAAGTTAGGTAGATAAACAATACTAAATATTTAAAAAGTAAATAAGAGAATAAATGTGTTTAGTTTTATGAATAGCTATGAAGAGACATTGTTGATGTTAAGTTAGAATTGTTTGTTACAAGTATATAAATTGATGCTTTTAGTTTGGAGAATGTCCTAGGCTCTATGTAGTCTCATAATTCATTATGTTTCATATTTAAGTTCCTTAGGTTTCGACCTAAGTGCTATGGCCTTGCCCTGGTGAATGAGAATGAACTAGTAGAATTAGTGTGTAGAGATATATTTGCCTTCACCTTCCTTATGTCTGACTCTATCAAGGCGATGTTTACAAACACCTTTAGCGAAATTGTCAAATTACTAGGGTCAAGTTCTCATAGGTCAACTCCCTAGACGAATTGACTTTACAATTTTAAGTGTGTTCTAAGACAACATTTACAAACATGTAGATGTCCTATATAGTTTTAATGTAGATTATAATTCTTTTTCCCTTAGAAAATGAAGTGTGCTTTAGTGATTTCTCCTTGGTCACTTCCTAGATATTCCTTTATGGTCATAGGTGCATATTCAATGTCTTTAAATAATAAAACATAGCAATAAGTTGCACAAATGTGTCTCAAGTCAATTCACAATGGCTAGTGAAAAGAGGTAGGAATTTTATGATTTAAATTTGAACCCTTGAATTTTAGGTTAAATCTCGCGTGCATTGAGATTGATCTAGATTGATCCCAAGTAGTGTGGAACCAAACCTAAGGGCTAAAACGATAGTTTTAAGCCAAAGAGTTAATGCATGGAGATAAGTGCTAACACAAATGCATAAATGGTGAATTTATTAGGTTTTACACAAATGGGGATGGGATAAGGTATTATGTGGGGATATGTGTAAATAAGGATAAACTAGAGATGAAAAGGTATGGGGACATGAGCCAAACTTAGCACATGAGTGATGCAGAAACTTCTGGAGGTCATAACTTTTGACTCGGGGGTCCGTTGGAGTTGAAATTTGGTGGGCAGATGTGTCTTGAAGAGTTGATTGAAAAGCCCACAAAATAGGTAAATTCAGTAGGTCCCCATTTTGACATTTTTTAGGACCTTTTTTTAATCATCCAGGGCCTCAAAATGAGGTTTTAATGATTTTTCAAGATTTTTCCAAGTTATTTTTCTAATTAGTTTTCAAACGTTACATGCAATTAGATTAGAAAGTTAACAATTAGTCATCTTTTAGTTAGTTTCAAATAATTAGCAATTTTCATGGCCATACGGATATGGATGCGAAGTTACCAAAAATGACAATTTTAGAAAGTTGCTAAAATTTGCCAAAAAGGGTAATTTTCATTTTTGTAAAAAATTGGTATTTATTTTTAGTTGTAGCAGGATGGAATGGAATGAGAAGAATAATTTGAAAATTGTTCCGAGTTTCTGGATATTTTTGCAATAATAATAGTGTTGAATCTTATGTTGTGAAGTTTGGTTATCATCTAGTATCAGAGCGGGAAGATGGCTGGGAGAGGAAGAGGAAGAGCAGGTCTTGCCCAGATGCATAGGGATATGCAAAATATACAAAGATAGGTACACGAACTTGTAGGCATGATGGCCAATCAAAGATTGAGACCAAGAAGAGATGATTCTGATGAAGAAATAGGCCAAGGAGATGAAGATCAACATGTAGAAGCTGAAGAGGAAGCACAATTAGAGCACCTAACTTTTGAAGAAGGATGCTCAGAGCATTAGAGGGAAAAATGAAGGGATTAAAATTGAAGTTTCAGAATATGTAGGCAGTCTTAAACCAGAGGAGTTGATAGATTGGTTGAATGACATGGGGAAATTCTTTGAATGGAAGACTATGACAGAGGAAAAGAAGGTGAAGTTTGCATGCACCAAGTTAAAGGGTCATGCAATGATCTAGTGGGATCACCTGCAAAAGAAAAGAACTAGAAAGGGAAAGACTAAAATTCAGACTTGAAGCAAAATGGAGAAGAAGACGAGAGAGAAATTTTTTCCTGTAGACTCTGCGCAAGCTCTTTTTCATAGATTTCAAAATTTGAAACAAAACTTATCTAGTGTTCAATACTATACAAATGAATTTTACAACTCTATTCATGTGGAGCATCAAGAAATTGATGAACATATGGCTGCAAGGTATGTAAATGGTCTAAAATTCTCTATTCAAGATGAATTGAGCATGCATAGGGTTAATAGTATGGAAGAGGCATACCAATTAGATCTAAAGGTAGAAGAAAAAAAGTAGACAATATTTTCAAAGGAATGGAGAAGCAAGGAGAGGGACATCATCTCCATTGCGAGGTGGTCTGAATTATAGTCAGGGATCGAATCATCCCAAGGAACAAAGAAATTAGAAGATATTTGACAAGATCCTCAAAGTCATCAAAGAGGAAGAGGATTTCAGAGGGGCATAGGTTACGGTGGTGGTAGAGGATGGGAAAGCCCACGAAAACCTTTCATTTGTTATAGGTGTGGTGAAGAGGGTCATAGGGCATTTGAATGTCCAAACTATCACATGCAAGAAAGGAATCAAGGAGAACAACCAGGTTGAACTTGGTTCAAGCTGAGGATGAAGGAGAAGGGGTAGAACTAGAGGTTCTGCTAGATGTGGGTGAGAATCTCATGATGAGAAGAGCAATGCTGATTCCAGAAAAAAGAGCAAACATAGATTAAAGGTTGCGATGATTCTTGGCTTTGGACCAATATTTTTCGAACCAGGTGCACGTCAGGAGGAAAGGTATGCCAAGTTATTATTGATAATGGTAGTTGTGAAAATATGGTTACTAGAGAAATGGTAGATAAACTGAATCTACACTGTGAAAAACATCCCATCCTTATTGTATTGCATGGTTTAAAAAGGGAAATGAGGTCATTATTGATAAGAGGTGTTTAATTAAGTTTTCCATAGGAAAGACTTAGAAGGATGAAATATGGTGTGATGTCATTCCAATGGATGCATGCCATGTGTTGTTGGGAAGGACTTGGCAATACGACATGAAGGTAATGCATAATGGAGAAAAGAATACATTAAATTTTTGGAAAGAAGGTTCCAAAGTGATTTTATTGCCTCTTAAGGATGAAAGGAAGGTTGAGAGTATGTTGTCCACAAGAGAACTTATCAAGGAATGAAGGTGATAGGGTTCTGTTATGCACTAGTAGTGCAAAAAGAAGATGGTGAAGAAATACCAGTACCAGTAGAAGTAGCAAAGGTACTAGAAGAATATGCTGATGTTATGCCGAATGAGTTACCTGATGGTTTTCCACCAAAGAGAGATATTTTAAGCACCACATTGATTTGATCCTAGAAGCATCTCTACCTAATCAGGCAACTTACAGAATGAGCCCTACCCACCATGCAAAACTCAATAGACAAGTGACATACCTCATAAGGAAAGGTGCGGTGAGAGAGAGTATGAGCTCATGTGTTGTACCCACATTATTAACTCCAAAGAAGGATGACACGTGGAGGATGTGCATAGATAGCAGGGCAATTAATAAAATCAACATCATATATTGGTTCCCCATCCCTCATTTGGATGACATGATGGATGTGTTTGCAGGGGCTAAATACTTTAGCAAAATTGATCTACGTAATGGTTATCACCAGATCTGGATTCAAGAGGGGGATGAGTGGAAAACAACCTTCAAGACTAGGGATGGATTATATGAGTGGATGGTTATGCCATTCAGGTTATCTAATGCACCCAACACCTTCATGAGGCTAATGAATACTATACTGTGTCCTTACATTGGTAAGTTTGTGGTGGTTTATTTTGATGATATTTTGTTTTTTAGCAAGAGAAAAGAGGAGCACCTGCAACACTTTAGGATCATATTGGATATGTTGAGAAAAGATAAACTCTATCCAAACTTAAAGAAGTGCGGATTCATGCAAGAAAGTCTGGTATTTCTGGGCTTTGTCGTCTTCGCAGATGGTGTCAAAATGGATACAGAAAAGGTCAGGGAAATTCTAGAATGACCTAGTCCAAGGAGCATAATAGAGGTAAGAAGTTTTCATGGGTTAGCCACATTCTACCGAAAATTCATTCAAAATTTTAGCAGTATTGTGGCACCCATAACAGATTGCACCAAAGGAAGGGAATTTGTGTGGACCAAGGAAGCTGAGGAAGGTTTTAAGTTTCTGAAGAAGAAGGTGACAAAAGCTCCTATTTTAGCATTACCATATTTTGATAAGGTATTTGAAGTGAATTGTGATGCCTCGCATGTGGGCATTGGAGATGTACTTAGCCAAGCAAGTAAACCCATAGCCTTCTTTAGTGAAAAGTTGATTGAGGTAAGGAAGAATATTCAACTTATGATGTAGAATTTTATGCAATTGTACAAGCATTGAGACATTAGAGGCATTACCTAGTGCCAAAGAAGTTTGTGTTGTTTACAAACCATATTGCCTTTAAATACTTGAACACACAAAAAAATTGAATAATAGGCATGCAAAATGGGTCTCTTTCCTACAAGGCTACAACTTTGTTCTCAAGCACAAGTTAGGAAAACAGAACCAAGTTGCAAATGCTTTAAGTAGCCATGTTATACTATTAACAATAGTGGAAAATGAGCTGATTGGTTTTGATGCCATCAAAGATCTAAATGAATTTGACAATGATTTTTGGGAGATTGTGGAACGGTTGAAAACCCCAATAGTGGGCAGCATGGACCACATCCAAGGTGAATATCTTATGCAAGATGGTTATCTCTTTAAAGGAAAGCAATTATGTATTCCAATTCGATCCATGTGAAAGATTCCAATTGGGTCCATGCGAGAGAATATTATAAGAGAGATTCATAGCAGTGGCTTGGCTGGACATTTCGGCAAGGATAAGACCATAGCTCTGGTAGAAGACAAACACTACTAGCTGAAGATGAAAAGAGACATAACAAGATATGTGACAAGGTGTAGAATTTGTCAAATGGTTAAAGGACATTCACAAAATACAGGGTTGTATATTCCATTACCAGTACCTACTAGACCATGGACCGATTTAAGTATGGACTTTGTGTTAGGGCTGCCAAACACACAATGAGGTAATTATTTCATTTTTGTTGTTGTTGATAGGTTCTCTAAGATGACTCATTTTATTGCCTAGAAGAAAACTAGTGATGCAACTAGGGTGGTAGAATTATTTTTTAAAGAAGTTGTTAGATTGCATGGTGGTCCACAAACTATCACATCTGATAGGGATACCAAGTTTCTTAGTCATTGTTGGAGGGCCCTATGGAAGAAGATGGGAACTAATCTCTAGTTCAGTAGTGCTTATCACCCCTAAATAGATGGGTAGATAGAGGCCGTAAATCAGAGTTTGGGAAACCTATTAAGATGCATTGTTGGAGAGAAACCCAGACAATGGGACCTGGCCTTACAACAAGCTAAATTTGTGGTAAATCACCATTTTTCATTGTTTATGGTAGGAATCCTAAGGCTGCTTTAGATTTGGTGTAACTACCAATTGGAGACATGATTAGTGATGACGGAGAAGCATATGCATACCATATTCAACAAGGTGAGGTAGAAGCTCGAAGAAAGTAATGACAGGTATAAAACTACAGTAGATGCTAGTAGAAGACATCAAGTATTCACTTAAGGTGACTTAGTGATGGTTTATCTAAGAAGAGAGAGGTTTCCCACTGGAACTTACAACAAGTTGAAATACAAGAAAATTGGCCCTTGCAGGATTATAAAAAAAGTTAATGACAATGCTTATGAGGTAGATTTACCAGAGCAGTTAGATATTTCTCCTATGTTTAATGTTTCTGATTTATATGCTTTACATGGTGAAGAAGGTGAGGCTGAAGTAGATTGGAAAAAGCAAGTTCCAAGAAATAAAAGGGAAAGATTGCACTCCCATCTCATACTTTTCGTACTTGTTGAATGGTTAAATGCATAAACTATTGGATTTAAGTTGAGGATAAAAATTGCAATAATTATATTGTTGGTTAAATTTGATTGCTTTGGCTATATTGAGACTAACTTATTGATGGTTCTGTTAGGTCTCAAAAATGCAGGTTGCCAATCCTAAGAGGATGCCAAGCTCTATGTTTAGATTTGCAACAATTTTGAACTAACTTGACGAAATCAACCTTCAAGGTTTGATGATTTCCTACGCTTCAGGTCCTGCTACACCTAGGTGGGTGAACCTTGGAAAATTAAAGCAGACTGAATGTGAATGTGTGGACTAATTAAATCTATCTACAATGGCAAAGGATGTAGGATAGATGAAAAGCTTGCTAACTGATTCTATATCTAATGCCTAATAAGTAATTGGTAGAAATTGTATAAGCAATATCAAGGTAAAAGGATTTAAAAAAAGAGTTAAATAGGACCAGTGCCTTGTTGGGTAACAGAGTCAATTGAAAGACTAGGACTAGTGGTTTCCTAATGGTAATAATTCTAATTGTTTGGCACAATTCTAGTTTATAACTTGTATAAATGTGCAAGGAAATGACTGACAAACTCTTCTTGATAATCCAACCAATATAATCAGATATCTTATAATTCACCAGAAGGTATTTTAATCCTTACTTGAAGGAACCAAATGAAATTAATGAGCAAGATTAACAGATAATATTGTCTTGGAGACAGAATGGCAATCCTAATTATATGGCCCTACTTAGTAATCCAAACTTAATACTTCCAAGCTACTGTGATTGAATCAGAAGGGCTTAATTCCTCAAATGGACACCAACCTATTTAATCACACAGATACAACAAATGTGTATTGACAGATTAAATATATACTTGATACATTAATCTGAATAACAAGGAAATGCAGAAATGGAGACAGCCACACAATTGAATAATTTTAACAAACAACTGATACCAAAGTAGAACCACTGAATCAGAGAACTTCAAACTTCTTCAAATAAAATATGCAACATGGTCATTTTGAAACATTGTATATTATATATGTATATATTCTACTGCTGATGATCTTTCAGCACCGATTGTTTGAACTTATATAGATATTTCTATGAAGAGACACAACTCTTCAATAAGTCTCTTGGGAACTTAACAAGCATTAACAACTATTACATAATTATGATTAGGCTTTATTCAGCCATAAGTAAACTTTAGCCAAGTGATCCAAGTACTCCTGCTCATGATGAGAATCAGTAAGCTCAATAGCACTTCTGGTAATTATATCAAGTGTGACCATCCTTTCCAGGTGTTTGCAAGCTTCTCCAGATGCAGAGACTTTGTTTTTCAGAGCTCCTGTGGCCTTGTGTAATATAACTTGACAATCAACAATCCATTCTTCTTTGCTCTTTACCTCTCCATTGTCTTTAAATAACATGGGCACTCCTGCATTGGAAGCATCAGTACCCTCTTTAGCATCAACTTTAAGTTTGTCATAGTATTTTTGGTGCTGTTTGAGCAATGCTCCTGTATCGGAGATATCTATACTTTCAGTAGCACTTTTGCTTTGCATCTCAATCATTTTTTCCTGTATTCTCTGTTCAAGTCTTTCATGTTCTTTAACTGCTTTGTGATTCTCTGAGTAGTTATCCCAAAACAGGTTTAACCATCGTACCATGTTTGCATACTTGCTCTGCAGCACGGTAACAAATGTATCTATCTGAATTTGTGTTACCTGGTTAGGGGATAATGCTTGAGTGTCTTGTGAGATTTCGCCCTGGGTTATTCTCTTTGTTGATTGGCCAAAAGTACTCTTAACAGCAACCTTCAAGTAGTCATTTTCTTTTCTTAATCTTTCACAGCTCAATCTGTATGCATCTCTCTCTTTGATCAACATTTGAGCTTGTGCCTTGTTCAATTTTGCAACATTGATACCAATGTCTGCTGTAATTAGAGGGTCAGTTTCCCCTGCTTTCAAAGTCATGACATGGCCAAAAGTCTTTTCAGTATCTATGATGGCTGTCTTCTTATGGGGAGGATATAACGCCCATATCATTAAGGAATTTTCACCATTATTGTATTTTGTTCCCATATATACTTCATTAACTCCTTTCGGAGTAAGTTTATACTTATCATCTGCACTATTCAGAAAACTGTCAAAAACCAAAGCAGAGTTTAAATCAAGACCAGGAAAAATCATAACCCCTGCATCCTTAAGCAACTGTCTACCCCTGCTAGGTGTCATGTCTTGCATCTCTTTATCTACTGTTACCTTCAGCATATCTAACAATTGTCTTTCATTATCAGCAGAAACATCATCTACTGACTCTCTGATCTCTTTCCCTTTGTATTTATACAAGAATGACTTAAATTCTTTTGACTGAATAAATTTATCATCAGAGATGAAAGAATCATAAGCTGTCTGGCATGGATCCTCATTAGCAGACCCCTCCTCATCATGTATCATAACAGGAGGCTGATATTGTAACATTTTCCTCTTGGACATTTCTACTGTTTTATCCTGTGGCTCTTCTTGCCCTGCCAATTCTTCATCTTCAGAGGATACAACCTCAATCTCTGCTATCTACTTTTTCTTTTCACTTAAATCCCTGTTATACTTTTCTACCACCAATTCAACTTTAGCCTCTTCTAGATTTCTAATAACATCGTCATGTGGATAATGTATGTGCATGTATCCATTGAAATTTTGTTTTCTTCGTGCAGAGTCAATAAAACCTTCAGGGTCAAACCCTTTCCTTGCCTCAGCACTCCTCATGTTATAATGCATCAACTTATCCAAAATGAGATTATAACCTTCTTTTGAAACCACAGTAAAATCTCCAAAACATAAAGTGCTGGGCATAAATGATTGTTTATCATGTGAACTCAAATGCATTACATTTGAGCAATGCATTTGCCTGATTATTTCTAAATATGCAAGTCTATCAAGGACAGTTTTGGGCAATATGAATGGAGTATCTTCAAAACCATAGATCCTGATCATGGTAGCATCCTCAAAACAATACCAGTCTCCCCAATTGTGAGTGACAGTAGGGGGGCCACCAAAATCTTTTGGCCTGAGGAACCTTTTTATTTCAGTTGAAATTGAATATTCACAGGGGTGATTGAAATACCTGTACAACACTTTCACACAGTGTTCTTCAAATTGGGCATAGCTAGAATGGGCATACCTACTGTCCCATATTCTAGTCCACATTTGTATGGGTATCTTTTCCCCTTTCTTATCTGTAGCAACAACTTTGAGCTCACTTGGCCATAACCCTATCTGCTAGCCAAAATACAACACCAAATGCATAAGCAGTGAGTAATGCTCAAAAGAGCATGCTGGGGCATTGTTTCTTATTGCAAATAAGCCATGATCTATTCTATTAGCAATATAGGAAGCATAATCAAACTGCCTCACATTATGACACTGAATGTCAGAGGCTATAACCATTAGAGGGATAGTCATGAACTCAGGGACCTCTGAACCAAGAACTTGGCCCACAGAATAATAAGTATGCTGTATATATGGTTCAATTATAGCTACATGAAAGGGAGGACCATCATTTTCAGTTAGGTGCACCACTTCTCCTTCAACCCTGGGCCTATGAATGGGCAACCTCCATCCATTGTAGGTTGTGTCCATTCTCCAATATTCTTTCTCCAGGTCTTCGTAAATAATAGGGACAGTGCACAAATCATCTAGATTAAACACTTCACAAACAACATTCTTTGACAGATGTACAATTGGTTCCCCTTGTAGGTTGCATAGGGCTTTCAAGTTGGAATTGTAATGTTTGGCAAGCAATTGGAGGAGCTCAACATTCAGGAATACGTTAGGCACAACCAGTTTCCCTAAATTCAAGTGCCATGGGTTTGACACAGGAGCATTCCTAAATCTTCTATTATAATGGAATCTAAAAAGCTCATATCCCCTGATTGGGGTCCAGATATCTCCCAGGCACTTATGTTTATCTTCTAATTTCTCAACCTCTGCCCTAAGTTGAGCAGACCTTCTGGCCTTGGGAGTTGACCCAGGCAATTGGTCAATTAAGTCCTGATTGAGTTTTTTGTCTTTTACTTTTTCCTCAGGGGTTTGTTTAGTTTTTTGTTTTTTAGACTTACTGGTTTCCCCTTGTGATTTTCTTCCTTTTCCCTTTCCCGGAGTCTCCATATTTAAAACTTTGGCAGAAAATTCAAACACAGGCTATACAATGGTTTGTATGTATGTACCTGTCGTTCGGTGGCTATAATCGAAATCCTCTGCTTTTGCTTTAAGAGTTCCTTTGTATTCTCTTCTCAAACGACCTTGTAATTATAATGATCGTAAAATATTTCGTAGCTGTTTGTATTTAATTGTCTGATCAATTCAATGTTCATCACTGTGAAATGTCACATCGCCATAACTCCTCTCATCGGCGTGATTTTTTAAAATGTTTGGGCGACCTTAATGCTTCTTATGGCGTGAACAATCAATCGGCGTGACCATCGACAGGACTTGTTTCATCGCCGTGTGATTTAGATTTCCCTCCGACATAATGAGTCTTACCGATAGTCATCTTTACTTTGGATCGGAATGATTCTGTTAATGTCTTGCCACTATAATTAAAACTTTCTTATCAACAGGTATGAATTTATTCCCATCGGAATGAGATATACTATCGGGATAGCTTTTAAAAGATAACCCGATCCAAATCATCTCCCCGATGGCCATTTCATATTCCTTATCGGATAGAATCTATTAAAGTGTCATCGACACCTTCTGATCACCGTGACTTGTGAGTCGGCAAGACCTAATTCCTTTGTCCCGATATGTTGAGTCATCCCGATAGATATTTGTATCGCTGTGAGTCTCACCGAAAGTTCTCTTTATTGTTTCGCCAAGACATTGAGCATCGGAGACTTATTTGTTTCTCATCCCGATAATTCATTTCTTGCTGATGGCTATTGTTTCATTGCCCCCGCAGGATGTTCGGTGAAACTCTTGCCAAAATACTTCATCGGTATGATATATACCGTCAGGGTGGCTTTTGAAGGATCCTCCGATGATTATCAGTTATACCGATCGGTATGATTACTTGGTTCTCTTGCCGATGAAAGGTCATCGGTATTACTTATTCCATCGGTGACTTCTATAAATCTCTTTCCGATCTCTATTCTCACACCGATGGTTATTTTCAAATGATTCCTTATGTATCGGTGTAAGCAACACAACATCTTTGCCGATAGATTGACCTTTAAGTATTTTAGCACTACTCATCTATAGACATCTTGTGAGATACATTAAATTTTTACTATGGTTTTTTGGGATGTTTTTTAGGATTTGTTCAAATATGGTGGAGTGAAAAGATAGTAAAAATTTTAAATTTTTATTGTCCTAACAGGTTCTATGAGTGTGAATTTTGCAGTCTTGTCGAAGACAAGGACATGGTTCAGGTAGAAGGGTCTTAGCTTCATGGCAACACGTGTCAGGTTTTATCTGGTGTTCTCACACACATATTCACGTAGATTGCATTTCGATGAGTGATGCTTGCATGTTTAATTCATCGATTGTGCTTGTGATTATTGGAAGGATGTTGATGCTTTCGTCTTGTTGGAATGTCTTTGTCATATTTTTGAATTTGATACCTGTTGAGAAATGAAGATAACAAGTTAGATCAGTTATTGTTAAAAAATAAAAATAATATCGAAATACTAATTAGAGGCAATTAAATTTATTTGGGTTAATAGTTTTGATAATTATTGTATTTAATTGAATAGATAAGTAAAATTATATCTATGGCTAAATGGAATATTGTATAAAGAAAAAGGAGAAATTACTTATCTTTATATAAAAGGAATATATTAGTTCTTAAATTTATTATATATATATCCTTCATTTGTTTTATTTATAAAAAGAATTCAAATAAAGTATTCGAGGAGATATTTAAATCCAAAAAGAATAAAGGACAACTAAATATATTAAGAGAGGTAAAGAGGGTTGAAGGACATGCATAGATTCAAAAGAGTTCTAATAGAGTTCTAATAGGAGAGAAGATTTTCATGAGTCGACGGAGGAGAACAAAAATTAGGGTTGAAAAGCCTTATAAAAATAAAAACGAGATCAAGAATAGGATATATAGTGGTAGGCGAACAAAGGAGGGAAGCGAGCTGCCATACAGGAGGATAAGGATAACAGAGAACTTATAAGAATGATTTTTATTTCCAGATCGACTGCTCCATCAACATGTATTCTTCTTTCTAAAAGCCAAACATCATATGAATATGAAATCATAGTAAGCTTTAAAAAATAATTGTTTCCTTAGATCGGCTTTGAGAATCTTGTGTGAGTTTCACCATTATTGAACAAACCTTATTATCACTACCAAATGATTTTTTTTAGTTATAATTATTAAACACTGAGCGCTGCCTCCAACCACGATCTGCTTGAATATAAAACCTTCATATAGAACTGATCGACCTATAAGATGAATTCATTGTTTGCAATCTTATATCTATTGTTTGCTTGGGCACCGGAGTTAACCATGGATCGGCCAAAACCCAGTCAATTAGTTGCTTGATCGCCAAATTCATTTTTCTTTGCATAAATCTAGAGAACTAAATTCTGATTTATACTTTGCATTGTTTTATGTTTAAATCTTTCAATACTGCATCCCAGGAGAAGGATCTGCTTATGCAGATCATTAGTTTTGCCATTGTCTATGCATACGAACAGATCCTTATTCTTTGCACCGATGGCTAAAGCTATCCCTTGAGTATAAAAATAATGCCTTTTTACTCGAAATCATTTGCAGTTTTTAAACGATTCGATTAGTGGATTTTAAATTGGAGATCGATTACAGAGTACCGTTGCATAGATGTCCTCTCTAAGACTTTCGATCATAATGAATACAAGTTGCCTATCTACAGTTTTATTTCTTGCCAATGTTAGATTATATAACCCAATAATAAAATCGATCTGTGTTATTGCTTTTCCAGTTTGGTCATTGTGTTATAAGTAGAGAGACGTTATTCTCAGGAACTTAAGTACCTATTTTCCATTTTTAGCTGTCAATGCTTTATTTAAATCGTCTTGCTATACATCAGCGAAACCGTTGCATGAAGCTCAATTCAAACTTCCGTCTTTGTTGTAATATGATATTAGAAACAACAATAAATATTGGGGAAGAGGTGTAGTAAAAATTTCTATTGACTGTTTTACCACATAATAGAATAATAGGTAAATCTATTTTTATTTTGAGGTGTAAAATTGCTATTGATTGTTTGACCATTGAAATGAGCAAAAAGAACCAAGTTAACGAACGAGGTTTAAAATCCTCTTGTAGATCAAAATTCCTTTAAAATAGACCTGCTGTCATTAGATGATTTTATTCCATGTAAAATACACACTTCAAATAGAAATGACTTCTTCAATTAAATCTTGTTTTCCTAGTAACGAACTATTATTTTGTTAGTTGAATATCGTAGTCATTGTGTGGCAAAAATCTTAAAAGTATATGTTCATAGAAGGATAATATAAATACATATCGTATTACTCTTAAGTTGTGTTGGTAATCATTTATGCTTAGGGTTTTAGGCTCGAGCTGCTGGCGGTGCCTGCATAAGTATTTAGGTTTCAAGCATATAAATATGCAGGACCCTTCCCAAAAATCTAAAAAGTTCTATCTCTTTTGACCTCTGCAGTGCTAAAAAATGCAAAAAATCAGTCATATGCATGTGTCTTTGTATATACAAAGGTGTTTGTATATACATACAGGTCAAAATGTGCATTGGCGGGTCAAAAATCTCTATCGCCCTTTGAAAAATTGAGTTAGGTGCATTTCTAATTGTATATCGGGCTCTAAAAGGTGCATATACAAAGGGGAATCTTTCACAGATTTTGAGGAATATTACCGCTTTGTATATCAGGTCATATACAAAGCAAAATATACAAGGAGGTGCAAATATACATTTGCTACAGTGGCGAGGCAGAGATGCAATTGGTGGGGCCCGCGGATATGCAAAGCAGAATATACATCGGCTATATACATTCAAAAATGTGCAAAGGAATGATGTACAAGGACCGATATACAAGTGGTGGGGCCCACGGACAGGACATACAAAGGCGAATGTATGTGAAGTATACATTCGAAATATACAAAACAAAGGCATACATTTCGGACCCGATTGAAAATCAAATGCAGTGAATAATGTTTCAGGTCCGCTGCATGTATATTGGGCACTTGTATGTGCCAATATACAAGCGAAGATACAAAGGTCAAGATGCAAGCCAGACCCGAATAAGTTTCCAATTTGCTTCATAATATTTTGGGGTCCGCCTTGTATATTAAACTGTTGCATGTATATGCATTTTGCATATACAAAGGATTTTCGAAAGGTGAACAGTGGCGATTGTATATGCATATGTTTTTTGCATATACAAGGGCGAAAAAGGCAAAATGTGAATGGAAAAGCCAGCGATAGAAATGTGAGGTGCCTATGTGGCGCAATTTCACTGGCTGACGACTTTTCAACATTTTTTGACGCCATTGATCCTGGCGACAAGAGGGTGATCGACAGCCATGCTTTGAGACGCAGCGAAGGTTTTTTTTTCTGAGTGTTTGAAGTCATTTTTTGAGTGGGAAAACAATAGAGGCACGCTGTTGCTGCATTTTAGAAGGGGCTGCGGGTAGCTGAGGCAATAATGGCAGATTATGTAGGGAAGTATAGGTGAGGCGACAGGTGAACTACTAGGCTTACGATGAGAACCTTCAGGCGGCGGCCCAGATCCTGATTCCATCTGCTCCTTTCTCCTTGTCCCTCTGCTGCATTAACTATTTTGAGTGCCAATCTGATCATGCATTGTATCTGGCAGATTTTTGATTAGCTTTGTAATTAATTTTGCTGAGTTCACGGTTTTGCTATAAAAGGCAGACTGTGTTACTCATTGTGGTTGTTGAAGACCTGGGCATTTTTGTGTAAATAATGAAGAACAGGGCATGATCCTGGGTTGTTTTATCTCATTCTGGAGTTTATGAGTTGCATGATGAATGTATTTTGCACACATGTTCAGTTTCATTGTTGTTTCATATGAAAAATGCATTATGCATGTGTTTACCTGTCTGTCTCCTTTGTTGCATGCTTTCCTTCTTATGAATCTGGTTGCTAAGGGTTTCATAGATTCTAAGATATAGGTTTCTGTATTGCATGCTTGATCTGTAACTTCCATTCAAGGAGTGGATTAAACTATTTTAGGTTAAAGCATGGAGAAGGTTGTATGTCAATTGGGATATCTATAAGTAGAGGCAGCTAAATACCCATTCTTGGGTGATGTTTGTAAGGCAAGCATCAATTTAACCCCTTGAAACTTGAATGCTAGTTGTAAACCATCTGTTGCATACGTCTAGTTGACTCCTTGCCCTGAGATAGGCACCGGTTTGCTCCTGGGTTAGTAATTATGACCCAAAACCCCTTGTCTTGCATCCAAATCATCATATCCATCTTTCCATAACTTCCACCTGTTAGTTGTAGGAGTAGGATTAGGACCCCTGCATGCTCTCATACCTAACCAGACACATATGTCCAAGAATGTTGCCAACCTTGTGATTTGTCACACAAATCTTGGTCCCAAAATGAGAGTATTCTGCCTGTTGCTATCAAGCTAAATCTTCCTGTCATTGAGCTAGTCAATGTTACACCTTTAGTTATAGGGATACCCCCCTTGGTGTGGCAGAACCAAAAGTGAAGGGGAGGCAACTCACGCAACCTCCCGTAATTTGTTGGCCGAATCTGCCCATGCATTGGAACTGGCAAACCCTCTGCCGATTCAGAGAAAATAACCAACAGATTTTGGTGACTCTACTGGGGAAGAATTAGAAAAGAAAAAAGAGAAGCAGTATCTGTGTGCCCATCCGAGTCACCAACAGAATTGGCGACTCCGCTGGGGAGTCTTTCATGTGAATATGGTGCTCTGCTGGTGGAATGAACTCATAAAAATATATGATGAGCTTTCAGTGGTTTAAAAATTTGTCCTCTCTGGAGAGGTGGCGACTCTGCAAAAAAGATTTAAGTGCACATGAAAGACTGATGTATGTTATTGTGATAAAAAAATATTCTGTTCAAAGCTTCAGCATCTAGATGAGAAAAGGTACCTAGCTCCTTCCCATTTATATTTGTTGTTTTATTGCATAAGCTAGATGCCTAGGGGAAGCCTTAGGTCTTAGGCAGATATATGATGTCTGAGAGTGAGATTTATATGAATCCAAACATGTATTCACCCATACTCAGTCATGAGGGGGATGAAATGTTGAGTAAAAGAATGGAAGAGATAAAAAATAGGTTGATATACTTAGAGGCTCGGCAAGCTCAGTTAAATAGTAATAACCCTGTTATGTTTGCCAGTCAGAAGGCTAAACCTCTTTCCAGCCCTTTTGATCCTTTGTATGACCAATTAGATTTGTCATGGGTTGACTATGAAATGGAAAGTATGCCTGCCCAGATTTACAATCAGATGCCCAGATTTAATGGACACAATGTGTGTGATGGGGGTGCACATATCCAAAAATTTTACAGTTTTATGGAAAGACATTCATTTAGAGATGAGGATATGTGGATGAGGTTTTTTGTTAGATCCTTTGATACAAAAGCTAGAGATTGGTATTTGAGCTTTCCAAAGAGATCCTTTTCCTGTTGGGATGAACTTGCTGACTATTTCAAAGAAGAATTTGCAAGAGAACTTGCTGATCTTGTTGCAAGATTAATGGAAATTAGAAAACAAGATAAAGAGCCCGCTATTGATTTCAGTCATAGATTTGCAGTAGCCCTTTCACAAATCCCTGAAGTCTTCAGACCTAATATTTCAGCCTGTGTTGGCATATATTTTGAAGCTTTTGAGGAGGGCTCTTGTGCATTGTTGAGGGAATTCAAGATAACAAGTATGCAGATGGCATACAAGTTTGTAGAAAATATAGAAAAAATGAGAAATGAGCACATGCAGAATTCCCTATCCATAGGCTTTGGTATGAATAACGGTTATAAGGCTGCAAATGACCAAGTGATTATGGCATCATATGAAGGTAAAAATGAGAGTGAAAATACATCAGCTGAGCATGCCAGTGAAAGGATCAGTGATGACCCCCATTGCAAAGTTGAGGTGTCTGGTTCTAAAAATAATGATGAGGTTATGGACAGAAATGAACGTCTGTTTGAATGGATTTGTGGAGATGATTGTGAGTATTGTGCTCAGGATAGAGAAGAGATAAACAAACAGGGGAGCAATTCCATGTTGGAATCATCACCTTCTTTTCAGACACATGGAGATGATGAAGAGTAGTCAGAGATTGAAACAAGTGCTAGTGCAGAGCATGATTGTTCTTCATTTGATTTTAGTTTTGCTTATGCCATACAGGCTGATACTCCTCCACATAAGGAATTCATTGGGAATGAAGATGCATGTTCTACTGCCCATGAACTAGTGGCATACCATAATGAAGCTGAAACATATGGATCACCCATTTTTGACACATATCGTGATGAGGATCTATTTGAGTATGGTGAAAATCAAGGCACTGTCGTTGATTTGGATTCTGTTTCTCATCCTGATGAAAGAGATGCCAACATACATCATGAAGGTTATTGTAGAGAGGTGCCTGAGTCTGATCTTTTCCAGTTTGGTGCTGCTAATGGTTGTGTGCATGATGTGCACAATTGTGAATCTGAAAGCTTCTTCCTTGATATGCCAGCTTGTGATAGGATGAGCCCTGATGTTCCTAGCTGCATGATGGACTTTGAGTTTTTTTAGTTTTCAGTCCAGCTAGGAGATCGTTTTACAACGCATATTGCTGATGTAGATGATAAGTGTTATATTTCATTTGAATATGCATTGTTTGATAAATATGACACCCACATGTCACATGATGCTGAAGGTTGTTTGGATACGGGTGACGGTGACAAGCTAAATCAGAGGGTTGAATATGCAGATGACAAGATTTGTTTGTGGGTAGGTCATGACAGTATCTCCAGGCTTGATCTAGTGAATATAGATGAAAACAAGGTGTTTGATAAGGGGAGATACAGGTTTTCTTTTCTTGGTGGCCTTAGGCCACCAAGTGTGATTGATGATGCAGATCATTGTGACTTCATGACTCTATTGCCCAATGGATAGGGGACTGGTCTGCATCCTAGAGATCTGAGGTTCTCGCCATGCCTGTAAGAGGCATGCATCACCAAACAGAGCCTATGTTGGTAATCATTTATGGTTAGGGTTTTAGGCTTGAGCTACTGGCGGTGCCTGCATAAGTATTCAGGTTTCAAGCATTTAAATATGCAAGCCCCTTCCCAATAATCCAAAAAGTTCTATCTCTTTTGACCTCTGCAGTGCTAAAAAATACAAAAAATCAGTCATATGCATGTGTCTTTGTATATACAAAGGTGTTTGTATATACATACAGGTCAAAATGTGCATTGGCGGGTCAAAAATATCTATTGCCCTTTGAAAAATTGAGTTAGGTGCATTTCTGATTGTATATCAGGCTCTAAAAGGTGCATATACAAAGGGGGAATCTTTCGCAGATTCTGGGGAATATTCTCGCTTTGTATATCGGGTCATATACAAAGCAAAATATACAAGGAGGTGCAAATATACATTTGCTATAGTGGCGAGGCAGAGATGCAATTGGTGGGGCCCGCGGATATGCAAAGCAAAATATACATCGACTATATACATTCAAAAATGTGCAAAGGAATGATGTACAAGGACCGATATACAAGTGGTGGGGCCCGCGGACAGGACATACAAAGGCGAATGTATGTGAAGTATACATTCGAAATATACAAAACAAAGGCATACATTCCAGACCCAATTGAAAATCAAATGCAGTGAATAATGTTTCAGGTCCGCTGCATGTATATTGGGCGCTTGTATGTGCCAATATACAAGCGAATATACAAAGGTCAAGATGCAAGCCAGACCCAAATAAGTTTCCAATCTGCTTCATAATATTTTGGGGTCCGCCTTGTATATTAAACTGTTGCATGTATATGCATTTTGCATATACAAAGGATTTTTGAAAGGTGAACAGTGGCGATTGTATATGCATATGTTTTTTGCATATACAAGGGCGAAAAAGGTAAAATGTGAATGGAAAAGCTAGCGATAGAAATGTGAGGTGCCTACGTGGTGCAATTTCACTAGCCGACGACTTTTCAGCATTTTTTGACGCC
Source organism: Cunninghamia lanceolata (assembly GCA_027924645.1). NCBI lineage: Eukaryota > Viridiplantae > Streptophyta > Pinopsida > Cupressales > Cupressaceae > Cunninghamia > Cunninghamia lanceolata. Next base: position 687,417 of record BSBN01001750.1, read on the forward strand.
ATTGATCCTGGCGACAGGAGGGTGATCGACGACCATGCTTTGAGACCGCAGCGAAGGTTTTTTTTTTTTGAGTGTTTGAAGTCATTTCTTGAGCAGGAAAACAACAGAGGCACACTGTTGCTGCATTTCAGAAGGGGCTGCGGGTAGCTGAGGCAATAATGGCAGATTATGCAGGGAAGTATGGGTGAGGCGACAGGTGAACTACCAGGCTTACGATGAGAACCTTCAGGCGGCGGCCCAGATCCTGATTCCATCTGCTCCTTTCTCCTTGTCCCTTTGCTGCATTAACTATTTTGAGTGCCAATCTGATCATGCATTGTATCTGGCAGATTTTTGATTAGTCTTGTAATTAATTTTGCTGAGTTCACGGTTTTGCTATAAAAGGCAGACTGTGTTACTCATTGTGGTTGTTGAAGACTTGGGCATTTTTGTGTAAATAATGAAGAACAGTGCATGATCCTAGGTTGTTTTATCTCATTCTGGAGTTTATGAGTTGCATGATGAATGTATTTTGCACACATGTTCAGTTTCATTGTTGTTTCATATGAAAAATGCATTATGCATGTGTTTACCTGTTTGTCTCCTTTGTTGCATGCTTTCCTTCTTCTGAATCTGGTTGCTAAGGGTTTCATAGATTCTAGGATACAGGTTTCTGTATTGCATGCTTGATCTATAACTTCCATTCAAGGAGTGGATTAAACTATTTTAGGTTAAAGCATGGAGAAGGTTGTATGTCAGTTGGGATATTTATAAGTAGAGGCAGCTAAATACCCATTCTTGGGTGATGTTTGTAAGGCAAGCATCAATCTAACGCCTTGAAACTTGAATGCTAGTTGTAAACCATCTGTTGCATACGTCTAGTTGACTCCTTGCCCTGAGATAGGCACTGGTCTGCTCCTGGGTTAGTAATTATGACCCAAAACCCCTTGTCTTGCATCCAAATCATCATATCCATCTTTCCATAACTTCCACCTGTTAATTGTAGGAGTAGGATTAGGACCCCTGCATGCTCTCATACCTAACCATACACATATGTCCAAGAATGTTGCCAACCTTGTGATTTGTCACATAAACCTTGGTCCCAAAATGAGAGTATTCTGCCTGTTGCTGTCAAGCTAAATCTTCCTGTCATTGAGCTAGTCAATGTTACACCTTTAGTTATAGGGATACCCCCTTGGTGCGGCAGAACCAGAAGTGAAGGGGAGGCAGCTCATGCAACCTCCCATAATCTGTTGGCTGAATCTACCTGTGCATTGGAACTGGCAAACCCTCTGCTGATTCAGAGAAAATAACCAACAAGTTGTTTGATGATGTTCCCTCTTTAGAGAAAAAATAGGTTATATAGTTTCAAACATTTTTAGTATGTAAAGGAACTTCTAATCGTCAAAAGAAATAGATTTTATGTTCTCCTTTATAAAGAATTCATTTACTATCTTTCTTCCATTCAAAAGATAGCTTATAGGGAAATTTTCTGTCTTTACTTAGATAAAATCATAAATTGACTATGAGGTGAAGAAAAGTATTCCTTAAAACCCAAACCTAGGAACAAATAGTAGTATATGAATCATAGTAAATATCGATATTCTTAGTCACTAAATTAATATTTTGTTCTCTTGCTCAGATGATGCTTATTTATTTTCCGTTAAGTTGTTAAAGAAAAAGGAAGTTTGTTATGTTTTATTCTTTGTTTTTCTTGAGAAAGATTGTCTTCTGGGACGGGTATCAAATATGGGTTATCAGGGAAGTGAGTTTTCTTTTTCAAAACTTGCATGCCGTTACAATGGTTAAATGCTTTGGTCAAAGCGAATAGAATGTTGAAATAGACATGCACCATTGAAATAGATGGTCAATTACCTAGCTATTCATTGTATAATTCCCTGCCATATCCTATTGATGAGATGCTGCATTCATAGTAGTAATGCATGTAGATTGACAGACACATACCAGATTCCACCCTGCGCTTGTTTACAGGTTGCTAGGCTCTTCAAGTAGGGTCAGGCATCCTTCAGTTTGAAGGATACCGGGGAAGTGCATGCTTCATGGTTGGGCAGAAAAAGTGCCTGAACCATGTTCTTGTCCTTTGATTCAGCAGATGGCCGGTTGGTCGAGGACTTTTTGTCAGATTTTATGATATTGTTCACCTTATTCTTCTATTGTTTCAAAGAATTGTAAGGCTTGATGCCAATATTTGCCACTTGTAATATTATTGATTTTTACATACTCTGTAATTGACTTTAGATGTATACATATGTATTGTAATCATGATTATACTTTAAACTTATGAATACAAAGATTGCTTGGACTCTTGGAAATATCTTAATATCTTTTCTTCTGAATGATGAATAGAAGTTAATTTACCTTACTTTAATTTACTTGCAGTAATTCTATGTTTGACTTCAGTTTTGTGTGTTTGTGAAAAATTGGTACTTTACATTTGGTATCAGAGTGATGGTTCTACTCTAGGCCTTTTTGGAATCGTTACGCTAAAGTTGTAAACTCCTTGCAGATAGTTTATTTTGAATACTAGGAACTCTGGACATAGGGGAACAACCCTAGGATCTGGCAATAACCTCGATATTGGAAATAACAAGGAAGCCAATATTGGGAAGAATGCAGGCGTTGATGCAAGAGGGGCTAATGCTGAAAACAATGAGGGAAACAGGAATGAGGCAAACTATAATAACAATGCAGGACAAAATAATGAGGGACAGAATAACCAACTGACTCAAATCCTAACTCTTCTGACTTAGCAAGGAACTCTCTTGACTCAGCAGGTAACCCGAATGAACATTATGGAACAAGAAATCAGAGGAATAAGGGGAAATGGGGCCAAGGAAAGGAGAGAAGAAGCTGGGGGTCCTGAGGGTGAAGTGAATGGAAACAATAGAAACACGATTGCTGAGGAGTTAGGAAAGGATCTCAAAAAGGTTACCCCTCCTAAATTTGATGGTAAGACTATAGGTGATGGAACAGAAGCATGGATTATTGATATGTAAAAATACTTTGACCTTCGTGACTTGTCTGCTGAAACTAAAGCTATATGGGGATCCTATCAGCTTACTGGGGAAGCAACGACTTGGTGGGACAATGAGAAGGCTGAAAAGAAACTGCTACCAATAGAAGTTACGTGGGACCGCTTCCTTAAGCTTTTCATGAAGAGGTGGTTACCACAGTTATATTTTGACAAGAAAATGATAAAATTCCCAAACCTCACTCAAGGAGGTATGACTGTGACTCAGTATTGGGAGAAATTCTCTCACCTGTTAAAATATGTTCCACAGTATCAGCTTGATGAAGGATTTAGGATTCGTAAGTTTATTTTGGGGTTAAGGCCTCAGATTAGATCAGATGTGGATATGCATAATCCATTGGCCATGGATGAATTATTCGAAAAGGCTACTAAATAGGAGCAGAAACTGCAGCAGATCTCAAATTATCGTAAGAGTCGAGATGTGAAGAATGGGAATAAAAGGTATCAGAATGATAGTTGCAATCAGGGTAATAGTAGCTATCAAGGGAACAATAAGCGCCAGATAAGGAATCTTAAGAGAGGCAATAACTACCAGGAAAAGAATAATGGGAACCAAGGTGGAAATAACAATAAGAGAGGTAACTATTGCAATAATGGTAATAATAACAGGAGGGACATGCCAGCTAGACATAGAAGACCTAGAGATGGATTTTACACTTGTGGAGGAGAGCACTATGCAAGTGCATGCCTCAACAAACATCAAACCAGAGAGATGGAAATTGACAGGGAGCTCCTCAACATCAGATTCACGTAGCTGTAGATCATCGATAGGTGGATTTCCAAGCTACACCCATTCAAATGTCTGGTAAGCTCTTTGGTCTTCCAATTTCTATTTTAATTGATACAGGAGCTACGAAATGTTTTGTTGATCCTAAAATTGTAGCAAAGTTATCTATAAAACCTGGACACATGGAAAATTCTTGGATGCTGTAGTATGGTAACAATGCAGAGAAAAGAGTAGATTCATGTCTAGTATGCAGTGAATTAGATCTTCCTACTTTCCAAACACAAGTCAATCTTTATGTTGCACCTTTACGATCTTATGATGTGATTCTTGTAATCAATTGGCTGTCTGAACATAAGTCCTTGGTAGATTGTGAAGAGAAAGTAGTGAAATGCCTTGATGACTTTAGGAATCAGGTAGAGATACAAGGATCTAGAACACCCCTTAAGCTAAGATAGATATTAGCTATGCAATTGAAAAAGGCTAAAAGAAAGGGTTGTTCCATCTATGCAGTGAAGATAAGAGATCTAGATAATCAGGAACCATCTTTTGATAAGTATCTATTCTTAGAGAATTTAAAGATGTCTTTCTGATGAGTTGATAGAACTACCACCTAAAAGAGAATTTGATTTCTCTATAGATCTAATGCCAAGAATTGAACCACAGTTTAAAGCACTTTATCGAATGACAACAACATAACTATATGGGCTTAAAGCACAGTTAGGAGAATTGTTAAAACAAGGGTTTATCAGACCTAGTGTGTCGCCTGGGGCGCACTAGTCATCTTCATAAAGAAGGATGGAACATTGAGGTTGTGCATTGATTATAGAATGCTCAACAAGGCAACTATTAAGAACAAATATCTGCTTCCAAGGATTGATGAATTGTTTGACCAAATGAAAGGTGCAAAGGTATTCTCTAAAATAGATCTTAGATCTGGTTACCATCAATTATGGATTAAAGATGAGGATATCTCTAAAATGGCATTCAGAACATGATATGGTTACTACGAGTTTACAGTAGTACCATTTGGTTTAATTAATGCACCAGTAACATTCATGAACTTGATGAACAGTGTGTTTAAGGATTGTCTAGACGAATTTGTGTTGGTCTTCCTAGATGACATTTTGATTTATTCAAAATCAGTAGAGGAACATAAAAGACACTTGAGAATAGTCTTTCAACATTTGAGAGAAAGAAAACTTTTTGGCAAGCTATCTAAGTGCACATTCTATCAGAGTAAAGTGCACTATCTTGGCCATGTAATTTTAGCAGATGGGATAGCAGTAGATCCTGAAAAGATCAAGGCAATATTGGAATGGCCTGCACCACAGACTGTGACGGAGGTTAGAAGTTTTATGGGGCTAGCAGGATACTACAATAAATTTGTAGAGGGATTCTTGACAGTTGCAGCACCCATAACCTCGTTGCAGAAGAAGGGTAAGAAGTTCGATTGGACAAATAAATGTGAACAAACTTTTCAGTTGTTGAAAGAAAAACTCACTTCAATACCTATTCTGACCATACCTGATCCAAATGGTCATTTCATAGTGATTACAGATGCTTCTGGAGAAGGTGTGGGAGGAGTATTGATGCAGAATGGAAAAGTAGTGGCATATGAATCAAGAAAACTGAAACAACATGAGTTAAATTATGCACCTCATGATCTCGAGTTGTCTGCCATTGTTCACGCACTCCAAATGTGGAGGCACTATATTTTGGGTAAGCCATTTGAGCTTAAGACAAATCATCTAGGGCTCAAATATATCTTCATCCAACCTAATCTCAATGCACGATAGAGAAGGTGGCTAGAATTTCTGAGTGAGTATGATTTTGGAATCGAGTACATAAAAGGTAAAGAGAAAAGGGTAGCAGATGCTCTCAATAGGAGACAACATCTGGCTGCAATGGTGAATACTAGAACCAATCTGAAGCAGCAGGTAATTCAAAACTTGCAAGGGGATGAGCATTATGAATGAGTTAAGAATGCTTTAGAAGCAGATCCTTCAGATCATCGATTTGATGGCTATGTCATAGAATCAGATGGGCTTATAAGATATCAAGGGAGAATGTATATCCTAGATTCAGGTGAATTGAGGAAGTTAGTTCTCGAGGAGGTTCACAATGCTCCATATTCTGGATACCCAGGAGTGACCAAGATAATGGAAGGATTGAGACCATTGTACTTTTGGCCTAAACTCAAGAAGGACGTGACTAAGTTTGTCGCTCAATGTTTAAAGTGTCAATGTGTCAAGGCAGAACATGTCCATCCTGCAGGACTACTTTTTCCACATAGTGTACTTGAGTACAAGTGGCAGGTGATTAGCATGGACTTTATTCAGGGTTTTCCCATGTCAAAGAATCGGCATGATGTCATCTTGGTAGTGGTGGACAAGTTGACAAAAGTGGCTCATTTCATTTGTAGAAATCTCTCAGATGGGTCACTGACGTTAGCAAAGAATTTTGTCCAAGAGATCTTTCGACTACATGGAGTGCCAGAGATAATTATTTCAGATCGTGACACTCGCATGACCTCTAGGTTTTGGACCACGCTTAATGCAGCTTTGGGAACTAAGTTGAACTTTAGTACAACTTATCACTCTAAAACAGATGGTTAGATCGAGAGAGTCAACCAGGTAGTGGAGGATCTTCTGAGGATGTACTGTATGGACCAACAGTACAAATGGGAGGAATATCTACCATAGGTAGAGTTTGCTTATAATAATTCCTACCATGCATCTTTAGAAATGACACCTTTTGAGGCTCTTTATGGGCGCAAATGTAGAACTCCAATCAGTTGGGACATGATTGAAGATCGAATAGTAGTTGGACTTGACATGTTGAAGGAAATGGAAGATCAGATGAGGCTAATCAAAGAGAAATTGAAACAAGCCTCGGATAGAAAGAAGAGTTATGCCGATAAGAACATAACTTTTAGACAGTTTTCAGTAGGCGATAAGGTGTTTCTGAAGGTCAAGCCACACAAGAGTTTGATTTCATTTGGCAAGGCTTCCAAACTAGCTCTGAGATTCATAGGACCTTTCGATGTTCTAGAAGTGATCAATCTAGTTGCATATAGACTTGCTCTACCACCAGCTCTCACCAAGATCCATAATGTTTTTCATGTGTCATTGCTCAAACCTTATCATCATGATGTTTTTCACATTCTTGATTGGTGTTCTCTGCAAGTATGGGATCCAGGAGTGGTGCTAGTGGAGCCCATTCGAGTCTTGGAGAAGCACAACGTTAATTTGCGTAATTGAGACATAGTGCAGTATAAGGTCCAGTGGGACCATTATTCAAAGGACAGTACCACTTGGGAGGATGCTTCTGATATTGATAGATTTTTTCCACATTTGGGAAATTAGATTAGATGTTTTATTTACATGCATATTCAGATACTTTGATACTCAGATGATGATACATTATTGTTTTGATACTATATTGTTGTGTAATGCAATAAGACATCGAGACGATGTCTCTTCCAACTGGGGAAGGATGTCACGTTTCATACTTTTCGTACTTGTTGAATGGTTAAATGCATAAACTATTGGATTTAAGTTGAGGATAAAAATGCAATAATTATATTGTTGGTTAAATTTGATCGCTTCGGCTATTTCGATTGCTTCGGCTATATTGAGACTAACTTATTGATGGTTCTATGAGTGTGCATTTTGCAGTCTTGTCGAAGACAAGGACATGGTTCAAGTAGAAGGGTTTTAGCTTCGTGGCAACACGTGTCGGGTTTTATCTAGTGTTCTCACACACATATTCACGTAGATTGCATTTAGATGAGTGATGCTTGCATGTTTAATTCATCGATTGTGCTTGCGTAATTATTGGAAGGATATTGATGCTTTCATCTTGTTGGAATATCTTTGAATGTATTTGATTGTCATATTTTTGAATTTGATACCTGCTGAGAAATGAAGATAACAAGTTAGTTCAGTTCTTGTTAAAAAAAAAATATCGAAATACTAATTAGAGGCAATTAAATTTATTTGGGTTAATAGTTTTGATAATTATTGTATTTAATTGAATAGATAAGTAAAATTTGTTGGGAATTAAGGTGTCTCAACCTTGGTAATTCCTTGTATTTTTTACATTGTATTTATTTATTATTTGCCTATTGTATTAATTGGATGCAAATCCTATGTTGTAATATTGTGGGAGTTGGCACGGTGATGTGTCATCCTACATGGCATATGACCACATGTAATTTTGTCCTCACATGAGGAGATAGGCATCCCACTTAGTGGTAGGAATATTTTTCCATGTATCGGCATCTTGGATGTTGTGTAAGGGAATATTGACCGTAACGGTCATGACAGATTCCTATGACGAAGTTATGACATGTAAGAGTCAGAAATAGGAGATTCTATGACAGGTGAAGACATGTGTCAAAGATCATTTTTGAAAAAGGTATCTTTGGGTGCCCCAAGGTGGACTATGACATGTTGTAAGAGAATTTTCTATTTATAGCCTGTGTATGATAGATTCTCTTACAGCTGTAAGTTATGACAGCTATGACAGATTCTATGACGGTTGTAAGAGTCGTAAGAGCATCTGTCATAGCCCATTTTGGAAATAGGCGACCTCCTTGGGATGGGGTGACTTGACAAGTGTTAGGAGAATCCTATAGAGTTGGACAAGTGTCCATAGGCGTGGGTTTTGGGCCATGAGGCCATGTTGGATGCCCATCCCTATGTGGAGCCATTTCTGCCTTGTATATTCTATATAAACAGGTGCTTTTGAGAGGAGATGTATTACAGGTTTGACAAGTATTATTATGCTGCCAGTTTATCTCCACCTAAGCTTGCATTGCAAGTGTATTGTAAACCATCTCAGTTTTGTTAATACATTGTGCAAGTTTTGGAGTGTGGGGATTTTCACTCGATAAGGGTTTTCCCCATGTATATCTTGTGTCTCTCTTCTTCTATCTCACTTTCTTGTTTATGTGTTTGCTGCAATATCTCTGTTAGTGGGTTTAACCTTGTTGTAATAGTAAGGATAAATTGAATTTGCACTCTCCTCCACTCATTATATTAGTGTAGGAAGCGATTTCCGCACACTTAGCTTCCTTTCAGTTGGTATTAGAGCCTGGCCAATTTTGGTTCTAACTATTGGGTAGGGGTTTTTTAAGCTAATCTTAGGTTGAGTGGGAGTGTTGTGTAGAGTATTCTATATCTTGTTGCAGTAAGGAGATGGTAACCACATACAAAAGGTTAGAGGTTGAGAAATTCAATGGCACTAATTTCGAGTTGTGAAAACTCAAGATGGAGGACCTGCTTGTTGATTGTGACCTATGGGAAAAGGTATCTAGTGTGAAACCTACAACAATGTCACAAGCTGATTGGGACCTCAAAGATCAGAAGGCTAAGGGTCTCATAAGACTCTGTTTAGCTGACTCTGTCGTGTTGAATGTCCATGAGGAGAAGAGAACGAAAGATCTTTGGAAGAAGTTGGGTGATGTTTATTAGGTCAAGTCCTTGGTAAACAAACTTTTCCTGAAAAAGAAGTTGTTCGCTCTAAAAATGGAAGACGAAGGATCTGTTGCGGATCACATGAATGCTTTTAACATGATTGTTACACAATTGACATCTGTGGGTGTGAAAATGGAGGAGGAGGATCGATGTATGACCCTGCTTTGTTCTTTTCTAGATTCGTGGGATCATCTTGTCATGGCTATCAGAAGCACCACTACCACCTTCAAGATGGAAGATGTGGTATCTACAATGTTATCTGAAGAGATGCAGAGAAAATCTTCTGAGGTAGCCAAAGAGGCTCTTGCGGTTCGTGGAAGACCTAAAGAGAAAGAGAAGAAGAAGGACAAGAAAGGTGATAAGGGCAGATCCAAATCCCGTGGGAGATCCAAATCTCCTAGAAAGTCCAAGGCTCTCTGTTGGAACTGTGGAAAAACTGGGCATTTTCGAAAGGAATGCAAAGAGGAGAAGAAAAAGAAGAAGAAAGCTCTTGATTTAGATTTTGACAAGTCACAAGATGATGGTGATGCCTTCATCGCAGCCCTGGCCACCCATGCATCTGATGATGTGTGGTTGATTGATTCTGGTGCATCATTCCACATGACCTCACAGCGAGACTGGTTCACGAAATATGAAGAGTTTGATGGTGGAAGAGTGTACCTGAGTGATGACTCTCATCTGAAGATTGTTGGTCGTGGAAGAGTCTCAATCTAATTCCCTGATGGATGAGTAAAGGGGATCACTGGAGTTATGCACATTCCAGGCCTTGCACGGAACCTGCTTTCTATAAGTATGTTGAATGATGCAGGTGTGCAGGTTGTCTTTTCAAAGGATGGATGCAAGATGACTAGAGGATCTATGGTGCTTGCGAAGGGTACTCGGAGAGGTACTCTGTTTCAGCTGGAAGCATGCACTTCATAGTGCAATAGTTCTTCTGACTCAAAGAAACGAGCTATAGTCACTTCATCCCCACCATCTAAATGAGCAGTGAAGAAATCTGTTGTAACTAGTTCCGATGGTAGTGCACATGCTATGGAAGCTAAGCTTCCTGCTAAAAAGACTATGTTATAGCATTTGAGATATGGCCACATTGGTGAGAAGGGTCTGCGTACCCTGAAAAATAAAAACCTCATTGAGCGGTTAAATGATTGTAATCTTGAGTTTGAATTTTGTGAACATTGCATTTATGGAAAGCAAAACTGTGTTTAGTTTTACTCTAGTTCTCACAAGTCTTCTGGTGTATTGGATCTTATTCATTCTGATGTGTTTGGTCCTATTAATGTTCCTTCAATTTCAAAATCTATATATTTTGTATCTTTCATAGATGATTATAGTAGAAGGACATGGGTTCATTTTGTCAGAAGCAAGACTGAAGTCTTTAGTTCATTTAAGGAGTTTAAAGCGTTTGCTGAAAATTAGACTTGTAAAAAGATTAAGTGTTTGAGAACTGATAATGGTGGTGAGTTTTGTTCGGCAGAGTTTGATAAGTTCTGAAAAGAGCAAGGGATTGAAAGGCATAAGACAACTCCATATACCCTGCAGCAAAATGGAGTTGCAGAGAGGATGAACAGGACATTGATGGAGAAGGCTAGGAGTATGCTTAGTGGAGCAAGCCTCGAACAAAAGTTTTGGGCTGAAACTGTTGCCACTACTTGCTATCTGGTAAATAGATCTACATCAGCTCTTGTTGGTAAAACACCTATGGAGGTGTGGTCTAGTAAGAAGCCTTCAATGAGGCATCTTCATGTTTTTGGTTGTGAGGCATATGCACATGTGCCTAGGGAGAAATGGTCTACATTGGAGAACAAGGCTGTTAAATGTATTTTCATTGGCTATGGTGTCGGTGTGAAAGGATACAAGCTTTGGGATCCTGTGGATGAAAAAGTGTTGTATAGCAGAAGTGTTATCTTCAGAGAGCTAACACCTTCTTCCATTGTTCTACAGCTAGAATAGACATAAAAGAAAGAAGATGCGGTTTAGTTTCCTTCTACCCCTGAGAAGACTGAACCGACAAACCCTGTGAGACCTGATGATGAGGAGAGCTCTAGCAGCTCTGAAAGCTCAGAAGAAGAAGCAAAACCTTAACCTCAGCCATTGAGGAGGTCTACACGAATGAGAAAGCAAATTGATAGGTTTGGTTATTCATTACTTGATTCTAGTTGTGCTTTTTCTTTACTTACTAACACTGATGAGCCTAGAACTGTGAAAGAGGCTATGGGCATGAAAGATGTAGGTTCCTGGAAGGAGGCCATGGAGGATGCAATGGCTTCTTTGGAAAAGAACAAAACATGGGACTTGGTGCCTTTGCTTAATGGACGGAAACCCATTGGTTGCAAATGGGTGTTCAAGAAGAAATTCGGTGCAGATGGCAGTGTTGAAAAGTATAAGGCTATAGATTTGTTGCGAAGGGGTATTCACAAGTGGAGGGAATTGATTATGGTGAAATTTTCTCTCTCATTGCAAAGCTGACATCCATTCAATTCTTTTTATCTCTTGCAGCTACTTATGACTTAGAGGTAGAACAGATGGATGTGAAGACAACTTTCCTTCATGGTGATTTTGAGGAAGAAATCTACATGTCATAGCCAGAGCATTACATAGAGAAAGGTAAAGAAAATTTGGTTTGAAAGCTTAAGAAGTCTTTGTATGGTTTGAAGCAGTCTCCTAGGATGTGGTACTTGAAGTTTGATGCCTATGTGTTGTCAATTAGATATCTGAGATCAAAATTAGATCATTGTGTGTATTACAAGTTTGACAATGATCGCATTCTCATTATTGCATTGTATGTTGACAATATGTTGTTGATTGGGAATGGTAAGAATATGATTTCTGATTTGAAGTCTCAGTTGTCAGTACCGTTTGAGATGAAAAATCTTGGGGCAGCCAGGTACATTCTGGGAATGGAAATCAGAAGAGATAGAGCTAACATAAAACTTTGGTTAAGCCAGAGTAAGTATGTGAAGATCGTGTTGGATAGGTTCAACATGGCAGATTGTAGACCATTGTGTGTTCCCATTTGATTGGGGACAAAGTTGTCTGTTAGTGATTGTCCAAAATCTCCCAGTGAGGTGGAGGACATGAGAATAGTACCTTATGCTAGTGCTATTGGCAGTTTGATGTATGCTATGGTCTGCATAAGACCAGACATTGCCCAAGCAGTGGGAGTCCTTAGTTGATTTATGGCTAACCTGGATGGGTACATTGGGATGCAGTTAAGCGAGTGTTCAGATATTTGAGGGGTACTTCTGAGTATTCAATTTGCTACCATGGCAATGCTATAGGACCTCCGCATTTAGTTTGTATTCGTGGATTTGTGGATTCTGATTGGGCAGGTGACATTGACAGCAGGAGATCCACTAGTGCCTATGTGTTCACTATGCTTGGTGGTGCAATTAGTTGGATGAGTAAGCGACAACCTGTGGTTGCTTTGTCCACTATTGAAGTTGAGTATGTGGCTGCAACTCATGCTTGCCAGGAAGCCATTTGGCTTAAGAGATTATGTTCAGATATTGGTGTTGATATAGGACAAATTATGATCAGTTGTGACAGTCAGAGTGCGATTTGCCTTGCAAAGAATCCAACTTTCCATGCCAGAAAAAAGCATATTGATGTTCAGTTTCACTTCGTGCGAGACATGGTAGAGGATGGGAAGGTAAATTTGGAGAAGGTAGATACTTTGAAGAATGTTGCAGATGCATTGACAAAACCAGTGGGCATAGAGAAGTTCAGATGGTGTTCGGAGTCTATGGGCCTCAGCCTATAGTAGTTAAATCCTGTTAATTCTATTGGCTCTTAAAAGGTGTTCGACAAGTGGGAGAATATTGGGAATTAAGGTTTCTCAACCTTGGTAATTCCTTGTATTTTTACATTGTATTTATTTATTATTTGCCTATTGTATTAATTGGATGCAAATCTTATGTTGTAATATTGTGGGAGTTGGCATGGTGATGTGTCATCCTACATGGCATATGACCACATGTAATTTTGTCCTCACATGAGGAGATAGGCATCCCACTTAGTGGTAGGAATATTTTGCCATGTGTTGGCATCTTGGATGTTGTGTAAGGGAATGTTGATCATAACGGTCATGACAGATTCCTATGATGAAGTTATGACATGTAAGAGTCAGAAATAGGAGATTCTATGACAGGTGAAGACATGTGTCGAAGAACATCTTTGAAAAAGGAATCTTTGGGCGCCCCAAGGTGGACTATGACATTTTGTAAGAGAATATGCTATTTATAGCCTGTGTATGACAGATTCTCTTATAGCTGTAAGTTATGACAGCTATGACAGATTCTATGATTGTTGTAAGAGTCGTAAGAGCATCTGTCACAGCCCATTTTAGAAATAGGTGACCTCCTTGGGATGGGGTGACTTGACAAGTGTCAGGAGCATCCTATGGAGTTGGACAAGTGTCCATAGGCGTGGGTTTTGGGCCGTGAGGCCATGTTGTACGCCCATCCCTATGTGGTGCCATTTCTGCCTTGTATATTCTATATAAACAGGTGCTTTTGAGAGATGTATTACATGTTTGACAAGTACTGTTATGCTGCTAGTTTGTCTCTAGATACAAGTGTTGAAGACTCCTGAGAGCTTGCATTGCAATTGTATTGTAAACCATTTCAGTTTTGTTAATACATTGTGCAGGTTTTGGAGTGTGGGGTTTTTCACTCGATAAGGGTTTTCCCCACGTATATCTTGTGTCTCTCTTCTTCTGTCTCACTTTCTTGTTTATGTGTTTGTTGCAATATCTTTTTTAGTGGGTTTAACATTGTTGTAATAGTAAGGATAAATTGAATTTGCACTCTCCTCCCCTCATTAGATTAGTGTAGGAAGTGATTTCCGCACACGTAGCTTCCTTTCAAAATTATATCTATGGCTAAATGGAATATATATATATATATATATATATATATATATATATATATATATATATATATATATATATATATATATATATATATATATATAATAGAATGTGGAGAAACTAACCCATTTCACATAAAAGTTTATTGCTTTTTGTATAAAGAAAAAAGAGAAATTACTTATCTTTATATAAAAGGAATATATTAGTTCTTAAATTTATTATATATATATATCCTTCATTTGTTTTATTTATAAAAAGAATCCAAATAAAGTATCTGAGGAGATATTTAAATCCAAAAAGAATAAAGGACAACTAAATATATTAAGAGAGGAAAAGAGGTTTGAAGGACATGCATAGATTCGAAAGAGTTCTAATAGGAGAGAAGATTTGCATGAGTCGACGGAGAACAAAAATTAGGGTTGAAAAGCCTTATAAAAATAAAAATGAGATCAAGAATGGGATATACAGTGGTAGGTGAACAAAGAAGGAGGGAAGTGAATTGCCATACATGAGGATAAGGATAACAGAGAACCTATAAGAATGATTTTTATTTCCAGATCGGCTGCTCCATCAACAGGTATTCTTCTTTCTAAAAGTTGAACATCATAAGAATATGAAATCATAGTAAGCTTTAAAAATTAATTATTTCCTTAGATCGGCTTTGAGAATCTTGTGTGAGTTTCACCATTATTGAACAAACCTTATTATCACTGCCAAATGATTTTTTTTAGTTATAATTATTAAGCGCTGAGTGCTGCCTCCAACCTTGATTTGCTTGAATATAAACCTTCATATAGAACTGATCGACCTATAGGATGAATTCATTGTTTGTAATCTTATATCTGCTATTCGCTTGTGTGTCGGAGTTAACCATGGATCAGCCTAAACCCAGTCAATTAGTTGCTTGATCGCCAAATTCATTTTTCTTTGCATAAATCTAGAGAACTAAATTTTGATTTATACTTTGCGTTGTCTTATGTTTAAATCTTTCAATACTGCATCCCAAGAGAAGGATCTACTTATGCAAATCATTAGTTTTGCCATTGTCTATGTGTACAAATAGATCCTTATTCTTAGCACCAGCGGTTGAAGCTATCCCTTGAGTATAAAAATAATGCCTTTTTACTTGAAATCGTTTACAATTTTTAAACAATTCGATTAGTAGATTTTAAACTGGAGATCGATTGCAGAGTACCGTTGCATAGATGTCCTCTCTAAGACTTTCGATCATAATGAATACAAGTTGCCTATCTATGGTTTTATTTCCTGCCAACGTTAGATTATATAACCCAGTAATAAAATTGATATGTGTTATTGCTTTTCCAGTTTGGTCACTATATTAAAAGCAGAGAGACGTTATTCTCAGGAACTTAAGTACCTATTTTCCATTTTTAGCTGTCAATGCTTTATTTAAATCTTTCTGCTATACATCAGCCAAACTGTTGCATGAAGCCCAATTAAAACTTTTGTCTTTGTTGCAATATGATATTGGAAACAACAATAAATATTGGGGAAGAGGTGTAGTAAAAATTGCTATTGATTGTTTTACCACAGAATAGAATAATAGGTAAATCTATTTTTATTTTGAGGTGTAAAATTGCTATTGATTGTTTGACCATTGAAATGAGCAAAAAGAACCAAGTTAACAAACGAGGTTTAAAATCCTCTTGTAGATCAAAATTCCTTTAAAATAGACCTACTACCATTAGATGATTTTATTCCATGTAAAATACATACTTCAAATAGAAATGACTTCTTCAATTAAATCTTGTTTTCCTAGTAACGAGCTATATTTTTTTAGTTGAATATCGTAGTCATTGTGTGGAAAAAATCTTAAAAGTATATGTTCATAGAAGGATAATATAAATACATATTGTATTACTCTTAAGTTGTTTGATGATGTTCCCTCTTTAGAGAAATATTAGTTTATATAGTTTCACACATTTTTAGTACGTAAAGGAACTTCTAATCATCAAAAGAAATAGATTTTATGTTCTCCTTTATATATAATTGATTTACTATCTTTCTTCCATTCAAAAGATAGCTTATAGGGAAATTTTCTCTATCTTTACTTAGATAAAATCATAAATTGACTATGAAGCGAAGAAAAGTAGTCCTTAAAACCCAAACCTAGGAACAAATAGTAGTATATGAATCATAGTAAATATTGACATTCTTAGTCACTAAATTAATATTTTGTTCTCTTGCTTAGATGATGCTTATTTATTTTCTGTTAAGTTGTTAAAGAAAAAGGAAGTTTGTTGTGTTTTATTCTTTGTTTTTCTTGAGAAAGATTATCTTCCGGGACGGGTATTGAATATGGGTTATCAGGGAAGTGAGTTTTCTTTTTCAAAACTTGCATGCTATTACAACGGTTAAATGCTTTGGCCAAAGCAAATAGAATGTTGAAATAGACATGCACCATTGAAATAGATGATCAATTACCTAGCTATTCATTGTATAATTCCCTGCCATATCCTATTGATGAGATGCTGCATTCATATTAGTAATGCATGTAGATTGATAGACACATACCAGATTCCACCTTGCACTTGTTTACAGGTTGCTAGGCTCTTCCAGTAGGGTCAGACATCCTTCAGTTTGAAGGATATAGGGGAAGCGCAAGCTTCGTGGTTGGGCGAAAAAAGCGTCTGAACCATTTTC
Source organism: Cunninghamia lanceolata (assembly GCA_027924645.1). Taxonomy (NCBI): domain Eukaryota; kingdom Viridiplantae; phylum Streptophyta; class Pinopsida; order Cupressales; family Cupressaceae; genus Cunninghamia; species Cunninghamia lanceolata. The sequence continues at coordinate 704,189 of BSBN01001750.1, forward strand.
TTGTCCTTTGATTTAGCAGATGGCCGGTTGGTCGATGGCGGTCGAAGAATTTTTGTCAGATTTTATGATATTGTTCACCTTATACTTTTATTGTTTCAAAGAACTGTAAGGCTCGATGCCAATATTTTCCACTTGTAATATTATTAATTTTTACATACTCTGTAATTGACGTCAGATGTATACATATGTATTGTAATCATGATTATACTTTAAACTTATGAATACAAAGATTGCTTGGACTCTTGGAAATATCTTAATATCTTTTCTTCTAAACGATGAATAAAGTTAATTTACCTTACTTTAATTTACTTGCAGTAATTCTATGTTTTACTTCAATTTTGTGTGTTTGTGAAAAATCAGTACTTTACAATTCTAGACAAGCATACCATATACATGCGACAGGGTCAATACAACAAGTTTCTGGTACAGTGGGAAGGTCTTGTTACCTAAATTTCACTACTAGCTCAATCAGGTTACATTATGAGTGGAGGGAAATGTGGCTCCCATAAGGGTTGAGCCCAGCTCATAGACCTTATAGAACATTTCAGACCATAGCTGTCTAGAGCAATAACAGTCAGCAGGAAGGCAACCATAGAAACCTTACACAATGAAGACAACAGGATAGAAGTCACGTGTTTTCACTATATTTGGAAAAGTATGATCTGGGTTCTTGAGATTTTTGGATAGAAATTACGAAACAAGAAGAAGAAAAAACCCAATAAATTTCTCACGAACCTAGTTTATAGATTTTGAGAACTTTTCACCAGTCCTAAGGCAATATTTTCATTTTCAGATTAAAATCTCTGTTAAGAGAAGGGACAATCAACAAAGCTAGAGGTGGCAGCGATACACAGTAAGGATAAATTCTACATAGTAAAGAGTAGTTAACAGTCCTTGAATGCCTGAAAGTAGTCATATTATCACTATCCAAATCAGTCCCAAAAAATTAGTCATAAGAGTGACTGTTCCTAGCATCAAAACTAGTCAAAAATGCGACCATGATGGCCCAGAATTGTTTTCAAGTGTTGCGCAAAAGGTTCAAAGGTTCAAAGATCTATTCGTTGAGCCTAGAAATGGTTCCAAAAAGGTTCGAGAGTTCAAAAGGTTCAAAGGTTCGAAGGTTCAAGGGTTCAAAGGTTCAAAGATCTGTTCGCTGAGCCTAAACACAGTTCCAAAAAGGTTCAAAAGGTTCAAAGGTTCAAGGGTTCAAAGGTTCAAAGATCTATTCGCCGAGCCTAGAAACAGTTCCAAAAAGGTTCAAAGGTTCAAAGGTTCAAGAGTTCAAAAGTTCAATTTTTGATCTATTGTCCATTTTCGCTATGCGCTCCTCATCAGAATTAAATGTTATGTCATAAATGTCATTATTTTCTTCATGAGTTTGTATAAATTTTGAATTGTAAAATATTAACTAAGGTGATGTAATTATAAATCACTTAGTCAATGATAAATGAATGCAGAAATTTTGTATTTATGTCATTTATTGTGAAAATATCAAACATTTATGATGCTGTAGGGGAGTTATTGCACATGTTTGACTTATTTTAGTGGCCTTAAAGATCATTTAAAGGCATTCAAAGACATTTTTAGGTGCCTTTATGATAGGTGATGGCATGCCTTGACTTTTTCTAAATTGTGAGCACACTTTGGAGGACTTTGGGCAGATATTTTTGAGATATTTATGACATCCACGAAAATGGAGAGGGCTTATCTTTATCTAATTACAACTATTTTTGGAGAGTATATAGTCATTCATTTGACTCTTTGTAGACAGCTCTTTCCATATACATTCTTGAGTTAGTGATTTTCTCTGAATCCTACTCAGTTTGAGTATGTTTTTGTAACTCTTTGGGGATATGAAATACAGAGAATACCTTGGATACATTGACAGTCAGATTTTGCCTTCTTGTTTTGCAGTATTGGGTGTTATTAAGTGTTTGATTAGGTCATTTGTGAGGTGATTTATTTCCTTGTAACTATCTTATGTTTTCAATACCCTTTTTCTGCAGAAGCTGTGTTTATGCAGGTTGCAAACTGTGTCCTAGAGTGTTATAAGGCTTTAAATTATGAAGTTTAGCTTCCTTTTTAAAGATTTTAATGTAGTTAGGCCTCTTTGTGAAGTGCTTTTGAAGACATACAGTGATAAGTTGTGCAAATTTTATTTTCTGTTGTCTGTGGCCAAGTGTATGCAGGTTTGAGTTTCATTTTACCTTATCAAGTTTGGTGAATCACCCTTATTTTCATTTTTTTTCTAGTTTTTATCTTTAATTTTTAAAAGCATTCCTTCTCCTTCTTCCTCTGCAAATCTAGTAGATTTTAGGTGATTACCAGCTAGGAAACCAACCTTCTCCGGAGGTTCTTTCCAACACAGGGGACCCATAGACCTGGAAAGATCCCATGTTTCTCCAGATTGCCAAGTTTTACAACTCAGCAAGGGTGCAAATCTGAGAGACAACAGGTCTAACACAAGCAAACAATGCATGGATTCCAGAATGGGAAGTGATGAAGCTAGATCTAGACAAGTGGCACAAATTCTAGGAAAACAACTTGCAGGAGCTGCATTCTTTTCAACTAGAGGAGAATGATGCAAAAACTTCCAGAGGTCATAACTTTTGACCCAGGGGTCCGTTGGAGCTAAAATTTGGTGGCAGATGCATCTTGAAGAGTTGGTTGAAAATCCCACAAAATTGGTAAATTCGGTAGGTCGCCATTTTGACACTTTTTCAGGACCTTTTTTGATCATCTAGGGCCTTAAAATGAGGTTTTAATATTTTTTTCAAGATTTTTCCAAGTTGTTTTTCTAATTAGTTTTTGAACGTTACATGCAATTAGATTAGAAAGTTGACAATTAGTCATATTTTAGTTAGTTTCAAATAATTGACAATTTTCATGGCCATACGGATGTGGATGCGAAGTTACCAAAAATGGCAATTTTAGAAAGTTGCTAAAATATGCCAAAAAGGGTAATTTTTGTTTTTGCATAAATTTGGTATTTATTTTTAGTTCTAGTAGGATGGAATGGAATGAGAAGAATAATTTGAAAATAGTTCCGAGTTCCTAGATATTTTCGCAATAATAATAGTGTTGAATCTTATGCTGTGAAGTTTGGTTACATTAATGAGTGTGGCACTTGTAGATATATAATTGCATTAAGACGTTCCATCAAAATAGGCCCAAAACTAAAAGGAAATCAACATGGGTATGCTAATTTTACCGTTTCATTTTGCCGCCACTTTGAGGTGTGTGTGAATCTAACATGAGCATGTATTTCAAAGTATATGGACACTCTTGCTATCAACCAACATGAAAAACAAATATTTAAACACTTGAAAAGGATATTTTTGTAACATGCCACTTGTTCTACCAAGTAAAAACAACTAAGTTTTAACCCAAGAGTAAATACATCATGAATCCAATACATGAGTAATAAATATTTTCCTTCTTTTATTTGATAAAATGCACATTTGAAACACATTCCAAACTTCCATTGCATAAATCAAATTACATTTCCTTAATAGAATAATTGAATATTTCTCCTTACAATTTTTCATAACATAGATACATACAAGCTTCATGAGCTAATTGAAAAATAGAGATACATGATTTCACTTTGTCTGTCTTCAATATTCCCGGCCGCCAACTGCATGCCAACCGCATGAGGGGAAGCATCACTCAAGTGTTTTTCCTCCAACCATGGACTAACTGCAGTCCCCCGCACATTTACCAAACTGGTAAAAAACCCTACCCTTCGACAAAGGGATTGGTTTGATAACCCCAAAGATAAGCCTAAATTGAGCAAGGTGTTGTGTCCTACATTAACTAGTACTATCATACTATGGCTACAACCATCAAAATATGACATCCTTACCTAGTAATGCAAACCTGGATCACAGTGAACCTGACAGTGTAATCAGTGGCTTCTTACACTACTTTGGCCAAAGTTTTACCATCCCTAACTCAGAATGACATCCCTTGTTCACCACCCTTCTATCTCAATGGGAAAGACAACAATCTCTATTCAAAAGTTATTCCCTTACCCATGGATCAACAAATACCAAGAATAACCCTGCTTAACAAATGCACTAAACTCTATTCTAGGTTATCTCCCTTTTCCATGGACCACATATCCCAAGGTTAACTTATTCCAAGCTTTAGCATGACACCTATGTCGAAGTAACACTAGTGCAAGGTACGGTTTTGTTGTCCTTTCCCATTATACAATTATCTAATCATACTCAAACTAATAATTATACATAAAGTCCCATATAGGCACAAATCTCTACTATGGAGACTAATTTCACATTCACAATACAAATCACTATAAGTGATTTGTATTGTGAATGTGAAATTAGTCTCTATAGTAGAGATTTGTGCCTATATGATTAGATAATTGTATAATGGGAAAGGACAACAAAAGTATATATATATATATATATATATATATATATATATATATATATATATATATATATATATATATACACTATCATATAATCAAATAGACAATTGCATTGATAAACCAACAATGCATTCACAAAACAAACAACGCAAAATGCCTTAAAACCGAAAAACATAATGAAAGAGAAATCCCCATGCCCGTGATAATAGCTCCAACAAATCAATGAAACTTCCTTGCTTAAGCCCTTCCAACGAATCGAATCTCCCTTCCAAGTGAAACTACTCTCTCTACTCTTCCCAAAACCTCTTCTCACAACTTTAAAGCAAAATGGCAAAACTCTCAACACTAACTCAAATGATAATAGCAAAAATAAGAATGCTCTTTGGAAAAAACTTGTGTGTATTAGAACGAGAGAGAGCTCCTCTTTTTCTACTAAAAATCCAAGAGAGCTCAAGCTACAAACTAGCTTGTAAATGTGACACAACTCCACCTAATTAGAAACCGAATTTAGAGGTGTCAAAAGAATAATAAAAATAGAAGACACATAATAGGACACTTAATCAATCTCAATAAAATCAGACTTCTAAAAGATTTAACACTCTTTATAAAATTGCCACATTTCCTAATTCCTAGTAAAATTGGTTTCCAAGGAAAAATTCATAAGCATGTTGGAAAACAAAGGAAACTCTTTTTTTAAAAACTTAAAACTGATTTTCAACTTCCCATGAGCACTCAAAGCAAAGTCAAAATAGATTAAGAGGTTGTTTTAAAGCTCTTTCTAAAAAAAATAAATGAAGTATTCATACTTATGCGCTTGCATAAGCACTTGAATAGCCTTAAGCATAGGCTTAATTTTATAACATAAACCCCCATTCTTAATAATATGTGCTCTTAAATCTTGAGCACTTAATGTTATTCCCCCTTGTCTAAAGACCACGTGCCTTTTATGGTAGCGCTCCTCATACCTTTATAATCTATTTCATATATATATATATAATATTCAAATATATCAAATTGATAATAGAATTCACGTAATTTAATTTCTCCAAAAACGTTATAATTACATATTTACAATTGTGAGACTATGATTATATATATATATCATCGACATAAAAAATCACATATAACTTATTATTCATAATTTCATTTATCATCATAAAATCTTCGTCGACATAATGTCATAAAATGCTTATACACGATAGAGATGATAACTCTTGCATGGTCCAAATCGATATCCCCATACCGGTGAGTAATACACTCATGAGTGTACGTAGGTATGTCTACCTACATATACTCATGCTCATATCGACTTATATGTATGATCATATCGTGGACTTGCACAAGTTAAAACCACCACAATAAAACCTTGCCTAATCAACCATAAACTTATCAACATGCAGGATAATCACAATCTTCACTCGAACATCAAATATGAAATCAAGATTCACAACTTAGATCCCTTACTGCTACCCATACTGACCTGAAATAACTTAGGTCAAACTAGGATTGTGTGTGTGTGATTGCTCAGTTTAGGCTTTCTCCAAAGTTTACTAGACCAAGTCCTTCTCCTAAGTGATACTTCCCCTCCCTTTTGGAGGAGCAAATCTATTCCTACATCCACTTAGATCATCATCACAGTAGTTAGCTGATCAATTTATAACCATTTGCTTCATAAATTTTCCAACATTTAATTATATGTAATACAAGACATTGCATTATTCTATTTTTCTTCATATTTCAAATGAAGATTCATAAGCTCATAAATGCAAAGATTTCACAATCATTCATTAATCAAACAAATTAACCAATCTAGGTAAATAGTAAATGGTAGAAACACATTGGATGTAACATACTTCCTCCCTTGTGAATCATCGTCCCCAATGATTTTTATGCATCAAGTATTATCACAACATAAATAAGTCATAATAAGTATCATACTACAAAACATATTGATATCAAGAGCTTTCATAACTCAAAATAAGTTGTGGAAATTTTTGCTTTATCTCAACACAATCTTTCCAAGTGGCAGAATCTTCTGCATACTGATCCCATTGGATCTTGCATTTTAGAACCTCTCTATTATACAAGTAGAGCTTGTGAACTTTAAGCATTTCAAATGTTTGATCAAAACCATACCTGGGTTTTGTACTTGTTAACATTCTATGAATATAATAATCATCAGTTAAATATATATATATCTCAAATTTGAATCATTCAAAGCATTGTGCCTCCTGGCAATAGCTGTTATCAAAATGATTCTGAAATTAATTGATTTGTTAACTTTGAGAATTTCGAAGAGCTATTTATATCTATGAGTTGGTTTGGAATACCTTCAATACTTAATGAAACTTTTTCTGGGGTTGGACCCTCAAAAGAACTTTTATTCTCTAATCGAGAATTATCTTAGTATACACTTAGCATCGGCGTAACTTTTCTATCCCTTATTAGTTTTCTACCAATCTTTTCTAATTAGCATGATCTGTTCATCCATTTCTGACAACATTTCTCGACTAATGCTAATCCTAACTTCTAGCTTACCCAACTTATAGGAGTTCGGTATCTTCTTCTGTCTAATGTTAGGAATTTTTTATAAACCAATCCCACCAGTGGTAGATACTCTTCCTACTTATAATGTTGATCTATGCAATATATTTGAACAATTCCTCCAAAACTTGGTTAACTCTCTCAGTTTAACCATCTGTTCTTAGGATGATAAGTTGTACTTACATTAAGTTTAACTTCTAGTGCTGAAATAAGGTTTACCCAAATCTTGTTGTCACGTGCACATCTCTATCCGAGATAATATTCTCAAGAACTCTGTGTAATCTAAACACTTTCTACATAAGTTGTGAGCTAACACTGGTGCTCCACTAGATAAATTCTCCAGTATAAAAGGTGCTACCTTTATTCCTTAACATTCTAAACAACTTGCCACAAATCTTGCGGCATCCCCTTTCATTCCCTTATAGAAATATAACGGATTTACATCCACTAATATCTTAGTGACACCAAGATGTCCTGAGTACGGTGCATTATGTACTTCCTTCTATACCAAGTTCCTTAATTCACCAGAATCAGGTACATAAATTCTTCCTTTATTCCTCAATAACCCATTGGGCTCAAAATAAAAACCTTCATACTTTTTATCTTGTAAATTATCTGAGAGTGACTACTTGGCTTGTTCAAAGGTCTCATCACTCTTGGATCCTTGCAATACTTAACTTTTAAAGTCAGTTTGGATAGTTACCATTGAAGATATATTCCTTCCTCAACTTAAAGCATTGGCATCTCTATTCTCATTTCCCTTGATATAGTCAATGTTTGAAATCTTAGTCCAATATTAGTTTTAACCACCTCCTTTGTCTTGCATTCAGATCGGTTGAATAAATAGATACTTTAATCTATGATGGTCTGATTTCAATTCAAAGATTTTTCCAACAGATAAGGTCTCTATATCTGTAATACATGAGCAACTGCTTCTAACTCTAAATCATACGAAGCATAATTTTTGTTCATAAGGTTTTTGCTTCTTGATTTATAGGCTATGACTCGCCCTTTCTTATTTAACACTCCACCGAAACCTTCACCTGAGGCATTTGGTACTTCCTTTGAACTTTAGAGGAGTAAATTTTCTCATGTCCTGAAATAACTCTTTTGCCATTCTCCTCTTCTTGATCCTTTTAGAACCTGATTGAGATTGAGATCCTTCATTCCCCATGTTTACTAACTTGAGAATTTTCTCCTTCATTCAGTATTGGAAACTTTTCCTTGTTAGGTACTATATCCTTTCCTTGTTCCAATTTTCTGACTTTCTCTCTTGTCTTGATCAACATTGCTAGGATTTGATCTAACTTAGTATCCATACTCTCAACTCCTTGTCCTACTTCTTCACTCCCCCAAAAGTTAATCCTTGTTCTAACCATCTTAACAAGATAGTTCACCCTGTGGGTTTCCATAAAGATTTAAATTCTACGAATGTTCCCCAATGTTCTAAAAACATTTAACATTTCCAAATATAATCGCTCATTCATATTGAAAACTTTTGTCCAAGAAAGAATTCATATACATATGCTTTTGATAAACCACTTTTCTTTTCTTTATATCCAAAAGAATTTGAATAGCCTCTTAGCTACATATCCTAGTGGAGTATATCCCCCAGATTCTAGTTCATGATTATTCTTGAATGGTAATAACCTCCAGATTTATCCTCAGATACTTAACTTCAGGGAACATATTCCTCTGAATCATCACTTAAAGAAATTACAATTACTTCTGCCAAAGATGAAACATAAGGATTCCTAAACATTATGGCAGAACTCACCCTATACTCTGAGACATGTCCTTAGAAAGTGGTAAGGCTTCTGATTTGGTTGGAGAGACCAAAAGTAGACGATTAAAGTTGACAACCTCTCTCAAAGTGTTAACCTGAGTTAAGCTAAGCTTCTAGCACAGAAGACCTTACACAAAGTTTAGGCTAAAGATCTACTGCTTCCACTCTTGGAATATCGTATAGTTACCAATTTCCTATAGGGGGCTATAATCATCCCTGACTCTCTCACATTCTAGACAACTTGCTATCACTCTTCATTCCTTTTCAGAAATAAAGAGATTTCACATCGACTAGGAGTTTAGTTACTCCTAGGTGAATCGATTATTATTTAGAATGAATTTCTTATCTCACAAGGTTTCTTAAAATATGTGAAGTTAGGAATATACTAAGTGCATTTTCTTCAATTTACTCTCTTACACAATCCATATGAGGCCTATCTAAGACATGATAGAGGTGAACATTTGTACAAAAAACATAGTGAACAACAAAAAAATGTTCTAGTATAGCCACCAAAATAATTTAAGTCAATATCAAAGTATAAACAATTTCATTTTCAACAATAGGTCAAAAGATTGAACTCAATAAATCAAATTTTGACCAACTGGTCATAAATATATAATCTTCAAAATTTGGTGGCTAAACCATTCCAAAAATTAAGGTATAAAACAATGAAAATTCATGTAAGTATTTAAAAAGGAATTTTACCAAAAATTCAAGAAGTGTCAAAATCAAAAGATACACTGACCATGCACTACGTGACTGACTGAGTCACTAACAAGGGAGTAGATTGTTGTATTGCACTCGAGTTTTTAAAAAACTTACAGTAGTTTAGAGACCATGATACTCGCACAATAAATAAATAAGTCTCTTAAGACTTTCACTATACTCAAAAATCAAAAGATTAAAACACATCCACCCTTACATCGTGGAATATCTATCATTCATCAAATAGATGATATTCTAAGTTGGTGATACACACGAACTTCAGTTGGAACACACACTTCTTCCCTTCATTTACAAAACTCTATTCCCTACCTCTTGGAATAGTTTAGTTAATCAAACTTGTCTAAATATCTTGGTAATGATCACATTCATCATTGCAATTATACTTTTTATCTCCACCAAGAGACAAAATACATAGCTCTCAACTTTTGTCAAAAAAATGCTATGAAAATAACTAATAACTTCTCCTTGCAACTGTTACGAATTATCTTGCAAACTTCAAGCAAACTCTTAACAAAAGAATGATACTAATCCCAACATTTTCATCAAAATATTGCCCGAGAGGATCCTCTTCATTTACGTCCTCAACTACACATTGTCACATTTTCCAAATAGGCTTCATGAGTTTGTAAGGAACTCTTATTCTCCTTCATTTATGCATGATTCTTTGTATATGGCAATTGGTTTTCTCATAAATCTTAGAAATCAAAAAGCATTTCCAAGTCCTATACTATTTTTCCAAGCATTTTATGCCAATACATCACTACTTGTCCTTTATTGATCCTTTTATCTCTCTTGACTCATTCCAATCCATCTAGGGTTAGACAAGAACCCAACTTATCTAAGTATATTTGATACAATTTCTAGAATCTTCAATACTTAGTTGCTTCTACACTTGGTTGATTTCTTCTAGATCTTCCCATCTCTAAGTTCTTGATACATAAAAGTGATATTGAATTCATATAAACACTACTCTTCCTGAGCTCTTAAGTCTAATTAGCAATTGTCCAAGGTTTTACCTTTCTAGTCCAAATCTCAGAATCTTTTTGTTATACATCCTCAATAGAGTTAAATTGACTCATGGATTCCTTAAATCCTTAGTTGGTTCTCTCTTAACCACTGACTTTGTAAGTGTTGGATAATAGTCCTTTTGACAATTTTCTTGGTTAGTCTACTATGTCATTCTTGCATAAAACCATTTTCAACTTTAGACTCTCATAGCATAGTGAGCACATAGGTTCCAGAGCTGAACTTGGTTAGCTCTGATACCACGTGTAACATGCCACTTGTTCTACCAAGTAAAAACAACTAAGTTTTAACCTAAGAGTAAATAAATCATGAATCCAATACATGAGTAATAAATTTTTTCCTTCCTTTATTTGATAAAATGCACATTTGAAACACATTTCAAACTTCCATTGCATAAATCAAATTACATTTCCTTAATAGAATAATTGAATATTTCTCCTTACAATTTTTCATAACAAAGATACATATAAGCTTCATGAGCTAACTAAAAAATAAAGATACATGATTTCACTTTGTCTGTCTTCAATATTCCTAGTCGCCAACTGCATGCCAACTGCATGATGGGAAGCATCACTCAAGCGCTTTTCCTCCAACCACGGACTAACTGCGGTCCCCCACACATTTACCAAACTAGTAAACAACCCTACCCTTAGACGAAGGGATTGGTTTAATAACCCCAAAGATAAGCCTAAATTGAGCAAAGTGTTGTGTCCTATATTAACTAGTACTATCATACTATGGCTACAACCATCAAAATATGACATCCTTACTTGGTAATGCAAACCTGGATCACAGTGAACTTGACAGTGTAATTAGTGGCTACTTACACTACTTTGGCCAAAGTTTTACCATCCCTAACTTAGACTGACGTCCCTTGTTCACCACCCTTCTATCTCAATGGGAAAGACAACAATCTCTATTCAAAAGTTATTCCCTTACCCATGGATCAACAAATCCCAAGAATAACCCTACTTAACAAATGCACCAAACTCTATTCTAGGTTATCTCCCTTTTCCATGGACCACATATGCCAAGGTTAACCTATTCCAAGTGATGAGGTATAAACAACCTCATTTATTTGATGAAACAAATAACCCTTTTTGTATTGCCCAATCCCCTAACCTTGCCAATTTGTTTGTTTTTATAAGAAATATTTATCTATTTTTAATAAAATGTTGTACAAATCTTTATTTCCTGAATTGATTGAAATTAACTCTTAAATGTTGATATAATGGTATGTAGAGTTGGGTAATTGTGTAGGGTTAATGCATGGCCTATGGGAGAAGTGGACTTCATGTAGCTAAGGTCAAGTGCGCCAGAAGTTGAGGGTGCCATAAATTTTAGGTGTGCATTGATTAAAGACTCTTTTTAGTTCTGTTTATTCTTTTTGGTTATCCAAGATATCATGGCTCCACTCAGAGCCTTTTATAGGTTTTAAAGACATCAGTAGTTAAAGATTCTATTTTTATGTTATAAGACTTTTTCAAATAGCATTTTTCCGCCATCTAAAATTTAGGAGTTCGAAAATAGTTCAGTTTTAGTTGGTTTCTCAAAACATGGATGTATGTATCATACTACAGATGGATGAAAATCAATCTTTTGGGTTTTGAAAATTATGAGAGCTATGTACTGTAATTTTTCCATGAATGCAAATAGTGTTGTTCTGAGTATTTTGTTTTGAGATATAAAGATCTGAATGGAGTTACCATGTTGCTATGGAAACGATTGAATGTGATCTGAGTTAAAGACAAATTTCTTCGAAGAACTGGCCATGCGTGGGATTGTAGAGTAGATAAGTATTTCTATTTCTGTGGATGTTTTGTTTCAACTCAAGTTATTTTATGTTTAGTATTCTGTTGTGAACCTGCAGGGTGTGTTGTTTAAGGTGTTAGTTCTAGAGATCTGTTTGTTTAAATATTTTTGGAGCATCTGCTTTAGTTTAAAACTATTGTTTACTGATAGATGAAAGTTAGAATGTTTGTGCAGTATAGAATTTGTCACCATTCAAGATCAGAGTAAATTTGCACGTCTGAATTTCTAGTATAGAGTTTATATGCTTTCTAGTGTAGAGTTTATCTACTTTCTAGTATAGAGTTTATATGCTTTCTAGTATAGAGTTTATATGCTTTATAGTGTAGAATTTATATGCTTTCTAGTATAGAGTTTGAATACTTTCTAGGATAGGATATAACTATTTTTTAGTTTAATATGTTGTTTAAGTTTTTCAAAAGAATTAGAAAATTGTTTCTAAATGAGATATCTAAACAATACCCCCTATTGCATACAACCTCAGACACTACCCTGGTCAATAAACTAATATTTTTCAACTAAAGTGTTAGGACCTCATGATAGCCTGTCACTTTTTGGCGCCGTTGCCAGGGATGTGATTCTTTTCTAAGTGTTATTAGGGAAATGCTTGGAAATCTCTTGTAGTAAACACCCAAAAATTGTCACCAAACCTCTCTTTCTGCATGGTTAGGAAATGAGGCCCACACGGAAGATTTATACCAAAAACCCCAGCTGTAGTTCCAACCATGAATAGGGAGGAAGAAGTCTCAGCTAAAGAACTAAGTTACGAATTGATTTAGCAGGATCAACATGAGACTTCCCAAAATACCCCAGAAGTTTTACCAGCTAACCAAATCTTTGAGGAGGTGGTCATTCAGCCAACCAACCTAGTCTTCGAGGAGGAGAACATTCCTTTTGTCATTATGGATAATAATCACCATAATGACCCTTTCAATGGGAGAGCAAACCATGGAGATGGTGATATTCTGAGAAGACCAACAACACGAACCTTTACCTACCCTATTTCTCTTAACAAAGATGATGATGCACCAATGAAAAACATTTCACCATCCATTTTACTGACTTTCAGGGGACTTCCTCTGAAGATCCTGACTAGTTCCTCTTCGAGTTCAAAGTCTTGTGTCAAACATATGACTACAAGAATGATAACCATAAACTTAAACTCTTTCCCTCCACTCTGAGAGACGCTGCAATGTGTTGGTTCATGGGACTAGTTTCTGGGTCAATAACTACATGGGATGAAATGGAAACTGTCTTTTTAGATAAATACCAGAGTTATTGTAGAGTTAGTGATAGGAAAGAGGAATTGTTCAAACTAAGACAAATAGAAGATGAGAGCCTGGAAGATTACCTTGATAGGTTTATCTTTCTAACCAAACGATGTGGTGAAGAAGCCGTAAGTCCAAAAATTCTAAAGACAATGTATCTCAAAGGACTTGATGAAGATGCTAGGAGAAGCTTACATTTAATGGGAAAGGGAGATGTGTCCCAACTTGAACTTGGCGATATCTTTGAGTTATGCCAGAATTTTTCTCGTATACTCGAGGAGGTATCCAAAAATCTAGCCTTTTAAGGAGTTCAAATGAAATAGGTAAACTACGAGAGGAAATAGAAAATCTGAAGATTGACATTCTTGTTCAGTTGAACACTAGTTTGGATGGAATATAGGCCAAAATACGTAATCCTAACACTTTATCTATCTATTGCCCTAGGTATCAGAACAAGCATCTGTTAAGAGAATGCCCTTTGGAAAAGGCTGACAATTGTCAAATTTGTGAAAAGAGTCATGCCATTGATCAATGTGAGATCCTGAATGCAATCAAGAATTCCAAAAAATGAGCATCTCACACTGAGGAGGAAATCAATTTTGTGGTTCAAAGACCTGGAGGAAATTTCTCCTATGGTCAAAACTTCAACCCTGCATGGTGATCTCCAAACAATTGGAACAATACACAATGGACAGCTCCTTGGCCTTCAGCACCACTTCGTTGGGGATCTTACCCACCTTGAGGACCACCTGAATGGATGAACCAAGCTTGGGGAAATCCCCAATGACCAAATCAGCAATGGAACCTTCATAATCAACCTCCACAATGGACCCAACCACCAAATCAATTCTATAATGGTCCAAGACGAATGCCAAATCCGTAACATAACCTCCTTACGGCTCCTTAGAATCCTCAATAAAATGAACAAGTTAATCAACCATCATTACCAGCACAACCTATTCCTAATCCCAAGAACACACATCAAAATGCCCCAGTATATACTGCTGATCAGGATAATATGGCAGGGGTTAATGCTATCTATTGTGGAAACCTTCAACTGAGGTCAGGAAAAACACTTAATCAACCTACCATTGTTGAAGTCACAGATGATCCAAATGAGGAACTTAACATAGAACCAAAGACTCTTCCTGTACCTACAGAGTGTGACCTCAGGAACAATCAGGAGGAATTACCAACACAATTTCGAGTAACTCCACCACTTACCATAGAACCATCTCAAGAAGAAGTCGCTAAGCGACTATCAATTACTTTAGAAAAAAGATCCTATTCTAAGAAAGAAAACTCAAGCACCCTTTCTCGAACGTCTCAAAGCAACTATTCCTAGGAACCCTCCAGAAGTATCATTGTCTAACAAAACTGATTTAATGCAAGAAATTAAACAACTCCATATCGAGATTACCTTGTTACAAGCAATTAAAGAAATTCCTAAACTGAACCAACTAGTTAAACAGTTGTGTATTAAAACACCTGGAAGGAAACCGAAACAAATTAATACGGTGCACGTCAATGGATATCTAGCTAACCTTTTGGCTAGAAAAACCTTAACCCCAAAATATGGCGACCCAGGTAGTCCACTCATAACAATAACAATTAATGAGGTAGAAATACCTAATGCATTGGTGGACTTGGGAGCAACCATTAATGTTATGATAGTGGATGTTATGGAAAAACTTGGACTCACTAATTTATGTCTCACAACTACCATATTACAAATGGCAAATAAGTCCAAAGCCATCCCCAAAGGTGTCTTAGAAAATGTCCCTATCAAGGTTGACGATTGGGAATATCTAGTAGACTTGTAAATTCTCCAGTCTGTCACACCCAAGGACAGTTACCCAGTAATATTGGGTAGGCCATAGTTAGCTATAGTTGCAGCTAAGATTGACTGCAGAGTAGGAGGAATGATCATTTCACATGGTCCCAATAGTAAACATTTAAGTCTATATCCCCCTGCTCAATCTGCGGAGCATAACCAAGTTTGGGTTGATGAATCAGATGAATCCGACAAACAGGAGAATCTAGCTTCACTTGCTATGGTAGTTATTAAACAACATCGTGAAAAATTAGAAGATGAATTAGAAAACATACATGACCTTTCCTTAGACTCAGGTGATGAAGAGATTTTAGAGGTGGAAGAAGTTTTGGGACATCCAATTCACATTGACGACAAGGAACATGATTATACCAACTTCACAACTCTACCTTGTCCCCTGGCGAATATCATTCTAAAAATAGATCACTTCTTCGAAGATATTGCTAGACTCCATAGAACTATACCACATAGCTGTCCTCTCAACACTATGACAAAAGAAGTTCACACTGTCACCTCCAATCACCCTGGGACCAAGACTATCATGTTATTACCAAGAAAAACTTTAAATATCAATAGCTGGTTGACAGAATCAGATGAGCTCAAATTGTTCAATGTTTTGATGAATAGGTCCAAAGCTTTTGCTTGGGACTATACAGACATGAAAGGAATTCACCCAAGTGTTTGTACCCACCATATCTATATCGAAGACATTAGAACGGTCCATCAACTACAACGAAGACTCAATCCTACTCTCAAAGATATTTTTCAAAACTGAAATTGAGAAACTTTTACGAGTAGGATTTATTTATCCTATCTTAGACAACAAATAGGTTTCACCCTTGGTAGTAATGCCAAAGAAAAATGGGAAATGGAGAGTGTGTGTTGACTACTGAGAAATCAACAAAGCAACCTACAAAGATTATTTCCAACTACCCTTCATAGATCAAGTTTTGGATAATCTAGCAGGAAGGAAGTATTTTTCATTTCTGGATGGGTTTAGTGGATATAACCAAATACAAGTGGTAGTGGAGGACCAGGACAAAACTAATTTCACCTGTCCTTGGGGAACATTCGCATATCAGGTTCTTCCCTTTGGGATATGTAATGCTCCTGCCATATTCCAAAGAGTCGTTTTGGCTATCTTTGCTGAACTTGTAAGCGATTGTGTAGAAGTCTATATGGATGACTTCACAGTCTATGGTTCCACTTTTGATGAAGACCTCAAAAATGTGGATAGAGTATTGCAACGATGTGAAGATCATCAACTGTCTCTAAGCCATGAGAAGTGTCTAATAATGGTAGAACAAGGTATAGTGCTGGGATATCATATCTCAACTAAAGAGATAAAGGCTGACCCTAAGAAGATTGAAGTAATACAACAATTGGAAACCCCAAAGAATCAAACTGATGTTAGAAGTTTCTTAGGACATGCTGGTTATTATCGGAGGTTCATAGAAAACTTCAGTAAGATTGCAGGTCCCTTGTTCTCTCTTCTGTAGAAAGACGTGGATTTTGTCTGGACAAAAGAATGTCAAATATCCTTTGACATTATTAAAAGAAAGCTTGTCTCAGCTCTAGTCCTATGGGGGCCTAACTGGAAACTTCCCTTCCATATTTATGTTGATGCTTCCAATGATGCTATTGGAGCAGTGTTAGGTCAAGAAGATGAGAATGGAGGAAAGTACACTATATATTTCATCAGCAAAAACTTGAGCCCCACTGAATGGAATTACATCACCACAGAGAAGGAATTTCTAGCAATAGTTCATGCAATAAACAAATTCTAACATTACATCACATGATACAAAGTGACTGTGTTCACAGACCATTCAACTATCAAATACTTGATGAACAAACCCTCAGTGAATGGGAGAATAATCAAATGGTTATTACTTCTCCAAGAATTCAATGTGACCATAATGGATAAGCCTAGGAAATTCAATGTTGTTGTAGATTTTCTATCTTGGATAAAACAAGATAATGGAGATTATACTCTTGTATAGGATGAATTTCCTGATGAAAATTTATTCGTTGTCTCCACTAAAACACCTTGGTTTGCAGACGTTGCCAATTACTTAGCCACCTCTGAACTCCCCCCGAACTTTACATCAAAACAAAAGAAACACCTCATTTAGGAAAGTGCTCACTTCAAATGGATTAATGGAATGTTATTCAGATATGGGCCTGACTTGGTCCTGCGACGTTGTGTCAGACCAGATGAAACATACAACATTCTCAGAGCTTGCCATGATGATCCATCTGGTGGACACTACTCTGCCAAGAGGACTTCCCATAAAATCTTAGGTGCAAGATCCTATTGGCCCTCTATGCACAAGGATGTGAAGAACTATGTTCATCGTTGTGATGAATGCTAGCGAGTGGGAAGACCTAGGACATCCAACAAAATGCCTCTGTAGCCACTGGTGGTTTTTGAACCATTTGAAAAGTGGGGATTGGATTTCATCATTCCTATAGATCCCCCTTCACAAGGAAAAGAATATATTCTAGTCTGTAGGACTATCTTACTAAATGGGCAAAAGTCCAAGCTTTAAAATTTACTAGAGAAGAACAGGTTGCAAACTTTCTGTATAACATGATTTTTCTCAGATTTGGAGCCCCTAGGTCAATTGTCATAGCCCAAGGACCTCAATTTATGTCTAAGGTTTTGTTAGCTTTTACTGATCATTTCTAGGTAAGCCATAAGAAGTCATCACCCTATCAGCCACAAGCAAATGGTCAAGTAGAAGTCACTAATAGGGAGCTCAAAAATATCCTAACAAAAATAGTTTCATCAGGCAGAAAGGACTCAGCAAGAAAATTGTTTGAAGCTGTTTGGGCTTACAACACAACTTGGAAATCCACCACTGGTCTTACTCCTTACGAGTTGGTCTTTGGAAAGAAACCTCTTCTACCCATTGAATTTGAACTTCAAACTCTGAGAACAATAATGGAGTTAGATTTAGACCTTGATCGGGCTCAGGTAGAGAGAGTCTTACAACTTAGTGAACTAGATGAACTCCGCTTAGAAGCTATTCATCAAACTGAGCTAGTTCAACAACAATGAAAAGCCTGACATGATAAACACATAAAGGAAAGAGAATTCCATGACGGAGATTGGGCATTGATGTTTAATTCTTGATATAAAGACCAAAAAGGCAAACTCAGAACTCATTGGCTGGGTCCATACAAGATTTCTGAGGTATTCCCAAATGGAGTAGTACAACTCAAACCCATTGATGGTGATTCTTGAACTCTCCTAGTCAATGGACATCGACTCAGGATCTACCATAAACTTGTTAACAAAGAGGAGTTTACTTGATTGGTAGAAATGCAAGGAGAAACTCAATGTGTTGATTCTGCTTCTGCAGAAACACTATAAAAAAAATACTAATATTTGCATATGTGTATGTGCATTTAGGAAACATTTATCCATATATTCATCTTTGTACTTGCCTAAATTTCACCACTATTTTGCAGGGTTTCATCTCTGAAGAAGTGCTACAAATTTCGGTGCATCTCTTGGTGATGCTCTGGAACTTGTTGTCTGAATAGATCCATACCCTCACCATGTTCTTGCATTCCGGTTGTATCTTTCATCGATGCTCCAGAACTTTGTTCCTACATTCTGACTGCATCTTTCAGCAATGCTCTGGAACTTTGTCCTTGCATTTCAGCTACATCTTTCAATGATGCTCCAGAACTTTGTTCCTGCATTCCGGCTGCATCTTTCAGTGATGCTCTGGAACTTTGTTCCTGCATTCCAGATGCATCTTTCAATGATGCTTCAGAACCTTGTTCTTGCATTCTGGCTGCATCTTTCAATGATGCTCCGGAACCTTGTTCCTACATTCTGACTGCATCTTTCAGCGATGCCCTGAAACTTTATTCCTTCAGCCTAGCTACATCTTGTGATGGTGCTCCAGAATTTTGTTCATATCCTACATATCTATTCCTTTGATATCTTCCTCCACCATTGTGAATTTGTGATTTCCTTCTGTGTAAGTGTTCCTACATTCTTCAAACACACCATTATCACCCCCGCAATACACCACGTTAAGCCATCATGAGTTTGTCATTCCTTACCATAATAAATAGTGTTATCATGGTGACCTGTTGACATGATAGAATTCAGCCACCCCATTACCATGTCATAATAAATTCATTCCATCCAAATCCAATGGTATTGCCACTTAGGATGCTATTACGTCAGCAAAAACAAGCGACTTTCAAATCAATAATGGAACGGAAGGTACGTACATCTTTTATTTTAAATAGATAATTTATTGTGAATAAAAATAGATAAATTGGCACGAACCCTTTTTCTTTTCCAAATTTGGCAAATGTGTGAACTGTTTCTTCACTAGAGAGGGTGGCAGCTCGTTTATTCTACCCCGTGCAATGTCATAATTAACTGCTAAGAAGCCAAGTTGAATCAATTCTTGTCTTATCAACATTGCCAAAGTACAAGTGGCCTCAAAACCTGCATTTTCTTTAATTTACCTATCAGTTGCTTGAGCAGTTTAATCATTTTGGGTGCCACGATATTTCAATAGTCATTGAGCAATATTATCAGTAAGAAATAGAATGGGAGGAGCCAAATGCAAGTCTGATCTAGCTTCACCAGATAAATTGCTGGCATTAGGGAATATTTCAAAGCTATTTCAAAGGGTGGGATGGCTGGAATTTATGAAGAAATTAGAGGGACACCATGTGTAGCTGGTCAAGGAATTTGCTGAGAACTTGGCAGACGGCCAGTCAATTGTGCGTGGGAATAAATTCAAGGTGAGTCCCTGAATTATCTCTAAATTATCTGGTATTGAGAATGAAGTTGTTAATTTGTTAGAAACCACAAACATTTCCTATCAGAAAATGATAGAACTTTTTGTACGGGAAGGGGAACCTCACCCATTACTAGTTGTAAACACCTGGGGGCAAAATGAGGGATTCCACAAAATGTCTATTGCAGAACTATGGTGAACAGTAGTTGCATGGATTATTAAGTACTTCACATGTGATGGGTAATGCACCACTATAGTTGGTCCTCCCTTTTGGCTGCTCATTCATCTGTGCCATGGCTTGGAAAACCATGAATCAAGGGTTAACATTCCTACCTTCCTCCATGATTCCCTTGTTAGTATGATAAAGCGGTTCAAGATAGGGTCTAGGCCTTTGAAACATCATGGTCTTGTTCATTTAATTTGCAAATATCATTTCCATAAGAAAAGAAAACCAAATGCAAAATGGTAGAAGTTTTTGCAGAAATTTGAGAACCCAGAATCCTCAAGACAATTTGAGGAAGGTGAGTCATCTGGTATGGCAACCCAAAATGTGAGAGAACTCTCCCCTGTGCCTCAAGGTGTCAGACAAGCTCCTGGTGGCGAGGTCCTAGAAAATCTAGTAAACCTCTTAGACCATGAAGGAAGGCCTAAACCACATAATGTACCTGAGACCCTAGAAAAATGAGAAAATGTGGATTTAGTAGATTTAGAGGAGGAATATATTCAGCCCTGTAAAAAGGATAAGAGGCCCAAAATGAAACTGCAAAAGCCTCCTCCTCCAAGAAGGAGAAAACGACTGGCCGTTGAATCTAGCTATGCCGCAGCCTGTGAATTGCCCCCTATTCCCAAGAAAAGGAGGCAAGAAAGGTAGCCTTGTGGAAAAGTAACCCAGCCAAATGAGAAAGTATCTCAGACATATGTAAATGTAACCCAAACCATGGAAAGTAGTAAACCCCTTGAATCTGGACAAGGAACTGACCCATCTAGGGAAGAACAAAAAGAAATAGGAGAGGAAAGACAAGAGGAAACCAGTGAACAAATGCCTAATTATGTCCTAATTGAAGAAGAGGAGGGTCATGAATATGAGGCTGTAGAAATAATTCCTTCATCACAACAGCCAGTAGACATTCAGAGAATTGATACAGTGCCTGAGGTGAGACAATTGTCTCCTTTAAATAATGTTGGCGACATCAAACAAGGTCCATTAGAATCCATTAATGAAGGACATGTGTCTAGCAGTGAAACAAATTTTTTTATTTCCCCCCTTTCACAGATGCAGAGGATAACAAAAATGAGTTAATGACACTTGAAACAGAGGAATTAAAAGTAGAAATTATGCAATTAAAAATAAAATACAACTGAATGAGGAACAATTAAATAGATAATAACATGAGATAAAGAAACAAATAGAGCTTCTGGAATAGAGGGATCAAACCATTAGAGAATTGTGATCCCAATTGCAACAAATTGAAGAAAAAGATAAGCATTGTCTGACTAGTCTATCTGAAAAAGATAGATAAATTAAGAATTTAACCTTCAATTTGGAACAGTGCCTGAAAAATTTGCAGAGGAGTAGGAAAAACAAAAATTGGAGCTAAATATAGCTGTGAGTAGAACTATTGAATTAGAACAGGATTTACAGGAAATCAATGTTAGACCAACTATGGAGTCAAAGGATGCTTAAACTGAGCCAACTAAGACGGAATGGTTTCAATATTCCTCCCATGTTGACCAAGTGGATGGAGCAATGCTATTTCCTAAGACAATCTAGGGCTGAAAATGTTAGACTTAAGAAAGAAATAGTATTGTTAAAGGAATCTTATGATAGATTGATTAGGCTAAACAGATGCATGTAAAATTGGAGAACTATTACTGGCTTGTAGGAAACCATCCAGATTGTATTCAATGTCCCTTAATGAGCAACTATTGAGATGGAAGCTCTTAAGAATCTCTTGCAACTTGCCACATGACCCAGATGATCATCAGTTCCTAAAAGCATTTAAAGAAGCATCTCCTATGCAGAAAAAATTGTTATGTGAGTTTTTCATTCATAATTTGTTTCTTGAAAAACATAATGATTTCTTCATCAATCTATTTGTAGGGGAAGTTCAATTAAGGGCATTTATGTCAAACATGTAAAATCAGATTCAATGGCAGGATAGGACTAGGGAATATCTCCATGTAGAGAGGACTGTGGGATTACAAATGAGATATCCTAATCAGAAACCTTTTGCTTTTAAAGCCCAGTTCCAAAGAATTAAGAGTTATGAACATATGAAAGAGAAATACAATGAAAGTATTAGGATCTATTTTGAAGACTTCAAGGTTAATGGACCAACAATTGATTGACAGAGCTTGGAGTGCCTGCGAAGAAAGATATAACCCTTTGCCCATGTATTTGAAAAGGAGAGAAATGATTTCCCCTACCAACCTTAGATGGTCATACAAAAGAGCTAAGGCATTGACATAGATTCTACATCAGCTCAAAACTAAGTGGATAGGGATGCGTTACAGGCCTCCACTACTTTTACAGCCACCCCCTGCAGTCTTAGTGGTTACAAAACATGATCCTAGAGACTTATATACCTGGCAAATGAGAATCAAACTGCATAAAGGGTTTCTGAAAGTCCCTGACCATATTGATGAGGAGGCAGATGAAATATATGACCTTAGTTCAAAGTTTAATGAGTTAATCAGGAAAAGAGATGCAGAAAGACAAAGGATTCATCAGAGAGCAAGAGGATATGCTTAAGGTTAGGAAGGGGAGGATGATGAGGTATAAAAAATCTCATTTCTTTGATGAAACAAATAACCCTTTTTGCATTGCCCAATCCCCTAGCCTTGCCAATTTGTTTATTTTTATAAGCAATATTTATCAATTTTTAATAAAATGTTGTACAAATCTTTATTTCCTAAATTAATTGAAATTAGCTCTTAAATGTTGATATAATGGTATGTAGAGTTGGGTAATTCTGTAGGGTTAATGCATGGCCTACGAGAGAAGTGGACTTCATGTAGTCGAGGTCAAGTACGCCAGAAGTTGAGGGCGCCAGAAATTTTAGCCGTGCATTGATTCTTTTTAGTTCTGTTTATTCCTGTTGGTTATCCAAGACATTATGGCTCTACTCAGAGCCTTTTATAGGTTTTAAAGACATCAGTAGTTAAAGATTCTATTTTTATGTTATAAGACTTTTTCAAATGGCATTTTATCACCATCTAAAATTTAGGAGTTCAAAAATAGTTTAGTTTTAGTTGGTTGCTCAAAACATGGATATATATATATATATATATATATATCATACTATGGATGGATGAAAATCAATCTTTTGGTTTTTGAAAATTATGAGAGCTATGTACTGCAATTTTTCCATGAATGCAAATAGTGTTGTTCTGAGTATTTTCTTTTGGGATATAAAGATTTGAATGGAGTTACCATGTTGCTGTGGAAACGATTGAATGTGATCTGAGTTAAAGACAAATTTCTCCCAAGAGCTGGCCACTCACGGGATTGTAGAGTAGATAAGTATTTCTATTTCTGCACGGATGTTTCATTTCAACTCAAGTTATTTTATGTTTAGTATTCTGTTGTGAACCTGCAGGGTGTGTTGTTTAAGGCATTAGTTCTAGAGCTCTATTTGTTTAAATATTTCTGGAGCATCTACTTTAGTTTAAAACTATTGTTTACTGATAGATGAAAGTTAGAATGTTTTTGCAATATAGAATTTGTCACCATTCAAGATCAGAGTAAAGTTGCATGTCTGAATTTCTAGTATAGAGTTTATATGCTTTCTAATGTAGAGTTTATCTACTTTCTAGTATAGAGTTTATATGCTTTCTAGTATAGAGTTTGAATGCTTTCTAGGATAGGATATATCTGCTTTTTAGTTTAATATGTTGTTTAAGTCTTTCAAAGGAATTATAAAATTGTTTCTAAATGAGATATCCAAACAATGCCCCCTATTGCATATAGCCTCGGACACTACCCCGGTCATAAACTAATATTTTTCAACTAAAGTGTTAGGACCTCACGACAGCCTGTCACCAAGCTTTACCATGACACCTATGTCGAAGTAACACTAGTGCAAGATACGGTTTTGCTATCCTTTCCCATTATACAATTATCTAATCATACTTAAACTAATAATTATACATAAAGTCCCATATAGGGACAAATCTCTACTATGGAGACTAATTTCACATTCACAATACAAATCACTTACTTACTATATATATATATATATAATCAAATAAACAATTGCATTGATAAACCAACAATGCATTCACAAAACAAACAACGCAAAATGCCTTAAAACTGAAAAACATAATGAAAGAGAAATCCCCATGCCTATGATAATAGCTCCAACAAATCAATGAAACTTCCTTGCTTAAGCCCTTCCAACGAATCGAATCTCCCTTCCAAGTGAAACTACTCTCTCTACTCTTCCCTAAACCTCTTCTCACAACTTTAAAGCAAAATGGTAAAACTCTCAACACTAACTCAAGTGATAATAGAAAAAATAAGAATGCTCTTTGGCAAAAACTTGTGTGTATTAGAACGAGAGAGAGCTCCTCTTTTTATACTAAAAATCCAAGAGAGCTCAAGCTACAAACTAGCTTGTAAATGTGACACAACTCCACCTAATTAGAAACTGAATTTAGAGGTGTCAAAAGAATAATAAAAATAGAAGACACATAATAGGACACTTAATCAATCTCAATAAAATCAGACTTCTAAAAGATTTAACACTCTTTATAAAATTGCCACATTTCCTAATTCCTAGTAAAATTGGTTTCCAAGGAAAAAGTCATAAGCAAGTTGGAAAACAAAGGAAATTCTTTTTTAAAAACTTAAAACTGATATTCAACTTCCCATGAGCGCTCAAGACAAAGTCAAAATAGATTAAGAGGTTGTTTTAAAACTCTTTCTAAAAAAAAATGAAGTGTTCATACTTATGCGCTTGTATAAGCGCTTGAATAGCCTTAAGCATAGGCTTAATTTTATAACAACATAAACCCCCATTCTTAACAAGAGATGCATTGTGCCAAGTTCCTGCCGTTAGATGTGTGATTTGTTAGTTGATGTTGAAACTAATATTGGTAGCAATTTAAGTATGGTAATTATCCAAATAATTTTTTAAATATTTTAAAGAGTGAATCAATATTTGTAGGAATTTGGTGATGAATAAGCATAATTATATTTGTGCACATTTAAAATTACACATTACAATATTATAAAGACTAGTATTGAGACATCCATAATATAATTAAAATATAATACTATGCCACATAAACTAGGGTTTATGACATCAATATAAAATATATTGATCTGTATTATTATATGCATAAATTTTATAATATTATATGCTAATTATTCCATCCAAAGTAATTTTTAGGCTCAAGGTAATTTCGTCAACCGCTTGTTGTAAACAAAGTTATCTTAATTTGAAGGCATTATTTAAATTTGTTAAAAACAACTTATAATACTTCAATTATAAGTATTTCTACCACAACTGTAAACATAGAGGCCTGATATGTAATGTTATCTAGAAACAAATATCAGATAAAAAACTATAGGTGAGAGCAACTGTGACAACTTTTACAGCAGGTTGGTTAAATGATTGTGCAACACAGGTTTTACATGATCTTAGTGGTGGTGGTAGTTGTATATATGATGACACATCTTTAAAAAATATTCATTTCTCTCTGGTTTTTGTGAAATCCAATTCTATATATGGAAGTGCGTAAACACTATAAAGCATTGATTCTATTTAAGTGACAACTATTCAGTGGTGGAGAAGAATCCTTTGAGGTGTTAAGTAAGGCTATTCTAAATTGTGGAAGAGAACGAAAGAGCGGAAATATTTAATGAAAACATCAACTACAGACATTATGGCCATGGAACAGGAAGAAACCAACTTTTCTACCTACAATTCTGCACACAAAATTGACAATGGTATATAATTTTTTCCATTTAATTTCTACTCACATTTCACTAAGTTGCCTTGCCTTTCATAGACTTTTAAATGCGTGGGTAGCTATTATCATATATATGGTTTATGTCATGTGTTTTGTAGACATAAATTTTTAATTTTTTTTTTTTTGTTGTGATGGTTTTCAGATTCATGGCAAAAAGTTGAACTGATGTTAGTTACAAGTTTCAACTGTGTGTACATTTTGGGATATTCAAACCTCATTCTAGTGCCTCTAGGATTGGTCTGGGGAATTATTGGCGTGGTTGTTTTAGGTGCTTTCTCACTCTATGCCAATTTGTTGCTTGCAAATCTGTATATTATAGATGGCCAATGCTTTATCAAATATAGAGATTTAGTTGGTCATGTATTTGGTGAGTACTTAAACACTCACCCTTGTAATATAGGTTATATACAGAACTATGTGATTTGTTTCCTCTGCAACTGATTGAAAAAATTGAGATAAATTTTATAAATCATTTGTTTAACCTCATCCTGATGGGACTTGGTAAATTTATGATACCAATGCAGTTGGGTATCATATGAATTAGCTATCTTAACTATCTAAACATTTTTTCCAATAATAGTATTTGAACACATAATAAATGATATTTTAATTTTCATAAGATGAACTTCATATTTAACCAGCTTCTTTCAATGATTTTGGAACACTTAGAATTGTATGCTATTTTTTGTAAAACTGATAGTGGTGGGATTGTATATTATTTACCATGCAGGGAAGAAAATGTACTGCTATACATAATATTTATAGTTTACAAAATTAATCAACTATACTATGAAATGTGCAAACTGTATAGCCAGTTGACAATTATATGTATCTATTTTTTGTATGTTCTAAAATAGTTTCCAAAGCATCTGTGGGTAACATAGTCAGCTGGTTTTTAACCATATTTTATACTATTTAGAAATCATCAAGACTTCAGTTTGAAAATGCAAATATGGTATTCATGGTGTAGAGAAAAGAATAATTTCAATACTAATTGGAATGAAATAATTTTAATAATTAATACAACAATGTGCATAGTAAGAATCCTTGTATTCATACAACATTAATGGTTAAATTAGAGAACTCAATCATATTTTCGAACCAGGTTTATAATTTGTCAAGAAATAGTGAATGGTGAAAAAAAAAACAAGAACAAGATGCAATTCAATCACTGAACAACGATTACATTTGCCAATTGGGAATGCAACTATATTTGTGGAAAAGCTAACCAATATATACAGAGTAAGTTTTTTTTGTGTAGTTCTTCATTGACATATATACAAAGAAAACTGTCGTGGTGTAAATATGTTATACGTTGATGAATGGAAACATGCTGGCATACACGTCGCTGCCATAGTAGTTAGCATAAAACTTGTCTCGTAGCAAGAAAAATGTTCCATCCAAGCTTTCTTTTGCAATTGTCAAGGCATCGATTGCTTCAGAAATCTTGGCTTGTATATCTTTAACTTTGTGAACATCACTATCATGAACTGGGGAATTGCTCATGAATGTGCATCTATCAAATTGGTAAGACATTCGGTGTAAGTTGTTAGATTCAGTTACTACATCTTTGGATTTGGTCACCAACATATCAGTAGTTATGTCAAATCAATTTCTATGAGGTTGTTCACATGAATAAGTTTCATTGTGATTGCTGCCTGATGATGACATGCCTGGGAAGAATTGAAAATAAAGCCAATTTAATAAGCAAGTTAGCAAAACAAACCAACGAATTAACAAGCCAACTTAGTAAGGAAGATAGAAATATAAACCAACTATTTCACATTCAACACACTCATTGATCGCCACTACAAGTTTGACAAACAAAAGGAGGCCAATAGAACTTATTAATTATTGAATAATCAATTACATAGTTTGGTCACTGCATATCTGTATATGGCGGCTTGTGTAATCAGGAATGTTTATTTGCCATCATCTACATTATGAAGAGAATATGTAAAGTGGATACAAGGTTGCAAAAGATACAAATTTTGTAAATGATTGTGACATTATATGTTTACATAGAATTTAATTGTATTAAATATTGTTGTAAGTTACAAACATAGTGTAAGGATTACCTTTATCAGTTGTATCGATGGACTTAGATGGAAGGAAGGTTGTTGTTTTTCGTGACTACCTGGTGCTCTCCATTAATCTACATATCATTGAAAATAAGAGGCAAGATTATAGCAATTCAATAACGCTCACAATAGGAACAATATGAACATAAACATAAATAATCAAAAGACCATTCTTCACTAATTACAATGACTGCATCAAATAACTTGCAGAAATAGTCAGTTTTAAATTTAGAAAACATGAAGAGTCCATAGTGCCAAGAACAATAAAGCACATAGCTAACAACATTACCCCCTTGCCATCACATTTTTAAATTAACATTGAGATAATAAAACATTCAGCTTAATATTAACTCAATAGAAAACATTCTAAAATGAAAGGGCTATATTTCCAAAGGCATAATAGGCCCAATCCTTATAAAGTAGAGTTAGTGAGGCCTACAAGAGATGAAATAAATAAAAGTCTACAAGGACTTCCATCTTTCATAGCTTCTGTGAAGTTCTGGATGATCGGTACGCCATCATATATCTCTAGTTACAACAACTAAAATTTGATGACGCAGTACCTCATGCTCTAGTATGGCATAACTTGTGCTGCAGGCTTGTTAGCACCCATTCAAAGCATCTTTAAGGGGAGTATTTGATGCATATAGAGTATGGTTTGTGCTTATGTTTATGATGATACAGCTTAGATCATATAGAATCAAAATAAGGGCAAAGAAGAACCACAATTAGCCCTTGCATAGATGCAAGAACCATAAGATACACTTGAATTGATAGGACATACTGCTTTGGCTCACCAAAGGATCCGCCAGTCAATGAAAGTAGAAATTATAACAGTCTTAAGGAGGCCTGCACTAAGCACTGACGTTATCAACTGCATTCTTATAATCATGAACTTAAGTCTAGACAAAGAACTCAGGACATAACTTCCCCTCAACCACCCAACAACATTTGAGGCTCATAAACTACTTATCTAAAAAATATGATATTATTTCATCATCGCAGTGTCCACATAAATAATATTAAATATAATTTTTTCTTTATTTTTCTCTCTAACCGATCTCACTAGGAAGGAGAAGCAATGTCCAGCCAAACTTCTAAAGGGATAATTACATTAATATATGTAAGTGTTAACTGGTCAGCATTTTTTTTGTCTATATATGTGTTCAGTCTGTCAGGATTCTAGGGATCTGCACAGATTCCAAAAAATCTTCTCTTAACCATTTTAGGGTCGATGAGTGCCTGACAATGGAGTTTTTTGTTTGGATTGAATTTAGTAGCTCTAAGATAGACATCGAGGGAAGTCCATATCCTAGGTGTAAGTTGTGATTCATGTCCCTTCAAATGTCACCAATCTTTGGACAGATGTGTCATTCCTTGGGTAATAACTTCCTGTCACTTTCAAACATCATACTTAATATTTGGCAAGAGAACAAAGGTAATTCACATTAACATATTGAAACAACTAACATAAGCATCACACCACAATGACACAAATCATCTACACAAATATTGATTTGTATTGAAGTCAATGTTGGAAGTGGATGTTCGCAGGCAATCATCAAGTTGGGTTTGAGACCTTCATGAGAAAAATCTCCTAGATGGACTCTGTCCAATGGTATCCTTGTCTTGAAAACAACCCATGGGGAACAAAATTTAGTAGAGCTATATGCAGCCCTTCTTATCTATCAATTAAGCATCATCAGTGCACCTCAGATATTCTTCAAATAATGGAATACATCATAAAAATATTATTGTAGGAAGGTGGAAAAAATGATAGCAAGAGTAAATATCACTTCATAAAATGGGACAAAGTCACAAGATTTAAGAAGAAAGGAGGCTAAACTTCCACATAAATTAGATGGTGGGCTAAACTCTATGTACAATTTTTATGGTTTTTTTTTCAATGTCAAAAGTCTTAAATTTAGAGAAATGTTTAGAGAAATGTTATAGAAGCTCGTAAATTTGTTACTCAACATCTTTTTTATTTAAGTAATGAAAAAAAAACTTTCTCTTTCAAAAGCATCATGAACAGTTTTAAATTAAAAATTTCAAGTCAACTAAAAATTTAAGCAGAAAATAGCATATACACATTCATACATACATAGATATAAATATATATACACATATATACATACTCATGTATCTATGTGTATGAGTGTGAAATATTATATATTGAAAATAAAAATTACAAGTCATATAAATTCAATTCTCCTATTAACTTTTATAATTTAAATAATATTAACTATAACAGACATATCTATTATTATTTAATAATGGTGTTTCTTCAAATATATTTTAGATTAAATAATTATCTTAAAAATGTTGAACTATTTGATGTTTAGGAAAAAGCGGTGGGCTTTTCCAAAAGAACATGTTTACAGACCATTTATATTGAAGTACAAATTATAGACCTTTTTTCAATTTAGTGTTAAGAACTGAAATATCTATTCTACTAAATTCTTTCAAAGTGCAAACCCCACATCATCTGTTAGAATATCAAGCCTTCATCATTTCATTGTTATTTGGTACATTAATTTCTTTCCTTGAATATTGTTATAGATATAATTTCATTCCTTTTCTTAAAAAAGACAAAATTTATTTTGTCAAATCAAAATTGTGGTAATATGAAATTTGAAACGATGGAAATGATTATAATGGGTAAAGATTAAAAATTGATAATATACCATTCTTCTATAACCACATTCGTATAAATACATATATCCCCTGTTAGTTGAGCTCTTCAGAACACACTATATGTTATGTTCTCTATAATCCTTTAACCAAGCCATTTGTAACATCTGGTAGGTGAGTGGTCCAATTTTATAAAGGTAAAATACTTCATTCTAAATGATGTCGAGATTACAATAGCCCGTTATAGTACAAACAATTATCTTTCTCAAAAACTTTTATTTCACTAAAAATAGTTGTGACATTTGTGGATATTGAATGCATCCCTTGCCCACAGAAACTAGTGTTTACACCAAAATGTGACATTCAATGCACCCCTAATTTCTTGCTTGTCTCTTAAAGCGCATGTTGCTTCTACGTTAGACCTTCACATTGCCACGTAACCCCAAAGTTCACAACGTGGTTTCATTTAAACATTGGCTGTTAGCTTCTTTAAACCGCCAATTGTGACTTTGCAATCGCCATGCTTGCCAACACATCTCTCAGATTTCTCCATAAATGTGTTTTATTCATGCTATTTTTTTTCTTCTTTCAATTTATACCAGAGTTTAAATGTAAATTGAATCTTGGTTTAATTTCATAAACCTTCTGTTGTTGATTTATTTTGACACTAATTGAAGCAATATTTTTTTGATGCTTGTCTTTTGGGCACATGAATTATAGGCTGAGCAATTCACAGGGTTTGGAAGCAACTGTGGAAATGACTACAAAATTCCTAAATGTAGCAGTTATTTCAGTCTTGGTTGGGGTCCAAGGCTCAGGGCTGCAAAGGCAAAATCTGCATTTGCAAAATTAGCAAATACTTCAGGTTATGTCGTGGCTGTATTGTCATCTTCTAAGGGGCAGGTTATAGAGACCAAAATTTCATAGGGACTTATTGGGGTGCAATTATTACTGTGTTTTTGTGCTGAAATAGTTGAGTCTGCAAATGCATATTTGTTCCCAAGTCCTATTTTTAATGATTATAGTTCAACGGGATATATTTTCACTATAGGAGAAAGACAAAAGATTCCTAAATTAGTGATGAAATTGGCTTTTGAAACTAGAAGCATAGACTGTACTTAAAAGTTGTAAGTCCTTTTGAGATTATGTAACTTTTTGTTATGCCAGTTTGGATTTAAAGATTATAGTTTTGCCTTTTACTTCCATAGTTTATCTTTCTTTAATTTGGTTCTACACGTACACAAACTTTGATCCTAATTACTTGCATCTAAGATTAAGGGATTAGTGCCCCTAATATTGTTGGATGTCTGTATTTTGCTACTTTTAAATATTTGACCTCAATAGAACCCTAACCATCAAGAATTTTTTTTTAAAATATATTGAGGAAAATAAAATATCCGATTAGCCTACTCATTAAAATTCATTAGCAACCTGCCACTCTTTCTTTACTTAAAACTTGACTCCTTGCTAGACTACAACTCACAGTAAAAAAAACTTACAATAGTAGTAAGAATACAAGTAAAATCACACACAAAGAAAAATAGCTATTGAATGCCATATCCACAATATTGATATTAGACAATCATTCATCAATTTTATTAGCAAAGAGTTTTTTTTTTTCGAAGAATAATAGCCCATGTCTGGCACTAGGGTTCCTACTTACCTGATCGCTTCCATCCTCTAATGGATAGAAAACCATCAGTCATCTGCTTTGTTCCAAATGCAAAATGTTTAGATGATAAGGACCAAAATAACACAATCAAATTGACAAAGACCAAAAATTACAATAAAATATAAATGTAACAACTGTTAATATAACTGCTGCCATATGTATTTTCAATATCTTTTCTATTCAATCAATTTCACAAATATCTCAGACATAGGAGCTAGGTTTTGCTTACTGTTTATAAACAACAAGGGTGAATAAGTCCTAATTATTTAGAATTAAAAACAATAACGTATTTAGAATTAGAGCTATTTGAAAATGAACTATGAGATTTATCAAGTTCTAACATTATTGGAGGACCTGTAGATTAGGTACTTTGAGAATAGTTTTGAAGCAACAAAACTAACAGCACACTTTTCTTCTAGAAACATGAAACTAGGAAAAACACAAGATTTACATACCATTTTATAGATAGATAGATATTCAAACTATTGCTATCTATCCAGACTACTCAAATCTATCTTCAATGCTATCTCCACTGCTTCAACTGTGGTTTGACATAATGAGAGCTTCGATATATGCATTGAATCCTTTCACATCATTCCAAATACGCATTGATGACTAAGATTTTATCACAGGTACGCCAATATGGAAATCTGCAAATCTGCGACCAAATTAAATAGCTATTAAGTATATTAAATATTTATGACATTATTTTTATTTAAAAAAATAATATTTTTTCTCCTTACTATTTCTAATTTAAACCAATAGGAAGAAAGAAAAATAGCATTTAAATAATTAGTTAAAATAAAAATTGAATTTCAAATATAGAATTTTCCTAGAAAATTTTTAATTCTCTCTCATGATTGGTTGAATTAAATGAAAAATTGCATCCAAACGATGCAATAGTAACCTACCTACGATAGGAACTAATAATATGTGCTCTTAAATCTTGAGCGCTTAAAGTTATTCCCCCTTGTCTAAAGACCACGTGCCTTTTATGGTAACGCTCCTCATACTTTATAAGCTATTTCATATATATATATATGTATGTATATGTATATATCATCGACATAAAAAATCACATATAACTTATTATTCATAATTTCATTATCGTCATAAAATCTTCGTTTGATATAATGTTGTAAAATGCTTATACACGATAGAGACGATAACTCTTGCATGGTCCAAATTGATATCCCCATACCGGTGAGCAATACGCTCATGAGTGTACATAGGTATGTCTACCTACGTATACTCTTGCCCATATCGACTCATATGTATGATCATATCGTGGACTTGCACAAGTTATAACCACCACAATAAAACCTTGCCTTAATCAACATAAACTCATCAACATGCAGGATAAATCACAATATTCACTCGAACATCAAACATGAAATTAAGATTCACAACTTAGATCCCTTATTGCTACACATACTGACTTGACATAACTTAGGTCAAACTAGGATTGTGTGTGTGTGATTGCTCAATTTAGGCTTTCTCTAAAGTTTACCAGGCCAAGTCCTTCTCCCGAGTGATACTTCCCCTCCCTTTCGGAGGAGCAAATCTATTCCTGTGTCCACTTAGATCATCATCACAGTAGTTAGCTGATCAACATATAACCATTTGATTCATAGATTTTTCAACATTTAATTATATGTAATACAAGACATTGCATTATTCTATTTTTCTTCATAAGATTCATAAACTCATAAATGCAAAGATTTCAAAATCATTCATTAATCAAACAAATTAACTAATCTAGGTAAATAGTAAATGGTAGAAACACATGGGATGTAACAATTTAGTTCATGTAAAGTAATGGACCATTCTTGGATTCTTCTTGTGTTTTCATTGGCATGAGTGTTTAATAAGAACCTACAAAAAAGAGAAAAGATGTGGAATGCGTAACTTATGTCACACAAATGAAATATGCACAAATAACTATTGGAGTACTTGCCAGCACTAAAGGTGGGGGAGTGAATTGTGTTGTAGAGAAACTATTGAATTTAATTTTATCTCAGACTTTTCAAAACAAAAAAGTGGTTGTAGAATAAATCTTTACTAATGCAAGAGATTGTGAAATAGAGAAACTAAAGCATACAAGCATTATAAACAAAGTGATCCATTCAACAAAGGAACCATAAGACAATGTTTTGAGGAGTGGAAAACCCTCACGGGGTAGAAAAACCACTCATAAATGCCTCACTGGCTTAAAAAATACCACTTACTACAATGCCTCACTGGCCTTCTTGTCTCACTAACTTGCATCAATTCCTCACTGGCATTAAAAGTAATTGCCTCACTGGCATGTTTTTCATTACTGCCTCACTGACATATTTCAATCAAAATACAATGAATAATATGAATCAATACAGAGGGTTACTCTATTTCTCTACAATCCAATTCTGATTGTCTCATTATTTGACACTCAAAAACCAACAATACAACAACTCAACACACTGATATAACCTTAATGATAGTTCAATTAACACAAATAATCAAACCTACATCAGATGTTTACATTATATCCTTTTTATAGAATTTCACAAACCTTCTTTTCTCTCATGAAACAATTTGTGTCTGTAACTGAACCTTTTTAACTACCTCAGACAGTTTTTAACTGCATAATTAACTATCAAAGGAATATGGTCGAATTGACCCATATAATGCCTTTGAAATAATAATCTTTAATCACAGTTTGAATCTTTTAACAATAATAAATCTTTAACCACAGTGTTATCATATAGTGTTCAAACTATTTAATGAAATAAAGGAATGCCTTATCAAACTGTAAATACCAACTCATAACTATACCAAAACAAAGATCATCAAACTGTCCTCAACATTCGTGCAAGAAACCCTAGGGTAGAGTAAATCCTTTAAACCCTAACCATGGGTGTATCAAAAATTTGCAAACCCTCAACTCAATCTTTACTGTCTACAAGGAAGTTACATAACAGACTGTTCACAGTTCATATCCCTTAACTGTTTTTCAATAATCAAATAAGTAAAGTATATGTGACAAAAACCCTTGTAGTTCGAATTACAAAATTGCTGTTGTCTTTCTGTTTCCAACTGCTTTATAAGCTAACCATAGTTAAAAGAAATAACTTCTCAGTGCTAATCTTAGATATGGTTCATGATTAATATAAACCCTTATAATCAAAGAAACAAAAATATTCCTTTTTCAACCTTTTTAAAAACCATAGAATCACCATTTAATTTTGATCAAAAATCCCACATGAGAAAAGAAAGAAGGATATCACCTGTAACTGTCGAGAGGACGAAGATTTTGTTGCCTATGAGCTCAAAATATAACTGTCCAACTTCATCTTTGACTCCCGAGCATTGTCATATCACCAAAATCTCAAGAAAACTATGCGTAATGATAAAACCCTAAGTCAAGTGCATCATATCTCGAAGTTTCGACTTTGCATAATGAAAATACAATCAAACTTTTTGCCATGTATATCTTGTTTACTAATTGCTCCCGTTTGCCCTAAATGAGCCGATCACAAATAAACATCAACATCAATTTTTTACCTGTCAAGTCTGCCCTGATACCTGCTAGGTAGGTTACAACTTACATGCTTGACAATGCCTTTTTCTTATCAATGATTTTCAAACTATATCAAAATAAATATCCTTTATCAATTAATGACACTCAATATGATGCCTCTTTAGTGACTCTAATCACATAAAAAATGATATGTTAAATGAAGACCTTGGCTTTGCTTAAAAAAATGGAACATCATGTAGAACCAAAAACCTTTCATCGTCTCATGTCATAATGCCAATTGGAACAAGATTGAAAAGAAATTGATACTAGTGTGAGTTCACTATAATGCCAATCATAAGATCACTGCACTTGTATACCAAGTCACCCAAAGATTGTCTATGGAGATGAAACCAACTACAAACCAAATACCTCTACCAACATTACAAACTGAATACCAATTGAGTGTATGAAACCAATGATGCACCTATAGAGCATAGAAAGTACCACAACCAATACAACTATAGAATATGTGAATTTGACATCAAAGATGCCATACCTCAATGATCATTACAAGTCTTGTGTTGATTACCTTAAGATGTGTCTTGTTGTAGAAACATGTGAACTATTTATGATGATGACATCATGAACCCTGCTTGCATCTTGTTTTATGATGAAGACATCATGAACCCTGCTTGCATCATTTCTCATTCTAAACCTGATCATTAAAATTCAAGGCATCTTGATGAGGTAACAATCAATATATATAGCATGCAAATTTCTTTGAACCATGAGTCATAAACATCGATGAACAAGTTATCACATCATCACCTGTTGGATATCATTGCTACATGTTTGACCCATCAACACCCAAGTGAACAACATTATGAGCATTATCAAGAACGAGAGCACTTGCATCAAATGCTAAGCACGTGCATCAAATGCTAAACATCATGAATACCAATACCAATGCCAACTGTCATGATCCAACTGTCATCTGCCACAAACCTGAGAGTTGGTGTATTTATCATCAAGGACAACAACCTGAGAGGGCAACAAACTCCCCCTTTGTTCTTGATGGAAAAACACAACTCTCTCTCTCTCCCTTTTTGCATCAAAGACAAAGGGAGGAAGAATTGTGCAATTGCCTCAAAGATAATTTAGTATGTTGCAGAAAGAAAGGATAAAGCATACCAGCACTTGCTCTGAAACATCACTGTACTTATCAGTACCAAAGAATGAAAATAGAAATGAACATGTATCATAGCAAGAGAGATAATGTACTATCAACAACTGAATAGGTCAAACAATATTCCCTGTGCATAGTAAAGTGATCATGCAAAAGATAACTTGCACATGTTTGTGTTTAAAGGCATACCATTATCAAGAATATTTAAGGAACACAATCATCTTTGCATTGTGAACATTTAATAACAAGGAATCACAATATTCTAATCACCATTGTGATGGACTCCATTCCCTTATTACAAAAACATTCACTATAACAGCTCAAAGAGTAGAGTCATTGAAGGCACAAAGAATCAAAAACACTATACCACTACATCACTGTACCAGTCCAAAAACAATCCAAAGATCAAGAATCAAGTGAGTTTCAAGATCAAGAGTCAACTAAAATTCAACTGAAAAACATCACTTGGGTTATTGTACCATCAACTGAGCATGGATCAGTCCAAAAACATAGTACTGTAACAACTGAAAGCATCAAGAACTGTATATCATTGTATGATCAAATGAAACTGTAATAGATTTCATATTCTAGTTCAAGACCTATTCATCACAACTTGTCAAATTTGAGCATAAAAATAAGATCACATCATGACACTTGAGGCAACATTATTAATTTCCACAAACTATTACACCATTTTGGGCATCACAGACCACAGCTCCCCCTGTCTTGTACCACTATGATTTTGCCACTGAAAGAACAAATCAATACCACTGTCAGCATACATGAGAAACCTCAAGAACAATATTGAGCCCTTCAAATAATAAATATGAGTATGTAACATAAAAAGTACTGTTACCAACAAGCAATGCAAACCATAAAAATGTATGAAAATCCCAAAAACTACATTGTGCATCAACTGTTAAAGCATTTACAAATAACTATCAAATTCAAGTACACTACTATAACAGTCCAACATGAGTAAAATCAATTATACCACTGTATCCAGAATGATCAAACTAAGAAACAACCACTATAAAACCCATAAGCATCAGAATCTATATCAAGCATCTGTAAATCATAGCCTCATAACACTGTCCAAGTACAATGTAACTGTCATAGAAAGTGTCATGCACTGTAAAAGCATAACCAAGGCATCAAGCACTGCACAAAAGCATCAGGCATCAAGTACAAACTCAATCAACTGAAAGCATTAGAAATCACTATGAAAGCACCATAACAGTAATAACCAAAAATCACTAAATCAACACATCAACCACTGTATATGAATCACTAATGACATTTGTCTGCACTGCACCTGTATCAAGCAATCTGCATAACACCAATGAATCAACTGTATAGAACATCATGAGGACATTTGGCATATGTCTATATCATTTCTAGGAACATCTACTGATCAATAAGATGATCATCAAAGTAATACCAAGTATATCTGTAATAATAGCATCACGCATGTAACAAAGCTTCTGAAAATAATGAAACCATAAGCATCAAAGATCACTGTACATCATAGTATAGTACCTGATTAAACATCTGTATCATCATCAGTAACATGAAG
Organism: Cunninghamia lanceolata; assembly: GCA_027924645.1. Classification (NCBI taxonomy): domain Eukaryota; kingdom Viridiplantae; phylum Streptophyta; class Pinopsida; order Cupressales; family Cupressaceae; genus Cunninghamia; species Cunninghamia lanceolata. Next base: position 742,980 of record BSBN01001750.1, read on the forward strand.
AACTAAAACCAATATGAAGATCTTTGAAATAAATCAAAAAGATCAATGACCATTCTAAACCACAAACAACATTGTTGATCAAAAAATAAAAGATAGGAGAGCATCATTATTACTCAAGCATGAAGAGTAACCCTTTAGCTATTTTGAAGAACATAAAAAATCCATCCTGAAGTACAAAACCATGATGATCAAAACATAACAAAGGTATGACTACAACACCATCTTATCATTTTATATCCTGACAACTACTTGTCCAATTAATGACACTCAATATGATGCCTCTTTAGTGAATCTAATCACATCAAAAATGATATGTTAAAAGAAGACCTTGGCTTTGCTTAAAAAAAATGGAACATCATATAGAACCAAAAACCTTGCATCATCTCATGTCATAATGCCAATTGGAACAAGATTGAAAAGAAACTGATACAAGTGTGAGTCCACTGTAATGCCAATCATAAGGATCCACTGCACTTGTATACCAAGTCACCCAAAGATTGTCTATGGAGATGAAACCAACTACAAACCAAATACCAACTGAGTGATGAAACAATGATGACTTAGAACGCTTATGAATAGCATAGAAAGTGCCACAACCAATACAACTGTAGAATATGTGAATTTGACATCAAAGATGCCATACCTCCATGATCATTACAAGTCTTGTTCTGATTACCTTAAGATGTGTCTTGTTGTAGAAACATGTGAACTATTTATGATGATGACATCATGAACCCTACTTGCATCCCTGTTTTATGATGAAGACATCATGAACCTTGCTTGCATCATTTCTCATTCTAAAACTGATCATTAAAATTCAAGGCATCTGATGAGGTAACAATCAATAATATAGCATGCAAATCGCTTTGAACCATGAGTCATAAACATCAATGAACAAGTTATCACATCATCACCTGTTGGATATCATTGCTACATGTTTGACCCATCAACACCCAAGTGAACAACATTATGATCATTATCAAGAATAAGAGCACTTGCATCAAATGCTAAACATCAGAATACCAATACCAATGCTAACTGTCATGTGCCACAAACCTAAGAGTTGGTATTTGTCACAAGGACAACAACCTGAGAGGGCAACAATAACAAGTAGTTTCAACTAGAGAGAGAGAGAGAGAGAGAGAGAGAGAGAGAGAAGAGAGAGAGAGAGAGAGAGAGAGAGAGTGAGAGAGAGAGAGAGAGAGAGAGAGAGAGAGAGAGAGAGAGAGAGGAGAGAGAGAGAGAGAGAGAGAGAGAGAGAGAAGAGAGAGAGAGAGAGAGAGAGAGAGAGAGAGAGAGAGAGAGAGAGAGAGAGAGAGAGAAGAGAGAGAGAGAGAGAGAGAGAGAGAGAGAGAGAGAGAGAGAGAGAGAGAGAGAGAGAGAGAGAGAGAGAGAGAGAGAGAGAGAGAGAGAGAGAGAGAGAGAGAGAGAGAGAGAGAGAGAGAGAGAGAGAGAGAGAGAGAGAGAGAGAGAGAGAGAGAGAGAGAGAGAGAGACGAGAGAGAGAGAGAGAGAGAGAGAGAGAGAGAGAGAGAGAGATTGGTGCACTTGATGTGGTAATGCGATATGACATGTTAGTATGGCATGCAGGTAATAACACAAAGTTGTGTCACCTTTTAGGATAGATTTTTAGCACACTTGACTTTAAGCATTTCCAATTGAAAGTCATTTTTTACTAGAAATGTATTCTAACTAGATTCATTAAGCTAAAATAGATTTTAAACAAAACCATTCCAATTGAAAGTGTCATCTAGATGCAAATGTAGCATCACTTTGGTACTATTTTTTATAAATTATTTGAGAAATTGTAGACATCCAAAATTGACCATGTCCTTATGACACTTCTACATCATCTAGTCATCCACCCTCCTAACACCACCTTATGTCACCTTGTGACACATTTATCCTATTTCCCAAATTTAATTAATTTAAATCTATTTTCCCCATCACCTAGATTAAATTAAATCCCTTTTCTCCAACACACAAATAATTAAATAAATTACATTTATTTAATTAATTAATTAATCCATGACTATCCTTAATTAAATAAATTTTATTTATTTTATTATTTTAATTCATTTAATTTTATTTATTTAATTAATTTTATCTTCCCACATCATCTTTCCCTAATAATTGATTAAATAATGAAATTATTAATTAATTATTTTCCATTTGTCCTCATCCTCATCTCCTTGACAGAAAAAATAAATGAGAGACACAAAAGTTAAACTAAGTGTTCATCTCCACCCACTCATTTCATACTATATCTCTTAATCATAGCCATTCACATAAAGATGCCCTAGAAGCCTCTACCCTCCAACCTCTTAATCTACACCCTCCATTTCATATTGCACCTCTTAATCTCACCAATCTATTTCCCACCTCTCAATCTCAACCATCCATTGCACCTCTTAATCCTAGCCATTCATTCTATATCTAAGTATCTATAAATCAAACCTCAACCAAGCCATTATCATCCACATTTTAAGGTAACCTCATGCTATCAAAATTAATAATATCAAGTCTCCATATAATAATGTTATGCTGGTAGTTTGAGAAACCAACATATATTACAATCATTATCAAATATCAAGGGCAACAAGGACTATTTGGTAATATTGTTTCATTTCCTTTCTTTAGTTACTTGATCTTGATGTGATGTTGAATATGGAATAGGTATTCACATGCATTTTTCCTTATTTGATTTCTATAATTCTGCATACATAGAAACTTAATGTTGCCACCATTTCTATTCATTTAAATAAGATTTAAAAAAAAATCTAAAAAGTACTCAACAATTTTTAAAAATATAAGATTTTAATATTTTAATTAGTGTTTATATTTTATTTTAAATTTTCACTAAAATGAAGTTATCATTACACAAATATAAGAAGGTTGATTGTTTTCTCAGAAAAAAATTTAAAGTTTGCTATTCCCCTTAACCACTTTAGCTACCATAAGATAGTCACCCACATACAAATCAATGAAAGCTAAGTTAATAACATTATATAGATTTAGAATACATGTAGAATTACCACCGCTTTTTATTAGAAAACTCTCACATAAATTTGCCAAAAACAATAACTCTCTTCCATAGTGATACCTCGACCACTAGCTCTCTATGCTCTTATATAGATAAGTTAGAGGCTAGGGATAAGATTTGGAGAGTAGTTATCTAAAAAGACGAGTCTACTTAAGAGATAGTTAACTAATAAAACACAACTCCTTAAGACTAGTTAACTAATAAAACATATCTACTTAAGATACAACTTTAGTATTAATACAAATGACACATAGATAAGTCAACAAATTATTACAATTATTATCTATGTATTATTACAAGAATATCCATAGATTATATTACAATGAATATACAAGTGCATCTTAAAACCATACAATAGTGTATGATTAATTAAATACACTAACATTCCCCTTAAGATGCGTTTCAATGAAGGGAAGAATAGAGGAATCAATGAACTATCCCCCTTGATGACACCTTCCTTCACATCCAAACATTTCCTAGGATGAACAAATTGAGTCTCAATAAAGGGCTTCTTGAAGATGTCTGCAACTTGTTCATTTGTACGACAAAATTAAAGATCAATGACCTTGCCATGGATAAGTTGCCAAATATAATGCATATGAATCTAAAATTCTTTGTGTGTTGGTGCTCCATTGGGTTGTGAGAGATATAGATAACACTTTGATTATCACACCAAAGCATTATAGGTTGCATTTGTGGAAATTTGAACTTAAAAAGCATGTGTTGAATCAACATTAACTCACAGTCGATCGAAACAACTCCATGATACTCAGCTTCCATAGTAGACAAAGCAATAGTAGTCCATTTATTACAAGACCAAGTCAAGAGACCTACCCTAAGATGGCCGAAGTAACTTGTAGTCAAATTGTCATCATCTAGATCTCCTACCCAATCACTATTAGTGTAGCCTTCAACAATGCTTGTGTTACTAGAAAGAGCAAGATTTTTTTATATTTGCCCCAGAGGTGTAACTAGAAATTGAGGCATTTCCTCCTAAGTTGTACTCAATCCCATAATTTGTAGTATTGAAGATACCATAAAATACATTTTGCAGCCTACCAATGGCTATCATGAGGGTCTTGAAAAAAAAGTTATACAAGATTCACAAAAAAAGAGACATTAGGATGTGTATGAGTCAAGTACAAAAGACTTCCCACCAACTGCTTGTAGATTGTACCATCAACCAAAGGAGAAGAACACTTGGCAAAAATCCAAGGTATACTTTAAGAAATGACCTCTTGAAAATTTTATAAAAACCTTGGTGAATCCACTACAAAGAAGCATAATATACTAGGTAATTTTTTCATATTGTGAATCAAATTTTAGAGTGGATGGCAATATTTTATCTTTGTACCATTTTTTTTGTAATTTAATGACTAATTTTTCTATTAATGTTTAATTTTAATGGTGATTCAATGCCTAAATTTCCTATCAACATATAATTGTTAAATAAACATGTTGAAATGGGGCAAGGGCTGAGATTGACAATAAAAGGATAGTTGAGCTCAATTATAAATACTCTCAAGATAAAATATTGTTAGATAAGAGTATAGAAATACACAGACAACCATCAAAGAAGCTAGTGAAATATATCAATTTTGTCTAACATGGCCTGAGATAACTAAAGAGTTAAAAGAAAAGATAAATGGATGGGAAGCCCAGTTGATTAAGATTTCCAGAACCTATGATCCTGTAAAAGATGCTATTGGAAATCAAAGGGCGAAAGTTGAAACAATTCATTCTGACATATAAGCTGCAGACCCAAAAGGAGGTCATAAAACATAGGATGAGTCAGCTCCGCGAGATTGTAAGTTTTAAGATTGCATCCATGACAAGGCTTGTAGTAGCAACAGATTAGACAAGGCAAATCACTGAGGCCCCTGCTACCATGAAGAAGGTAGAAGAGTTGGTGTCCCAAATCAATGGGCACATACAAGTTTTGAGTCATGCCAAGGTCAAGTGGGATGGAGATGCAACTCAATTGAAGAAGATCTACAAAGATATTCTCTCTGCAAGCTAGTAAGGTATTTGAATTCACATGTATATATGTGGATAGTACAAATAGTTTTGAAGTTTTGGTGTACATAGAAATCTATCACTTGTACATATTTTTGTATCATACACCTTTGCCATTGATGTCAAAGGGGAAGAGTGAAGCATGTGAAAAACATAAAAATAAAAGTAACTAAAAAATAAAGGAGAGATGCATGCAGTTAGGGGTAGTAGTGTGTAAAAGGTAAGGGGGAGCAGTGTGATGGTTTTTCACATCATGTGTTCCCATCAATGCCAAAGGGGGCGATTGTTGGCAACTTGGCAAACATCATTGGAGACACTACTGGTATGAGTTGGATTGGCATGATGTTTGATGGTGTTGTCATTAATGGAAACAAGAGTTCAACAAGGATTCAACCATGTTGCAACAAGGTTTTTGGTCTAGCAAGAAGACTTAAGGATTTTGGCTAAGTGTTGGTAGAATACAGAGATGACCACAGTGAGATAGTCTTATGATCAAATTTGGTCCATAGTTGAAGATCTGGTCTTGTGATCTGGTAATATGTTTCTAATCCTTAGGTGATCCTAAATCCAAAGTTTCATCTTTTGATCATCTTCGAAAGTGTACTTTCAAGAAGTTTAAGTTTGGCATAGCAAAGAGCAACATTAATCAGTGCAGAAAACCTACTTGTTTTGGTCCGCATTCCTCTAGTAGTAGATATTTATTTGTGTGATTTTGAGGTGTTGTAAACACGTCTAAAGTCTCAAAATCCAAAGTTGTAGAGCTTGAAATCCACCAATAAGGCAATTATGATCATCTAAGTGTAGATGAAAACTAATGCGTTGTAGACTTAACACAATTTAGGGGTAAACCTATCTAAACAGTCCACTTGACATTGTACTCCTACATTAAATTATCAACCAAGGAGCGTAAGCTTATGATGACACTGCACTGTATGTGCCTTCAGGGGCTCATATTCTCCTAAACTATCCTATCCAAACCTACTCAGATTATTCTACTTCACTAGAATTCACATAAATGTAAGAACAGTAAAAATGGTTACAGAACATAGTGGCTACGGGAACCTACAACATGAGTTGTAGATAGCTGCTAACAACAGGAAAATATAGAACTAATCCAAAACCATTCAAAATGACAAGAAAGCTAATGATAACCTTTGGAGGACTAAGATGGATCAATTATACATTTGTTCATGAACCACAACTACTGTAATTATCAACAAGAGTATTCTACTTAACTCACAATGCATTTATTAAACAATACAAAACAACTTTAACAAGAATGCATAAATGAATAGGAAAATAAATGAAGTGAAGTCCAATACCTTGAGTGGCCGAATTAGGGGACTGATTCACTTAGCTGAAAATCAAATGTAACTCAGATACTCACACATCCACATAACACATAGTTATGGATTCATTTCATATCATAAACAGAATCTTCTTTTCAGATTGTATTCAATAATTGCATTTTTTAACAATTCATGTGTGGAGCTTCTAATATTGAATAAAAACTAACAACTGAGTAACTGGATAACTAAGTAACTAACTTGACTCCGAGCTCATCCCTTAACTTATACAAAACAAGAGAGTCTTATGCAACTACCAACTAACTACAATCATTAATCCATTCCTAGATATTGGGATACAGGGTTAAGATTGATTTATTAATTCTAACTGAATAGAGGAAGGAGAATCCTATTCAAATAAGAATTCCTATGCAACAACTCATATGAGAAACACATAAGCTGCATTTATAATATTGGAACAAATCTACTTCTTCTACATTTATTCCTTCCCATAATGATTCATGTTCAACTTCTAGCTGTCTACACTTTTGGCGGCTTGACTTCAACTTCCTTCAATTCTCTTGTTCTGCGACTTGCTGCAAATTCTCCTCTCCTTAATGCCACGTTCTTGTTGCTGCATAGGGGTTAATCACAAAACAAATGGACGCAACTAACCTCCATAATTAAACCATAGAATTTCATCTATATTACATACATACTCATGTTCAAATCATTCAATTGATAAATATCATCACCATATTTCATATTAACAAAATAGGTTCAAGGTTTTACAAAGTATATAAAAAGACAGTATATCATGATGGTAATGGTTGAAAAGTATCTGGAAGATCATGTGGAAAAAGGTCTGAAAACATATAAAAACAACACAACAGAGGCCAAAATTTAACCCCATCATTGCCCCCAACTATCCTTTTGCTTGTCCTCAAGAAAAACACTTAATAAAACATCCAGGGGAAAAGATTGTAATGCAAGGTGATCTGCCTAAGCTCCATCACTTCTCTAACTCCCTCCCCCTACTTAATATAGAAACCATTATAACATGCAAGCCTATCCATGTTGACTGATTCTGCATTCCTACATTCGTCATTCTTTTCTCCTGTCCAGTGTTGTACTGGATAGAGGAGAATAGGAGGATGATAAGTAAGTGGAAGCCATCCCACTCCTGTTTGTTCTGAAATCTAGATGTACTTGCGTAATCTTTCAAACATGTTCATAAAATTATGGAAAGAGTGAGGGTCTTTCCTTTGCAGTACTGGGGTCAGACTATTCCATCTGCTTTGTATATACCTTAGGCAGTTTTGAAGCATAGGTACTACCAACTGCTATATCCTTCTATAATCTTGAAGTCTCAAATCCATAATTATCTTTTCTGGACCCTTGTGAGAAAGAAGTGTCAACCATTGAGTAAGGATTACATCAGGATTCAATTCTTCTTTTCTGATCTGCAGTGCCACTATTTTTTCTTGTTCTTCATATTTGTCCATTAATTCACCTCTGAGCTTCTCATTTTTGAAATAGGATGATAGTGCTCTAACCTATAAATCCCCAACATAAATTGAGGGGTTCCATTTTGTATCCTCTACCATCAGATAGTTGTGTAAACAATACTCACATAGTTGATCTTGCTCCTCCAGGCTGACTTCTTTGAAATAGGTAAAAAAAATATACCTTGAGTCTAAGGTAGGCTGATCATTAATGAACCTATTGAACTGAAAACTGATAAATTTTTCCTTTAGAAACAATGCATACACCCTATGTGGAGGTCTACACTCATTGATCTAAATGGCCTGTCCATTACCTCTGTCAATTTACCTTCCAACCTTTTCAACTCCAAATTTTTACCTTCCAGTGATGCATTGAGAGTTTGTTTTCCTTTCGCCTAGCTTTCTTTTCCTGTTTCGATTTGTGAGTAAGTTTCATCAATTCAAATCCCAAAGACAAAGTGGTGTGATATATTGGAGATCTTGAGACATGAGGTTGTGGATTTAGTGCTTCATTCTCTTCAGTTTTTGTTTTACTCTCGGCCATCTATGCTAATATCTCCAAGTTGGTTCCATAGCCGTAGGTTTGGATTTCCTCCTCTAATCCCTGTATTCTTTTCTCCTTCTCTTTGTCCTTTTCCTCATATCCTTTTATTTGTTTTTCCAATTGTTTTATCCTATCAAGAGCTTCTTGAAGCTCTTTCCTTATATTCCTATCCTCTATCAGTTCTTTTTCCTTTTCAAATTGAAACCTTCATCAACATCATCCCCAGTGATATCAAAAATTTCCTTAGTAGAGCTACTAGGAACTGATGAAGAAACATACCTTCTCCTCTTAGTAGACATATTGATATTTTCATGAGCATCAACAGGGACATTCTCAGGGGTGTTCCCTTCTTTGTCTAAGTCCATGTCCAACAATGTTGAATCATGGTGCTTCTGTCCTTTACCTTTTTCCTCCTGCCCCTGTTCCTCAACAATTCTTTCTTTAACACTACCTTTTCAACCTTCATGAGCACCTGGGAGTAACAGTTTCCTGTTTGACTTTACTTTTTCTCTTCTTTTTACTCCTCATTTTCTTCTCCTCCCCTGCATCCTCTTCTTTTACAGTGCCCTTATGTTTCTCAACACCTTTCCTATTCCTCTTTTTCTTAGAAAATGTTGAAGCAGTGCCTCTCATAGATTTAGGGTTTGTAGAAGATGAGGGTTTCTCTGTTGCCACCAGCCTGTCTTTTGCAGTATTTTCCTCTTGTGTCTCTTCTTTCCCAGGTTCAATCTCAGGTTTAGGTGCAATCTCAAGTTCTGATTCATGTTGAGGTTAATCCTCTACTTCAGGTACTTCCAATAGTGTTGTGATATTTGTGCATTGTTTAAAGGCATTCCAATGAACCTGTGGACGTTGAATTCTCAAGCTTCTCTTAACCAATAGGGATATTAAGTAGTGATGGGACAACGTCATGTCTGTTTGCTTTCTTTGATATTCGAATGCCATCCTCTTCAACATGTTATATAGGAAATTGGGAACATTGACTAACTTATAATGGTGTAAGTGATTTAGCAACTTAAAGTGCACAATATATAACAAATTGTGCCAACCATCACAGGTAATGTATTTAATGATATAAGAAGCACATTTTCCCTAAAAGAATGGAAGGCATAGTCTCTTTGTACCTTGTGATGTTGAGTCCAAGTTTTCTCCACGCTCACATAATTCTTCTATTGTTGTAGCTACATCAACATGAGATGGATATTCAGACCCTGTACGTGGCAATCCTGTAACTTGGGCAATGGCCATTTCAGATGCATCTACAACCAATCCCTTGACTGTTGCCTCATCATACTACAATGTAACTACAAATTCTTTCACCATTTCATTGTCATATTCTATTAACTTCAAGAAGTAGTCTAGCCATCCCACTCTAGTGAAGAGTGATAGAACCATCACATTGATGCAGAGTGGCACAACGGAAGCAACAAAACAAGGTAAGTTTAACCCTTCTTTGCCCACTCACCCACTTCACCTATCCTTCAACCAACTAAAGGCACATCAAAGGTTATATGAAGGATTTGTAAACCAAGCTATGGTTCAATCCTCAAGACTGTTTCCACACCTTCTAACAGGTCTACAAACACTTTCCTTGTAGTTGGTTTGATCCCCAACTTCTGACAACTCTCCAACCTCTACTTGGACTAGTAAGGCTACTAGCCCTCCAAATCTAGTTTTCTCCACACAACTTGACAAAACCCTGAAGGACCAGACACACAAATGATGGATTTGAGTACCCTTTAAGGGACCCTAACAAGCTTCCAAGTTTCCAATTCCAACTCTATTCCTGCAACTAAAAACTCCTACTAGGTCTCTAGGCCTAATTGATCATTTTAGGTCTAGGTTACAAAGCAAGTGGTCTAGGTTGGGTTCATAGACTTGGGACAGGAATTTGGAACACTTCCACAGCCTTCAAACAACTCAAAACCACCATTCTTTCACTCCTCTTGTTAGGATTTTGTCATCTACAATAGCAAATAACACAAATTTGGTCAAATACCTATGAATACTTGACCTAGGGCATCACTTTAAAAATCAAAGATTGACTCTCCTAAAAAAATGATTTTGAAATCATAGAATACACATCCCTAGCCTGCATTTCACTGATTTTCATTAGGTTTCACTAGTTGGAATGCATTCTAGGGCGAGTTTTATATGCCAAACCCTAGAAAACAGGGTTTTAGACCAGTTTGAATATAAACTGCAATAACTTTCTACTCAAATCACGTCAAACCCTCAAACTTGTTGCATTTGAACCCTAACTCCAAGTAGTTTTAGAAAAATAACATTTGTTCACCTGGCCAATCTGTACAGGTCATACATCAGTAGGAAAACAGGGAAAAATAGTCTGTTTTTATTGTTTCTATGCCCAAAACTCTGTACCAACACTTCTCTGCTGTACAAGAGTGAGATGACAATAGTATAAACTGCTCCAAGTCAGTATCCAACCTCCAACAATAGTTTTCAACTGTCAAAACTGAGCGACAACCGGCCAATGTGTCATTGACACCATTGGTAACATTTGACACTATAGTATTTTTGCATTAATACAAGGTTGTCGATGTGTTTAGCTTGTCCAATGGAATCAAACCACCATCATACTCCCTAGACTATGCAAAAACACAAAACTAGCAAATAGACTCAAAGAAAACCTCATTAGGCCTACTAGGCCTAAGTGTCATAACTAGGGTCCAAGTGGACTAAGAATGAGTGAGGTTTATATAGTCACCCCAAACATCTTGAACACACAAAAGGACCTTCCAATCATGGCTATAAAAAGCCTTATTACAAAACATGCTAAAAAAAAACCATAACTTATTAAAATGCATCAAAATGATCTTGGAAATCAAAATGCTGTTCTTGGGTGCCCTGCACCATACACCCACTGTTAAACAGAACTCAAGTCTCTTGAGTTGGGAATGCTATCAAATGTGAATCTTGCCTTCTTAATGTCTGTTCTGCCCATCCAAGTGGCATCCTCCTAAGGTTTATTGAGCCACTTCACCAAATACTCATAATAGGTGTGCCTCCTAGTTTGTTTTGCAATCCTTTTATCCAAAATGCATTCAATCTGATTAGGAGATGAAGGAATCAGTTCTTGTAGTGTCTGATCAGTTTGTTCTTCTTCCATAGCTGTCTAAGGATTAGATCCCTTATAGGGATAAAGGTCTGAAACATTAAAAATTGGTGCCAAGGCAATGCCATCCGGTAGCCTGATTTTGTATGCATTTTCTCCACATTTCTTGAGCACTTCACAAGGCCCAATCTTCGTCATGAGAAGCTTAGTGTATTGACCTGTAGGGAGTCTCTCCTTTTTAAGGTGGACCATGACCAAATCTCCTTCTTTAAATTGTAGATCCCTTCTTTTTCTGTCAGCAAACTATTTATACTTCTGAGAAGTGGACTGCAATTTCTATTTTACTTGTTCGTGGACATCTCTCATCACTTGGACAAAGTCTTTAGCCAATGCACTACTTTTCTCCAGTCCTCCAACCTCTCTAAGTTCCAAAATACCCCTTGGGTGAGTGCCATAAGCAATTTGAAAAGGTGATAGGCCAGTGCTTCTGTTGACAATGTCATTGTATGAGAACTCTGCTTGGGCCAAAACTGAATCCCAACTAGCACCCTGCTCTTTAGTTAGGCACCTTAGGAGGTTGCCAAGTGACCTATTAATCACCTCTATCTGTCCATCAGACTGAGGGTGATAGGCAGATGATAAGGACAGATTGGTACCTAGTCTTTTCCAGAGTGTCCTCCAGAAGTGTCCTATGAACTTGGGGTCTCTGTCAGAGATGATTGACAAAGGTAGACCATGTAATCTGACTATTTTCTTGAAGAAAAGACCTGCTATGTGTGAGGCATCATGTGTGGTTTTACATGGGATGAAGTGAGCCATTTTTGAGAACCTATCTACAACCACAAAAATGCTGTCATGTCCATTCTTGGTCCTAGGTAAACCAAGTACAAAGTCCATGCTAATGGAATCCCAAGGATTTGAAGGAATAGGCAGTGGAGTGTATAAACCTGCATTAGATGTATGACCCTTGGCTCTTTGACATATTTGACAAGTTTCTACAAACTTTCTTACATCAGATGGTAACCTTGGCCAATAGTAGTATCTCCTAACCAATTCTAGGGTCTTATCAATGCCAAAGTGGCCTGACTTGCTGCCACAGTGCTTCTCCTTAATAATATTCTCCCTAACAGACCCTCTTGGGATACACAACATACTACCCTTGAAAAGATATCCATCTTGTATCAAAAAATCAAAAAAATCAGTGTTATACCTGCTTGTCATGGCTTTGCAAGATTGGTATGGTTCCTTGAAGTCTTCATCTTCTGCATACTGGTCTTTGATGGCATGTATACCTATACTTTCCAACTGAATGGTCTGCACAACAAGATTTCTCCTACTTAAGGCATCGACTACCTTATTGGCCACTCCTTTCTTGTGTTTTATTGAGAAAGTGTATGCTTGGATGTACTCCATCCACTTGACATGTCTGTGGTTTAACTTCTGCTGCCTGTTTAAGAAGCTCAATGCATGGTTATCAGTAAAAACTATAAACTCCTTGGGCAATAAATAGTGTCTCCATTTTCTCAATGACTGAACCATTGCATATAACTCTAGATCATAGGTAGAATAGTTCTATTTTGCCTCATTTAACTTCTCACTAAAGAAGGCTACAGGCCTCCCCTCTTGACTTAGGACTCCCCCAACAGCCCTCTTACTTGCATCACATTCAACAATAAAGGTCTTATCAAAATCACGTAGCACAAGGACTGGTTGTTCTGATATTTTTTTCTTTAACAGTTCAAAGGCTTGATTGGCCTCATTTGTCCACACAAATACACACTTCTTGCCCCCTTTTATAGTATCAACAAGTGGAGCACAAATAGCACTAAACCCTCTAATGAATTTTCTATAAAAACTGCACAAACCATGGAAAGTCCTTACCTCATAGGCTGTAGTAGGTGTTGGCCAATTAAGAATGGCTTCCACTTTGCTTGGATCCATTTTGAGGTTGCCCTTAGAGATGACAAACCCCAAGAATGTCAATTCTTCTTGTAGGAAGACACATTTGTCAAGGTTAATTCTCAACTTCTCCTCTTGAAGCCTCCTGAGCACTTGATGGATATGCCTTATGTGATCTTCCTTGCTGTCACTAAAAACCAATATATCATCCAAATATACAACAATGAACTTATTAAGGAATGGTTTTAGCACCTCATTCATCAACCTCATGAAGGTGCTTGGTGCATTTGACAAGCCAAAAGGCATCACAACCCATTCAAATAGTCCTTCATTGGTTTTGAAGGCGGTTTTCCACTCATCCCCCTCCCTTATCCTGATTTGGTGGTAACCACTTTTTAGATCCATCTTGGTAAAATACTTAGCCCTACCCAAGCAATCCATTAAATCTTCTATCCTAGGCATTGGAAATCTATACCTGATAGTGATCTTGTTGATAGCCCTGGAATCAGTGCATAGTCTCCATGTACCTTCCTTCTTTGGTGCAAGTACTATAGGTACTACACATGGGCTAATACTCCTCTTGATAAGCCCTCTATCCAACAAGTCTTGGATTTGTCTTGCCACTTCTGCATTTTGCTCTGGGGTCAACTTGTACGCTGCTTGGTTTGGTAGGGTGGATCTAGGGATGAGATCAATGCAATGACTAATCTCCCTCTTTGGTGGAAGGGCATCCTTCCTTTCATCGGCTATCACATCATGAAACTTTTCCAATAGTTCCTCCACCTCTTTTGGTGCAATCCTCCTAAGAGGCTGCTGCTCTTTGTCCTTCTTAGGATTTGCATCCTTGGGTTTGATGACCACTGCAAAGCAAGGCACTTTCTCCTCCTTGAGGTTAGCCAAAAATTCTTTTTCACCTACCAACATAACTGAACTAGGAATGATCTTCTCTTTGTAGTCATCAATCAAAGAAGTCATTGTGAAATTTTCACCATTTTTGGACAAATGAATTACATTTTCCTTACCATCATGTTGGGCACTTGTATCATGTTGCCAAGGCCTTCCAGGAAGAAGGTGGCATGCATCCATATCTACTATCTCACAAAGAATCCTATCATGATATTCACCTATCTTAAATTCAACCCAACATTGTTCTTTCACCACAATTTGTTGGTCCTTGGTTAGCCAAAAGACTCTATAGGGGTTAGGATGAGGCATTCTTTGCAATCCTAACTTAGTCACCATTTCATTAGAAGCTAAATTCTCAGAAGAACTTGAATCAACTATTACCTTGCAGACTTTTCCTTTCACCTTGCAAGTGGTTCTGAACAAGTTGTTCCTTTGGGGCTGCTCCTTGGTGGTTGGCATGATGAGGGACCTGTTAAACATGATGCATTCTCCACTCTTTAGTGCTGCAGACTTGGAAGAGGCAGTTTGGTATGATGTGGTGCTCTGACAGTCATCCTCTTGAAGGAGCTGCACCCTTCTATCTTTCTGATTTGCAGCAGTGTTTCCCATCTTCTTTGGGCACCTAAAGGACTGATGTCCTATCTGATTACATGAGAAACACCTTCCAGTGAACACATTGGGACCCCTTCCCCCACTTCTTCCTCTGCCATTACCTCTCCCTCTAAACTAACCCTTATTAGCACTGTTTCTGTCAGCCTGCCCTTAGCTGCCTTCTTATGATCTGCCATCTTGGGGTCTAGGGAAGTTATCTTTGTTTTGAAACCTGCCCCTACCTCTGAAATTCATATTACCTCTGCCTCTGCTATTTGAATCACCTTTTCTCCTTTGTTTGTCCTCAATCCTTAATGCCATTTGAAAACACTTCTGGACTGTTTCAGGATTAAAGAGACTTAATTCATCTTGAATGGAGAACTTAAGACCATTTAGATACCTTGAAAGTTTCTATTTTTCATTCTCAGGCATCTTAGCTTTCAATGACATCTTGTGAAACTCCTCTGTGTATGTGCTCACGTCTATGTCCTTCTATCTCAAGTTTTGCAACTTCTTGTGCAAGTTGACTTCATAGTCTTCAGGAACAAATTGCTTCTTGATTTCAAGTACCATCTTCCTCCATGTGGTGATAGGGTTCCTATCATCTTCTATCCCCTCATTTTGAATGAAGTGCCACCAACTCAAGGCTGGCCCTTTCATTCTAGATTTGGCAATCCTTACCTTCTAATTTTCTGCCACTTCTTCACATTCAAAATAGTTCTCCATTGCCTCTATCCAATCAAGGCACTCCTCTAGATTCATCTTACTAGGAAACATAGGTAAGTCTGCCTTAGTGTCCTTCCAACTCAACTTTCCAAGTGCATCTAGGAATTGTCTTTCTGACATGCCTCCTTGTGGCTCTTCCATTGGCTCACCTTTTTCTTCATCTTGATCCTCTTCATCTAAATCCAAGATGACCTCTGGCTTCTTCTTCTTATCCTTATCTTTCTTCAACTTTTCTATCTCAGCCTCCATCCTTTTGTTCTTGGCTGCTTGCTCTCTCACTATCTTTGCCAATTCGGCATTTGTCACCTTTGAAGGAATTTCCTCCTCTTCTTCTCTATCTCCCATCTCTTTGATGGCTCTGATACCACCTGATGCAGAGTGGCACAAGGGAAGCAACAAAACAAGGTAAGTTTAACCCTTCTTTGCCCACTCACCCACTTCACCTATCCTTCAACCAACCAAAGGCACATCCAAGGTTATATGAAGGATTTGTAAACCAAGCTATGGTTCAATCCTCAAGACTATTTCCACACCTTCTAACAGGTCTACAAACACTTTCCTTGCAGTTGGTTTGATACCCAACTTCTAACAACTCTCCAACCTCTACTTGGACTAGTAAGGCTACTAGCCCTCCAAATCTAGTTTTCTCCACACAACTTGACAAAACCCTAAAGGACCAGACACACAAATGATTGATTTGAGTACCCTTTAAGAGACCCTAACAAGCTTCCAAGTTTCCAATTCCAACTCTATTCCTGCAACTAAAAACTCCTACTAGGTCTCTAGGCCTAATTGATCATTTTAGGTCTAGGTCACAAAGCAAGTGGTCTAGGTTGGGTTCATAGACTTGGGACAGGAATTTGGAACACTTCCATAGCCTTCAAACAACTTAAAACCACCATTCTTTCACTCCTCCTGTCAGGATTTTGTCATCTACAATAGCAAATAGCACAATTTTGGTCAAATACCTATGAATACTTGACCTAGGACATCACTTTAAAAATCAAAGACTGACTCTCCCAACAAAATGATTTTGAAATCATAGAATACACATCCCTAGCCTACATTTTACTGATTTTCATGAGGTTTCACCAGTTGGAATGCATTCTAGGGCGAGTTTTATATGCCAAACCCTAGAAAACAGGGTTTTAGACCAGTCTGAATATAAACTAGAATAACTTTCTACTCAATTCACTTCAAACCCTCAAACTTGTTGCATTTGAACCCTGACTCCAAGTAGTTTCAGAAAAATAACATTTGTTCACCTGGCCAATCTGTACAGGTCATACAACAATAGGAAAACAGGGAAAAACAGTCTGTTTTATTGTTTCTATGCCCAAAACTCCGTACCAACAATTCTTTGCCATACAGGATTGAGATGACAATAGTATAAACCAATCCAAGTTGGTATCCAACCTCCAACAATAGTTTTCAACTATCAAAACTGAGTGACAACTGGCCAATGTGTCATTGACACCATTGGTAACATTTGACACTATAGTATTTTTGCATTAATACAAGGTTGTCAATGTGTTTAGCTTGTCCAATGGAATCAAACCACCATCATACTCCCTAGACCATGCAAAAACACAAAACTAGCAAATAGACTCAAAGAAAACCTCATTAGGCCTACTAGGCCTAAGTGTCATAACTAGGGTCCAAGTGGACTAAGAATGAGTGAGGTTTATATAGTCACCCCAAACATCTTGACCACACAAAAGGACCTTCCAATCATGGCTATAAAAAGCCTTATTACAAAACATGCTAAACAAAAACCACAACTTATTAAAATGCATCAAAATGATCTTGGAAATCAAAATGCTGCTCTTGGGTGCCCTGCACCACACATCCTCTAATATTTTCTTGTGTGCAGATGGTTCTCATCTTATCACATTACCTCCCATTGTCTCTGTACTGTGCAACCTCAAAAGGTTTCAATTTCTGCTCAACTTTGATTCCACCACCTTTAGAAGAACCTACAATTGTTGCCTTCTCCTATTCCCCCAATTGAAACTTTTGGATCTCTATTGTTATGCCAGATTCTGTATCTCATCTTAGTCATAGGGTAATAAGTTCACAATTTGGATAAAACAGTGTAGGTTTACTATCTTTGGAAAAATGAAATAGAATTCTATCTGATAACTCTAAAGACTTGGGTGGAGAGAATCAAAAAATTTAACCCCTCCCCCCAACTAATGGGTGAAGTGACCTCACTTCATGCATGAATTGATATGGAAGAAAGAGTAATTATGAAATTAAATGGTGATAGATATTTTCACATGTGTGAATTAAACAAAGAGTAATAATGAATATAGAAAGAAATCTAAGTTAATCATTGAAAGTTACCTTTTGTACATACATTATGGAAGTAAATGATTAGCACATCTTGGAATAGGAGAACACGTACTTGGTATTTATTTGATGTGAGTAGAATGAAATGCATGAGAGTGAATGGTAATGCGGCGGGTACTTCGGAAGTGATGTGAGGTGACAGCTCACAATGCTTGATCAAACAACTCATGAGTGTGAGTTGAACACTTTTGTGACGATGTTTGATTTATTCAAAATGAATGAAGCATGTGTAGAAGAAATGGAATGCGCGGGAAAATAGTTTACTTTTTGCCAAAGTGTTGAAGACTTATGCAGACAGGTATTGCTACAGGTACCTCCAGTGTAGGTCCCACTGAATGTTTACATATCCATTATTACAGGTCCTGACTGTAACAGGTCCCAACTGAGAGTGAAGAACAGGTCCCTCTGGAGCTAACTGTGTTCATCATGGGTAGTGTGTTGTGTGTGCATGTAAATTGCAAAGCAATAGAAATTAAGTCTCAGTGACATGGGTTGAGTCATACAACTCGTCCTCTACATCACTAGACATGATGGGTGGATCACTTTCTGTTAGTACATCATTGTGTGTTTCAGAGCCTTCATTAATATCATTGCAAGCACCATACTTATCTGTTAGAGAGACAATGAAATCATCTTTTTGAAGTAGTTTCTTATAAAGTTTCAGCCTATGTCCATTTACCAGTAGTGAAAATTAGACCTCATCAATGGTTTGTAGTTAATCTGCACTATTAGGGAATACCTGGTGAATCTCATAAGGTCCCAGCCATCGAGATTGAAGCTTTCCTTTGAAATTTTGTATTTGGAATCATAGAGAAGTTCCCAATCACCAACATTGAACTCTTTAGTCTTTATAAACTGATCATGCCATTAGATTCTTTGTTTCTGAATAACCTCTGTGTGGTGTATGGCTTCTAATCTAATTTCATCAAGAGCATTTAAATGTTGTAACCTTTCCTTTTGAGCCTCTGTCAAGTCCATCCCTAATTCTACTGCTATCCATAGAGTTTTGTATTCAAACTCAATAGGCAGTACTGTTGTCTTACCATAAACCAATTCATAAGGAGTGAATCTTGTAGTTGTCTTCCATGTGGTTCTGTATGTCCAAACGGCTTCTGGTAACCTAGAAACCCAATCTCTTATGTGAAGCTGTACTACTTTTGTCAATATATTCTCAATCTCCCTATTTGTAACCTCGACTTGACCATTACCCTGAGGATGGTATGGGGTGGACTTCTTGTGTCTAATCTGATATTCCTCCACCAGTTTGGTGATTAAGTCTGATGTGAATTGTGGTCCTTGATTAGTCACTATCTCCCTAGGTACACCATACCTAGCGAAGATTTCCTCATAAAAAGAATTTTGCCACATTGCCATCTCTGGCAAACTACAAAGCTTTAACTTCCACCCATTTGGTTAAGTAATCAGTGCATACCAATATATATTCCTTGTTGTTTGAAGTAGGAGAGATAGGGCCAACAAAATCCAACCCCCACTTATCAAAAGAAGCTAATGCTATTTGGGGTTGCAAAGGCATTTCATCACTTCTTGTAGGTCTCCCCATTCTCTGGCACCAATCACAACTTCTAGTATACTTGATAGAGTCTTTATGTAGTGTTGGCTAGTAATATCCTGTTGTCAAGATCTTGAAGGTTGTCCTTTTGGCTACAAAATGTCCACCGTAGGGTTCATCTTGACATGCTTTCAATATATCAAACACTTCATCCTCCTTGATACATCTCCTCATAATGTTATCTAGGCTAGTGTAGAATAGGAATCTAGAAATCCAAGAATAAGGAAAGCATTTGTGAACTAACTGTCTTTTCTCCCTTGAAGAAAACTAACTTGGAATTTTCCCTGTGACCAAATAATTAGCTATATCTACATACCAAGGAGTGTGTATGTTTAGAGCAAATAGATGCTCATCAGGAAAAGAGTCATCAACCACTCCTTCTGCTGATTGTGTAGGTAGTCTAGACAAAAAAATCAGCAACTACATTAGCCTTTCTTGGTTTGTCAACTATTGTTATGTCAAATTCTTGCAATAACAACAACCATCTTACAAGTCTTCCACCCTCTATTGTCTTATTCATCAAATATCTGATCGCTGTATGATCTATATGTATGAACACTTTATAGCCAGTACTGTAGTGTCTAAATTTGTTAATGGCATAAACATTAGCTAACATTTCCTTTTCTGTCACAGTGTATTTCAACTCAGCTCCCTATAGGTTTTTTTTTCTTATATAGTATATTGCATACTCTTTATTTCCTTCTTGTTGGCCTAAGACTGCTCCAATGGCAAAGTCTGATGCATCAGTGTGGATACGAAAAGGTAGTGTCCAATTTGGACCTCTTAGAACTAGAGCTTGTGTCAAGGCTGCCTTTAGCTTCTCAAATGAATTCTGACAGTTTGGGGTCCATTCAAAGTCAATGTCTTTTGTCAGTAGAGTAAACAAAGGGGCAACAATTTTGCTAAAATCTTGAATGAACCGCCTGTAATAACCTGCATGTCCAAGGAAGCTCCTTACATCCTTTTGTCTCTGTGGAATAGCTAGGGTAGATATAATTTCAATCTTCTTTGGGTCAGCTTGTATTCCTACACTTGAGATAAAATGTCCCAAGACAATGCCCTATGTCATCATCATAAAACATTTTTCATTGCTCAAAGATAGATTGTGCTCTATGCATCTCTTTAAAACTTTCTCTAAATTGTGTAAGGCTTCATCATATGTCTCACCATATGTGGTGAAGTCATCCATGTAAATTTCTATGCTGTCATGGGCAAAATTAGAGAAAATACTGAGTACTACTCTTTGAAATGTGGTTGGAGCATTGCACAGACCAAAAGGCAAGACAAAATATGCATAGGTCCCCCAAGGGTAGGTAAACATTGTCTTATCTTGATCCTCTAGTGCAATCTTGATTTGGTTATAGCCACTGAAACCATCAAGAAATGAGAAATATTTCTTTCCTGCCAAAGAGTCAAGAACTTGGTCAATAAACGACAATGGGAATTGATCCTTCTTGGTGGCAGCATTTAATTCCCTGTAATCAACACAAACTCACCATTTACCACCTATTTTGGGAACTATTACCAATGGTGAAACCCATTCACTATCTAAACTGGGGTATATAAATCCTACATCCAAAAGCTTTTGAAGTTCAGATTTCACTCTCTCTTTGAGAGCAGGGTTCGTGTGTCTTTGCTACTGCCTTATAGGTTTGTAGCCATCATCAATGTAAATTTTGTGCATGCATAAGGCATGATTAATTCCTTTCATGTCACGGTAATCCCATGCAAATGTTGCTGAGTTTGCCTGCAACACTACATGCAAGGATTGTTGTTGTTCATCAGTCAATGCATTATTAATAGTCAACATCTTTCCTGACTTGATTTCTAATTGTTTAGACATTTCTTGTACATAGGACAAATCAAGGCTAGGTATTACTGGTAAGCATTGCTAGGGTAATAAAGTATGAAATATTTGGGATACCTCCTCTGAGGAACCAGTGGGTATTATGCTTCTCAAGGAATCTTGCAAGCAAGATAAATAGTCCTGCTGCTGCAGGTGCCTCCCATAGTCATTTTGTATAATGTGAGCTATCAACTCATCTTCATCCTGGATATCCAGCAAGGGGTTGCGTTCAATAGTCATCAAGGTTTGTAGTGAATAGCTGTCCTCATCATCCAAGGTAGGCCAGATGGTCTGCTCAAGTTCATGGTATGGTTGGGCTAGTGGATATAAGACCAACTTCTTGGTCGTAGTCCCATTGGATATGATCATATTTCTCGACCTGTAACCTATAAATGCATCTACTATGGCAAGCCATGGTCTACCTAGTATAAGAGGATAACCAACGAGATTGACCTTGGGCTGTAGTACTATAAAATTAGTACGGTATTCCTAGGAATCTA
The DNA here is from genome assembly GCA_027924645.1 of Cunninghamia lanceolata. NCBI lineage: Eukaryota > Viridiplantae > Streptophyta > Pinopsida > Cupressales > Cupressaceae > Cunninghamia > Cunninghamia lanceolata. The sequence continues at coordinate 764,839 of BSBN01001750.1, forward strand.
ATGCAATTACCAAGTCCTCAATGACTCCTTCAAGTTTAACTGTAGATCTATCAGCTAATTGCAAAACTGTTTGGGTAGGCCTAAGGTTGTTTAACTATAGCATCTGCATTGTCTCCTTGGTCATTACATTAATTGTAGTACCCAAGTCTATCAAAGTATTCTTAATCAGAGTCCCATTGATTTTTACATCCACTACTGGACTACCTGGATCTTTATTTTGGGACAGTTATATTTCCCAACATTATGTCCATTAGATTACCCAAAACTTGGACTATCTTTGGGTCCGTTCTCTTCCTTCCTAGTTTCTTTATGCAAAGATATCTGATAGTCTTAGTATAGATAGGAATATCTTTGATGGCTTGGATTAAGGGAATCTTTATGCTTATATCTTTTAACTAGCCTATAAGGTTAATTTAACCCTGTGCTGGTTGCTTCTTAATAGCCAAGCATTTAGGGAAAGGAGGCTTCATATGTAAAGTGGTCTGAGGGTTCTAATTTGATTTAGGTGCCAAAGGTGGCTTATCTGAAGCTCCCTTTGTGGGTTCTTCATCTGCAAGTTCTGTAATTTGGAGAGATGAAGGGCCCGCAAGTTGCTTCCCTGATTTGAGATGAACATTACTCACCTCTACCCCATAGGTGTGGTATTGAATCACCTCGTTAGTATAATCTTGTTGAATAGGCTTGTTGTTAGGGTTAGGTATAGGTTGGGCAGGGAGTTGGGTAGGTCTAGGAGGTTGAGTTTGAGGAGTGGATGGAGGCATTATTGCTAGCTATTGGGGCTGAGATGGAAGCATAGGTTGCTGGTAATTTGCATTTTGCTACCATTGTTGGCCCTTGTTCCATTGGGGTTGCCACTGAGGTTGCTGTGTAGGCCACTAGGGAGTTATATTTAGAACCTTGGAAACTTTGTTGGGTCCATGGGTTTGGCTACTGTTGGTTCCAACTAGGTTGTGGAATAGGCCATTGTGGGTTTTGCCAGAGATTTTGATTACTAGGCCATGGTTGAGTATTCCAAGTAGAAAAAATTTGGTTTGCAGCAGGGAAGGGTGAATTGAAACTAAGTGGATTAGAGGGCATACCTTGTCTTTGTTGCCAAGGTCTCCTTTGAGTTATGTAGAACAATTGTCCGTCCTCTCCTTCAAACGGATGAAACTCTGGCCTTTCAATCTTCTCTTGCTAGATATTGGCCACCCTTTTGCATTTACAATTGGACTTCCTTTGTCTACAACTGGGGCAGTACTCAGTAAGAATTGCATCCACCTCTTCTTGTTTCTTCTTAATGTGAAGAGTGTCCAACTATGTATCCATATGGCTAATGATATCATCTTTCATGTTGGATAGCAAGTTACTGATTTCCACTCTTGAAACCCCATTGGTTGCTTTGTTTGTAATGGATGTCCTTTCTCCCCTTGGTCATCTGGTGAAAGTTCTTGAATAATTTTTGCAAACCTTACAAATTGATTCAAAAGGCAATTGAGAAACATCACCTTGGCCAATGAGATTTAGGGCATCCATGAAATCATCCTTAACCCCTCTCAAAAAGACCAGCTTCAGTGATTCTTCAGACAATCTATTTTGGAGGTTTTTCTTCAAGGCAAACTGGAATCTTTCAACATAATCTTCCAGTGGCTCCTCCTCTTTTTGTGACATCCTGAAGATGTCATCTCTCCTCCTATCATGTCTTCTACAGTAATCTTGGTATTTCTCCAAGAATTTCTCCTTCATTGTATCCCAATCTGGAATGACATCTTTTCCTAGCCCCATAAACCATCTCAAGGTTGCATCCTTGAGAGTGGCAGGAAAAAGTTTAAGCCAGTGAGCATCTGAAGTGTAGTCATAGCTCCTACATAGGATATCAAGCTCAAACAGGAACGTATCTGGGTCCTCTGTCACTAGGCCATAGAATACTGGTAATGCTGAAGGTGGAATGTTCTTCAGCATTGTAGCCCTCTTCTGATCAGTGATAGGAAACTCAAACGTTCCTTGCTCTGGTGGATCCTCCACCATAGTATTTTCCATGGTTCTAAAGGTCCCTTCTGTAGTTGTGGAAGAAGTTGATGAATATGTAGAAGGTGTTGATGAAGATGTAAGAAAAAGTCCTTCTCCCTCAACAATTCCAATTGAATAATTGATAAAGTTAGCAATATCTTCTCTATCTTGATAATTTGAAGGGAGGAATCTACCTCGGTTGTCTCTTTGTCTCTGCATATAGTGGATTTAGCTTTGTATATCAATGGTCCTACACAATGTTAGTATAATTTCTATTGTTTCTTGAAAAGTGAATCTATCAATCCTAATGCTGGAATCAAAATTTAAGCTATGAAAATATGTAAAATGAGCCTATGAAGGTAGCACCATCCCCAGCAATGATGCCAAAAATGTAGAGGAAAACTAATGCATTATAGACTTAACACAATTCAGGGGTAAACCTATCTGAACAGTCCACTTGACATTGCACTCCTACATTAAATTATCAACTAAGGAGCGTAAGCTTATGATGGCATTGTATTATATGTGCCTTCAGGGGCTCATATTCTCCTAAACTTTCCTATCCAAACCTACTCAGATTATTCTACTTTGTTGGAATTCATAGAAATGTAAGAATAGTAAAAATGGTTACATAACATAGTGGCTACGGGTACCTATAGCATGAGCTTTAGATAGCTACTAACGACAAGAAAATACAGAACTAATCCAAAACCATTCAAAATGACAAGAAAAGGTATTTATGAACTGTCATTTCATCATCATGTTTTAAACATGAGTTTTAAACCAGATTTAGTTGTTTTATGCTATGCATTTGTTTCAGAAAGCAAAACATACATAAATCATTGCATAAAGTAAAATAACTGATTATATTCAAGAGAATGTTTAAATATGTCCCACACAAGCTGTGGGAATGACTAAACTGATCCAATGCAATAAAGTATGCAAGCTATACATCTAAATATAAAGTAAAAGAAAAGAACACATGAGGAAAGTGATATCCATCATTGCCTTATCATGAAGGTTGACCCTCCTATATGGCAGCTTGATCTTCATGTCTTCAGCTGCTCCTGACCAGGATGATGAACTTACAAGGTTGGGAAAGGTTTTGTTAGAAGCCCCGGATATACAAATTCATCATATGCTTTGTCAGCAGATATATAAACTTGCAATCATTATGCATCAATATAATTAGATCAATATTAGACATATGCAATAAATCAGATCATCAGTTGAAAGTCAAATCATCATGAGAGAGATCAATAAACTTCCAAAGGTATGTTTTTATGCTAACTTGTTTGTTCACTGTGCAGGTATAGGAGAAGTTATGTCGCTGGTTTGAAGACATTTCAGCATATGGAGAAAATTAGCTCCCATAAGGGTCGAGCCCATCATGCTACCCTCTTGTTTCACTTAAGAGGGACAATGAAATCCTTGAAGACTAACGTTATAAAACCATGACTATGCTGGTATAATGAAGAAGTCTTCTTATTATCAAGAATTTTCCATTACATCAACATAATCATGATCTTAAGAAAGAAAGTCTGATCATAAAGATATTCATACATGTCAACAGGACAGTAAAAGAAGATTGAGAAATTACTGAAGTCTCATCCAAAAGGAGGACAACCACATCTATCATGAAGTTATAGTCATGACATATATAGGTACAGTAAAATGACATGTGGAAATCATACCATGGTACTACATCACTCATGTTGCTGCCATATCTCATCAATGAACAAGTACAAATAAAGAAACATAAGCTATATCATTATGCAACAACATACAAGCTGCAGTCAACATAGTTCATCATATAAATCTAGGATATGCAGATAAAAGTTGGAACAGTAAAGATAAGTACATTATCTTTTGTTCATCTACATAGATTTAACCTTGTATGCTATCAAAAATACATCATAGCCCTCATACCATGGAACTGAGGCAGAGAAAAAGAAACTCATATCATATTTTTTGCATTATGAGGTTTTTAGTTACAAACTTCAAAGAGGAGTTGATATTTTCCAAATGAAGGAACAACAAATATCATTATTTTTGCAGATGTTATGATGGAGAAAGACCCAGTTGCATACTGCTACCAGAGAATAAAGATGCTACAAAGCCATGGAGGCTGAAACATAGAGAAAATAAAGATATCTTCAAACCTTTTTCATAATATATGAAAAACTTTCAGAAAATACAAATCTAGAGCATATAGAGTGCTTATTTTCACATGTGTTTCATTATCTTGTCATGGGTAGAATCTTCTTTCCCCGCAAAACTAATAGAAAATGCTGATGTTAGATGTATGCAGTTAGCTATGGCCGTAGCCTAAAATGAGGTTTTCTTTCAAAAATGTTAAAACCCACAAACTTTTGCTTCAAACCCTTAACATTTTTATTAAGAAACACTCAAGAATGATGCAAAGACAAGAAAGAAAGCTTACCTTGTTACCCAGAAGAAGAAATGACCTACATGCCATGGGTCCATTCACTGGTAAAGCTTCCAAAATGCAAAAAACAATCTGCCATGATGGCCTTTTTACCAAAAGCAAATGAAATACAGTGAGAAGAAAATGCATTGTAGATGATACATCAAAGAACTCTATGATAGCCGTAGCCTGTAGGCCATTTTTTGCATCAGGAAATCAAGAAAAATGATTCAGACTGTTAGAAATATACTCACCTTCTAGTTCCTATCAAAGATTTAAGAGAATATCATGAAGAAGCCTCAGAAATTGTAAAGGGAATGCAGAGATTCCTTCAAACCCTAGTGAGCATGGCAGTAGCTAAGGAGGAGCGATAAAAAGAGCACATGAAAATGACAAAGTTGGGGTTTCAAAACCCTCTTTTGTCCAAAAGCTCGACTGAGCTCTTTTTGTTTTTTGACTTTTTTTTTTGAAATCATTATTATCCATTTCCTCATCGTGGTAAAGACTTCTAAGTATTTTTAACCTAATGATTCGAATCAAAGATTATTGGAAAGAGACACTGATATGCATGACATGTGTTGTCATTGATGGCAACTAAGTCTATCTTACACATCCACATTACATAATTTGTCCATACCGGAAGTCAGAGTGAAGATTTGTCTAAGTCCGGGTAGTCAAAAATAGAGCATGTGACAGGGTCCGGTATCCTGGTCCGGATCTCTCCGGTGGTAAATCTCAATGAGCTGTGGATCTGAGGGAGTGATAAGGATTTTCAGGACTATCTAAATCTAGGAATTTAGCCTCCCGTGATTAAGGATTCAAAAGTTATAAGCATCTAAGTATCAGGTTCCAGTCAGGCAGTAAAGTTAGAAGAAGAACATGCCAACCTAGTATTTGATCTTGGTCCGGATGAATAAAAGTTGTTGGTTAACCAATTTGTGATAATTAGTGGTATTGGCCGACATGGTTGATGATTTGAGAACACAAGTTTTTTGATGCAGTGCAAAGAAAGAAAACCACTCACATGAAAACAAATTCCATAATTAGGAATTCAATCCCTCTAATTCTTCAAGTTTCACTAAAAAATCTTCATAACTCAACATAGCAAAATATTAGATCTCCACCTCCTCAAAATTAAACATGGCCTCAACCTATCCATTTCACCATTAATAACTTTATCTTAATTAAAAAAAACACTAACCAGGACTGCCCCTTCAATGAATTCACCATTCCTTCAAGTTCACAAGAGATCTTCATAAAAACAATGGCACAAAACTGAGTTTTCACTTTGTCTTACCCAAACATGACTTCCAAACACCAAAATGCTTTTCCAATGGCTCAAACACATCTAATTAGACCTGCATATACTTATTCTACCATTGTCCAAGCTTTTCTTGAAGGATTTTAACAAACCCTAGCCTCAAACCCCCAAATTGCTTGAAAAAGACTATGACAGTCACCTAGGGCATCAAGAAATTCCACTTGAATCTACTCCAAAATTATTGAAACCAAAAGGACATCATTAATTACCTTAAAACAGACCTCCATGCAAGTTTTTAGCAAATTTCAAGGGAAGAAAAGAAAGATATTGAATTTTTATTGCTTGCTGCCCCTTTCAAATCTGAATCTACCGGCTTGGAGTAAAATTGTCATAACTTGAGAAAATATTAACCAATAAACATGAGACCAATGCAATTTGAAATTAGATTTGAGGTACTTTAACATCCAATCATTTTTTGCACCATTATCTACCCGTACCAATCCGTACAAGGCATGGAAACAGAAGAAAACGTTTAGAAATTACAAAATTTCATGGTGATATTGTTATTTTTCATTCAAATTCTCAACCACCTGCTTATACAATGATGTAATGAGGCATATATAACCTTTACAAACCATATGGGGTCATTTACAACCAACTTTAGGACTTATGACCTTTCATCTCCCACTATATTGCATTTTTGCAATTTTGACAAGTTTACACATGACAACTTTTACAAAAAAATTGCAATTTTTACAAGATTAACCCAAATGACTCCTAGCCATGCCTAATACATTTAAATGGTCTAAATAGACCTTATTAAACAAAAATTACTCAAAACTAACTAAATCCTAGCATTTGACCAAGTACACAAAAAAATGACCATTTTGGCAAAATTGACTCAACAAGGTGCTCCTGCACCATACACCCGGCCTAAAAAGAATTCCAAGTCCCATGGAAAGCAAATTGTAGCAGATCTTTTATCATCTGGTAGACCCTTCCAATGGGTCAAAATATTGAATGTCTTATCACCTTTCATCTTGATGTACTGCTTCATGAACATTATGCTTGATGGATGCCTTTTATCTTCCTTCTTGCTTGAAAACATTACCAACCCTGTTGTGGTACCTTGTTTCACTTTGAACTCTAATTTAATTGCCATCATAATGAAAAATACTATGCTAAGAATCATACCTTCATGTTTCTTGTACCAACTTCGCTCTACCATCATCAATTCATCCTTCTCTTTCTCATCATTTCCCTCCAAAATCAATTCATCCTTCACCTCTGCTGTCACAACTTCAAGTCTTGAAGTGGCTGCCATGTCCATGTGTTCTTCATTGCATTCTTCTTCTGCGTCTTAAAATTCTTCTTCTTTTTTCCTTCTAGCTGCCATCCTTGTTAGTCTCCTTCTTCTTTTGACAATTTTTTTAATAGGCCACACAACTTTCCTTTTGACTATCAAGTGCCAACTTGTCATTTGAATACATTGTTCCAAATTCATCATAGACTCCTGGAACTCTTTATCCAACCTTCTCATCTCTTGCTTTAGTGCTGCTATCTCTTTGTTAAGTTTTTCTTGCTTCTTTCTCTTTTTCCTTTCTTCCTCTGCCTGCGGATGTCTCATCAATATCTCCATCTTTTCTCTTCAAGCAAGCTTCTCCTTGCTTCCACTTTCTCTCAACTTTCTCTACCTTCTCTTGGCAGCAACCAGGTTATCTTCTCAACCTGCACACAACCACAACACAAACCACAAACCACAAAACCAACTCTCTATCCAGACCTTTCTGAGCTCTGATGCCAATTTGTTGCAGTGCAAAGAAAGAAAACCACTCACATGAAAACAAATTCCATAATTAGGGATTCAATCCCTCTAATTCTTCAAGTTTCACTAAAAAATCTTCATAACTCAACATAGCACAATATTAGATCTCCACCTCCTCAGACTTAAGTATGGACTCAACCTATCCCTTTCACAATTAATAACCTTATCTTAATCAAAACAAATACTTACCAGGACTGCCCCTTCAATGAATTCACCATTCCTTCAAGTTCACAAGAGATCTTCATAAAAATAATGTCACAAAACTGAGTTTTCACTTTGTCTTACCCAAACATGACTTCCAAACACCAAAAAGCTTTTCCAATGGCTCAAACACATCTAATTAGACTTGAATATACTTATTCTACCATTGTCCAAGCTTTTCTTGAAGGATTTTAACAAACCCTAGCCTCAAACCCCCAAATTGCTTGAAAAAGACTATGACAGTCACCTAGGGCATCAAGAAATTCCACTTGAATCTACTCCAAAATTATTGAAACCAAAATTAAATCATTCATTACCTTAAAACAAACCTCCATGCAAGTTTTTAGAAAATTTCAATGGAAGAAAAGAAAGATATTGAATTTTTATTGCTTGCTGCCCCCTTCAAATCTGAATCTATCCGCTTGGAGTAAAATTGTCATAACTTGAGCAAATCTTAACCAATAAACATGAGACCAACACCATTTGAAATTAGATTTGAGGTACTAACACCCAATCATTTTTTTCACCATTATCTACCTATACCAATCTGTACAAGGCATGGAAACAGAAGAAAATGTTCATAAATTACAGAATTTCATGGTGATATTGTTATTTTTCATTCAAATTCTCAACCACCTACTTATACAATGATTGAATGAGGCATACATAGCCTTTAAAAACTATATGGGGTCAGTTACAACCAACTTTAGGACTTATGACCTTTCATCATCCACTATATTGCATTTTTGCAATTTTGACAAGTTTACACATGACAAGTTTTACAAAAAAATTACAATTTTTGCAAGATTAACCCAAATGACTCCCAACCATGCCTAATACATTTAAATGGTCTAAATAGACCTTATTGAACACAAAAGACTCAAAACTAACTAAATCCTAGCATTTGACCAAGTACACAAAAAAATGACCATTTTGGCAAAATTGACTCAACAAGGTGCTCCTGCACCATTTTTGGTCCTTGTTGTTGTGTATGCATGGATTCAGTCGACAGAGCAGAGTTCTTAATAAATTTTCTAAGTTTTCTTGAAGCTGACTATAGTTAATTGAAATCCTTGGTGCAGATATATATATATAGTTGATGGATTCATGTGTTTTGTGGTGGGTATGTGGGGTAGTGATGTAGTAAGTGTGAAAAAAGGCAGAAAGAAGTGTGAAGATAAGGATCTAAGCTTAGATTATGGCCTAAGGGTGAAATAGGGCAGAATAAAGATGAAGTGTGTAAGATCAGTATTCTGTGCTTAACCGGAACTAAATTTCTGCATTGATAGATGTTATTCATCAGTTCAAACATTATGTAATCTTTTTGTAATCATCTCTGTAGGCAGTGAGCCTCTTGGAGCAGTGAGCTCTAGACAGTGCACCCTAAAGGCATGTGCCTTCCCCATTTGTAATACTTTTAACAAAGTATAATTTCTTGTGGGTTAACCCCCACCGTGGTTTTTCCCTTAACCGGGTTTCCACGTAAAAATCCTGGTGTTCATGTGTTATGATCTTGCTATTTCTATTCTTATGTTCATGCCTCTTCCTTTTGAATGTCTATGACAAATTAATTAAGGAACAATCAAGAAGTTTTGCAGAACATTAATTCACCCTCCCTCTCAGTGTTCCTTAATCCCAACAATTGGTATCAGAGCAAGGTTCCTTGGAAGAAGTTTAACAGCTTGAGGAAGATTTGGGAAGGTAATAAAATAGATTCATACAACCTCCAGGAACAACTTAAACTTTCTTTAGAAGATCTTGATCAGTCCAAAGCAGAAGTCAAAGAACTGCAAGAGAACCTTAAAGATACTGAAGACTTCATTGAGACCTTAAAAGAAAAATTGAGCAAATCCAATGAAAAGAGGGAGCTACTTCTTGAACTAGGAAATCAGAATGAAGACAATGACAGGGATAAGGCCCTGAAAGAGAAGACAAAGGAATGTGAGAAGTTAGCTAAAGAAGCTGTTGTCCTAAAACATGAGATGGAATTCGGGGTGATGAGACTAACTAAGGAAATTGAAGAAAGAAAGAAGACTGAAGAAAAATTGAATCAATCTCTGAAAGAAAGAACAAAAGAATGCTTCAGATTGGATAGAATATCTGGCCATCTAGAGTCTGATCTACATGAAAGCAGAGACAATGAGGAAGAACTTGAAAGACAAATTGTTATTCTCAAACATGACCTAGAAGTTGCAAATGAATACAAGGAAAAATTCAAGATAAGCTCAGTTAAACTTGAAGTGTTGCTTGAGAGTCAGAAGAAGGTTGATGATAAGCATGGTCTTGGGTATGAGAAAGGTGAAAGCTCCAAATATGGACAAAGAAATTCTCAATCAAGGAATGGGAGAAACAAACCTAGAAGACCTCTGGTAAGATAGCCTAATGCTCAAAATTATCCATCTGTCAATGGAAATTGTTTCAATTGCAATAATTCATGAGAAACTCCATCAAGAAACAGAGTAACTTGATGAAGTTAGGGAAACACATTTATTACAATAGAAAATTAGGTTTTGCGAAGCATAAAAGGTCATTCTTTCATCATTTGGATCACTTTGCATTCGAAGAGAGCAAGCAGAAGAGCACCTGAGCTAAGATTTCAAGGATTTGAAGTGCGACCAACGATTTCATCAGCTAACCCTAATTTTGTGAAAGAAAAAAGCATTTTTTTCTACAATGCTTTGAACCTGTAATCTTTTGAGATGGCTATTCCTCTTGTTGATATTACTAAAAGGCCCCGACCAAAAATTTAAGAAGCATCCACACAAATTAGTCAAAGTCGAACCATTAGGAGCATTTTTTGGTGTACCTTACAGAGTGCTGCATGTTGAGGATATTAGGGCATACATCCACTGTAGCATAGATGAATTTGGGAACCTGAAATTACTGGATTTGTTTGACAACTACCTTAAGGATGATAATTATGATTTGAAATTGGAATACAAAGCCCTCGAAAGCAAACATTTTCTACAGGTCATTGAATTTCTAACATTTGATGAGAGTGAGTGGGTTTGATATGTCTTGAGCTGAATGCATGATGAGTTTATATGGCTGTTGAAACCATTCAAGATTACAAAGGATGCTATCAGGATTGTAATTGGGTTAAATTCAATTGGTGGTTTACCCATGCTGAAATTCGTGAAGAATCAGACCGTTACTGATGCAATTGGTGCCAAATTCGATAAAAGGGTAATGACTATCAATGATATTGTTGATCCGGATGTTAAGTTTGCTTCAATGGTAATTGGTTACAAAATTTATCACTCCAACAGGGAGAATTCTATTTCTGGAATGACCATATATGTTGCATACCAAATGTTGAAAGAAAATGCAGATTATGACATGTGTGAGTTATTACAGAACCAACTAATTGAGAACTTGAGGAAAATCAAGGACAAGGAAAACACCTTCAAATATGGTTCTTTGGTTATATGCTTATTTTTCTATTTCATGAATGAGGTGCCTGGAATAAAGGATGTGCATTAGACTAATGACATACCAATTGCTATTAAGATAAGAGATCATCTACACAACATTGGTGACTCTAAAGCAGAAAAAATGACAATCTAGGGATACTTCAAGAATTTTTAGAGTATGATGCATTATAGGGAAAGAATCCCTAAATCAGTTGTTGAAAAACACAAGAATGAAATATGTTTCATGGTGGACACTGATCATTGCTTAATGAAAGCAATAGAACCCATAACTGTTTGGATCATGCCCATGGGGTATGAGGTAGATGAGAAAATTTTGAATATGTATGCTCAATACCTTTTGAGCAAGCCAAATGACACAATAGTTGAAAGATTTGGGACATATGAGGAGCTAAGTGTAAAACTGCATGTTGAGCTCAGAAAACTTGAAACCAATAGGAAAGTAAGGAAAGAAGTTGAGCAGTTGGCCGAGAATCTAGGCCTCACCAAAGAAGCTGTGAGGCAATTTAAGGAAAGAACTGAAAAGGATGAGAGGGAAAAGCAGGATAAGAAATAGGCAAGTGCTTTGGTAGAATCCTCCTCCACACCAAGGACCACTAGAAGCTCTGTTGCTGCCCCTGTTCCCTCAAAACCTACAAATCCTGAGAAATCGGAAGACAAATCACTCGGTAAGGAAAAGAAAAGAACAAAAGTAATGGCAAAAAGGTCATATGGAAGTTTTGAAAAGGAGGATGAAGAAAAGATAGACTCAGATGATGAGCTTAAAGAGCTAAAAGCCACAGGCACCAAAGTAGTCAAAGTGTCTAAATATAAGCATTCTAGAAGCAAGATGACAAATAAGAAGCAAAAATCAGAGGCTAATGTTGAAAAACCAACTCCTGTTGTGGAAGACATTGTCAAAACAATCGCTGTTGAGGGTAATCTCAAACCAATAACTAAGTTTTATGATCTTTACAATGATGCTGACAAAATACTTTTGGAAGAAGCCACTATCAAATACTTGAATGTATTCAATCAAGCACTGGTAGAAATTTTTCAGAAGTCCCAAAAGGTTTGAAAGATATTTTGGAAATTAGGAAAGAAGCTGCCAAGACAAAAGATATGGAGTTGAGGGAATATGTGTTAACCACTCTATTGTTGCAAGTATGAGGATAACCAGTGTTGTCATTGATGTCAACATACTCATATTGCATTAATGAGAAGGATTGGATGAGCTGTGTGCTGAGGATATTGAGGAAATTAGTCTCAATCAGGAACAGTGAAGAACAGTGATGATAGTAAGGTAAAAGTCCAAGACAAGATGAAGATCAGAGGATGCGGTTTAAAGGGTTTGCATATATGAGTCTTGAGATGAACCAGTCATGTTTTTAGAGGTCCGCATAATGATCTGAAGAAGTTATGATTGATGTAGTAGAACCGGTGCCGGCAGATGTTCAGTGGTGACAGAGTGTCACAGTTTGGTCCGGTGAGCTCCGGAATTGCATTATCTCATTCTACGGATTGGAGATAGTGTTGAAGAAGTGCATGTGAAGTGACAACTAGATTTGTTCATGGTTTGGAGGTTCAGAAGCACCTTTTTCATTATGACAGTGATGACAGATCGTGTTCTTGATGTTCCGGATGAAGAAGAGAACAATTCCAGTAAGCTGATAAAGTGCGGATGTTTTTGGTGACTCAGGAAATGTTCTGGTGATCATTGGATCGTGTACAATTCTTATTGGGGGTCCGCATTGAAGCTAGAGTTTGGATTTGATGTAAAGACCACCGGTTGTTAGTGTTCTTCCTAAGACAGGCTGACCGGATGTACTACATGTCTTCCGGATGATCTAAAAGTGTTTGCCGACTTAGATGAGTGTTCCTAAGTTGATGCCTTGTATTAATAAAGGATTACGAAGTCATTCCAAAGTGTGAATTGTGCGAATGTGAGTGGTATAGTGAAGAAGAAGAGCGAAAGGCAGAGCAGGAGTTTTTGGGCTTAAATGGAACTGATCCAGGCATGGTAAAGATGTCAATCTCTAGTTCAAGTTTGTAATACTTAATTACTTTGTAGACAGTGTGTCTCTTGTAGGTAGTGTGCCTCTTGTGAGCAGTGTGCTCAAGGAGTGAGCCCTAATTGGCATGTGCCATCTATTTTTCTTATTCTTCTAACAGAGAATAATCCTTGGGTTAATCACCTCATGTTTTTTCCCTTAACCAGTTTTTCCACGTCAAAATCTTGGTGTCTCATGTGTTGATGTGTATCTGCTCTGGTGTTTAAGCTTTATGCTTTCATGAATGATTAATTGCTATGCTATTGAATAACAAAGTGGATTTAAGTGTTTGAATTGGAAGCAAGTTTAGGATAACTGATTCACCCTCCCTCTCAGTTATCAACAATTGGTATCAAAGCCAAGTTCCTCTAAAAGAAGCTTAACTGCTTGAGGAGATCCAGGATGTCGTCATACAAGAAGGATAGTCTGAAGTTTGATGGAACCAACTTCTCTCTTTGGAAAGGTCACATGAAATGTCATTTGGAGTGTATGGGAAAGGCATACTTGTCCAAGTCACAAAAGCATATGTACCTCCACAGGGTGGTCCGACAACTCTAAATGAAATCATAGATGCTGAAAACAATCTGCGGACCAAAGAGGCTCTTCTAAGTGCTTTAACTGACTCAGAACTCTCAAATATTATTGACCTACCAACTGCCTATGAGATCTGGGTCAAACTGGAACTTCTGCATGAAGGAGATGAGTATGTTAAGAGTGCAAGGTTGCAGAGTCTCAAAGGGAAATTTGAAAGATTGAAAATGAGAGATGATGAAAATATTACTACCTTTATGCCAAGAGTAAATGAGCTGGTGTGTGGAATCAGGAATGCTGGTGGAGTCTTGGATGAAAATGAGATTGTTGGCAAAATTCTCAGATCCCTTCCTGCTGTCTATAAAATCAAGGTTGCTGCCATTGATGAATTTAGAGCCCATACAACTGTCACAAGAGACTAATTGGCTGGCAAACTAGCTGCATTTGAAATGACCGAGTTTGGAGATGATCCCCCAAAACTGAATCTGCATTCAAAGCCAATGCATCTATGAAAGGCAAACAAAGATTTAATCTGGGAGAAAACTCTTCAAGGAAGCTGTCATGGTATAATCAAGAAAGAAGAGACATGGAAGAAGAAGAAGCAGAAACAACTCAACTCGAAGCCCTCATTGCAAAAAGACTGCCAAGAGGATCCAATAAGTATGAAGGAAAATTACCCTTTAAGTGCTTCAACTACAATAAGATTGGTCATTTTGCCTCAAGATGTCCGGAAAGATCTACAAGGGAAAATTCTAACAGACAAAGGTTCCAAAAGAATTGTTATTATGTTCATGAAGAAGATAATAATGAAGGAGTAACAGATGATGAATCAGAAATAGGAAACAAATTCAGAAATGAATGGGTGTTTATTGCCATCGAGGAAGAAGATCCAATGTCCTCTGAATCTGTCAATCATAAAGTTGTAGAAAGAGCTTTGGCTGCCCAAGTTGAAGAAAAGGATGATTGGGTTATTGATAGTGGATGCTCTCACCATATGACAGGTGACAAGAACAAGTTCTTAGATTTGGAAAGGTATGAAGGAGGAATGGTAAAGTTTGGTGATAATTCTACTGGCAGAATCAGAGGTAGGGGAACTATTTCTTTTGATGGAAAGAACAAAACTGGTAATGTACTGTATGTTGAAGGATTGAAGCACAATCTTCTTAGTGTTGGACAGTTGGTGGACAAAGGTTATGATCTCTGGTTCAAGAATGGAAGATGCAGGATCTTTGAAAGTTTCAGAACGAAGATTGCATCCGGTACTCAAACAAAAGGTAATATCTTTCATCTAGTTGGTACTAATAAAAGTTGTCTGTTTGTTCAAGTTGATCAGAGTTGGCTATGGCATAGAAGGATGTGTCATGTAAATTTTGATAACATCATCAAGATAAGCAATACTCAGGCTGTAAGAGATCTTCCAAAATTGGTAAAACCTACAAATAGTTTGTGCAAAGAATGTCAGCTAGGTAAACAGAGCAGAATCTCATTCAAAAGCAAGGATCAGTCCTCTACCGGATTATTGGAATTAGTTCATACTGATCTATGTGGTCTAACAAGAATCAAGAGTATGCAAGGTGATAGATACTTCATGTTACTGATTGATGATCATTCCCAGATGATGTGGGTTACCTTTCTAAAAGAGAAATCAGAAGCTTTTGAGAAGTTCAAAATCTTCAAGGCTATGGTAGAGAATCAAACCAGATTAAAACTGAAATGTCTGAGGTCTAATAGAGGTGGTGAATTCACATCCGGTGAGTTCATAGATTTTTGATAGAGAAGCATGGCATAAAGAGACAGTTGTCTGCTCCTAGGACTCCACAACAGAATGGAGTAGTAGAGAGAAAGAACTAGACCATCCAGGAAGCATCCAAGACAATGATGATGGAAGCAAATGTTCCCCAAATGTTTTGGAGAGATGCTGTTAGCACTGCAGTCTACACTCTCAACCGAGTTCAAATCAAAAGCAATACCGGTAAGACTCCTTATGAACTTTGGTTTGGCATCACTCCTACTGTGAGATATTTTAGAGTATTTGGTAGCAAATGTTACATTAAAAGAGATGAAGATCTAGGAAAGTTTGATGCTAGAAGTGATGAAGGAATTTTCTTGGGTTACTCCACTCAAAGCAAAGCATACCGATGTTACAATAAACTGAGAAAGATGATAGAAAGTACAAATGTGAAGGTTGATGAAGGCATTGAGAAGCCCTCAAGGTTTTATGAATATGATGAAGATGATCAGAATGGTATTCTAGTTCAAGGAGCTCAATCCTCTTCTGAAAGTCAGATTCAGACTGATCCGATAAATCAGGAAGAAGAGATAGGTCTGAATGAGCCTGATCAAGAAATAGAAGTGCAAGAAACTCCCAAAGTTCCAAGGTATGTAAGACTGAACCACTCTGAAGATTAGATTATAGGAAGCAAAGGTGTGCAAACTAGAAGGACAATTGCTCAAAATTCAGATGAATATTGTCTGATTTCAAAGATTGAACCTAGGACAATAAATGAAGCCTACAATGATGAAAACTGGACCAAAGCAATGGAGGAAGAGTTGATGCAAATTGAAAAAAATCACACTTGGGATCTTGTTCCCAGACCTAGAGATAAGAATGTGATTGGAACCAAATGGGTCTTCCGGAACAAACTTAATGAAATTGGTGAAGTAATCAGAAACAAAGCCAGATTGGTCTGCAAAGGTTACTCTTAAATAGAAGGAATTGATTTTGAAGAAACCTTTGCTCTGGTGGCAAGAATTGAAGCAGTCAGACTATTTCTTGCATTTGCTGCCTTCAAAGACTTCAAGGTATATTAGATCGATGTCAAGTCTGCCTTCCTAAATGGTGATTTGGAAGAAGTATACATTGAGCAACCAGATGGATTTCAATTGTCTGATCATGATGATATGGTTTGCAAGTTGAAGAAAGCACTATATGGATTGAAGCAAGCCCCAAGAGCTTGGTATGAAAGATTGGATAAGCATCTTGTGCAGATTGGTTTCAACAAAGGTACTGCTGTCAGTAACTTATATTTTAAAATTGATCATGAAAACATCTTGATTGTTGAAGTATTTGTTGATGATATCATCTTTGGAGGAAAAGATAGCATGTGTAAAACTTTTGCAAATCAAATGAAAAGTGAGTTTGAGATGTCTATGCTTGGTGAAATGAATTTCTTCTTGGGCCTACAAATTACTCAAACAAAGAAAGGGATCTTCATTTCTCAGACCAAATATGTGAAAGAATTGTTGAGGAAATTTGGAATGGAAGATTCAAAGCCAATGAATACTCCCATGGCAACCGGATGCAAGTTGAGCAAAGATGATGAATCTCCTAAGGCAGATCAGACAAAGTACAGATCAATGATTGGTGGATTGTTGTATCTCACACAAACTAGACCAGATATTATGCAAGTTGTTGGTCTTGTGGCTAGATTCCAAGCTGATCCCAGAGAATCTCATATCATGGCAATCAAGAGAATTTTTAGATATCTAAAAGGGACAGTGGAGTATGGTTTGTGGTATCCTAGAGATCATGGTTTCTCTTTTCATGCATACATAGATGCAGATTGGGCAGGAGATGTGGATGACCGGAAGAGTACCAGTGGTGGAGCATTCTTTTTGGGAAAGAGATTGGTTTCTTGGCTAACTAAGAAACAAGATGCAATATCTTTGTCTACAACTGAAGCAAAATACATTGCCGCAGCAGGTAGTTGCACTCAAGTTTTATGGATGAAGCAGATGCTAAGAGATATTAAAGTAGAGTATGAGGAGCCTATCATAATTTTCTGTGATAATTCAAGTGCAATAAATATTTCTAAGAATCCGGTGTTGCATTCTAAAACTAAGCATATATCTATCAAGTTTCACTTTCTGAGAGAGCAAGTGAACAAGGATGAAGCCAGATTGGAATTTGTGCCCTCAAAGGATCAGATTGCAGATATCTTTACTAAACCTCTTCCTAAGGAATCTTTTGAGTATCTCTGGGAGAAGTTAGGGGTTGTTGTCCCTTCGGTGATGAACTAGGATGCACTAATGTGCATCAGTCCGATGGATATCACATTCATATCTTGTGATCCGGATTGGTGATGGGGAGCTGCTACTCAGGGGGAGCAGCTGGTATGATTCTAATGTGTTAAAGTTGCAAGTATGAGCCCTTTGCCATTGATGTCAAAGGAGGAGAGAAGACATGTGAAAAACAAGTGGTTGATGATCAAAGGGGGAGCAGTAAAGAAAAAGAAGACATGTGAAAAGTTGTTGTTGATAGGGGGAGTTGTGATAGAAAGGAGAAGTTCTTGTCTTGATGGTTTTTCACATCATATGTTGCCATCAATGACAAAGGGGGAGATTGTTGCAAGTATGAGGATAACTAGTGTTGTCATTGATGTCAACATACTCATATTGCATTAATGAGAAGGATTGGATGAGCTGTGTGCTGAGGATATTGAGGAAATTAGTCTCAATCAGGAATAGTGAAGAACAATGATGACAATAAGGTAAAAGTCCAAGACAAGATGAAGATCAGAGGATGCGGTTTAAAGGGTTTTCTTATATGAGTCTTGAGATGATCCAGTCACGTTTTCAGAGGTCCGCATAATGATCTGAAGAAGTTATGATTGATCTAGTAGAACTGGTGGCGGCAGATGTTCAGTGGTGAGAGAGTGTCACAGTTTGGTCCGGTGAGCTTTGGAATTGCATTATCTCATTCTGCGGATTGGAGATAGTGTTGAAGAAGTCCATGTGAAGTGACAACTAGATTTGTTCATGGTTTGGAGGTCCGGAAGCACCTTTTTCATTATGACAGTGATGACAGACTGTGTTCTTGATGTTTCGGATGAAGAAGAGAACAATTCCAGTAAGCTGATAAAGTGCGGATGTTTTTGGTGACTCAAGAAATGTTCTGGTGATCATTGGATCATGTACAATTCTTATTAGAGGTTTGCATTGAAGTTAGAGTTTGGATTTGATGTAAAGACCACTGATTGTTAGTGTTCTTCCTGAGACAGGCTGACTGGATGTACTACACATCTTTCAGATGATCTAAAAGTGTTTGCCGACTTAGATGAGTGTTCCTAAGTTGATGCCTTGTATAAATAAAGGATTACGAAGTCATTCCAAAGTGTGAATTGTGCGGATGTGAGTGGTATAGCGAAGAAGAAGAGCGAAAGGCAGAGCAGGAGTTTTTGGGCTTAAATGGAACTGATCCAGGCATGGTAAAGATGTCAATCTCTAGTTCAAGTTTGTAATACTCAATTACTTTGTAGACAGTGTGTCTCTTGTAGGCAGTGTGCCTCTTGTGAGCAGTGTGCTCGGGCAGTAAGCCCTAATTGGCATTTGCCATCTATTTTTCTTGTTCTTCTAACAAAGAATAATTCTTGGGTTAATCACCCCATGGTTTTTCCCTTAACCAGGTTTTCCATGTCAAAATCTTGGTGTCTCATGTGTTGATGTGTATTTGCTCTGGTGTTTATGCTTTATGCTTTCATGAATGATTAATTGCTATGCTATTAAATAACAAAGTGGATTTAAGTGTTTGAATTGGAAGCAAGTTTAGGATAACTGATTCACCCCCCCTCTCAGTTATCAACATCTATGTCCCGTGATCTCCAACAAAGAAGTATATAAAATATTTAAGGAGGTCAAAAATTAATTAAGGAGTAAGAAAAGAATAAACAAACTGATGATTGGAGAGATAGAAGAAGTTGTCCAAGAAATTGAACAAATTCTGAGGAAAGCATTAGACAAGAACAAGTTCTTTGTAGTTTCAGATGGATCTGCTGATGACACACCAATTCTAGATGATGAAAAGCAGTAGAAGAATGAGCAACAAATTGGATTAGATGACTCCTCTATTCTAGAAGAGGAAGCAACAAATAAGGAAGATGAAACTAATGATATAGGAGGTATTCAAACTCCTCCAGATCAATCATGCAAAGAAGATATAGAGATGAATGTTGAAGTAGATGATGAAATTGAGCATGAATTAGAAGAAGGTGAGGACCAAGAAGTAGAAAAGGCCAAGGAGAAAAATGAAAATGAAGAAGAGAATGCAAAGGTTGATGGTCTGGTCGATAGTACCGGTAAGGATCAGATAGATACACCATCATTTTGGGCAAGAGACACTACAGAAGTAGTGAAGGAAATTCTTGAAAGAGACAAACAAATTGAAGAAGATCAAGACATAATTGAAGGTCCAATAAATTTTGATACCTTATCTCTGGTGCAGAAGATAAAGTTGGCTTCTATAGCTCAAGACAAAGCAAGAGAAGATATACTGAAGTCTCACATAGAAGACAATGAGCTACTTGGTCTGGCATCAGGGATCTTGGAAAAGATCATACCCACTTTTCAGAAGGATTGTTCAACATCCCCCTCTAGACATTTAAAGAACTTGATAAACTCTGTAAGTACCCATTTTGAATCTCTTGAAAAGTTTGCAGAGGTCAAAGTTCAAAAGGAATTCAATGATAAAAGATTTGATGCTCTAAAAGGGTTAATTGGAGTAGATAGAATGGTGTTGGATGCCAATGTAAAGATTATTCAAAATGCTCTTATAGAAGGAGGAAGTGTATATAAATTTTGCTTATCTTGTCCTAAAGTTATAGAGGATATTGAGGATAAAATAAAAGTGTCTAAGCAAAAACTATCTAGTGTATCCAAATCTTTTGATCCTATGACAACATTAGTGGCAAGCAAGGAGAGTTAGGCAATCAACTTGATTGAAGATATAAAGAAATTGACAAAAGAAAAGGAGAGTATAGAGGCAAGGATGAGTGAGTTCAAGGGACTAATTTCCCCTAAGATGGAAACAATGTTCAATGCCCTAATCGAAGCCCAAGCTGCAGCTCAGTCAAGTGATCCTATTGAATTGCAGATGACAGAGTCACAAGCATTTCTTTTTAGTGGCCACATCTAAATTTTAAACACTATAAAGAAGATTTTGGATAGTGAGTTGACACAATTGAAGAACATTTTTGGTGATATACTTAAGTTTATGTAAATAAGACTTAAGGATTGTTTATAAATATGCGGCCTGATATTTAGAATTTCTGTATAAATTCTAGTTTGCGGACCCCACCTTTTGCCATTGATGTCAAAGGGGGAGTGAAGAGAAGTGAAAAATGAGGGATCCAACAAAGGGGGAGCATTGGTGAACAATGAAAAGCATAAGTGTACTTAGTAAGGGGGAGTTATTTTGATGCTTAGTCATTTTTCACTAAATGTTGCCATCAATGCCAAAGGGGGAGATTGTTGGCAAGAGACACTGCTATGCATGATAGATGTTGTCATTGATGGCAAATAAGTCTATCTTACACATCTGCATTACATAATTTGTCCATACCAGAAGTCAGAGTGAAGATTTGTCTAAGTCTAGGTAGTTAGAAACAAAGCATGTGACAGGGTCTAGTATCCTGGTCTGGATCTCTCCAGTGGTAAATCTCAGTGAGCTGCGGATCTGAGGGAGTGATAAGGATTGTCAGGACTATCTAAATCTAGAAATTTAGCCACCCGTGATTAAGGATTCAAAAGTTATAAGCATCTGAGTATCAGGTTCCAGTCAGTTAGTATAGTCAGAAGAAGAACAGGCCAACCTAGTATTTGACGTTGGTCTAAATGAATAAATTTGTTGGTTAACCAATTTGTGATAATCAGTGGTATTGGACGACATGGTTGATGATTTGAGAACACAAGTTTTTGGTCTGCGTTGTTGTGTATGCATGGATTCAGCTGACAGAACAAAGTTCTTAATAAATGTTCTAAGTTTTATTGAAGCTGACTATAGTTAATTGAAATCCTTGGTGCGGATATATATAGACGATGGATTCATGTGTTTTGTGGTGGGTATGTGGGGTAGTGATGTAGTAAGTTCAAAAAAGGCATAAAGAAGTAAGAATATAAGGATCTAAGCTCAGATTATGGCCTAAGGGTGAAACAGGGAAGAATAAGGATGAAGTGTGTAGGATCAATATTCTGTGCTTAATCAGAACTGAATTTCTGCATTGATAGATGGTATTCATCAGTTTAAACATTCTGTAATCTTCTTGTAATCATCTCTATAGGCAGTGAGCCTCTTGGAGTAGTTAGCTCTGGGCAGTGTACCCTGAAGGCATGTGCCTTCCCCATTTGTAATACTTTTAACAGAGTATAATTTCTTGTGGGTTAACCCCCACCGTGGTTTTTCCCTTAACTAGGTTTCCACATAAAAATCCTGGGGTTCATGTGTTATGATCTTGTTGTTTCTATTATTATGTTCATGCCTCTTCCTTTTGAATGTTTGTGACAAATTAATTAAGGAACAATCAAGAAGTTTTGTAGAACACTGATTCAACCCTCCCCTTCTTAGTGTTCCTTAATCCCAACAAAGATGTCATAGGGGCCCATGAGGGCTAATGTTTTTCTTGCCTTTTTTGATTTTTCAAAAGTCAAAACAATGATGAAAGGTTAAGGCCTTGTGCCTTATATTCATTTTTTGCAAGGCATGGAGGTAAGGTCAAACATAAGGAGATTGATTCGTAGGAGAGTTATACCTTAATGCATAAGGAGTAATAAGGTGATGCGTATTTATGAGGTATAGTATATGATGAAAAATAAATAGTGTTGTATTTATTTTTGCATAGAGTGATAAGGGATTTCATGTAACAAATTATGCATAAGGTATGCAAGGGGAGTTATAAGGATTTTGCATGATGTAGTATGTATTTTTCATGGAGTCATAAGGTTGTAATGCATGTATGTATGCATGGGAGACAAGGGATTATTGCCTTGATTTTGAAATGTCTTAAGTGTTGATACATTATGCATGCATAGGAGTTATAAGGTTGAAGATAAATCATGGAATTTATGCAAAATGCATAATGCAATTTTCGTAAGAGGAGATCACTATATTGCATGGGAGAGATAAGGAGTTTTTATTTGTTTTTTTTTTAATCTTTTTAAAAGACAAATACATCCAAATTTGCATGACTTTGCAACTCAAAATAATGTAAACAAATAGTAAAGTAATGTGCTTATAAATTACTTTATTATTTTGTCACAAGTTGTAAAGTCAAAAAAATAGACCAAATTAGAACTCATAGTAAAGTAATTATCCTAATTACTTTATTCCTTGCTCACATTATTTATTTATCATCCCGAAATCATGCAAATTTGGAGGATGGAGTTAACTAGGGTTCTTTGTGGTTCTCTGCATGGGTTTTGGGTCAAAATTGGAGAGTTTGGTCCACCTTTTGGTCAAACTTATAGAGGAGAGCAGTTTGGAACCATTTTAGCTCAATTTGGAGCAATTATAGCCCTTATTTTTAGGGATTTTCTTGCTTTCTCGTGGATCAGTTTTGAGAGCTTATTTTTAGAGGTAGTTGACTGCAGTTGACCTTTCTAGGTCTCTTGGAGAGATCATATTATATATTGTAAGAAAAACTTAGGTTTTTCTAGTTCTTTCCTTTTTTACTCTTTACACTTTGAGAGAGAAAGGAGGTTTTGTAACTCATATTTTGCAGATTTATAGAGATTACAGCAGGTTACAGGTTCTATTCTTTGTCTTTTATGTAAATGTTCTTTTTTTTAGCTGAATCAAGTGTCTACCTTTTCATTAATTCTAATTTTGTGAATGATTTGATGAGATTTTATTGTGTTTAATATTAGAACCTTTAAAATCATTGTCTCATTTGTACTTGCATGTATTAGAAAGCATTGAAATCGTAGGTCTTAGGTTGTGCAATTGGAATAATTTTCTTTCATGTTGTGAGAACCCTATTTTCCTTCAAAAAGAAAGTTGTTTCCAGCCTACCTTAGAATTATTTTTGTGATCACATTGCCAAAAGTGGATTGTGTGGATAGATTTTCTAAGATCTATTGTGAGTTAGATTTGTAAATTTCTATCAAAATTAGGTGCATCACCACACTTTAGATTACAATTTTAGTGTTTTTAGTAGATCCTTTCAACCCTTTTCATATCAAAGTTATAAATCCATTGAAGATTACAAGGGAACCAACCCATAATCTAGAGGTTCAAGCTCACTATAGGTTACCCACAGCCTGAGTTTGATCCCATGTTACACAAGATTACTAAGCTTCACAGCTTTGCATAAACGGGTGCAATCCTACTCATCAACAGTTTTTGGCACGCCTGGTGGGACAATGAACTGATTTTCAGTTAAATAAAGTACTTATTCTTCCTTTTGTTTTGGTATGAGTAGCAGTAAAAACAACCTTTTTAGAGGTTTCAATTCAAGAACCTGGCGACTTTGAGTTTTTGGTTTGAATAGATCAGATTTTTTGCAGCCTACAAGAAAAATTCAAACAAAATCAAGTGTTGTTTTTATTTCAAGTAATTCTAGTTTTAGTTTGTTTTCTAGCTTTTGAATGAGTAAGCATGTCCACCTTTCATGGGAACATGTCTTATCATCCATCATATCATGAAAATGCTGCTAATCCACCATGTTATCAGTCATATCAAATCAATCATGCTCAACCCTCCCACCCACCCTTGCTCAACCTTCATATCAACATTCATATGTCAAAAATCAACCTCAAGAAATATCTCTGATATCAAATCAACTCAAACACTATCACCTCCAAGGGGTTGAAGATATAAAGAACAACATGAATGATATGAAAGATACATTATTAGACTTCACAAAGCAGATAGAGGAGATCAAGAGGCATTAAGAATTTGAGCAGCAACAAGAAGAGATGGCTTATCAGGCCTATCTCTATGAGCAAGACTTGCTGATGCAGAGAAGACAAGATGAAGAAGATCTTGCAAGGGAGGTTGCAGCCAAAGAGGAACAAATAAAACACTTGCTTGCACAAGCACAAAGGTATGAGGTCTAGACAATTGTATTCATTCCAAATCATCCTGTTCAAAATGAGGTTAGTAGTTATCAAATTCTAAGTTTCAGAAGTTCTGATTTTGATCAGGACTCTATTTGCATTTAAAATTAGTCCATTAATCCTTAGTATCAGTCACATCAAGTACCTGAACCAAGTCACCAAAATTTTGAACAAATATGCAACATTCTTAGACCAAATATCCTAATTATAAAATGCCAAATCTTGTTAAGGCTACCCCTCCCATACCAATCCAAAATTAGGAAGAGGAAGAGGTAATAAAATTTGAACCAATCAAGATTCCAAGTTTCAACCTAGCAGCTGAAGTTTCTTGCAGTCTTTCTTATGCCACCAAATCAGAAAAATTAGATGTGGAGCAAGAGGTTGCTATTGTTTTTACTATATTCCTAGCTGAAAATGAGCATTATGCATGTGTAGAAGGGATTAGTTCAAACTTGACACTGAATCCTTTGCATTTCGATTCATTTGAAAAGTTTTCTGATGCTATGTATAAGATGAATGAAAGTAGAATACAGAGGTCACAAGGTGAAAGTCTTTAGTTGCAAAGATAAAATGCCCAAGTCTCATTGGAGAAAGCACAACATAAGGAGGAACAATTGGTTTCATTGTTTGATCAGCTACCTAGTTTTATTGAATCAGATGAGGAAAGCATGCTCATACTAACAGCAGTTTCAGAACAGCAAGAAGACATCAAACAGTATGAAGAGTTGTTGTTTGAAGCTAAGCAGTTTGACAATCTGATCTTGGATCAAGTAGAAGAGTGTGAAGGTAAGCCTATCATGCAACTTACACAATCGGTTAAGGGTTGTTATGAGGTTAAACATAGTCCTCCTTTATCAAAAATCTAAGAGGAATGTGATGAAGTTTCATTTTGGGATGATCTTGAGTCTTTTGTGTCAAACTTAGATGGCAAACAAGATCAGATTGACCATGTTTTTGTAAAAGAAATAGAGGTTGAGTCTCATGAGCTAGCTGATTTATTCGATGAACTTCCCAAATTTATGGATGAAAATGAAGATATCACATGCATCCTAACATCAGTGCCTAGTTTTGAGCAGCAGAGTGATGAAATCCATCTAGATTCAGTACAAGATTATCAGTTTGATGAGAGCATTTTCTCTAGTATCATAGAAGATTTTTGCTCTAACATTGATGATAATTTGATGCCATGTGAACCAACAATATGTGAGCAGCATATTCAGGTCAAAGAGGCATACTCTTCTTCATTTCATTCATGTGAGCTAACTTTTTCAAGTTAGATTGATATTGCAAGTGAAAACAAGACAGCAGATCTAAATCAAGACACCAGGAGTATTAGCCAAAGGTTCATCCTCACAAGATGGTGTCCAATCAATGATTTAGCTGGCAGAGAGCTAAATCAGGAGACACATGTTACTGGTTTACCCAAAGTTGAAGATGCAGCCTTAGAATAGCAGATCAGATAATCAATTCACCTCATAACATAAGTATCTATGATTAGGTTTAGATGGTGAATGAGTTTGTTTTTATTCTTCAAAGAGTTTTGCAACATTCTATAAGGTATGTTCTTACAAATCATATCTTATTAGTGGCAAATCACCTTGCAGAATATCCTTTCTTAATAAGAAAGGGAAGTTATTTTATAAATCTAGTTAATGGGTTTGTTTGACCAACTTCTATGGCTGGTTAGTGTAGGGTAGAGTAGAATTTCAGTTTAGTATTTTATTTTCCAAGAAGTGCACATTCACATTTTGCTGGCCATGTCCTAAATAGGTAAGAATAGTTTGATTTTCAGTTTTGTTTTGCTCTGTAGTTTTCTATTAGTTTGAGTTGCAAGAGGTTTTTCAAAGTTTCAAGCAAGAAAAGACTCATATGCCCAATGGAATTGCAAGGATACTGGTTCTTTTTTGTTTAGTAGGAAAACACACCTGAGAGGTTGCCAAAAATGTTACTAAATTATGTTCACACCTAATTTAGCAAGGCCTAGATTGCAGTTGTTACAAAGGGGATAAAAGAAATTTTTTTAAAGTGCATGATCACTCAGTCAAATGCCTAATATCTTGGCAAGAGAACAATAGAGAATCATTTATTAGGATAATGTGACAGCTCAATCAGAGCTGTCAAACCATCCTAATAAGTGAAATTTGGTCTAAGGACAAGAGAATGGGCATTCAAGGAATGACAGGTATCTAACTGATTTTATCTTCAGTTATGATGTTATTGAATTATTCAAGTACCACAGTCCAGTGCAAAAGAAAAGGTATTTATGAACTGTCATTTCATCATCATGTTTTAAACATGTGTTTTAAACCAGATTCAGTTGTTTTATGCTATGCACTTATTTCAGAAAGAAAAACATACATAAATCATTGCATAAAGTAAAATAATTGATTATATTCAAGAGAATGTTTAAATATGTCCCACACAAGTCATGGGAATGACTGAACTGAGCCAATGCAACAAAGCATGCAAGCTATACATCTGAAGATAAAGTAAAGGAAAATAACACATGAGGAAAGTGATATCCATCATTGCCTTGAAATGAAGGTCGACCCTTCCATTTGGCAGCTTGATCTTCATGTCTTCATCCTCTTACTCCTGATTAGGATGATGAACCTACAAGGTTGGAAAAGGTTTTGTTAGAAGCTCTGGATATACAAATTCATCATATGCTTTATCAATAGATATATAAACTTGCAATCATTATGCATTAATACAATTGGATCAATATCTGACATATGCAATAAATCAGATCATTAGTTGAAAGTCAAATCATCATGAGAGAGATCAATAAACTTCCAAAGGTATGTTTTTTTTCTAACTTGTTTGTTCACTATGCAGGTATAGGAAAAGTTATGTTGCTGATTTGAAGACATTAAAGCATGTGGAGACAATGGGCTCCCATAAGGGTTGAGCCCAGCATGCTCAAGTATTGTTATTAATGCAGAAATATTCAAATTGTAAACATGATTTTCAGCCATAATAAATGATTAGTGATGGTGGAAAAGTATTCATACATGTAGGACAACTGAGTCAAAGTGCCATGTATTTCAGCCATAAAAAATCTGTTGTGC
Source organism: Cunninghamia lanceolata (assembly GCA_027924645.1). Classification (NCBI taxonomy): domain Eukaryota; kingdom Viridiplantae; phylum Streptophyta; class Pinopsida; order Cupressales; family Cupressaceae; genus Cunninghamia; species Cunninghamia lanceolata. The sequence goes on from BSBN01001750.1 coordinate 792,433, forward strand.
CATCAAGAGAACCACAAAGTACATTCAAGGTGGAACAACCAAATCAAATGAGCATGGGACAGTGAAACCAAACATCATGGTGTTTCATCATATTCATGTTACTTCTATATCAGATGTGTCAAGCACAAGAATAATGGACAACATATAGACAATTAAGTGACATATGGAAACCATAGCATGATCACAAAGTACAAATATGGAGTGCTGCCATAGCATCAAAGAAGAGGTACTTTTCATCTTTCGTTATGATTGAAATGTGAAATTGTTGTTTGTATACTTCATAGATAGAACAACTATATCATGAAACAACATGTGGGACAGTGATGAAGTACATGTGCCATTTAAATGCCACATAAAGGAGATACCACACAAATGCCAAGAGGTTCAGCTACAAAAGAAAGTGGTGGGGCAGCATAGAGAAGGTATACAATTAGGAGGAACAACTAGTGGAGAGCCTCTTTTCTTGTTTATACACAGTCAAGTGCAAATACATAAATGAAATAGCTTAAGACTGGTACAAGGAACAATGATATACATCATCTGATTGCATCATGAAGGTGCCCATGCCTTCTACATATTACAAATGTTCATGTTCAACAAATATATTATCTCAGTCATAAAAGAATTACAAAGATGGTAAACATTTTACACACTTTCATTATTGAGCATGATCAATACAATAGGAGGGCTGTTTCAGATGGTTTTTATTACATATCATTTATTCCAGAAATCAAAAGTTAGCATGGAGAAGCATAAAAGGTAGAACAAATATTTACCACTTTTTATTGTGAATGACATGTAAATTTGTTAGTGAGTGCTTGATCATTGAAGTGGATAATATTTAAATAGAGTGTTTTCAAATGACCCAAAGGCAGCCATCATATGGACTGTTCCAACACTGTAGCCATTGATGACTGTTTGAGAGCAACATCATATGACAAAAGTTTATGGTAAGTAGCTTGGTTGCAGATCTGAACCCAGGGATTATCAACTTTGTGAGATTCAGTCAAACAAAATAACTACTAGCCAGTGTACAGACAAGACAAATGATGTTGTGGGCATTGGGTCTATTGAGAAAGAGAAAAATAGAAATAGAAGGTGAACACAATAGGATGCATTGAAGAAGCACAAAAAATAAGAGCAGAACTATTGTTTCTCTCAAAAGAATAGCGACAGAGCTAGTACAAAGACAGAGAAGGAACACATATAAACACATTTAAAAGGATCCAGCCAATCTTTAGAACAACATAAATGACATGCATATGGAGCAGAAGTAAGATGGAGGAAAATGGAGTTTTTTTGACTTACCAACCCTAAGAAGTTACAATTACATTTATATGAACTTTATCACAAGGACATCATAACCCTCATACCATGGAACCGAGGCAGAGAAAAAGAAACTCATATCATATTTTTTGCATTATGAGGTTTTTAGTTACAAAGTTCAAAGAGGAGTTGATATTTTCCAAATGAAGGAACAACATATATCATTATTTTTGTAGATGTTATGATGGAGAAAGACCCAATTGCATACTGCTACCAGAGAATAAAGATACTACAAAGCCATGGAGGCTGAAACACAGAGAAAATAAAGATATCTTCAAACCTTTGTCATAATATATGAAAAACTTTTAGAAAATACAAAGCCAGAGCATATAGAGTGCTTATTTTCACAGGTGTTTCATTATCTTGTCATGGGTTGAATCTTCTTTCCCCACAGAACTGACAAAAAATGTTGATGTTAGATGTATGCAGTTAGCTATGGCCGCGGCCTAAAATGAGGTTTTCTTTTAAAAATGTTAAAACCCACAAACTTTTGCTTCAAACCCTTAACATTTTTATGAAGAAACACTCAAGAATGATGCAAAGACAAGAAAGAGAGCTTACCTTGTTGCCCAGAAGAAGAAATGACCTACAGGCTTGTAAAGCCTCACAAGTCATGTAAAAGCATTTAAAGCAACTCAAAAGTAAATGAAGTAAATAATCCACTTTAATACAACATTGCAATAACCAAAAATAAAAAGATGTAAATAATCCACTTAGATGCAACTTTCAAAGATAAAAGATATAATTAATCCGCTTAGTCACAATATCTCAATCAAAAGATAATCTTATAAATATGAATCTCAATGTCATTAAATCTTACATATTCACGTGCTTAGTCTAGGTAACAAGCACTATAAAATAATATACATAAATCACTTGGCAATCATGCCATAATACATCCAAATAGGTACAATAAACAAGTACATCAATAATAAATAAATCAATACACTCTCCAGATGCACGAACCAAGTGGTCCACCTTTAAGCCGAGAGACAGGAACATGGATCAGGTGCTTTTCCACTCAACCATGAAGTATTTACACTTCCTCGGATCCCTTCCTAAAATGAAGGAAACCTAGCCCTGCACGAAATGTCTAGCTACCTAGTAACAACTGCAGGAGGGAACACCCGATGCAACCTTGATGTCTGAATGTGCAATTCTAAGTAATGAAAAAAAAATTGTCTCACAACAGGATGTGGCAGAGATATCAATAATAAGTTTGCTAGACAATAAACATCTATTTCAATGTCATTTTGATTAGATCTAATCATTTAAGTAACCTGGTCAATTCTTGAAAAGAGGAAAAGCCATCTCTGAATATCTACATTCGACATCCTAGTCCCAAAAGTAACCCAATACATTCCTATATAAAAACTACTTCTTTCCCCAAGAAGAAAGAAAATAAGTAAAGAATCACAAAATTCAAGATTTCCAATAAATAAATACAATCCCTTTCCCAAAACATCGATTAAGGAAAAATACACTTTCAAGCAATGAACCATCTTTTGTTCATACAATCAAAATCATAATTTTATCCATTTGATTTAGTTTCTATCCTTGTATTTCAGTCACAATGTCTTCAGTAATAGTCATTCTAAAATATTAATCTATCTTGCTGTTATTTCTGTGATAAGAAGTCTCAATTAATAAAAATAGTCTTCCTATCACTGTTGCGACATGAACTATTGCAGTAATAAAGAAAGAACACAGAACATAGTTTAATCTAATTTTTGGTCATAAAAAAACTATAAAATCTCATTCTCAGATTGTTCTAACTTACTATCATTCCAGTGACAGGAAACTAGTCTGTTAAGCATGCAGTTTAAGCACATACATCTCTCTATAACCTTCCTACCGTTGTGGCGACAGGAGCTGTGGCAGAATCTAATAAATAATCAACTGAGTTTATAAATAATCTACTGTCATCCACTGACAATGTTTTCAACAAAGTTTTGAACAACAATTTCATAAGGAAATGTATCTATAGGAATACGAGAGTTTCATCTAAATCTTTTAAGAGTTTGAGTTTTATCAAAGAGGTCAATTTGTCTAAACTAGAGCTGATTTTAACCAATGTATTTAAAGAAAACAGTCATAAAAGATAGCTACCGAAGCTGATTTTCTCAGCATGCAGAGACAATAATAGATTTGCTACAGAAGTATACGACTAAGGATTTTACCCATGGTTTCAGACAGTCAAAGGTTTTAATAAGGAGAAGCAATTATCTCAATCATAAAAATCTATGAACAGCTAGGTCAAGATTTCACTACGGCATATTGATGCCTTAAAACTATGCCATAGATGGGTAGGTTGGCCACAGGCAGGGATACACAGGTTGATTAGCATGGCACTAGGTGGCCAGAAGGAAGGTACAACCAAGAAATGACTGGCATAACAAGTCAATCTGTGTTAAAGCAAAGGCAAGAAGATCTATCAGAAGTTGCCCAGGTAGAAACAAGAGGGGATGACTCAGAAATGAATAAGCGGTCAGGGAAAATAAAATGAAATGGCCAAAAAGAGGCGGTTGGCATGCCCACGCCCGACCTAAAGACTCAGGTGGCCAATATGCAGTCGACGACCAAATAAAAGGAAGGTATAAGGGGCCTGTCAGAATAAAAAGAAGCCAATTTGTGCCAGAAGGTCAACGACCAGGAGAGGATAATGGGTCGACGCTAGGTAAGAACAGATAACAAAGAACAAGCATAGCAAACCAGGCGCCACAAACCAGCTAAAAATCTATCTTTTGACAGTCACAACAATATAATTTTTAATGCAACATAATTGAGGAGTAAACTTGGTAGTAATCGATGTGATGAAGAATTGCAGCTGCTGTTGCTACTTTTGTTTGTCTCTCCTGTCACAAACTCAGATTCTCCTTCCTCTCACTCAGGTAAAATAGTTCTCTCTGCAATTCGTGGGTCCTTTCTCAGCTGAGTGATCTTCTCCTTTAACAAAGTTTTTCTTTCTTATTTTTGGCGGTCCAAGATTAGGTTTAGAACTCAAGTCTCATTTTTTAGTTTGCATGAACATTCAACCAATAGAATTAGGTAAAATAAAATGCTATTTAAAATAATAAAATAATATCCTTTGCAACTTACTATCGCATGGATGACATGAATATATATTTTAATTCTTTCATTCTTGTTCTAAATATAATATTACTATTTTTAATATTATTTAACTATTGTTATTAAAACAAAACTAATTAAATAATCAAGAAGAGAAATGCAATACAATATTGCATAATTATATATATAATTTAATATATATATATGGAACATATTGTCTTCCAAACATCTATAAACATTATTTTATAATTTATTTAAATAACACCCATTACATCATTTGAATATATTTCGAAAAGATATTAAGTTAAAGTAATCACATCATGCATTTGAAAATGATTAAAAATCACGCATTAATGCAATAAGAACCCTTCAATAATGCATATGCAACTACGTGATGTGTGTGATTGCATCAAGGTAGTCCATTCATCAGTTCTTGCCAAGTGGCTGGAACATCTCTACCTCAACCATCCTCTCGTCTTCGACGAGTTCCTGCATCCATTTGTACTCAACTCGACGTCAATAGGTTAGTGTCTCCAAAACATAGCCAAAGCAAATCATTGCATTTACATCAATATTACTTAACATCTAAAACGTTTTGCAATTTTCATCAATATAACTCATAATAATTACCTCCACGTGTGTAGAATTACTTAAAGTAAAGTCAATCACAATATTTGTTCACTAAACTAGAATAATCATATTATCCATAAAAACGAGACGTGACAAGGCTGCAGGTATATTCACTGGTAAAGCTTCCAAAATGCAAAAAATAGTTACCAAAAGAAAATGAAATACAATGAGAAGCAAATGCATTGCAGATGATACATCAAAGAACTCTATGATAGCCACTGCTTGTAGTTCATTTTTTGCATCAGAAAATCAAGGAAAATGATTCAAACTGTTACAAATATACTCACCTTCCAGTTCCTATTAAGGATTTAAGAGAATATCATGAAGAAGCCTTAGAAATTGCAAAGGGAATATGGAGATTCCTTCAAACCCTAGCGAGCATGGTGGCAGCTTAGGAGCGACAAAAAGAGCACGTGAAAATGACAAAGTTAGGGTTTCAAAACCCTCTTTTGTCCAAAAGCTTGACTAAGCTCTTTTTGTTTTTTGACTTTTTTTTTGAAATCTTTATTATCCATTTCCTCATCGTGGTAAAGACTTCTAAGTCTTTTTTACCTAATGATTCGAATCAAAGATGTCACATGGGCCCATGAGGGATAATGTCTTTCTTGCCTTTTTTGATTTTTTCAAAAGTCAAAACAATGATGAAAGGTTAAGGCCTTGTGCCTTATATTCATGTTTTTGCAAGGCATAGAGGTAAGGTCAAATATAAGGAGATTGATTCATAGGAGAGTTATACCTTAATGCATAAGGAGTAATAATGTGATGCGTATTTATGAGGTATAGTATATGATGAAAAATAAATAGTGTTGTATTTATTTTTGCATAGAGTGATAAGGGATTTCATGTAACAAATTATGCATAAGGTATGCAAGGGGAGTTATAAGGTTTTTGCATGATGTAGTATGTATTTTGCATGGAGTCATAAGGTTGTAATGCATGTATGTATGCATGGGAGACATAAGGGATTATTGCCTTGATTTTGAAATGTCTTAAGTGTTGATACATTATGCATGCATAGGAGTTATAAGGTTGAAGATAAATCATGGAATTTATGCAAAATGCATAATGTAATTTTCACAAGAGGAGATCACTATATTGCATGGGAGAGATAAGGAGTTTGTATTTGTTTTTTTTTAATCTTTTTAAAAGACAAATACATTCAAATTTGCATGACTATACAACTCAAAATAATGTAAACAAATAATAATGTGCTTATAAATTACTTTATTATTTTGTCACAAGTTGTAAAGTCAAAATGATAGAACAAGTTGTAACTCATAGTAAAGTAATTATCCTAATTACTTTATTCCTTGCTCACATTGTTTACTTATCATCCCAAAATCATGCAAATTTGGAGGATGGAGTTAACTGAGGTTCTTTGTGGTTCTTTGCATGGGTTTTGGGTCAACATTGGAGAGTTTGGTCCACCTTTTGGTCAAACTTATAGAGGAGAGCAGTTTGGAGCTATTTTAGCTCAATTTGGAGCAATTATAGCCCTTATTTTTAGGGATTTTCTTGCTTTCTCATGGATCAGGTTTGAGAGCTTATTTTTAGAGGCAGTTGACTATAGTTGACCTTTCTAGGTCTCTTCGAGAGAGCATATTATATATTGTAAGAAAAACTTAGGTTTTTCTAGTTCTTGCCTTTTTTGCTCTTTACACTTTGAGAGAGAAAGGAAGTTTCGTAACTCATATTTTGTAGATTTATAGAGATTACCGCAGGTTATAGGTTCTATTCTTTGTCTTTTATGTAAGTGTTCTTTTTTTTTTTCAGCTGAATCAAGTGTCTACCTTTTCATTAATGCTGCTTTTGTGAATGATTTGATGATATTTTATTGTGTTTAATATTAGAACCTTTAAAATCATTGTCTCATTTGTACTTGCATGTATTAGAAAGTATTGAAATCGCATGAATAATTTTCTTTCATGTTGTGAGAACCGTATTTTCCTTCAAAAAGAAAGTTGTTTCCAGCCTCTCTTAGAATTATTTTTGTGATCACATTGCCAAAAGTGGATTGTGTGGATAGATTTTCTGAGATCTATTATGAGTTAGATTTACAAATTTCCATCAAAATTAGGTCCATCACCACACTTTAGATTACAATTTTAGTGCTTTTAGTAGATCCTTGTTGTAATTAGGGAAGACAACTGAGAGGGGGGGTGAATCAATTGTCTCAAAACCTTTATCTTCTGCTGCTACTTATCTTCTTTATTAGTTATAAACAGATTAATGATATAACCATGAAAGCATAAATCAACAACACATGAGCAAAAATAAAATCAACACACATAACACCAGGATTTTTACGTGCAAACCTGGTTAAGGGAAAAACCACGGTGGGGGTTAACCCACAAGATTTATTCTCTATTAAAAGAATAGAAAAATGGGGAAGGCACTTGCCTTCAGGGCAAACTGCCCAGAGCTCACTGCTCAAAGAGACCCATTGCCTACAAGATAATTGTATGAGTAACATAGAAAGATTGAACTGAGAAACAACATCTACTTCATGCAAGGTTTAGTTCCATTGATGTGCACAATACTTCTATTCTGCCCCCGAACACTTCTCTGCTATCTCCTCATCCTTTACTACTCTTCCTCTTCTGCTCTTCCTCTTCTCTGCTCTGCCTTTTTATTTTCTTAGGATCTTATCATTTTTGCACAAGGATGTATTTCCACAACTCAACCACACATATTTATATGCTTCATCAACCTTGGAATAAACATCAAGGTTGGCACTACAAACATCAGACTTAATGCGAATCACTATACTATCGGCCAGACATAGCTAGGACCCAAATCTTCCTCGAACAACATGCCATGCTTCATATAACTTCTCTTAGAACATCCGCAACATGCACAAAGCATCCGATCAGCCAAGACTGAAAAGAACAGCAACATCCAAAGAGAAATCTTCAACCACGAGCTCAAACCTCAATGCGGATCACCAACACAACAAGAACACGATCCAGAGATCTCTACAAGCACAATGAAATCAACAGGAACAATCGCACCACTTCAAAATACTAGAATCACTTGCATTTTCATACCAGAATGTAAGAACACTAGCTTCCATGACTGTCACACTAGAACGATTACTTGCGAACCTCTAAACCATGAACCACTTGAGTTGAAGATACACACTGACATCCCAAACATACCTCTAGATTCACAGATCATAATTTTCCAATGTGGATCAATCCAGACCAATTTTATGTCACTTTGTCCCCTCTAAACAACTGCAAAACCTGGTTCTACTCAGATGGCAATAACTTCACAAATTCTTCATGTAGATCCTTCAAATCTTGACTGGCATAACTTTAGACAATCCTTTTCAACACCCTTTGGTCCACAGACTCTGATCTTCATCTCACTGGGAATGTAGAGCAATCTACTTCACTGAACTGCATTGTCTTCACTGTCTCTTACAGAGAGATATATAACTCACTTGATTCTTCTAGAGGAGCTAATTTTCTCAATATCCTCAACATACAAGTCTTCTAAAAAGGAATACAGTTGACACCAATGACAACAAGGATATGTTGACATCAATGACAACACCGATTAGGCACATATTTGCAACAATCTCCCCCTTTGTCATTGATGACAACATATGATGTGAAAAACTATTTTAACCATCAAGACAAGAGCTTCTCCCCCTTTCTCTTATCACATCTACAACCATTTTCTTTACTGATCCCCCTTTCACCATCAACTACTTACTTCCAAGTTTTTCACATGACTTCTCTCCCCCTTTGACATCAATGGCAAAGGGCACATATTTGCAATCATCTCTTTATCTTTTTGTTTTTTAATCAACATATTGACTACTCCCCCTAAGTAGTAACTCCTTAACACCAATCCAGATCACAAGATATGACTGTGAATTCTACTAGACTGATGCACCTTAGTTATGAATAGGAGGGGTAATCACCCCTAGCTTCCCTCTGAGATATTCAAAAGTATCCTTAGGTAGAGGCTTAGTGAAAATATCTACAATCTGATCCTTTGAAGAGACAAACTCTAATTTGATTTTATTCTCATTTACCTTCTCTCTTAAGAAGTGAAACTTGATGGATATGTGCTTTGTCTTTGAATGCAACACCAGATTCTATGAGATGTTTATTGCACTTGAATTATCACAGAAGATTGTAACAGGCTCTTCAAACACAACTCTAATATCCTTCAACATTTGCTTCATCCACAAAACTTGAGTACAACTACTTGCTACTATTATGTACTCTACCTCTGTAGTAGACAGAGATATTGCCTCCTACTTTTTGCTCAACCAAGAAACCAATCTCTTTCCCAAGAAAAATGCACCTCCACTAGTACTCTTCATGTCGTCCACATCTCCTGCCCAATCAGCATCTGTATATGCATGGAGAGTGAAATCATCACCCTTAGGATACCATAAGCCATAATTAGATGTTCCCTTGAGATATCTAAAAATTCTTTTGACTGCTACATCATGAGATTCTTTAGGATCAGCTTGAAATCTAGCAACAAGGCCAACTGTATTCATAATATTAGGTCTAGTATGAGTCAGATAAAGTAGTCCTCCAATCATTGATCTATACCTTTTCTGATCTACCTTAGGGGAATCATCATCTTTACTCAACTTGCATCCAATCACCATAGGAGTACTCATTGGTTTTGAATCCTCCATTCCAAACTTTTTCAACAACTCTTTCACATACTTAGACTGAGATATGAAGATGCCTTTTTCTAACTGAATGATCTGCAGACCTAAGAAAAAGTTCATTTCACCAAGCATGGACATCTCAAATTCACTTTGCATCTGATCAACAAATTTTTCACACATACTCTCATTTCCACCAAAGATGATGTCATCAACAAATACCTCAACAATCAGGATGTGTTCATGATCAATTTTGAAATAAAGATTACTATCAGCAGTGCCTTTGCTAAAGCCTAACTTTAGCAGATACTTATCTAATCTTGCATACCAGGCTCTTGGAGCTTGTTTAAGTCCATACAATACTTTCTTCAATTTGTAGACCTTATCTCCTTGATCAGATAATAGGAATCCTTCCGGTTGCTCAATGTAGACCTCTTCTTCCAACTCTCCATTTAGGAATACTGACTTGACATCCATCTGGTAAACTTTGAAATCTTTGAAAATAGAAAAGGCAAGAAATAATCTGACTACTTCAATTCTTTCCATCGGAGAAAAATTTTCTTCAAAATCAATTTCCTCTACTTGTGAGTAACCTTTGCACACCAATCTTGCTTTGTTTCACAACTTCACCATCTTCATTCAATTTATTCTAGAAGACCCATTTAGTTCCAATTACATTTTTGTTTTTAGGTCTAGGAACAAGATCCCAAGTGTGATTCTTTTCAATTTGCATTAATTCTTCTTCCATTACTTTTACCCAACTTTCAGCATTACAAGCTTCATTTATTGATTTTGGTTCAATCTTTGAAATTAGACAATACTCCTCTTGTTCTTTAGCAATTCTTCTTTTAGTTTGAACACCTTTATTTTTATCTCTTATGATTTGATTTTCAGAATGATTCAACCTTACATACCTGGGAGTTTTGGGGTTATCTTCAACTTCTGATTCTTGAACTTGTTCCTCAACATTTGCATTAACTTTGTGAGTCACTAGAATCTCCGGAGCAGTCTGAATCTGAGTTTGAGCTTGAGCTTTCTTTTCATCATCTGATTCATATCTACAAGACTTGGAAGGTCTCTCCATGCCTTCATCAACTTTGACATTAGCACTTTCAACAATCTTTTTCAATCTCTTGTTAAATGGTGTAGAGCCCACCATAGCAAATTTTGATTTTTTGAGCTCAAATTTGAGCCTAGGTGAAATTTTGGATTTTAAATTATTATAATAATCCTCTAGAGGCATTGTCATGTAGTGGAGGTTGTGAATCTTCAATGTCACTTAAAATTAGAACCTTCTATTTTAGTGCAGCAGAGTGATAAGGCTATTTTAACCCTATTTTTTTATTTTTTCCACGTTGGAGATATATGGAGAATGTGGATGTTTATTAAAATACTATTGTATGCATGTTATGATGCCCTATTCTTGTGAATGAAGGCAAAGAATGAAGTGGGGAGTGAAGAAAATAAGAAGATTTTCCAATTTTTCTGAATTTTTCTGTAATTGCTGTTGTTCCAACCCTTGATCATAGTCCGTACTGTACTGTTAAGCACAAAAATGTCTGAAATCATGGAATAGATAGTGTTAGCTTTCATTTCGGTTAGATTAGGAGAGATTCAATTGATCTTAAAGCATTTTACAGTTGGTTTCCTGAAATTGGTTTCAATACCCTAGTTTTGAGGGTTTTAACAAAATCAATGGATTTCTAACCCATTCCACATGAGTCAAAGCCCCAAGTTGGGTGGAATGGACTTAATTAGTTTATATTTACTTGTTTATTGTGTTGCAGGAGCAGGGGACTGGGAAAGAGTAGTGTTTGAATCCATTAAAGCCTAATATCTTCATGTATTGGGCAAAGAAGGCTAGATAGCTTAGGTGTGTATTGGTTTGATAAGAAACCCATGCATACAAATATCAAAACCTATTAAAATAGTGTATTTTTTATGTGGGGAAGCTCATAAAAGTGGGTTTTCAGTCTTGGGTAGAGTTTTCCTCATACCTCCTTTGCAAAATAGGGCTAATTGCCCTCTCGAACAACAGGTACAGTCACTTTTTAGGGCATATGTTCCAAAACAACCTACCTTGCATGTCTGATATGTTATGTAACTCCTTAATGGGTATCCAAATCTAGTTTTCTCATGGATTTTCATGAATCCTTCAGGTTATGCTCCAAAAACCTCATTTACAGGGCTACAAGGAAAATAGGACTATTGCAAAGGAACGTCTAAAAGGATATAGAGTCAAAGTTCTTAAGGATCTTTAGTGGTCTCAGTCTTCCAAGACAAAGTGATTCAAGGTGTAATAGGAGTAGAGTAAGTTGGTTAACTCATTTGCCTTCATTTGTGCATTTTCCATCCTTTGGCAACCATGTTGCTTGAAGAGACAACTTGTCATGTTGGGACAATCAACTTAGTGGGTCTTGAGAATCCTTTTCATTTGTCTTTGAGAGGTGTAAATTAGTCATTTTGAGGGGGATCTCAATTGCCTTGAAATATTTGGTAAGTGTCCCATGCATTCAAATCATATTTGGGTTACCTTTCCAAGACTTGAAAACGGGTATGAGAGTGAGAGAACAGTCAACCCAATGCATGATCAATCCAAGGATCAGTGAAGACAATATAAAGTCCATCCCCTAATCTACATCAAGTGGTATCAGAGCCAAGTTTAGGTTGTAATTGAGAAGAAAGAAGTTAAAGTGTGAAGGAGGAATAGTGCAAGATGCCTCCAAGAACCAGTCTAATCCTCACTAGAAAAGTAAGAATGATGAAGGAATCTCAAGAGGGAGTCCTAGCCAGACTTGCAGCCATAGAAGCAAACCTGAGAAGAGGTGGGGTCATTGAGGAAGAGAGTGACCAAGAGAATGAGGATGAGAATGCAGGCCCTCAAGAGGGATCTAATGTGGAAGAGATGGATCCAGATGATAGAAGGTTTATGAAGATGCTACAAACTATGAAAGGAGAAGGCACTGATGTCAAAATGGAGTTACCCATGTATGAAGGAAAAATGAATAGTGAGTAAGTATTAGATTGGATTGATGCCTTGGATATCTACTTTGAGTACAAGGAGATGCCAGAAGAACAGAAGGTCAAATTGGCTAAGACCAAGCTGAAGGGGCCAACATTGACATGGTGGAATTATGTTCAATTAGAGAGGTTAAGGAAGGGAAAAGCAAAAATAGTTCATGGGACCAGATGGTGTCCAAAGTGAAGAGTCAATTTCTTCCTAAGGATTATGCAAGTCAAACCTTTAGAAGATTACCGAATTTAAAACAAAAAGACATGGATGTTATAGCCTATACTGAAGAATTCCACAAGTTGACCATGAGGATAGGGCACAATGAAGATGAAGTTGAGAAAATTGCTAGGTATATCAATGGACTTAGGCTTAATATTCAGGATGAGATCAGTCTTTCCACCCCTAGAAATGTGGAAGAATGTTTCCAATTGGCAGTGAGGGTAGAAGAAAAGATAAAAATGAGACAAGAACAACAGACTAGGGGCAGAGGAAGGAATTTCAGAGGTAGATGTAACTTTGGTGCAAGAGGATAGTCACAAAAATAGCAAGGAGAATTAAATGGAAGCAACAAGGAGAATCAAGAATTGTTGGCAAGAGACATAGTATAGCTACATGAGTGTTGTCATTGATGGCAACAAAGTTCATCCCACCCATCTGTAGGACATGGCATGCCTATACCAGAAGTCAGATTGAAGAATGTTGTGGTCTGGTAAGCAAGAACAGAGCATGTGGCAAGGTACGACAGTCAGGTCCAAATCTCTCAGAGGAAGTATCTCAATAAAGTGTGGACTTGGGGAAGTCAAGAGGAGTACCTTGACTAATAGATTGTAGGGATTAAGCCTCCGGTGATGAGAGAGTGAAGAGATATGAGTACCTAAGCATTGAGTTCCTGTTTGGCAGAGTTAAAAGAGGAAGAACTGACCAGCAGAGCATCATACCTTAATCCGGATGATATATTGATGGTGATCAAGATTCCTGAGGTATCACTCATGATTGGCCGACATGATTGATGAATTCTATAAGAATCTCCTTGATATGCATCACTCGGTAAGCAAGGATTCAGCCGACAGATCAGAGTTTAGGAAAAGATTGACTATTCCAGATGCTGACTAGAAAGGTGTTGAAATTATTGGTGCGGATATATATACCAGATGGATTTAGATGTGAAGGTGTGAGTTGTGCGTTGGGAAGTACGAAGAAAAGTAGAAGAGCAATGTGAAGGCAGTAAGACAGGTCTGGAATGTGACAGGACAACAGCACCAAAGAAGAGGTAGAATGAAGTGCAGTAGATTAGTATATTGAACCTAACCGGAACTAAACCTCAGCATGTGTGGATGCTTCTCATCAGTTCAAGTATCTTGTCACCTTATACCTTGTAGACAGTGAGTCTCTTGTAGGCAGTGAGCCTCTTGTGAGTAGTGTGCTCAGGCAGTAAGCCCTAATTGGCAAGTGCCATTTTGTACTATCTTATTCTTTTAACAGAGAATACAATCTTGGGTTAATCACCCTGTGGTTTTTCCCTTAACAGGGTTTTCCACATCAAAATCATTGTGTCATGTGTATTGATGTTATTTCCATTTCATGGTTATGTTTGCTTATTTGATTTGATGCTGCATTAATTGTTAAGGAAGATTTGAAAGCTAAAATAATTAAGATAACTGATTCACCCCCCTCGTCTCAGTTATCAACAATTGGTATTAGAGCCAAGTTCCTCCAAACAGAGCCTAACAACTTGAGAAAGATCTGGGAATCTTAATGGATATGTATGGTATTAGGGAACAACTTCAGTCTGCCTTAGATGATCTTGAACAATCTAACTCTGAAGTCAATGAATTGAAGGAAAGACTCAAACAAGCTGATGATTTCATAAATGAACTAAAAGAGAAACTGAGTATCTCTATGAAAAAGAGAAAGGATCTACTTTAGCAATTGGCAGGTCAAGGTGAAGCCAATAATACAAATGAAGACCTAAAGGAGGAAACCAAGCTATGTGAAAAGTTGTCAAAAGAGGTCATTATGGTAAGACATGAAATGGAATCAGGAGTTATGAAATTCATCCAAGAAATTGAAGAGAAAAGAAAAACTGAAGATGATCTAAGACAATCTCTCAAGGAGAAATCAGAAGACTGCCTTAAAATGGATAGAATAATCAGACATCTGGAATCTGACCTTGAAGAAGCAAGAGATAATGAAGATCAACTTGAGAATCAGATTGACACTCTTAAAAGGGATCTTCAAACAACAAATGAATACAAAGAGAAATTCAAGATAAGCTCTGCTCAACTTGAAGTTCTTCAAAGACAGAAAAGGGTAGATGACAAACAAGGCTTGGGGTATGAGAAAGGTGAAAGCTCTAGATCTGGTCAGAAGAACTCTAGATTAGGAAATCCAAGGAATAGACCTAGAAGACCTCTGGTAAGACAACCAAATGCTCAAAGATATCCATCCTTCAATGGATATTGCCACAATTGCAATAAATTTGGTCATAAAGCTAATCAGTGCAGAAGAAGAATAAATCAGACTAATTCATCCTTCTCCAGACAGTGTTTCAATTGCAAAAGGTATGGTCACAAATCTCATGAGTGTAGAAATATACAAATGAACAATTCATTCAATGGTAGATGTTTTGCATGCAATAGAATGGGACATATGGCTAATCAGTGTAGATCAAGAGGATATCAGTCAAATATGCAAAGAAATGTTGTTTGCTACAATTGCAATAGATCTGGTCATATTGCCAAATTCTGCAGAAGTAAGAGTCAGAACAATAAGGGTCTGGTATGTCATAATCATAACCAAGACAAAGGGAAAGGAAAAGTGAATGCAGATGAAATTCAAATGGAGATGAACAAAATATGGGTGAAGAGAAGTACAAAAAATGATGGGGATGGATCCACACTAGAATCTGGTGCTGATATTCCTTCCGGAAACTAAATAGATGAGCTCTGGCTCAGGGGGAGTAACAAAAGAAAAACATTTTCCCCCAGCCAGTTAATTGGTGCCTGAAATTGGCACAAGGAAAGTTGTGGATTAAAGTGTTCTTAGAGGAACATCTAAATTAGCTTTGGTAAAGAGATGGAAGATCCACAAGAAGTTTTGAACAGGTTAATCTTCCAAGACTAATCTGGTTCAACGGTCATCCGGTAAGAAGTAGGTTTTTCATAGTTAGATTCGATATGATTCAAACTAAGTAATCTTGATCTATGGATAGATGAATTGTTTGGAGAAAGAAAGATAGATTGTCAATCATCTCCAAGAACAACTCTAAATGCTTCTTAGTAATCTGGAAGAGATTTTTCTCAAAACAAGGAGAACAAGGCAAACTAGAATGACTTAAGTTATGCATTTATTGCAACATGAAATTAGGGTTTGCAGAGAAATATAAGGGTTCTCTTATTGAACATTTGCTCATTTTACATTCGAGAAGAAGAGAAAAGGAGCTCTGGAACAAATTACCTCAAGCCCATCAAAGATCAACTACAAAAGTTGATTCATCCAGCGATCCGATCTGGTTCATATTGTGAACCCTAGAAGCGTAAAAGGTATTTTCCGCTCTTGAAAATCTCTCTGTGAAATTTTGAAAGATGGCTACTCTGAATGTGGTGAAGATTACTGACAGGCCACACACTAAATTCAAAAAACATCCCTATAAATCCCTAGAAGTTGATCCCCTAGGTGCCTTTTCTAGCATTCCACATGGAATTCTACATGTAGAAGATGTTAGGGTTTACATTCACACAAACATTGAAGAATTTGGTGAATCCAAGCTGATGGATATCTACCACAAGGAATTGATGGATATCTACCACAAGGAACTGATAGATGAATCATTTGAACTAAAACCTCAGTATAAGGCCATCTGGGATAAATATTTTGGACAATGCATTCATTTCCCTTGTTTTGCTAAGGATGATTGGGTCCGGTATGTTTTGAGCAGAATGCATGACAACTTTATGTGGTTGATGAGGCCATTTAAGATAACCAAGGAAGCAATTAGGGCAATAACCGGATTGCACTCATCCGGTGGGTTACCTACTCTAAAATCAGTCAAAAACCAAACTGTGAGTGAGGCCACCAGATCTAAATTTGATAAAAGAGCAATGACAATTGAGGATATCATAGATCCGGACATCAAGTTTGCCTCCATGATTATTAGCTACAAGATATATCACTCCAGTAGAGAAAATTCTATATCCGGAACAACAATCTACACTGCTTATGAAATGTTGAGAAAGAACGCAAATTATGATCTTTGTGAACTCCTTCTGAGCCAATTGATGGAAAACCTACAAAAGATCAAGAAGGACAAGAAGAACTCTTTCAAGTATGGTGGGCTGATACTGTGTTTGTTCTACTTTATGAATGAGCTGCTCAGATCTAGTGGTTGGGAATGGCAGAATGACAGACCTATTGCAATTCAAATCAGAGATTACTTGCATAGGCTTGGTGATGCCAAGGCACAAAACACAGCACTATGGGGTTACCTCAAAAACTGCCAAAGCATGATGCAGGCTAGAGAAAGAATTCCCCAATCCCTTGTTGAAAAATATAAGGATACAGTGTGCTTTATGGTAGACGCTGATCAATGTCTGATGGAGGCAGTAGAACCAAGAATAGTATGGATCATGCCAATGGGGTATGAAGTGGATGAGAAAATTGTAGAGCTGCATGTTCAACACATGCTAAGTCAGCCCAAGGATCCCAAGGCAGAAAGGTTTGGAACCTTTGAAGAATTGAGTGTAAAGATTCATGTGGAGCTCAGACAACCAAAGATGAAGAGAAAAGTGAGAAAAGAAGTAGAGAATGTTGCCAAAAGGTATGGCATCTCAAAAGAAGCACTTGATGCAAATAGAGAAAAGATGGAAAGGGCAGAAAAGGAAAAGAAAGAGGCAGAAAAAGAAAGTGCTCCGGTAGAAGCCCCCTCCCGGACTAGATCCTCTAAGAGCTCTACATCTACTAAGAGCTCAAAGGCATCAAAACTGAAAGCAAAATCATCTGGTAAAGGAGAGAAGAGAACTAAGACAAAGGCCATAAGATCTTATTCCAGTCAAAAGGATGATGAAGAGACTGAATCTGATGAAGAGGTCAAGAAAATGAAGAAGAAGAAGAAAACATCAGGTGAACCCTCTACCGGTCAAGACAAAGAAGAGAAGGCAAAAGAATTTGTTGAAAGGCCCACTCTGTCCATTAAAGATGTAGTCAAATCAGTCATTGTGGATGGGAACCTAAAATCAATGACTGAATTCTATGATGATTACAATGAAGCTGACCAGAAGATCTTGCAAGAAGTCACAGTTAGGTATCTGAATATCTACAATAAGGCTTTTATTGAAATCATATCTCTCATTCCCAAAAGCCTAGAGAAGGAATTAGAAATAAGGAAGAATAATGCTAAGGCAAAGGATCTTGAGATCCGAGAATAGATAGCTATTTAGCTATATCCTTCAATCACTCCAAAGCAAATGAATATGATTTTCAAATATTGCAAGGATGAGTTCCAGAGCAAAGCTAGAATGAATTAGCTTATGCTCAGAGAAATTGACAAAGTAGCAAAAGAGACAGAAGAGATCCTCATGAATGCATACAAAAGATTCAACATTCCCATTATAGAGGATGTAAGTGATGAACCTTCTAATGTTAAAAGGCAAACTGCATCAAAGAAAGACCCTACTAAAAAGATTGCAGAAGAGGTAAAGGAGACAAGTGAAGAGAAAACCAAGGACCTGGATTCCTTTGCTCCAGAAGAGGAAGTCCATAAAGAAGCAAACATCTCTCCTCTGGTTTCCCCTGCAGACTCCGGATCTAAAGAAGAAGAAAGAGTAGAAGAGAAGATTAGTCAAGAAGTAGAGGAGAAGGAAAAAGAAGAAGACAGTAGTAAGGCTACAGAAGGAGAGAAAACTACAATAGAGAAGGCCACAGATGATAGTGGTAAGGCTACAAAAGGGGAGAAAACTCTGTCTCCGGTAAGAGACACAGCAGAAGCAGTCAAAGATTCCTTGACCAAAGAGATGATGGAATTTGATGAACCAGAACTGCTTCAAGGTCCATTCAATTTTGATTCCCTCTCCTCGGTTCAAACCATGAAACTAGCATTCTTCACTCAAGCAAAGGCAAAAGAAAAACTGCTGAAGTCTCACATGGAAGACTGTGAGCTCATAGAAACTGCATCCGGTGTATTAGAGAAGATCATGCCATCCTTCCAAAAGGATCCTTTGGCCTCCACATTCGGTAATCTAAAGTCTCTGGTAAATTCTGTTAATACACATTTTGACTCTTTAGAGAAAGCAGCAGAAGAGAAAGTCTGGAAAGAATTTTTGGATAAGAGATTCTCTGAAATACAGGGTCTAATTTCAAATGATAGGAGAGTTATGGATATTGGGATAAAGAGATTAGAAAATGCTCTCAAAGATGGCGGAGATATTTACAAATTTTGTTTATCCTGGCCTAAAGTGACCAAGGACATTGAGAAGAAAGTAAAAGAGCAAGAGGATAAACTGTTAAGTTTATCTCGAAGTTTTGATCCTCTCTCCTCCTCCATAGTAAATCAAGAGTGTCAGACTATTGCAGTCATAAATGAAATAAAGATGCTTGAGAAGGAGAAGAAAAATAGAATAAACCGGTTGAGTGAACTTAGAGGGATCGTTATCCCTAAGTTAGAGGCCATGCATGAGGCCCTAACTGATGCACAGGCCACAGCCCAGACAAATGATCTGATAGATCTTAAGAAAGCAGAAGCTTTTGCATTCCTGTTGAGTGGTCACATCTCAATTTTGGACATGATGAAGCAGAGTTGGGCAACAAAAGTTGTACAATTGAAGAATACTTTTGCAGATGTACTTCAATATATGTAAGTATAACATATATATTCATTTATGCGGCTGAGTATAGTTGGATTTTTTGGATTTTTGGTGTACGGATCCTACCCTTTGCCATTGATGTCAAAGGGGGAGTGAGAAGCAGTGAAAAATGTGGAATCCAGCTAAGGGGGAGCTCCGGAAGAGTGTACATTAGAACAAAGCATCAGCCAAGGGGAAGTGTAGTATGATAGCCATTTTTCACTAAGTGTTACCATCAATGCCAAAGGGGGAGATTGTTGGCAAGAGACACAGTATAGCTACATGAGTGTTGTCATTGATGGCAACAAAGTTCATCCCACCCATCCGCAGGACATGGTATGCCTATACCGGAAGTCAGATTGAAGAATGTTGTGGTCCAGTAAGCAAGAACAGAGCATGTGGCAAGGTCCGATAGTCAGGTCCAGATCTCTCAGAGGAAGTATCTCAGTAAGGTGCAGACTTGGGGAAGTCAAGAGGAGTACCTTGACTAATAGATTCTAGGGATTAAGCCTCTGGTGATGAAAGAGTGAAGAGATATGAGTACCTAAGCATTAAGTTCCTGTTTGGTAGAGTTGACAGAGGAAGAACTGACCGGCAGAGCATCAGACCTTAATCCGGATGAGATATTGATGGTGATCAAGCTTCCTAAGGTATCACTCATGATTGGCCGACATGATTGATGACTTCTATAAGCATCTCCTTGAAACACATCACTTGGTAAGAAAGGATTCAGCCGACAGATCAAAGTTTAGGAAAATATTGACTATTCCGGATGCCGACTAGAAAGGTGTTGAAATCATTGGTGTGGATATAGATACCAGATGGATTTAGATGTGAAGGTGTGAGTTGCATGTTGGGAAGTGTGAAGAAAAGTAGAAGAGCAGTGTGAAGGCAGTAAGACAGGTCTGGAATGTGATAGGACAACAACACCAAAGAAGAGGTAAAATGAAGTGCAGCAGATCAGTATATTGAACCTAACCGGAACTAAACCTCAGCATGTGTGGATGCTTCTCATCAGTTCATGTATCTTGTCACCTTATACCTTGTAGACAGTGAGTCTCTTGTAGGCAGTGAGTCTCTTGTGAGCAGTGTGCTCGGGCAGTAAGCCCTAATTGGCAAGTGCCATTTTGTACTATCTTATTCTTCTAACAGAGAATACAATCTTGGGTTAATCACCCCGTGGTTTTTCCCTTAACAGGGTTTTCCACTTCAAAATCATTGTGTCATGTATATTGATGTTATTTCCATTTCATGGTTATGTTTGCTTGTTTGATTTGATGCTACATTAATTGTTAAGGAAGATCAGAAAGCTAAAATAATTAAGATAACTGATTCACCCCCCCTCTCAGTTATCAACAAGAATAAGGTAGTGAGTCAAGTGGTAGAGGTAACTTCAAGGGAAGAAGATCCAATAGTAGAGGAAGGTTTGGTGGCCAAGGTAGAGGATCAAACACTTTCTCAGGCAAATGTTACAATTGTCATCAGTTTGGACATCCTGCATTCAAGTGCCCAAAAAATCAAGCATCAATTTCTCAAGGAGGTGAACAAAGAACCCAAATAGTGCATGAAGAAGACAGTGAAAGTGTCAATTCACCACTTCAGCCTACTGCTCCTGAGATAGGTGATGCATTGATGATAAGGAGGACACTCCTCAAGGTGCCAGCAACCAAGGAGCCTTCATAGAGGAAGTCATTGTTTAGGACAACATGTAAATCACATGGCAAGGTATGCAAGGTAGTTGTTGATTCAGGATCCACTGATAATCTAGTTTCTTTGGCAATGGTAGAGAAGCTGCATTTGATGAAGATCCCTCACCCCAAACTCTATAAGGTGTCATGGTTGAATAAGGGGCAATGAGTCTTAGTAAATGAACAAGCATGGGAGGAGTTCAACATTAGTGGTTACAAGGATAAGATCCTTTGTGACATCATCCCTATGGATGTTTGTCACCTACTGCTAGGGAGGCCCTAACAATATGATAGGAAGGCCAAGCATAATGGACAGAAAAACATCTATGTGATAGAGAAAGATGGAGTTTCATTCTCTTTGACACCTCTTCAAGAGGAAGAATATGACAAGCAGATTGGGTCTAGTATTATAGTGGTAGGAGAGAAGAATTTTTTTCAAATAATAAAGGAAGAAGGACAAGGATTTGTAGTAGTGATCAAACCTAAGGCAAAGTATGATATACCAGAAAATAAGGAAGAAAGCATCCCTAGTGAAGTTCAGTCCTTGTTGGACAAGTATAAAGACATAGTGGTAGATGATCTGCCAAGTTCATTGCCCCCATGAGAGACATCAGCCATCACATAGACCTGATCCCTGGAGCTAATTTGCCCAATAAGGCTGCATAAAAGTTGACCCCACAACAGAATGAAGATATCAAAGCACAAGTCCAAGAATTGTTAGACAAAGGACTCATCAGAGAGAGTTTAAGTCCATGTGTTGTTCCTACTATCTTAGCACCCAAGAAAGGTGGAGAGTGGAGGATGTGTACTGAGTCAAGGGCCATAAACAAGATCACAATTAGATATAGGTTCCCAATCCCAAGAATGGAGGACCTAATGGATTATTTAGGAGGTGCATGCTACTTTTCCAATATTGATCTCAAGAGTGGATATCACCAAATCAAGATAGGGGAAGGAGATGAATGGAAGATTGCCTTCAAAACCAATGAGGGACTCTATGAATGGATGGTAATGCCTTTTGGACTCTTAAATTCTCCTAGTACATTCATGAGGTTAATGAATGAGGTCTTGAAACCTTTTATTGGGAAGTTTGTAATTATCTAACTAGATGATACTCTTGTGTTCAACAAGACAAAAGAGGAGCACTTACAACAGCTTGACATGGTTTTGCAGAGGTTGAATGAGGAGAAGCTAATGATAAACCTCAAGAAGTGTGAGTTTATGAAGGAAGAGCTCGTATACCCGAGTTTTGTGATCTCCAAGGGCACATTGAAGATGGATCCTTCCAAAGTTGAAGCTATTCTTAGTTGGCCAACTCCAAAATCAGTAGGAGAGGTAAGAAGTTTTCATGGTTTGGCTACATTTTGTAGGAAGTTTATCAAAAAATTTAGTCATATTTGTTCTCCTATTCTTGACACCATTAAGGGAGATAAGAAAAGAAATTTCAATGGACTGAGGAGGTAGTAAAAAGATTTGAATACCTAAAGAAGAGAGTGGCACAACAGCCCATACCTACTTTGCCTGACTTTGACAAAGTCTTTATAGTGGAATGCGATGCTAGTGGAGTAGCCATAGGTGCAGTCCTGAGCCAAGAAGGTAGGCCAGTAGTTTTTTTTAGTGAAAAGCTCAATGAGGCCAAGAGGAGGTACTCTTCATATGATTTGGAGCTTTATGCATTAGTACAATCCCTGAGGAAGTGGAGACATTACCTCTTACCCAAAGAATTTGTAGTCTTCACAGATAATCATGCATTGAGTTTCTTGAACAGCCAAGAAAAGTTGAGTCATAGGCACATCAAGTGGGTGGAGTATTTGCAAAGTTATACCTTCACAATCAAGCATAAGAAGGGCCAAGCTAACAAAGTAGCTGATGCATTGAGTAGGTGATTAGTCCTAGTGCATGAAATACAACTTCAAAGTGTGGGTTTGGAAGCACTAAAGGACATGTATGCTGTTGATACATATTTCAAGGATGCATATTCCTTTTGCCAACAATTTCAAAGTAGTTTCCATGACCAATTTTCTGATTTCTTGCTGCAAGATGGACTGTTATTCAAGGGAGCTTAGTTATGCATCCCTAAGTACTCTATGAGGACACATCTCATAAGGGAGAAGCACTATGGAAGTCTTGAAGGACACTTTGGCATAGAAAAGACATTAGATCAAGTAAGAAGGTTCTATTTTTAGCCTAAGATGCATGTTGATATCAGAAAATTTGTTGAATCTTGTGGAATATGTCAGAGAGCCAAAGGCTCTAGTTGCAATGCAGGCCTATATTAGCCTCTTCCAATCCCTAGCAGACCTTGGGAACATATTAGCATGGACTTTACATTAGGCCTACCTAAAACTCAAAGAGGAGTAGACATTGTCTTTGTAGTTGTGGACAAATTTAGCAAGATGGCAGACTTTGTTCCTTGCAAATGCACAAGTGATGCATCTAACATTGCAAGCCTATTCTTCAAGGAGATAGTTAGAATCCATGGACTTCCTATTAGACTTAGGGTACACAACTAAGAGGAGGGGGTGAATCAGTTTTGCAAAACTTTCTTCCAATTAAACACTTAACTCCACTTTGCAATTCAGCAGTATAATAATAAATCAATCATGGAAACACAATGCAACAAATTAAGAGCAGAAACACATCAACACATGAGACACCAAGATTTTGACGTGGAAAACCTGGTTAAGGGAAAAACCACAGGGTGATTAACCCAAGATTGTATTCTCTATTAGAAGAATAGAAATAACAAAATGGCACATGCCAATTAGGGCTCACTGCCCGAGCACACTGCTCACAAGAGGCTCATTGCATACAAGAGACACACTGTCTACAAAGAAATAAGTATCACCTACTTGAACTAGAAAATAGCATCTTCACCATGCTTGAATCAATTCCATTTAAGCCCAATACTTCTGCTCTGCCTTTCGCTCTCCTCCTTGCTACCACACTCTCATCTCAACAAGGAAAACTTTGAAATGACTTCGTAATCCCTTATTTATACAAGACATCAACTTAGGAATGATCATCTAAGTTAGAAAACATCAACAAGAACATCCATAGGATGTGTAATTCATCCGATCGGCCAATCTCAGGAAGAACACCATTATCCAGAAGTTATTTCTCAATTGTGAGCTCTAACTTCAATGCGGACCACCAACACAAATTGGACATGATCCAAAGACCTCCACAAGCTTACCTAAGTCACCAAGAACATCCACACTTCATCTGCTTACTGAAATCCTTCTCTCCTTCATCTGGAACCTCAAGAACACAATCTGTCATTACTGTCACAAAGGAATAGATGCTTGCGGACCTTCAAACCATGAACCAATTGAGTTGACACTTCACAAAGACTTCCTTAACACTCCCTGAAATCTGTAGAATAGGACAATGCATTCCCGGATCTCACCAGACCTATCTGTATCACTCTGTCACCACTGAACATCTGCCAGAACCGGTTTTACTTGAGTGGCCACAACTTCTTCAGATCTTCATGCGGACCTCTGAAATCTCTACTGGACCACCTTAAGACACATATCTATAAACCCTTTAAACCGCATCCTTTGATCCTCATCCTATCTTGGACTTTTACCTTATTGTCATCACCGTTCTTCACTGTTCCTGATTGAGGCTGATTTCCTCAATATCCTCAGCACACAGCTCATCCAATCCTTATCATTAATGCAACAGGAGTATGTTGACATCAATGAAAACACTGGTTAGGCCCATACTTGCAACACTTCCCCTCACCATTGTTTCAGATAGAGACTCAAAGTTTATAGGCCTCTTTTGGAGAACCTTATGGAGGAAACTTGGAACCAACTTGACTTTTAGCTGTGCCTATCACCCACAAATAGATGGGTAGACTGAAGTAGTTAATAGATCATTGGGAAACTTACTTAGATGTCTCACAAAGGAACATGGATAGCAATGGGATCTTGTTCTCCCACAGGCAGAGTATGCTTACAATGACTCCATTAACATGAGCATAGGGAAGAGTCCTTTTGAAGTAGTGTATGGATTGAACCCAAGAGGTATATTTGAACAAAGAGATTTAAGAGGGTTAGAGAAGAGAAGTGCTGAAGGAGAGGAGTTTGCAATGGCCATGAAAGACATACATGATCAAGTCAGAGAACAACTCAAGAAGAGTGTGGACACTTACAAGAAGCATGCAGATTTGAGAAGAAGGAATGTTTAGTTCAAAGTTGGAGATCTAGTACTTGCACATCTTAGAAAAGAGAGCTTACCTAAGGGAAAATACACTAAGTTGCTAATGAAGAAGATTGGGCCATGCAAGGTGGTCCACAAGTTTGGTGAAAATGCATATGAGATAGAACTCCCTCCTAGAGTTGTTATCTCACCAATCTTTAACATTGTTGACTTATATCCTTTCAAGGAATCTTTGGATGCAGGTACTACTGTTCATGAAGGTATTGTTGATGATGAGTGGATAAGAGACCTTCCTCCTGCTGCTCTAGTCAAACTTGAAGCCATTCTTGACACCAAAGAAGTCAAGAGGACAAGACATAAGGTTTATAATGAATACTTGGTGAAGTGGCAAGGTCTTCCCCATGAAGATGCCACATGGATGACAGCTGAAGACATTGCAAAGCATGGAACAACAATCCTTGATCTGATCTCAAGTGGAAGCTAAGATCTCTTTCTCCTTGGGTATATGGTGCAGAGCCCACCATAGAAAATTTTGATTTTTTGAGCTCAACTTTGAGCCTAGGTGAAATTTTGGATTTTAAACTATTATAATAAGCCTCTAGAGGCATTTTCATGTAGTGGAGGTTGTGAATCTTCAATGTCACTTAAATTAGAACCTTCTATTTTAGTGCAGTAGAGTGGTAAGGCTCTTTTAAGCCTATTTTTTTATTTTTTCCACGTTGGAGAGATATGGAGAACGTGGATATTTATTAGAATACTATTGTATGCATGTTATTATGCCTTATTCTTGTGAATGAAGGTAGAGAATGAAGTGGGGAGTGAAGAAAATAAGAAGATTTTCCAATTTTTCTGCATTTTTCTTTAATTGTTGCTTTTCCAACGCCTAATCACAGTTCGTATTGTACTATCAAGAACAAAAATGTCTGAAATCATGGAATAGATAGTGTTAACTTTCATTTGGGTTAGATTAGGAGAGGTTTCATTGATCTTAAAGAATTTTACAGTCTATTTCTTGAAATTGATTTGAATACCCTAGTTTTGAGGGTTTTAACAAAATCAATGGATTTCTAACCCATTCCACCTGAGTCAAATCTCCAAGTTGGGTGGAATGGGATTAATTAGTTTATATTTACTTGTTTATTATGTTGCAGGAGTAGGGGACCGAGAAAGAGCAGTGTTTGAATCCATTAAAGCCTAATATCTTCATGTATTGGGCAAAGAAGGCTAGATAGCATAGGTGGGTATTGGTTTGATAAGAAACCCATGCATACAAATATCAAAACTTGTAAAAATAGTCTATCTGTGATGTGGGGAAGCTCATAAAAGTGGGTTTTCAGTCTTGGGTAGGGTTTTCCTCATACCTCCTTTGCAAAATATGGCTAATTGCCCTCTAGAACAATAGGTACAGTCACTTTTTAGGGAATATGTTCCAAAACAACCTACTTTTCATGTCTGATATGTTATGGAACTCCTTAATGGGTATCCAAAAATCTATTTTTCTCATGGGTTTGTCATGAATCCTTCAAGTTATCCTCCAAAAACCTCATTTATAGGGCTACACGAAAAATAGGACTGTTGCAAAGGAATGTCTAAAAGGATATAGAGTCAAAGTTCTTGAGGGTCTTTAGTGGTCTCAGTCTATCAAGACAAAGTGATTCAAGGTGTAATAGGAGTGGAGTAGGTTGGTTAACTCATTTGCCTTCATTTGTGCATTTTCTATCCTTTGGCAACCATGTTGCTTGAAGAGACAACTTGTCATGTTGGGACAGTCAACTTAGTGGGTCTTGAGAATCCTTTTGGTCTATCTTTGAGAGGTGTAAATTAGTCATTTTAAGGGGGATCTCAATTTCCTTGAAAGATTTGGTAAGTCTCCCATGCATTCAAATCATATTTGGGTTACCTTTCCAAGACTTGAAAACGGGTATGAGAGTGAGAGAACAGTCAACCCAATGCATGATCAGTCCAAGGATTAGTGAAAACAATATAAATTCCATCACCTACTCTACATCATTAAAGCATCGGTATGCTTTGCTTTGGTTAGAGTAACCTAAAAATATTCCTTCATCACATCTTGCATCAAACTTGCCTAGATCTTGATCTCTCTTGATATAGCATTTACTACCAAAAAATTTGAAGTATTTCATAGTAGGAGCATTTCCAAACCAAAGTTCATAAGGTATTTTACTAGTATTACCTTTGATCTACACCCGGTTAAGAGTGTAGACAACAGTACTCACAGCCTCTCTCCAATAGATATGTGGAACATTTGCCTCCATCATCATGGTTCTAGTAGCTTCTTGAATAGTCCAGTTTTTCCATTCCACAACCCCATTCTGCTAAGGAGTCCTAGGAGCAGATAATTGTCTTCTTATTCCATGCTATTCATAGAATGCATTAAACTCACCGGAGGTAAATTCTCCACCTCTGTCAGATCTCAGGCACTTTATCTTCACACCAATCTCGTTTTCCACCCTAGCCTTGAACACTTTGAATTTTTCAAGAGCCTCTGATTTCTCTCTCAAGAAAGTGACCCACATCATTTGGGAGTAATCATCAATTAGCAACATAAAACATCTATCTCCTTGCAAACTCCTAACTCTGGCAGGACCACACAAATCAGTGTGCACAAGTTCTAACAATCCACTTGAAGATTGTTCTTTACTCTTGAATGTAGTTCTGCTCTATTTTCCCAACTGACATTCCTTACACATGCTATTAGCAGGCTTTACAAGCTTTGGAAGATCTCTCATAGCCTAAGTAGTGCTTATCTTGACAATGTTATCAAAGTTTACATGACACATTCTCCTATGCCATAACTAACTCTGATCAATCTGAGCAATCAAACAACTTTTACCAATACCACTTAAATGAAAGATATTACCTCAAGTCTGTGTACCAGATGCAATCTCAGTTCCTGGGCTTTCCAAGACTCTGCATTTTCCATCCTTGAAATGAAGATCATACCCTTTGTCAACCAACTATCCAACACTGAGAAGATTATGCTTCAACCCTTCTACATATAATACATCATTAGTGTTATTCTTACCATCAAAAGAGATGGATTCTCTGCCACGGATTCTGCCAGCTAAATTGTCTCTAAGTTTCACAATTCCACCTTCATATATTTCCAATCTTACAAACTTACTTTTATCACCAGTCATCTGGTGAGAACATCCATTGTCAATTACCCATTCATCCTTCTCTTCAACCTGAGCAGCCAAGGCACTTTCCACATTCACACAACTAGCATATTTAGTAGGCACCGGATCTTCTTCTTTGATAGCAATGAACACCCAATCATTTCCAAAGGTACTTCCCATATAAGATTCATCATCTGTGACTCCTTCACCAGCTTCTTGGACATAGTAGCATTTGTTTTGAACCCTAGGTCTTTTAGGGTTTGGCTTTGAAACCCTCTCCAGGTATCTTGAGGTAAAATGACCAATCTTATTGCAAGCAAAACATTTGAAAGGCAACTTTCCTTCATACTTACTGGATCCTCTTGGTAGTCTTTTGGAAAAAAGAGCTTCAAGTTCTTCAATCTCCAATTCATCTTCTTCAAGATCCTTCCTTGCCTTCTCAAATCTAGTTAGCCTTCTTGAGGAGCTTTCACCTGGATCAAATCTTTGTTTTCCAAAAAATATTGGCCTTAAATGTCGATTCAAATTTAGGAAGATAATCACCAAACTCACTCATTTCAAATGCTGAGAGCTTGCCAACCAACTGATCTCTTCTAATAGTTGTCACAGTCCTGATCTCCTCAATAGTAGCAACTCTATGCTTGTATGAAGTAGGTAAGGATCTGAGCACTTTGCCAACAATCTCTGATTCTTCCATTTTTCCACCAGCACACCTGATACTGCACACAAGTGCATTCACCTTCTACATGTAGGAAGTGATGTTTTCATCTTCACTTATCCTTAAATTTTCATACCTACCCTTCAGGCTCTGTAACTTAGCACATTTGACATATTCATCAGCTTCATATAGAGTTTCCAACTTTTTCAAATTTCATGAGCAGTTTTCAATTCCAGGACATTTGTCATTTTTGTATCAGTCAGAACACTCAGCAAAGCTTCTTTAGCTCGAATGTTGTTTTCAACATCTTTGAGTTGATCTGCAGTTGAAGGACCTTTCTCCAGAGGCTTATACTCATCCTTAGTTATTAACCAATAAGCATCACCCATGCATTGCAAGTGGCACTCCATGTGACTCTTCCAAAGAGAGTAATTTGTTTCATCAAATCTCAGACTATCCTTCTTGTAAGTTGACATCCTAGATCTCCTCAAGCGGCTAATCTTCTTTTAGAGGAACCAGCTCTGATACCAATTGTTGTAATTAGGGCAGACAACTAAGAGGGGGGCTGAATCAGTTGTATCAAAACCTTTATCTTCTACTACTATTTATCTTCTTTATCACTTATAAACAGATTAATGATAGAACCATGAAAGCATAAATCAACAACACATGAGTAGAAATAAAATCAACACACATAACACCAGGATTTTTAGGTGGAAACCTGGTTAAGAAAAAAACCGCGGTGGGGGTTAACCCACAAGATTTATTCTCTATTAAAATAATTGAAAAATGGGGAAGGTACTTGCCTTTAGGGCATACTGCCCAGAGCTCACTGCTCAAAGAGGCTCACTGCCTACAAGATAATTGTATGATTAACACAGAAAGATTGAATAGAGAAACAACATCTACTTCATGCAAGGTTCAGTTCCATTGATGCACACAATACTTCTGTTCTGCCCCCTAACACTTCTTCACTATCTCCTCATCCTTTACTGCTCTTCCTCTTCTCTGCTCTTCCTTTTTCTTTTCTTAGGATCTTACAATTTTCGCACAAGGATGCATTTCCACAACTCAACCACACATATTTATATGCTTCATCAACCTTGGAATAAACATCAAGGTCGGCACTACAAACATCAAACTTAATACGAATCACTATACTGTCAGCCAAACATAGCTAGGACCTAAATCTTCCTCAAACAACACACCACACTTCATAGAACTTCTCTTAAAACATCCGCAACATGCACAAAGCATCCGGTTGGCCAAGACTAGAAAGAACAATAACATCCAAAGAAATCTTCAACCACGAGATCAAACCTCAATGCAGATCACCAACACAATAGGAACAGGATCCAGAGATCTCCACAAGCACAATGAAATCAACAAGAACAACTACACAACTTCAAATTATCAGAATCACTTGCATCTTCATACTGAAATGTAAGAATACCAGCTTCCATGACTGTCACACTAGAAAGATTGCTTATGGACCTCCAAACCTCGAACCACTTGACTTGAGGATACACACTGACATCCCAAACATACATGTAGATCTGCAGATCACAATATTCCAATGCGGATCAATCTGGACCAATTTCCTGTCACTCTATCACATCTAAACAACTACAAAACCCGGTTCAACTCAGATGGCCATAACTTCAGAAATTCTTCATGTGGATCCTTCAAATCTTGACTGGAGTAACTTTAGACAATCCTTTTCAACACCCTTTGGTCTGTAGACTCTGATCTTCATCTCACTGGGAATGCAGAGCAATCTACTTCACTGAATTGCACTATCTTCACTGTCTCTTATAGAGAGATATATAACTCACTTGATTCTTTCGGAGGAGCTAATTTTCTCAATATCCTCAACATACAAGTCTTCTAAAAAGGAATACAGTTGACACCAATGACAACAAGGATATGTTGACATCAATGACAACACCGTTTACGCACATATTTGCAACAATCCTTTCAACCCTTTTCATATCAAAGTTGTAAATCCATTGCAGATTACAAGGGAACTAGCCCATAATCTGGAGGTTCAAGCTCACCATAGGTCACCCACAACATGAGTTTGATCCCATGTTACACATGATTGCTGAGCTTCATAGCTTTGCATAAATGGGTGCAATCCTGCTCGTCACCAATAACCTCTGGAGGACTAAGATGGATCAATTATACATTTATTCATGAACCACAACTACTGCAATTATCAACAAGAGTATTCTACTTAACTCACAATGCATTTATAAAACAACAGAAAACAACTTTAACAAGAATGCATAAATAAATAGGAAAATAAATGAAGTGAAGTCCAGTACCTTGAGTGGCTGGCTCAAGGGACTGAGTCACTTAGCTGGAAATCAAATCTAACTCAGATACTCACACATCCATATAACACATAGTTCCATTCATTTCATATCACGAACAAAATATTATTTTCATATTGCATTCAATAATTGCATTTTTTAACAATTCATGTGTGGAGCTTCTAATATTGAATAAAAACTAACAAATGAGTAACTGGATAACTAATTAACTAACTTGACTCCGAGCTCATCCCTTAACTTATACAACATGGGAGTCTTATGCAACTACCAACTAACTACAATCATTAATCCATTCCTAGATATTAGGATACAGGGTTAAGATTGATTTATTAATTCTAATTGAACAAAGGAAGGAGAATCCTATTCAAATAAGAATTCCTATGCAACAGCTCATATGAGAAACACATAAGTTGTATTTAGAATATTGGAACAAGTCTACTTCTTCTACATTTATTCCTTCCCACAATGATTCACGTTCAGCTTCCAACTGTCTACACTTTTGGTGGCTTGACTTCAACTTCCTTCAATTCTCCTATTCTGCGACTTCCTGCAAATTCTTCTCTCCTTGATGCCACGTGCTTGTTGCTACACAGGGGTTAATCACAAAACATATGTACACAAATAACCTCCATAATTAAACCATAGAACTTCATCTATATTGCATACATACTCATGTTCAAATCATTCAATTGATAAATATCATCACCATATTTCATATTAACAAAATAGGTTCAAGGTTTTGCAACGTATATAAAAAGATAGTATATCATGATGGTAATGGTTGAAAAGTATCTAGAAGATCATGTGGAAAAATGTTTGAAAGCATATAAAAACTACACAACAGAGGCCAATATTTAACCCCATCACTAAGTATCGTTACATGCTTAGACAATGTTTGACAATGACACAGTGCAGCTTCTGATGGTCCGCATTTCACCGCATGATTATATTATGCTATGTGGTTCTGAAGGTAAGCTTGGGGATTCCTAAAGAGTCTTAGCTATGAATTTGAGCAAGTTTGTGGTCCGCATTGAAAGTTGTGTTTTGACAGTTAAAATGAACCTGTGATAGTCTATGTATGAGGTCGACCTGATACTTTTACCTGGGTGCAGTAAGAGCTATTGATTGGAAGCATATCTTAAGTGGTTCTATAGTTGAAGCTGACATGTATGAATATGTTTCAAGTGTTGAATTGGTTCACAAAATATTTTGATGAAAGAATTCGGCTGACAAGTTACACAAGGCATAAGTACACGTTTCATCTTTGTAGGCTGACCTAATTTGAAGATTGCAAGTGTTGCAGATATATATATGAGATAGGTGTAAATGTAGGTGGTGTTAAGGTAAGTAAGATGAGTATTGGTGGTTGTGCTTCCTTCCCATTTCAATGTTTGAAAAGGTGTGTGTGAATATGAATGTGTGTGTCTACGACATGCGAAGTTTTGTGATTTTGTAAGGGCGACAAGTGCAGAAGAAGAGAGATCTTATTTTCATGTAAGAGCAGAGCAATATAACAGAGCAGTTTAGGATGAAGAGTTTTGAGATAGTTTTTTCAGCTACATTGAAGCTATATTCATGCATTTGAAGATGCAACTATAGCAATTTATTTTAGCGGTGAGCCACCCTTTCTTTCTTTTCTTTTGGTAGTGAGCATGTATGCAGTGAGTATCGTTTTGTCGACAGTGAGTCCTTAAGGGCAGTGAGCCCGCTCACTGGACAATGATCCCTAAGGTAGTGAGCCTCTTTGTAATTTGGTATTGTTACTACATAATATATTGAGCTAATACTCACCGTGGTTTTTCCCTTTTTGGGTTTTCCAAGTAAAAATCTTGGTGTTCATGTGTTATGGTTTATGGTTTTCCTTTCTATGCTTGATTTTCTTTACCATTATTGAATGTGGCAAATGGATTAAAGTTTTAATAAGTGAATGGTTTAATAGAATATTGATTCATCCCCCCTCAATACTTTGGGTGTTCAACAGATGTGGCTCCCTCTAGCCTAATTCACCAATAAAAAAAGTATGTGAATACTATTTTGCACAGATTTAGCATGCAAGATTGCAATCTAGTTAGAATTCATTTACCAGTTGGTACTAAGCTTTCATTAGATATGTTTCCTAAGAATGAGGATGATTTAGATTATATGTTTGATGTACCATATGCTACTGTTGTAGGAAGTTTGATGTATGCAATGGTTTGCACTAGACCAAATATTGCCCAAGCAGTGGGAGTTTTGAGCAGGTTTATGTCTAACCTTGGTAGACAACATTAGAGTTATGCAAAGATGGTGTTAATATATTTATGTGGTACTTCTAATGACTATTTGGTTTATTCTGGTACTAACAATGTGGATAAGACATTAGACATACATGGTTTTGTTGATGCAGATTGGGTAGGTGACTTGGATAGTTGAAGGTCCACTAGTGGTTATGTGTTTTCTTTGTTTCAAGGAGTTGTGAGTTGGATGAGTAAAAGGAAGCCCACCATTTATTTATCCACCATAGAAGCTACTCATGTCTCAAGTAGGTAGTTTGGTTACAAAGATTATGTACATGTATTGGTTTTGATTACAAGATTATTCATATTGGTTGTGATAGCCAGAGTGCAATATGTTTGGCCAAGAACCCCATGTATCATGCACAAACTAAGTATGTGGATGTTCAATGCCATTTTATTCATGAAATGATTGATAATGGTTAGATTGAGATGAAGAAGGTTGACACTCAGGAGAATGTTACAGATTCACTTACTAAACCTATGAGCACATAAAAGTTTACGTGGTGCAGGAAGGCCATGGGCCTTATTCCTAGCACTTGGTTGTTTTATGTTTTCCTTTGGATGTATTTATAATGTATGATGTCAAGTGGGAGAATGTTAGGATTAAGGTGCCATCAACCTTGTAAATCCTATTTATTTAGTTACTCTTAATATTGTTTATAAATCATTCATAAGGGAGTATTCGCCAAGTAGCGATCTTGTTTTAGTTGCATTCCAGATCCTTGTACCTAATGGGGGATGTGTGAGGGCTTCCCCCCACCCCTGACTATTGTCATTGGGGGTCTAGGGGGTGGTGACAACTTCTTAGCCCCCCTAGTGGGGGTTCAGGGGCAGTACCCTCGAAGAGAAATTTTTTAGAAAATTGCCTTGTAAAATATTATAATTTCATAGTCAACTAGACCGTTCATCATTAGGTCACAGATCTAATGGTAGAAGTTATGTTAGAGTTTTTTTCCCTGGAAGGCAACACTCTTTTAAGAGGATATTGTGTTACAATTGTGGATGAGTATTACAAGTGTTGTTGGATTGAAGACTAAAGAGGAGATTGATAGCATTGTATTGTAAACTCTATTGAAGTTAATACAGATTGTGGAGTTTTTTCCTGAAAGAGTTTCTCCACATAAACATTGTGTTATGTGTTTGATCTTCTATTCCACTATTTCTTCATTTTGATTTCTTACTATTTCCATTTTGGTTATGCATTAGATTAATAGTTACAGTTGTAATTAGTTTTCCATTCTATAGTTGTTCACCTTCATTTCTAACAATATTATGGCTATGAGAGATATAAAGATGAAGTAATGTAAATCAATTTCAAAATTTAAAATAAGAAAATTAGTAAGATATCAAATTGGAAAATGAAACTTTAAAGGTGAATCCAAGGGTGGATAGGGTTGGCAAAAGTAAGGTCACACAATAAATCACAACCCTAATATAAGAGTAGGATAAAACCCTAAGAAAATTTAGAATTATGATTAAAGCCACGAGAAACATATATCTAAAAGCTCAATTATAAATAATAGTAAACCCTAAGGCAAAACCCTAGGGGGTGTTTGTATGTTAGGTTCACCAAAAATGTAAAGAAAATGAAATTATGTAAATGCTTTACACGAATAATCTAGGATAATAAATAAATGTAAATAGTTAAACATAAATAAATTAGATTAATTCTAGAGCTAGGTAAATAAATGATGAATTTTTTTAACAAATTAAATAGGAGGATAGATGCACTTAGATTTGGGAACAATGATGAAGAGACATTGTTGATGTCAATATAGAATCATTCACCATAGACCACGTACAAATATTGATGGTCTTAGTTTGGAGGATGTTTTGGGCTCTATGCAATATTAGAATTCATTGTGGTTTAGATCTAAGTCCCTCAAGCTTAAACATGAGTGTGATGGATTTGATTTGATGCGCAAGAATGAACTTGGACATGTGGGAATGAACAAACATAATGCGTGTGTAGTGACATGTTTTCCTTTGCCTTCCTTGTGTCAAACTTTGTGAAAGCAGTGTTTACAAACACTTTTGGGGAGATTGCTAGGGTCAAGTTTGCCTAGGTCAAACCCCTTAAAGGTCTAGCTTTATGGTTTTGAGAAAATATTGAAGACAACATGTGCATATGTTCATATAGCCTATATGATTTTGATGCAGATTATGATTCTTTGTCCCTTACAAAATGAAGTGTGCTCTAGTGATTTCTCCTTCATCATTTTTCCTAGATATTCATGATGATCATCTCATGCACTTTGAATGTCTTTAAATACCTTGGACCATAGCAATAAGTCACACAAACATGTGTTTGTACGCACAAAATCATGACTCCAGTTGCTTGGGGCTGTCGGGTCAGATTTCGGCACACACATAGACCCTTTCCCTCCTTGCCATGGGGCAATCTGTCACATCACTCTCGCTCACATGGAATTAGCCAGTCGAGAGGAGGTGAGACACAGTGGGGGTCTGGCTCGTTGAAGAGCTGGACTTCGCGGAGAGGGGTTGGCAAGTACTGTGGCCTTTGTTGTTGTGTGCTTTGTTGTATGTTTCATTTGATTGTTGTTGTGGTTGAGATAACCCTATGACCCAAAGGGTCACTAGTTTCTCTCCTTCTGTTTGGATTTCTAAGATTCCACCTTTGTGTGGGTAAATGATTGTTCTCATTGATGTTCTCTTGTCTTTGTAAGTGTTGAACAAGTTCTTGTTGTATCTAGCATTGTCTAGTCTCTTCTAACACCAAGAGGACTAATGGGTCTCCTTGTGGTTGAATGATTGCTTCTTGTTGAGGTCTTGCATGGATCTCTTGAATCTTTTCACGAATAGCCCTCACCCACTCTCCTCTCACTCCTAAGCACATTCATGAATCAAGATGGAGGTATATGAATGATTACTAACCTCAACTAGATCTAAGGTTTTGACCTAGGGTTTTGTTTGACCTAGGGTTTGACTTGTGTTTTGACTTTGTTTGTACCTTGTGATGAAATCAAGGGTTTGTTTGGAATCGTTTGAACCGTGATTATCTCATGATGGAATCGAGGGTTTGCAATTTTGTCTATTCTAATGTTTCTATATGCATGCAAACTAAATGATATGCAGAATGTCTTTTTGGTATTTTGAGAGTATTTTGGAAATAAAAGTGCTTCTAATCTATGAAAAGGAAATATGTGTGCAATCCTATATGAATTTTCCAATGCAATGTTAACCTATGTTTTTTGTATTTTTGATGTTTTGAATGCAATTTAATCTAAGAAAAGGGAAAATGCTTCTTCTAATAAACTAGATCAAGAAATATGAAAGTGATTAATCTAACATGCAAGATCTAACTATTAAGGAAAAAGAAATGTTTTACTATTCCCAAGAGCAAATTTGATTCTCTAATTACTATGAATTGAAAGAAAACAATGAAGGAACTTGAGAGAAACGAAGATTTGTTGACTCCACTACCCTTAGCAATCCTTGTAATAAGCAACCTTGAATCCTTTTGTGGTAGCAAGTGATCCTCTTGATAACAAAATGACCCAAAGAAGTAGAAAAAAGCTTTGATGAAGCTTGTATGGGCTCAATGAGAGCTTGGATTGAGCACAATGGCATAGAATGAAGTAGCGTGGCATTGTTTGGTTCAACAAATAAAATAAAAGGCACCTTTGTCCTGTAAGAGCATTTGAATGCTAAGTTGGAGAGCAAAATTGGCAAGAGCTATGTGCACAATGAATTTGCCTCCCTTTGTGCTTGAGGGAGGGGGTTATTTATAGGTTCAAAGGAAGGGATTGATTGGAGAGTTAACTCATTTGATTGATGAGTTAACAAGAATAGATTGGGGAGTTAACAAGGTTGATTACCTAGTGAACTCAGTTGATTGGAGAGTGATGAAGAAAAGATAGCTTATCACTGGAGAAGAAATGGAGGTGAGGGAATGCATGAGATTGATTGAAGAGTTAATTTGAGATCAAATAGAGATAATTATACATGTGTGGGTGCATGAAATAGTTAACTCTATATCAGGGATCAAAAACCATGCAAATAGAAAGAAAAATAGGTGAAAACAAAGCAAAAATGAGAGAGAAACTCGAGTTTTTCTACGGCTTCAAAAATGACAGGATCACCCCTTTTGCCAGTAGGGTCACCCCTGGGCGACCATGGGTCGCCTGGGGGAGATCCAAGCTGAACAAGGTTAGATGCAGAAAAACAGGCTGGGAGATGGTAGAAGAGAGGGAAAAGAAGGATTCTGCATCAAGAAACATGTCAGTCATGTGGAAGAATCCAAATCTCCACTTGCGTCGGCAGGATCTCCCGGGGGAGATCTAGAAATAATAGGGGGAGATTTGGATAGGTTCGATGAAACTGAAAACCAAAAGTGGGAGATGGATAAGGAGACCTCTAAAAGGCTTCTAGGAGGTGCGCTAGAGGAAAAACAAAGGGGAGAGGTGAAAACTGACCTATAAGACACTCACAAGGCTTAGGAGCAAGGTCAAAAGCCAGAAAATGCAAGTCAACAAGTGTCGCAACAAGTGTCGAAAAGCATCGCAAACGGGGAGAGAGGGAAATCGACAAGGAAGAAACAACACAAGACAAGAAAAGAGGACAACTCATCAAGAGGCCTGCTGCTTAAAGGATATTATTTCATGCTTACATATATGTGACAAGGATTTGAATCATCATAGGGGTCCTCGTGGAGGCAGTGCATGATTTTTGTGCTTGCATATTTGCCCCCTTGGGGATGGTAATCTACATGAAAGGTAGGTACCATTCCTGAACTAGGCCTTACCTGTTGTCAATTTTCCTACAATTTGTACCTACAATTACTAGTGTTAATCCGACATTTAAATATATCAAAGTAGATAATGAAAACTAAAATGATGAATCTTACCATAGATCACTTGAGTTCGACTAGTTGCTTGCCTTTGTCGGTTTGGACCTATAGGGATGGCAAAACAATGCATGAAATGGATGCATAAAAGCAAAGAACTAATCTAAAAATGCATAAATGAACTAAGCTAAGGGGTAAACAAAGTAAGCCAAATTGTGAGATCAGAGCGAAATGGTGACGAAATTGTTCGTGTGAGCAGTCAATAGAGAGGTATCATCAAGGAGATCATAGAGATGGCTGCCTCTTCTTCAGTAGCGGAGAATCAGGTATGCAATCAGTGAAAAACTCTTCTCTAAACCCTAGCTTGCATTTATGAAAAATCTCTTAAAATTGTCTATTTTTGGTAATTTTCTCTGTTGCATTGTATTCGTCTCGTCGTTTAGAGTAAGATTGATCTTTCATTTTCTGAAATCGGTCAAAAAATGAGGTTTTTAGAATGATTTTTGCTTAAGGGATTCACTCCTAGGGTCACCCAGGGGAGATCTTGTCTGACAGCAGGGTTGCCTGGGGGAGATCCTGAAAGGTAGCAGGGTCGCCCGGGGGAGATCCTGAAAAACACGTGGGTCGCCTGGGGGAGACCTTGTTAGATTGATTTTTGACTGCATATGATGTTGTTTAACACTTTTTTCACTTCGATCTGACATGATTTGGTCACTGAATCTACCTATTTATTGCAATTTTTGAGGGTTTATGTGATTTTTTTGTGTAAGGCTTTCTACAGTTTTACGATTTTTAGGGATTTTATGAGTTTATGAGATCTAATCTAAAGTTCTCTTCTGATTTTGTAGAACATGCGTATCTGATGGAATGCCTTCCAAGAGCAAGAATGGCTCTCAGGGATGTTTGCCTCATGGAGTATTGAGGATCATGCTATAATGAAGAGGGCAGGTCTTGCTAGAGTTTGTCATGTACCTGTGATTCACCCTGCCTCCTGCATATGTTGCGACATCTTGACTTATTGGGATGCAGACAGAAACACATTCAGGTTCCCACATATTTCTGGAGGGTGGACTATCACTCTATATGATGTATATCGCATTCTTGGAGTACCTGTGAGGGGACAACCTTTGTCTCTCCCCATTAGTGAGTCTTACAAGGACAAGGCTTCTTGGGATGCATTTATGGGGGTTAATCACTCTGGAGACCAAACAGGAGTTCAGCTTACCTCTGTGCCATGACTCCACATTCCGCTCTTGAGGAGGTTGCTGAT
This sequence comes from Cunninghamia lanceolata, assembly GCA_027924645.1. Classification (NCBI taxonomy): domain Eukaryota; kingdom Viridiplantae; phylum Streptophyta; class Pinopsida; order Cupressales; family Cupressaceae; genus Cunninghamia; species Cunninghamia lanceolata. The sequence continues at coordinate 832,291 of BSBN01001750.1, forward strand.
TGGTTTGATTACCTCGAGGATGTCAAGAGACAAGGCCTCGACTCATCTGAGATGGTTTTGGGCACCCATCATTCGTGAGATCGAGGAGGGCACAATTTTTGCTTGGGGACCGGACATCTTGGCTATGGTTTACAGAGACTTCTATCGGATTTCATAGTGAGGGGCTCTAGCCTTTAGCCACTCTTCTTTGATCATGACTTGGATATTTGAGCACATGAAGCCTTATCAGAAGCTTATTCCTCTTCAAGATAGATGGCTGCCGAGAGCAGCAAGGTGGATGCATGTTGGTCACTTTGATGCTACTTTACCCACTATTGCTACTCTTACTGATGAGGATATGATTTTTGATCCTTATAGTGATATGGAGGGGGCTTGGGCTTGAGATGGAAAGACTAGAGAGTATTGTCACGAGGTTTCTGAGATCATAGACTGTAATAGTCTGGTTGAGGCTCACCGGGTTGACCATGTTTCATAGTAGTTTGGCGGGGATGTCCCCAAGGACTTGCCCCCTATGTCCACTTGTTATAGGATTGTTCAGGAGATGGGTGAGCTTGGAAATGCCATTTGCACTTCTTTAACTCTAGGCATCTTCATTACTAGGGTCTCTAGAGGAGGATGGAGGGGAGGGAGAGGGACTCCTTCCTAATCTCTAATTGTGATTGTTGATTCAGAGTCCACTGATGAGGACTATGTTCCAGATAGTAATGATTTGTTAGATGAGGTTGTTCCCGAGGATGAGGATTTCGATGATATTGATGATTCAGATGATGTTCCTAACATCCCTGAGGGTCCTCCTATTGTTCCTCGACCTCCTCATTCAGATGAGGTGATGCATTAGCTTGACCCTGATTGGCAGCCTGGTGATCCACATAAGTTTTCATTTAGTTACTCTTTCACACTCTTTTCCTTTCTCTTTTTGTGTGTCACTAACTTGGTCTTGTTTTGACTCACTATTTCAGGCAATGTCAAAGAGTGGAAGGACTTTGTTTGTGAAGTCAATGTTGGATTAGCTTCTCCCTTCACTAGGATGACTCGTGATCATCTTTTGGATGATCCTGGTGTGCCCCCAGCTGCAAGGTGACACACTGACATTTTTGCTCTTGTCTACCATGGGTGTTAGGTAACTACAGAGTTGAAGACCGAGGTTGACATGCTTAAGGGTGAGAACCAGGTACTTCGAGAGATGGCCCACCTTAATTTTGGATGACGTGATGCTAGCATGGTGGGGCTTTCACAGTCACATGCTCACAGTAGAGCACCTCATTCTCATAGGTCTCAAGGAGTGACTAGTGGTATTCGTAGACGGAGGAGCCGAAGTCCTGAAGGTTTTATTGGAGGGAACCGCCCCTGACTTGCCTTCCTTGAAATTTGTGCCCCCTTGCATGGGGAGCCTCTACTTTCTTGAGAGCATTTTGTCTTAGCTCTTTGATACCCTTATGTATGCAGACTTAAGATATCTCTATGGAAGTCTATCCTTTTATGGTTTTCTCCTATCAAAATCTATACTCATCTCTTGTGCATGTTTGGAAGTTATGAGGAACTTTTTGACTATGTTTGATCTTTTCAACTCTTTTAACAAATGTAAGTATGACAATGTTGACATATTTTTGTGGTTTTTCATGACATATATATGATATGCAATTCATGATATGATAATGTAGGAACACAAGAAATGTTGTAAATGAGACTATTACTTCTACTGAATGTCATGAGATATGACATTTAACTTTATTGCTTTGAGACTCTTTTTCTAATTTTTTGCATGAATGCAATGTGGAACAAACAATGTGACTGCTCTTAAATATGATTTTCTTTTTAGGAGATTGCGAGTTGTCCTGATATAAGAGATCTATTCAAGGTTGTGAAATAGGATTTAAGGAAACTCAAGTGGGGAGTGGAAATGAATATGGAGCATTTCTAATTTCTAGACTTCACTATAGGCTAAACACTGATCTGTGTCTAGATAAGATAGTTTGACAAGCTTTCAATTTAGACAAGTGACAAATTTTATTGGTGTTCACTAGACTTAGATCATAGATGAAAAGCAAAGTAGACCTGGGGTAAAGGATATCTGGGAAAGAACAAGGGTCCCTAGATAGAAGATGATCCTAGAGACTACTAGACTCTTTAGTTTTGCTCAGCTAGTGTGTGTGTGTGTGTGCTTAGTACCTCTCTTTCTCTGTTAGAATGTCATCCTTGAGGCTTGGATCTTAGACTAATCTCCACCCAAGAGTATGGACATTTAGCAATCTTCTCTCTTTCACTCTTTTTTTTTGTATTTTCCTCACCTGATTTTTCTCATTTTTTTTTGGATTTTTTGACTTTTCAAGAAATGAATGCTTTTTGGAAATTTTGCTATTCAATGCTTTGATCTCTCAATTCTCACTTTTTGACTCTTAATTTGATCACTCATTTTTTTATTCACTTGTATCTTAGATTGCCTCCTTCAGAGTTTTGATCTTCCTGACATTTTTGGCCATGAAAGATAAGGGGCTGAGCGCCACCTAAAGTTTTTGTAATCTGGTTGGACTTCTCTACCACTAGGGAAGAATTGGGAAGGTCTACTTGCAAGCTTCTTTTGAACACTATAGGTTTGAATACTGACTTTGTTTAGACCTAACATCTTGACTCATTAAGACTGGGATCAGTGTAAAGCTAAGAGCTAGGTTTTGGTTAGAATCACTAGGAATGAAGGGGGATTATGGTAATTGTGGAAAATGAGGAATCTCTAGGTCCTGAAAGGATGACGTATATCTAGCCAACTTTAGACTCCTTACTAAAGGGAAAATAGTACAAGAGCAAGTCACAAACTATGGTGCAAGATGGACAGATTGATGTAGAAATGCGAGAAACAACATTGTTTTTGACATTTTTGGTTTTTATAATTTTTTGTATTTTTATGTTTTATGATTTTTTTGGTCTTTTAGACATAATATTTCTTGAGGTGAAAGGCATTGACTATTTCGCCAAATTCCTCTCGCTCCATTGTGCACAAGAGATAGGCATCGTTTCTAACATCTTCTTTAACCATGTAAGGACCTATCCAATTAGGTTTGAATTTTTGTCCTTCACGAGCTCTTTTGTCGATTAAATTATCTATCCTAAGCACTAGGTCTCCCACTTGAAAGGGTCTTGGGACAACCTTTTTGATGTATTGCTTTTTTATTCTTGCTAGATAGGAATCATGTCTTTAAACCACTCTCAAAGGTGTCTCATCCATCATTTCTAATTCGGCTAACCTTACTGCGCTATACTCTTTGTTGTCCAATAATCCTTGTAATGACACTCTTAGGCTAGGCAATTCCACTTCCAATGGTAATACCGCCTCTGATCCAAAAGTGAGGGCGTAAGGGGTAGTTCCGACTGGAGTCCTAACGCTTGTTCTGTAAGCCCACAGAGCTAGATATAGTTGTAAATGCCAATCTCTTTTGGAATCTTTTACGATTTTGACCAATATGGACTTCAAAGTTTTGTTGGTAGCCTCTACTTGTCAGTTTCCTTGAGGGTAATAGACTGAGGGAGATTTGTGATTGATGTGAAATCTCTCACATAGCTCCCTTACTTGCGAATTTTTAAAGGATGAGGCATTATCTGTCACTATCACTTGAGGGATTCCAAATTGACAAATGATTTGGTTCAATATGAATTTTGCAATTACAACACCTAACACTGTGGTAAGAGACATGGCCTCCACCTACTTTGTGAAATATTTTGTTACGGTAATGATGAATAGGTGTCCATTTATTGATGGAGGAGATATCTTCCCCACCAGATCCAATCCCCATGTGGAAAAGGGCCAAGGGGTTACGATCGGTTGTAAATCTCTTGTTGGTGTATGGTGAACATGAGCATAAGCTTGACATTTCAGACACCTCTTTATGAACTTAATCGCATCCCCTTGTAAACAGGGCCAGAAGTATCCCATTCTGTGTATTTTTCTTTCTATGGCATGGCCACCAAAATGTCCTCCACAGATTCCACTGTGACATTCTGTTGCAAATATGTGCCTAAGCGGTGTTGTCATTGATGTCAACAAATCCTTGTTGCCATTGGTGTCAGCTGTATCCTATTTTGCTACCTATTTAGAAGACCAGATTATTGAGGATATTGAGAAAATTAATGGAGATCAATATATGTAGACCATATGGCTATGTAGAGGTTTGTCTGAAGAAGCTCCAGTTAAGATTTGAGAGGTTCGCATTAAGATCTGAAGAAGTTATAGCCATCTGAGTAAAATTAGTTCCTGCATTATTCAGGAGAGATAGAGTGATAGGAAAGAGGTCCGGATTGCTCCGGTAATGTAAAATGATGATCTTTGGATCTAGAGGCATATTTGGGAAGTCAGTGTGTATCATCCATTCAAGTGGTTCGTTGTTTGGAGGTCCGCAAGCAATCTTTCTAATGTGACAGTCATGGCAGATAGTGTTCTTGAGGTTCTAGAGGAAGATGCAAGTGATTCAGATGATTTGGTGGAGTGTGGATGTTTTTGTTGAATTCAATATGTTTGTGGAAGTCTCTGGATCGTGTGACTGCTATGTTGGAGGTCCACATTGAAGTTTGAGCTTATTAATGAATATTTTCTTCTTGGTGTTGTTGTTCTTCCCAGTCTTGGTCAACCGGATGATTCAAGCATGTTGTGGATGATCTAAGAGTAATTCTTTGAAGTGTGGCGTGTTGATCAAGGAAGATTTGAGTCATAGTTATGTTTGGCTGAAAGCTTAGTGATTTGCATTAAGTCAGATGTTTGTAGTGCCGACCTTGATGTTCATTCCAAGGTTGATGAAGTGTATAAATACTTGTTGATGAGTTGTGGAAAATCATCCTTGAGCGAAATGAATTAAATCCAGATAAAGGATCAAAAGTAGAGTAGAGAAGAAAAGGATCGAGAGCAGTATAGAGTGAAAAGTCAGTGAAGAAGAATTTGGGGCAAAGTAAAAGTTTTGTGAGCATTCAATGAAACTGAACCAGTTGCAAGTGTTTAAGATTTGGGACAACTGATTCACCCCCACTCTCAGTTGTCTAGCCTAATTCCAACAATTGGTATCAGAGCCAAGTTCCTCTAGAAGAAGCTTAATCGCTTGAGGAGATCCAGGATGTCGACCTACAAGAAGGATAGCCTGAGATTTGATGGAACAAATTACTCTGTTTGGAAAAGTTGCGTGGAGTGCCATTTGCAATGTATGGGTGATGCTTATTGGGAAATAACTAAATATGAGCCTCTGGAGAAACCTTCAACTCCAGATGAAGTCAAAAATGTTGAAAATAATCTTCGAGCCAAAGAAGCCTTGCTAAGTGCCCTGATTGATTCAGAAATGACAAATGTCTTTGGACTAAAAACTACTCATGAAATTTGGAAGAAGTTGGATAATCTTTATGAAGGCGATGAATTTGTCAAATGTGCAAAACTACAAAGTCTGAGAGGAAAATTTGAAAATCTGAGGATGAGTGAAGATGAAAACATCACAATCTACATGCAAAAAATAAATAATCTTGTGTGTGGTATTAGATGTGCTGGTGGGACTTTGGAAGAATCAGAGATTGTGGCAAAAGTACTCAGATCTTTATCTAATTCATACAAACATAAGGTTGCTTCTATAGAAGAGATCAGGACTGTCTCAAAAGTTACAAGAGATCAGTTGTTTGGCAAAATTTTAGCTTTTGAATTAAGGGAGTTTGGTGATTCTCTTCCCAAGTCTGAATTTACATTTAAGGCCAGTGTATATGGAAAACAAAGATATGATCCGGGTGAAAGCTCTTCTACAAGATCAAATAGATTTGTGAAGACAAGGAAGGATCTTGAAGATGTTGAAATTGAAACTACAGATCTTGAAGCTCTTGAAGCTCTTATCGCCAAAAGATTACCAAGAGGGTCTAGTAAGTATGAAGGAAAGTTACTACTCAAATGCTTTGCTTGTAATAAGATTGGTCATTTTGCCTCAAGATGTCCAGAGATGTTTTCAAACCAAACCCTAATAGATACAAAAACTAGAAGAAATGTTACTATGTCCAAGAAGCTGGAGGAGTCACAGATGATGAATCTGATCATGGAGGTTCCTCTGAAAATGATTGGGTGTTCATTGCTATCAAAGAAGAAGATCCAGTGTCTACTGAATCTGCTAGCTGTACAAATGTGGAAAGTGCCTTGGCTGCTCAGGTTATTCAAAAAGATGAATGGGTGATTGATAGTGGATGTTCTCATCATATGACTGGTGATAAGAGTAAGTTTGTGAATTTTGAAAATTATGAAGGAGGGTTTGGGAAATTTAGAGACAACTCAGCTGGTAGAATCCGTGGCAGAGGATCCATCTTTTTTAATGTTAAGAATAACACCAATGATGTTCTGTATGTGGAAGGATTGAAATATAATCTTCTAAGTGTTGGAGAGTTGGTTGATAAAGGTTATGATCTTCAATTCAAGGATGGAAAATGCAGAATCTTGGAGAGCTCTAGAATTGAAATTGCATCCGATACTCAAACTAGAGGCAACATTTTTCATTTAAGTAGTTCTGGCAAAAGTTGTTTGATTGCATAGACAGATCAAAGTTGGTTATGGCATAGGAGGATGTGTCATGTGAATTTTGATAACATTGTCAAAATAAGTACCACTTAGGCTGTAAGAGATCTTCCAAAACTTGTGAAACCTAATAGCATGTGTAGAGAATGTCAATTGGGGAAACAGAACAAAATTTCATTCAAAAGTAAGGAACAAGCTTCAAGTGGATGATTGGAACTAGTACATACTTATATCTATGGTCCTACTAGAATTAGGAGTGTGCAGGGAGATAGATATTTCATGTTATTGATTGATGATTACTCTAGGATGATGTGGGTAACTTTCCTACAAGAAAAATCAGAAGGTCTTGACAAGTTTAAGGTTTTCAAGGTGATGGTTGAAAATGAGATTGGTGAGAAATTAAAATGTCTGATATCCAACAGAGGTGGAGAATTTACTTCCGGTGAGTTTGATGCTTTCTGTGAAAAGCATGGCATAAAAAGATAGTTATCTGCTCCTAGGACTCCTCAACAAAATGGAGTTGTGGAAAGAAACAACCGAACCATTCAAGAAGCTGCCAGGACCATGGTGATGGAATCAAATGTTCCTCAAGTTTATTGGAGAGATGTGAGTACTGCTGTCTACACTCTTGACCAAGCGTAGATCAAAGTCAATTTTGGTAAAGACCCCTTATGAGCTATGGTTTGGTCATCCTCTGACTGTGAGATATTTCAAAGTTTTTGGTAGTAAATGCTATATCAAAAGAGATGAGGACTTAGGTAAGTTTGATACAAGAAGTGATGAGGGAATATTTTTGGGATACTCTACTCAAAGTAAGGCTTACTGGTGCTTTAACAAGAGGTTGAAAAATATTGTTGAAAGTGCTAATGTTAGAGTTGATGAGAGCAAGGAAGGACATTCTAGGTTCTACGGATATGATTCAGATGATCAAGATGAAATTCAAAGTCAAGGAAGGCTAGTTCAAACTCAGACTTAGATTCAAATTGATCTAGAAACTCCAGGGACTCAAGAGAATAGTACAGATGTTGAGGAACAAGCTCAAGAAACAAAAGTTCAAGCAATTCCCAAAACCCCCAGGTATGTAAGCCTGAATCATCCTAAAGATCAGATCATAGGAGATAAGAGTAAAGGTGTTCAAAGTAGGAGAAAAATTTCTGAAGATCAAGAGGAAATTTGTTTGATTTCAAAGATTGAACCTAACTCAGTAAATGAAGCCTACAATGATGAAAATTGGGTAAAAGAAATGGAAGAAGAATTGATGCAAATTGAAAAGAATCACACTTGGGATCTTGTTCCTAGACCTGAGGACAAAAATGTGATTGGAACCAAATGGGTCTTCCGAAATAAACTAAATGAAGATGGTGAAGTTGTGAGAAACAAAGCAAGGTTGGTATGCAAAGGCTATTCTTAAGTGGAAGGAATTGATTTTGAAGAAACTTTTTCTCCGATGGCAAGAATAGAAGCAGTTAGATTATTTCTTGCATTTGCTGCCTTCAAAGATTTTAAAATTTACATTGAGCAACTGGAAGGATTTGAGTTTTTTGATCCGAGAGATATAGTCTGAAGACTAAGAAAAGCATTGTATGGACTCAAGCAAGCCCCAAGAGCCTGGTATACAAGACTAGATAAACATTTGCTTAGGCTAGGATTTAGCAAAGGTGTCGCTGATAGTAATCTTTACTTTAAGATTAATCATGAGGACATCTTGATTGTTGAGGTCTTTGTTGATGATATCATTTTTGGTGGAAATGAAAGTATGTGCAAAGCATTTGCTGATCAGATGAAAAGTGAATTTGAGATGTTAATGTTTGGTGAGATGAATTTCTTCCTAGGTCTGTGAATTGTTCAGTCACATAAAGGTATCTTTATATCTTAGTCCAAGTATGTGAAAGAATTGTTGAAGAAGTTTGGAATGGAAGATTCAAAGCCAGTAGGTACACCTATAGTAACCAGATGCAAGTTAACCAAAGATGATGACTCCCCCAAGGCAAATTAGAAAAGGTATAGATCAATGATTGGAGGATTTCTCTATCTGACTTAGACTAGACCTGACATCATGAATGCCATTGGACTTGTTGCTAGATTTCAAGTTGATCCAAAAGAATCCCATGTTGTGGCAGTCAAAAGAATATTTAGATATCTCAAGGGGACAATTGATTATGGATTGTGGTATCCAAAGGATAATGACTTTACTCTTCATGCATATACAAATGCTGATTGGGCAGGAGATGTGGATGACAGGAAAAGTACTAGTGGTGGTGCATTCTTCTTGGGAAGAAGATTAGTCTCTTGGATGAGTAAAAACCAAGAGGCAATATCTCTATCTACTGCAGAGGCAGAGAACATAGCAGTAGCAAATAATTGTACTCAAGTTCTGTGGATGAAGCAAATGTTGAAAGACATCAAAATTGTGTTTGAGGAGCCAGTCACAATCTTCTGTGATAATTCAAGTGCAATAAGCATCTCAAACAATCCGGTGTTGCATTCAAAGACAAAGCATATATCCATCAAGTTTCATTTCTTGCGAGAGAAGGTAAATGAGATTGAAGTCAAGTTGGAGTTTGTGTCTTCAAAAGATCAGATTGCGGATATCTTCACCAAGCCTCTTCCCAAGGATACTTTTGAGTATCTCAGAGAGAAGTTAGGGGTTATTACCCCTCCTGATCAGAACTAAGATGCACTAAGGTGCATCAGTCCGATGGAATTCACAGTCATATCTTGTGATACGAATTCATGTTAAGGAGTTACTACTCAGGAGGAGTAGTCAATATGCAAATGTTGAGATCATTCTGAAACAAAAAGGGAGAAAAGATTGCAAATATGTGCCCTTTGCCATTGATGTCAAAGGGGGAGAGAAGTTCATGTGAAAAACTAGTTGCTGATAAAAGGGGGAGCAGTGAAAAAGTAATTGCAAAAGTGAGAAGAGAAAGGGAGAGAAGTTCTTGTCTTGATGGTTAAATTCAATTTTTCACATCATATGTTTCCATCAATGACAAAGAGGGAGATTGTTGCAAATATGTGCCTAAGCGGTGTTGTCATTGATGTCAACATATCCTTGTTGCCATTGGTGTCAATTGTATCCTATTTTTTTGCATGTTTAGAAGACCAGATTGTTGAGGATATTGAGAAAATTAATGGAGATCAATATATGCAAACCATATGGCTATGTAGAGGTTTGTCTAAAGAAGATCCAATTAAGATTTGAGAGGTTCGCATTAAGATCTGAAGAATTTATAGCCATCTGAGTAAAATCGGTTCCTGTATTATTCAGGAGAGACAGAGTGACCAGAAAGAGGTCCAGATTGCTCCGGTAATGTAAAATGACGATCTACGGATCTAGAGGCATGTTTGGGAAGTCAGTGTGTATCATCCATTCAAGTGGTTTGGAGGTCCGCAAGCAATCTTTCTAATGTGTCAGTCATGGCAGATAGTGTTCTTGAGGTTCCAAAGGAAGATGCAAGTGATTCAGATGATTTGGAGGAGTGCAGATGTTTTTGTTGAATTCAATATGCTTGTGGAAATCTCTGGATCGTGTGACTACTATGTTGGAGGTCCATATTGAAGTTTGACCTTGTCAATGAAGATTTTCTTCTTGGTGTTGCTATTCTTCCCAGTCTTAGCCGACCGGATGATTCAAGCGTGTTTTGGATGATCTAAGAGCAATTCTTTGAAGTGTGGCATGTTGATCAAGGAAGATTTGAGTCCCAGTTATGTTTGGCCAATAGCTTAGTGATTTGCATTAAGTCAGATGTTTGTAGTGCCGACCTTGATGTTCATTCCAAGGTTGATGAAGTGTATAAATACTTGTTCATGAGTTGTGGAAAATCATTCTTGAGCGAAATAAATTAAATCTGAATAAAGGATTAGAAGCAGAGCAAAGAAGAAAAGGAGTGAGAGCAGTATAGAGTGAAAAGTTAGTGAAGAAGAATTTGGGGCAAAGCAGAAGTTTTGTGAGCATTCAATGAAACTGAACCAGTTGCAAGTGTTAAAGATTTGGGACAACTGATTCACCCCCCCTCTCAGTTGTCCAGCCTAATTCCAACACATTCTTCCAATATTGTGCATGCTTCTTCCTTGTCAATGCATCGAAGTAACATTTCATCTAGGCCCTTCGATAGAGCACGTCGTCTATTAAAACATATCTTGCGGTGAGGACTCGTAATCGTCTTTTTCCCAAAGGGTCATGTTCTTTGGGTAAGTCTTGTTTGTAAGATAGTTTACAATATCTTTGTACCAATATGAGGCTGCATACTTCTCGAGATCAACCACACAAATCTCTTCATCAGGGAAATCTTCATTCACAGGTTCTTCTTGGGGAACCGGGTTGTCTGCTAACTAATCCGCTATTATTTTTCCCTTGACTATTTTTTGGTTGATTCATCACTTTAGTTTCTTGATTCAACATGTAATGTCATAGTCTTCAGGTCGCAAAGATTATGGCAAGACAATCTTTCTCAGCTTGGGTATGGTTCTTCTCATATTCCAACAAGGTTCGACTTATGAAATAGATGGCTCTTTCTCTTCCACCCTCATCTTCCTGAGCTAGCATGCATGCTACAGAAATATCAGTTACTCTAAAGTATAAGATGAAGGGTTTGTCATGTTTAGGCGGCATCAATGTGGGTGGGGTTAATAGGAATTTCTTTACTTGCTCAAATGCATTTTGACAGTCCACCGTCCAAGTTATGCTGATTTATTTTTTCAATAACTGATTGATTGGATGCATTTTGAAGGTCATGTCTGGTATGAATTGTCTGATCATACCCTACTGTCATAAGAAATCTCTTACTTCTATCTCACTTGTTGGCAGGGTTGCATTCAAAACTACTTTAACCTTAGTTCTCCTAGTTTTAACATCCTAGGTTTTTTAGGTGTTCCCACATTGACGTTGATGGTATCTCTGGTTAAGGTTGAATGTCCCTCCTCAAAATTTTGAGGTGTAGGCGGTAAATCTGAGTTCACTTTAATCTGAAGTATTTCTTTCTCATCCCCAAAATAGTCCTCTGGATGAGGGAGGAGCATGTATCCTTTTTTGTGGTGTACTCTTGGAAGTCCATCCTAAGCATGTAGATATTCCAAGATGGCTTCGTCGTTCTCAGTGTAATCTCAGGTTGGTCTTTCTCCTTCATCCACGGCATAATTTAGGATGTTCGATAATTCTTCGCTTTCCAACAATGGCACTCCGCGCACCGAAACAATATATTCTGTATTTTGCAATTGAGCATGTGGTGAAAATAATGCGGCTGAAGTGGCCATTGAGTTAGCTACTTGATTTCTTCTCTAGGTATGGCTTTGATAGAGAAGAAATTAAAGAATTGAACTAACTTCCTGATGGTTTCTTTATAAGGTCGTAACAATTCTAATTTCGTTTCATAATTTTCTACAACCTGGTTGATTATTAACTGAGAATCTCTAAAGACATAGATTTTCTTAACTCCCATTCTCATGGCTAGCATGATTCCTAGGGACAGGGCTTCATACTTAGCGATGTTGGTGCAAAAGAAGTCTAATCTGAAGGCGAAGGGGAGGACTTGTCCTTCAGGAGATGTCAAGATTATCCCCATTCCATGCCCCATTTTGCAACTAGCTCCGTCGAAATGTAAGGTCCACAAGCTTTCATGATTTTGTGAATGGGATGCTTCTCCAAATTCATAAGTGGAAGTTCGTTTATCTTCTTTTTCGTCTCCTTCTTCAATGATCTCAATTGTTCCAACCAAGAGGTTTTTGATATCCCATTCGTTGATGCATGTGATGGCCGCTAAGATGAATGACATATAGGATTTAGTAGTATGTGGATCAAAAGGAAATTCCCTACCATCATCCATTCTTTGGTAGGATATGTTGTGAGCGCTTGCACTTGTTTGAACGTCCTGAGTTTTATCTTTCTATTTCTCTTACATTTTTAAGTTCTTGTCTTTTTCTTCCTATTCCTTTCTATAAACACTGAAAGGATCAAGGTTTTCTTTGACTATGATCACCTTGAACCCAAGTGATGGAAATGTATTTCCTGGAATAATGTAGAAGCCATGGCCTTCGTGGCATGAGTCCAGGGTCTCCCAAGGATCATGTTGTAATTGGTCTCTCGGTTGATAACATAGAAATTGGTAGAGATAGTTTTTCCCATCAGATTGAGTGGTAGGCTAATTTTTCTGACTATTTGGATGTCATGACTATCGTAAATTCTTAATGTGGTAGTTTGTTACTTGATCTCTATTTTGTTGTATCCCATTCTTCATAGAAAGGACATTGGTAAAAGATTGACTGCCGATCCTTCATCCACCACCACTCTTTTTATAGTGACTTCTTCAACTTGAATTTGTATGTATAGGGGTGAATCTCTTTTCTTACTTCCTTTGCTTTGGGGAAGTTTGGAAACATCAAATGTAAGAGGAGGTGATTCCTCTTGTGAGGAACATCCTACTTCCAATACTTCTAGGAATGTCTTGTGATGCGAGGGAGATGCTCTTAACAAGTTTATTACTTGTGAAAAGACGTTCTCCGTTTGGTTTGTCTGTTCCTCTTCATGGATCATGAACACTTCTTGGTCCAGTTCTATGTTATTGGTATGATTCTAGTTAGCCTTTCCTTTCTTGGTTTGAGGTTCTTTCTCCTTTCTTTGGGATTGGAGAAGTTTAAGAAAGTTCTTTTGTTGATCCGGCGTAAGTTTGGAGATTGCTTTATTGTAACCATAACAAGTCTTTGTTTCATGACCCTTTGTCCCATGGAACCAACAATAAGTATTGGGGTCATATGAAGGTCAGTTTGATTCTTGATTCCCTTTTCGTCGTCATTTGTCATTACTTGGATTATTTTTTATGATGTTGACATCTTTTTCCTGATGCACATTAGCTATAGTCTTTTCTGCTCCTTTGGACATTCGAAACTTTCCGTTAATATCATAAGTCTTCCAACCACTATCGATGGTAGCTTGGTCAATTCTTAAAGCACTTTCCAATGCCTCTTCGTAAGACTTATATGGCAATTTTTGGACATCTTCTCTCATGTCTTTGTTAAGGGCATGCAAGAAGAGACTGCAAAGTTCCATATGATCCATGTTTAGAGCACTAGTTAAAGAATAGAGGACTTTCCTCCATCAAGTGATGAAATGTGCTACAGATTCGTTTGGCTCTTATTTCATTGTGAGGAATTCTGTGATCCCTGTTTTCACGAGTTTGTTCATGTCGAATGCCATGACAAACTCTCTGATGAGTTGTCTGAATGAATGGATTGATGCTTTTGGGAGATGATAATACCAATCCAGAGTGATGCCTTCAAGGGTTTTCCAAAATATCTTTTCTACAACCCCATCCCAAGGGAGGAGTTCTCTTATGGCTGTAGTGTAAGATTTAATGTGCGAGTTTGGATCTCCTTCTCCTAATTTGAACTTCAGGAGATCCGGTAATGGTCGAGGTAATTGCACACTCCATATGTTTTGGTCTAGAGGCTCTTTCAAATATTCAAGATACGTTCCTAGAAAGGCACTTTGGGATTGCGGGGTTGTTAGTAATAAAATTGTGGATGGGTTCTAGTAACCTATTGTTGGATTTGTTGGATTGTTTTGAATAGGAGGGTTCCCATTTAGACAGGTGTCATTACTAGCATGTCGTGAATAGTAATTGAGGTTGGGGGGATTTTGAGATGCCCCCTGGTCCTATTTGTGAGACTTGAGTCTTCTTTCTGGAGCAACTTGCTCTGCTTCTAGGATTCTGATTCTTTCCACTAGAGTTGTGATTAAATCTATAGGAGTTACAGCTCTAGGGGTTTCTTCATTTCTAGGATTTTTTTTTCGAATATTTTCATAGTGATGATCTTCCTCACATGTAGGGTTTTCTTTTTGTTCTTCTTGTAAGGAAATCCTCAATGCCTCTTGAGTGTCTTTGGTTTCTTGTAGATGTTTTTCTAACCTTTTAACCTCTTTGTCAAGGTGGGTGTTCGATGTACTTGTGGAAGGTTGTTCGGGTCGATGTATTTTGGACCTCACCCTTCTTATTTTATGTGGTGCACTTGGTATGGCCGGATTGTTCTCCCAAGTTGGGTTGTTGAACAATAGAGAGTGCCTAGCTTCCTTTTGATCTTGCTCATAGTTAGAATCCTCATAATCATAACAATTGGTGATTGGCGCATTAGGATGCGGTGGCACATACCTATCAAATGAGGGATTTTCTGGTTCTCTTGAGGGAATTTTTCCTAGGTTTAAGTTAGGTTCCATCATATTTGGGGGTGTCATAGACACCATAGAATAAATGGAACAGACGATGGCATAGACGATAGAAGCTGAAGCGGAAAAAGCGGCTATGAAGAATGGTGTGAAAATGTTTTGAAGTTTCTGTTGACTATTTTTGAGATATTTTAAATGGGAACGCAAAATTACTCATTTGAGAAGGATTTACAATTTCACATCGAGTTCACCAAAATATGTACGCACAAAATCGTGACTCCAGTTGCCTAAGGCTATCGGGTTGGATTTTGGCATGCACACGAACCCTTTCCCTCCTTGCCACAGGGCGATCCGCCACATCACTCTCACTCACATGGAATTAGCTAGTCGAGAGGAGGTGAGACACGGTGGGGGTCTAGCTCATTGGAGAGCTAGACTTCGTAGAGAGGGATTGGCAAGTACTGTGGCCTTTGTTGTTGTGTGCTTTGTTGTAAGTTTCGTTCGATTATTGTTGTGGTTGAGATAACCCTATGACCCAAAGGGTCACTAGTTTCTCTCCTTCTATTTGGATTTCTAAGATTCCACCTTTGTGTGGGTAAACGATTGTTCTCGTTAATGTTCTCTTGTCTTTGTAAGTGTTGAACAAGTTCTTGTTGTATCTGGCGTTGTCTAGTCTCTTCTAACACCAAGAGGACAAATGGGTCTCCTTGTGGTTGAATGATTGCTTCTTGTTGAGGTCTTGGATGGATCTCTCCAATCTCGTCATGGATAGCCCTCACCCACTCTCCTCTCACTCCTAAGCACATTCGTGAATCAGGATGGAGGTATATGAATGATTACTAACCTCAACTAGATCTAAGGTTTTGACCTAGGGTTTTGTTTGACCAAGGGTTTGACTTGTATTTTGACTTTGTTTGTACCTTGTGATGAAATCAAGGGTTTGTTTGGAATCATTTGAACCATGATTACCTTGTGGTGGAATTGAGGGTTTGCAATTTTGTCTATTCTAATGTTTCTATATGCATGCAAACTAAATGATATGCAAAACATCTTTTTGGTATTTTAGAGTATTTTGGAAATAAAAGTGCTTCTAATCTATGAAAAGGAAATATGTGTGCAATCTTATATGACTTTTCCAATGCAATGTTAACCTATGTTTTTTGTGTTTTTGATGTTTTGAATGCAATTTAATCTAAGAAAAGTGAAAATGCTTCTTCTAATAAACTAGATCTAGAAATATGAAAGCGATTAATCTAACATGCAAGATCTAACTATCAAGGAAAAAGTAATGTTTTACTAATCCCAAGAGCAAATTTGATTCTCTAATTACTATGAATTGAAAGAAAACAATGAAGGAACTTGAGAGAAACGAAGATTTGTTGACTCCACTACCCTTAGCAATCCTTGTAATAGGCAACCTCAAATCCTTTTGTAGCAGTAGGTGATCATCTTGACAACAAAATGGCCTGAAGAAGCAGAAAGAAGCTTTGATGAAGCTTGTATGAGCTCAATGAGAGTTTGGATTGAGCACAGTATGGAGATAATGTATGGTATGTTCAAAGAAAAGAGAGAATGTATGGAGATAAGTCCTCAAAAATAGCTAAAATGGTGAACTTATTGGATTTTGCACAAATGGGGATGAAGTAAGGTCAAATGTATAAGGATAGATGAAAATAAGAATGAAAATATTAGGGAAGGTATAAGGTCATGATCCAAACTTAGTACAAGAGTGTGTCACTTTTTGATATGTAATTGTACTAAGACATTCCATCTAAATGGGCCCAAAACTAAATGAGAATTAATATGGGTATTGCTAATTTCACCATTACAATGGTATTTATTTAAAAAGATATGGTATAATTTGCTTGTTTGATGATGAAAAAATTAAAAGCTAGGGTGTTTGTATTTGACATTGCGTTAGGATCCATGTTATAAATGTCTATAAGGGGAATAACAATTAGAATAGAAAAAGTGATCATTAGATAAAATGGTGTTTATTATTATTTTAATATTGTATATTTTTTTAATATTCATTGATAGATATTCGTGTTCCATCATTGTTGCCTTAATATAGAAGAAAACTAATAGTAATTAAAATCATAAAAAATGGTAACTATATTGATTATTGATTTGGAAAAATATTAGTATGGATATCTTAGATAAATCTATCTACAATACATCAAAAGATAACAATATAAGATAATTGTGTATACACCTAAAAATGACACGATTCACATTCTTCTAAGTTAATTAAATATCAAAATATTTAATTACCTCTTCTAAGGTCAAAATTAAATAAAATCCTTTATTTAATTCAATTCTTCCCAAACAATTAAATAATTCTCAATTATTTAATTAAATCAAATTCATTCTTCCAAATTTAAATAAATCAAATCAAATTTATTTAAATCCTCTCAAATATCCAAAAATAAAATATAATCAAATATTTTATTTATTCTTCCAAATCATGCACAACAATTAAATAAATTTATTTATTTAATTAGCTTTCTTATCTTCTAATTCTTCAAATATCTTCCAAATCTTCTAAAAATAAGTCTTTTTCTCCATGCACACAAAATTAAATAATTTATTATTTAATTTCTCTCAAATCATGCAAAAGCAAATCTCAAGTTGAGTTATCTATTCAATCAACCTTGTTTTTATCAATATCTCTTAAATTAGAAAAAAACTTTCTAATTTATGAAAAGCATGTCTTATCTTTAGAAAACAAAGTGATTAACTCAAATAAAACAACTTTTGTGTGACATTTGTCTTCTTCTTATTCGTTGCACGTTCCTCAACTATTCTCAACCGTTGATCTTCTCAAGTCTTCTATACCATTGATCTCTTCTTTCCTGAGTCTATAAAAGCAACCTCATTCTTCCATTTCAATCATCCAAGCTTTAAGTATTGTTACTCTGCAGGAATTACAGCGCGTCTTTGGCACCAATTCCTTCATTGCTTGTGATCACACTTTTTACTACGCACTACGCACTACTACCTTCGTCTCGAAGCTCCTCTTCATTGCAACATTATCATCGCCATTCTCAATCGACATTCTTGAACAAAGCAAAGAAGTGCACTCACTGAGGGCCCTTTCTCATACACGCAAGGACAATTTTGATAGGCAATCAATGGAAGTTTCGATCTAAGGAAGGTTTGCTTTGTTATTTGATTCATTGTTATTGGATTTCCTTAGTTCACTATTTCATTGAAGTTTTGGGTATTTGATATTGATTTATATTGCATATTCATTATTGAATCCAATTTACCCCTAACATTGCCAAAAATGTTAGGGGTAAATTGGATTCAACAATGAATATGCAATATAAATCAATATCAAATACCCAAAACTTCAATGAAATAGTGAACTAAGGAAATCCAATAACAATGAATCAAATAACAAAGAAAACCTTCCTTAGATCGAAACTTCCATTGATTGCCTATCAAAATTGTCCTTGCGTGTATGAGAAAGGGCCCTCAGTGAGTGCACTTCTTTGCTTTGTTCAAGAATGTCGATTGAGAATGGTGGTGATAATGTCGCAATGATGAGGAGCTTCAAGACGAAGGTAGTAGTGTGTAGTGCGTAGTAAAAAGTGTGATCACAAGCAATGAAGGAATTGGTGCCAAAGGCGCGCTGTAATTCTTGTAGAATAACAATACTTAAAACTTGGATGATTGAAATGGAAGAATGAGGTTGCTTTTATAGACTCAGGAAAGAAGAGATCAACGGTATAGAAGACTTGAGAAGATCAACGGTTGAGAATAGTTGAGGAACGTGCAACAGTTGAGAATAGTTGAGGAACCGGCGAAGATGCATGTTGTTTATTGGGTCATCTAACAGCTCACCCTCTGATGTTGCTAACTGATATGCCCCCGATCCATAAGCAACTACAATCACATAAGGCCCAAGCCAGTTGGGTTCAAACTTGCCTTTCTTTTCCCTATCCTGTTGATTAAGGGAATTCTATTTGAGGACTAGATCTCCAACCTTAAAGACTCTTGGGCGAACTCTGTGGTTATAGCTTCTTGACATCATTTGTTGATATGCTTTGAGATGGTCAAAGGCTTTCTATCTCCTTTCCTCTAGCAACTCTAGTTCTTGCAATCTAGAGACTCTGTATTCTTCATCTGATATGAGACCTTTCAATGACACCCTGAGAGATGGTAGTTTGACCTCAATGGGGAGGATAGCTTCTGAGCCATAGACAAGGGCGTAAGGTGTAGCACCTGTGGGAGTGCGTATACTGGTTCTGTAGGCCCACAAAGCGAGATTGAGTTGGATGTGCCAATCACGACCAGCATCATTGACTGTCTTCTTGAGAAGTTTCAAGATGGTTTTGTTGGATGCTTCAGCTTGACCGTTACCTTGGGGGTAATAGGGTGTAGAGAAACGGTGTTGGATTTTGAATTGGTCACAGAGTTCTTGGACATCCTAATTCTTGAAGGGCCTTCCATTAGCCGTGATAATGGATGAGGGAGTCTCGTATCTGCAGATGAGGTAATTCAGGATGAATGAGGAGATTTTTTTACCTGTGACGGTGGTGAGGGGAACGGCTTCAATCCACTTGGTAAAGTACTCAGTGGCGGTTATAATGAATTTATGGCCATTGGAGGAGGGTGGATGGATCTTTCCTACAAGGTCAAGTCCCCATTGGCAAAAGGGCCAAGGTGTCGTTAAAGGTCTCAACTCTTGAGCTGGTGCATGTATCAGGTTCCCATGTATTTGGTACTGCTTGCACTTCTTCACAAACTGGTATGAATCTATTTCCATGTTCGGCCAGTAATAACCCAAACGCATGAGTTTCTTAGCTAAGGAAGGACTGCTAGAGTGTGTCCCACAAATCCCTTCGTGTACGTCTTGTAAGGCAATTAGGGATTCTTCTCATTCTAAACAACAGAGTAAAGTACCATCTAGACCACGTCGGTATAGGGTGTCGGTAATAATGGTATAGCGAGAGGTTTGGCGTATAAAGGTTCGTCGTTGGTTTGAAGATAGGTCAAGTGGGAGGGTGTTGTCCTTGAGGTAAGTATAAATCTTACCGTACTAAGGTGAATCAGTTCCAACTAAAAGGCATATGGAATGGTTTTTCAGAAGATCATAAGCTGGTTGTTGAATAGTTTCCACTAAGAACTCATACCGTGACTCATTCTCTAGTATCTCAAGGAGAGAAGTAATGGTCGCCATGACATCTGCTGCTTTGTTCTCAATCCGAGGTATTTGCTCAAAAGAGATGATCATAAAGTATTCCTTAAAGTCGTTGACCATCCGTTTGTATGGGACAATCATCTCATCTTTGGTTTGGTAATCATCATTGACCTGATTTATCACTAGTTGAGAATCACCATAGACATGTAGCTCTTTGATTTTCCACTCTTTTGCCATCTTAAGACCAATGACTAAGGCTTCATACTCTGCTATGTTGTTGGTGCATGGGAACAACAAACGGTAAGACTTCGGTATAGTGTCGCCATGAGGAGTTACAAACAAGATTCCTGCCCCCAATCCATGGTTTGTGTAGGACCCATCAAAGTAGAGCTTCTAGGAATGTGTTGAGATGTTGAATAGGGATTCATCTGGAAATTCAAATTGCATTGGTGTGGTATCCTATAGTGGTGCATCTGCTAGCTGGTCAGTAATGACTTGTCCCTTGATAGCTTTTCTATCTACATACTCAATATCATATTCACTTAGGAGCATTACCCATTTGGCTAGGCGACCTGTGAGAGCTGCTTTGCTTAGTAGGTACTTCAGTGGTTCTATTTTTGCAATGAGTTTGACTGGATGTGCAAGCATATAATGTCAGATTTTTTGGGAAGCAAAAACTACTGCAAGACATGATCTTTCTATCTGAGAGTATTGAAATTCATAGCCCACTAATGTTCGGCTGATGTAGTAGACGGCTCTTTCTTTATTCTCATAGTTGTGTTGTGCTAGGAGAGCCCTAAGAGTTGTAGGTGTAGCAAATATGCAAAGTATCAATGGTTTCCCTTGGATATGAGGCATAAGAATAGGTGGATTCATAAGATATTCTTTTAGTTTGTTTAATGCCTCTTCACACTTCTCATCCCATCTGAATGAAATGTTCTTGTGCAGGAGATGACTGAATGGTTGACACTTGTCTGCCAGTTGTGATATGAATCTATGACTTGCTTGTAGCTTGCCCTGTAGAGATCTTAGTTGAGTAAGAGTCTTGAGTGGTGGCATGTCCATAATAGCCTTGACTTTGGTGGGATCTACCTCTATTCCATTTGCTAACACAATAAAGCCTAGAAGCTTGCCTGAGGTGACTCCAAATACACATTTCTTTGGGTTCAACCTGACCTTGAATTGCTCTAATCTCTGAAAGACTTTCTCTAACACATCCAGGTGTGATTCTCTTGTGAGTGACTTTGCTAGGATATCATTGACATAATCTTCCATTGTTACATGCATCATATCATGAAATATAGTAGTCATAGCACGTTGCTATGTGGCTCCTGTGTTCTTTAGCCCAAATGGCATGACATTCCAGCAGAAAGTGCCCCATGGACAAGTAAAATATGTCTTGTGCTAGTCTTCTGGTGCTATCCTGATCCAGTTGTATCCTGAGAAGCCATCCATGAGATAACATGGTATGCCCTGCTGTTAGGTCAACTATGATATCTATATTTAGCAACAGAAAATCATCCTTGCGGCAAGCTTTGTTTAGATCTCTGAAGTCATTGCATAGTCTGATTCGGCCATCTGGTGTGGACACTGGTACAATGTTGGATATCCACTCCGGGTAGTCTTTTGCTCTGATAAATCCCACACCTAACAACTTCTTCAGTTCTTCTTTGACCAATAGTGCTATGTGCGGATGCATCTTTCTAAGCTTTTGTTTGACTAGTTTCATGCCTGGATCTAGTGGAAGATGATGCAGGATCAAGTTTGGGTCTAGACCTGGCATGTCTGCATATGACCAAGCGAAGTTGCCTCTCTTTTTCTTGAAGAATGGTATAAACTTGGTCTTTTCTGGTGGAGTAAGAGATTTAGCAAAGTGAATGATCTTAGGCTCTTCCTCTGTTCCAATGTTGACTGGCTCTATAGGTTCCACAACAATCTGAGACTTCTCCTGGTGCATGTCATTGGGGAGAGTGTCAAGCCTTCCATCATTAGGTGCCACAGTTGGGTTTTCACCTTCGGATGCGTCCTTTCGTTTTACTATTTTGGGATTTGACATTGCCGCAGAATAGTTTTCATCGTCAAATCAAATTTTTACTTTGATATTTTTGTGACTGGATGGCTTGGCACCCTCTCTAAAATAAGCCACGGTATTTAGTTCAATAGCGAAACCAACTTTATGATCTCCTTTGGGTAGGTGGTCCCTAAGTTCCATGTAGTCGATATAGGCGTCGTCGTTTTGGAACATATCTAGTTGAGGGGTTCCTCATAGATCCCAGTCAATAAGTTCAGGATATATAACGGGAAGGGAGTCAGAGGATAGATCTTATTCATTGATAGTTTGAATGGATATACTAGGAGTATTGGTAGGGGAAGTGTTCGGGATGGTACTTTCCTCCAAATTATTTATTGCGATAGAACTTGAACCTTCCTCGAAAGTCGTATTCTCAGAGATAGGCAAATCAGACTCTAGTGGTCTATTCGGTAGCATTTGTCCCTCACGGTAGGGGCTATAATTTTGAATGGTATCACACTCTTTGTCATTGTAGGAATGCTTTGTCAGCTCATCCCACTCATATTCATTGGAATCTATGTCACTGTCGACTTGAAATGTATGGATCATTTCTACAAGACAAGTGTTTTCTTTAGCTTTGCCCTTACCTTTATATCCTAGGCCATTTGTATTTCTAGCCAATGAGGATGAAGAAGGTTGAATGGGTTCTATGATTCCTTCTTTCCTTAGGCCGATGGGGCCTTGTCCTTCGTAACCCATTCTGTGTAGGATGGCTTCTCCTCGCCCATAGAGTTCTGTTGGGAGCCTAGGAGGTTCCTGTTGTATGTTCTCTTCTTCTTCGGTATAAGGCCATTGTAGGACATCTCTTTCCTTTGTCTCGTCTGATAATGTGCTCCATTTTACAAAGGGAGTTGTGAGAGGTATAGGAGGAGCAGATGGATTTGGAAAATGCTTGGGTCGACCAAAGGATCTAGGAGATAACGACATCTTGGCTAGATTGAGGTTGTGCTCTATGGAGTATTTCCCAACTCCGGTTTCTTTGATGATAATCTTCTTCTCTTTGGGCCTTGATGAGGAAGCTTCCGAGGTATGATCATGCTGTGGGGTAGGAGATGTAGATGCTCTGTTGTTTGGTATGATGCAATCAGGTTTTGAAAGGATAGAGTTGCAATGCTAGAAGGGATCAGGGTCTCCTTGGATGGTGACTTGCTTGCCATTATGCGGGAATTTTATGCATTGGTGATAGGTTGAAGGGACAGCTTTCATGGCATGAATCCATGTTCTTCCTAGGAGAATATTATAGGCAAGCTCCCTATCTAGGACTTGGCACACAACATCTTTTATCACTGGTCCCACTTGTATGGGTAAGACTACTATTCCCTTTGTAGTTCTCTCCTCTTCATCATAGGCTTTGATAGTAATCTTCTTCCTTGGATCGACTGCATTTTCAGAGAACCCCAATGTAAGGACTAGCTTTAACGTGCAAATATTTAAACTGTCTCCACCATCAATGAGAACCCTCTTGATGCGGTGCTTGTGGATGAAGGTGACAATATGTAGAGGGGTGTTATGAGGTTGAGACACTGAGAGGTCATCCTGCTCGGTAAATGATATGGTACTTGAGGAGGTCAGATTACCTACCATGGCCTGAAACTTCTCTTGGGCCAAGTTAGTGGGGACAGTAGTTCCATCAAGGCTTTATTGAGAATTTCCTGATGAGAAGGAGATAGATGCAACAACTCCAAGATAGAAATGTGGGCCAGAGTCTTCTGTAGTTGGTCTATGACATTATACTGACGAAAGTTGGACTTAGAAGGTGATGACCTTGGAGGGACGGTATTCGGCGTGACTTTACTATTGCGGGTAATGATACTACAACCAGTTCTGTTAGGTTCTGACTGTTGGTTTGGCATGACCACATTGATTTGTGGGACATGCTTGGATAGGCAATTGATGGTATAGTTGAATGGCACACTTGCATAGTTGGCATTACTATTCCCACTATTCTGATTTTCCTATTGCAGTTGTTATTGTTATTGCCATTGTTGTTGTTGCCATGGTTGTTATTGTTGTTGTATGGCCTGTCATGATTGAGAAGTGCATCCCTGTAAGCCACATGTGTCTCATTGGAGGTATGTTGTTGGGTTCCTCCTTGATTTTGATCAAGCACATCTTGGATAACATGTTTGAGACGGATACAATTGTTGGTTGTATGTCCCCTTCCTCTATGATACTCACAATAGTCAGTGTCCTTCCAATAGGGAGGTTTGACTATAGGCTCATAATCACTTGTTGGTGGTAGAGAGATTTCATTGTTAGCCAATAATTTCTGTAATGCGGATTCTTGGGACTCACCCAGTGGTGTGAACTTTCACCTTGGATTTGCGTTGAACCATGGTCTTGGCTCCTGAGAGAATGTTTTGTTGGGCGTAATATTGTTTGCTTCTCCTTTGAGAGTGAGTATGGGTTGTTGCTTGGGAGCCGCCACCTTGGCGTCAACCACTCCATCATTGACAACATTCTTATTCTTGGTCCAAAACTCTGATTTGTTAGTCATGTAGTTGGAAGTAGGTATGTCCTTATATAACTTGATTTTCCCCTTGGCGATCATAGCTTTTTTGATAAACAATCCCATTTCAATGACTTTTGAGAATGAAGTAGGGCATTGTATTTGTATTTGATAGCTAAGATCATTGTTGAGGTTATGGACAAACATCTCCATTAGTCGCTTCTCAGGTACATCGTAAGAGCACTTGCTTGCTAGTTGTCTCCATCGTTGTAGGAAGGTGGCGAATGATTCACCACTCTTTTACTTGGTGTTGCATAGGTCAAGCATACAGACTTCATGTTCAATATTGTAAGAGAAGTGTGTGATAAATTTATTGACTAGCTCATCAAAAGTTTTGATGCCCGGTGGAAGCCGTGAGAACCACTCCATAGCTTGACTGCCTAGAGATCTAGGGAATAGTCTCATTAAGTAAGTCTCATTGTGAGCTACTTCCAAGCATGCTGCATTAAATTCCCTAATGTGATCTCTAGGGTCCCCTTTCCCTTTGTACTTGTCAAACTTAGGAACTTCGAATCGATAGGGAAACAGTTTCATGATCAAACCTTTATCAAAGGGGTACGGTGCAATATCTTCCAAGGAGTAGTTTTTAGTGTTTGTACCTGTCTTGAGATCTGACATTTGTTGTTTTAGACCCTCGAGTTCTTTCCTCATCTCTTCCATAGGAGCAGTTGGGTCTATGGCTTTCTTTCCTTTATCATCCGTGTTTGGGTCTATGGCATTCTTTTCCTTTTCATGATCATCTTTTATGTTTTCTAGGATTGTGCTTATATCAAAATCTGCGGGGAGTTTAATTCCAAGACTAGCAAGATGATAGAAATACTTATGAGGGTCTGCATGGAGCACTTTCTCTACTAAGCATTGGAATTTTTGATCTTGGATACTTCCTTGATAGTCTTCGTTAGAGATTTCCTCATCACTATCGTGAGGTGTGAAGATGTGGTTGGATGATTCGGCCATTTCAATTTGTTTTTTGTATTGAGATCTAGTAAGAACCATGCAAGGTGACGCGGGACGAGGTGGGATGGGACAAGAGATTTTGGCAAGGTGCCAATGGAGACTGCTGAGAATAGGATACTTATGACAAGATTTGGAAAAAGGACTTTCTCGATCAATGATTCCAAGCAAGATGGCCGCTACAAGACGGTAGCCACTAGTAAGGGTACTCGATACCTGTCTTACTATGTAGGGACTAGTCGTGCACCAAGACCTACTAGCAAAGTTCTGTGACTAACTAGGCTTACTTGAATCCACAAGTGATATGAAAAAGGGGCCTATGCTGACCTGATATGGGATAGCTTTGACTTTGGGACTAAAAGGACCTGATAGAAGGTGAATGGGATGACCAATGAAAGAGAGATTGTGAGACGAAATGGATGAAAAATTGACTGCAAGGTAGGACCTGATCTCTGATTTTGGGACTAGACTGAAATGGGTACCTAGAACTGGTGAAATTTTTCTCTTGAAAATTGTGCAAGTGCTCACTATCGTGTATGCGCTGATATAGATGTGCTGTAGAAATTGATAGATGTGCCGTAAGTCGGGATATATGCGCTGTACTGGTAAAATGTAAATGCGCAGTAACAGACAATGAAAGCGTTGTAGGTCTAAACAAATGCGCTGCAGGTCGACACAGATGCGTAGGAATAGAGGACGAATGCACCACTCTGGCTTTTTTCATTGTTTTTGCAATTTTTGGAATCTTTTTTGATGTTTTTGGTACTTTTGTTGCAAGGTCTCTTTGATCTGATTTTTTGAAATTACGGCAAGAAGACACAACAAACACAAAGAATTTTTATGGTTTTTTTTTTTTTTGTGATTTTTTGACTCTTTTTGGACTAAAAAGAAAGCAAGTACATTGTATGGTTTCAAAGGACAGTATAAAACTGAATTCTACCTATCTTTAGGTGAGGCATCTTCGGGAGGTGATAATCACCCTTCCCTGCACCAGATTATAGAGGTTTTTGGTCTCACTAAAACAAGGATGAGTAATAAAGGCAACTGTTTGAGTGGTTATACGCGGCAGCACTACTTTCCGTTATGGAGTCTCCCATCCTACAAGGGTTGCGCCTTGGAGGGTTTTGGGGGAGGTTGGCTGTCGATATAACACAACTGCACTCATTGTTTGAAGCTTTTGGTCCAAACACAATTTATTTATAGTGGATTGGAAGGGCTTGGCGTCTAGCCTGTTACCACTTAGGGTCATTCCTACTTGGATGAATGGTATCCAAGAGCAGACCCCTCTAAAGGAAAAACACACGCGAAAATGATATGTTTGGTATTTTGATCACCCAAGATAGGGGAGAGCATAGGCCTGGTATCATTCCCAAAACATAGTATACAATAGTTCTTTTCCCCTAGTTAAAATGAGAAAAACTTGATGAGCTATCTACTTGGGCAAGCACAGAACTTTGAAGTGATTTAGCAAGATAGCAATGGTCCAATTTTAACCAAGATAGCAATGATGAGTTCAATTTTTAACCATGTAGCATGAATTGTTAACTTTGAAATGATGGTCAATCGAGATAGAAATGGTTTAGTTTTAACCTAGAAAGCAATGATGAGTTTAGTTTTATACCACGATAGCCTGAGTTGTTAACTTTGAAATGATGGTCAATCGAGATAGCAATGGTTCAGTTTTAACCCAAAAAGCAATGATGAGTTCAGTTTTATCTAGATAGCAATAACTTTGAAAAGATAGCAATGTTGCAATGCCAAATAGCAATGATTCAATTACCACTTTCCTAGTTAAAACTACGTGAGATTTGCATGAGCATTTATTTTACTATCGTTTTAGAATTTGAAGTGTGAGCTAACAAGTGCAACTCTATGAAACTAAACCAGAACCTAGCCTACCAAACAGATCAAGAGAGTTCCTGCAAAGATGTTAGCGTTAGCAAAATCTTCCTAGAAAACCCTGAAATCACTGCCTACAATAGAAGCGCCGCTTTAGAGACTGGATGCGTAGAAACAATCAACAGAAACGCTGCATAACATATGTGCTGAAACAGACAGTACATGCGCAGAAATAAAGTGTATATGCACTGATCCTATGTATGCGCAGTCTCAGAGGGTAAAAGCGCTGGAACATTGTATATATGCGCTGTAAAATAGTGCATGCGCTGCCTAAAACTATGCATGCGTAGTTCTAGTAAATGCATCGTTTCTTTTCATGCATGCGCCGTTTCACGCTACATATGCGCCGCACTGCATTTCTGCATTTCTGTCTAACCTACTTTCTCCTAGCATTCATTGCATTCAAATTCAACCCTAGGATAAATTTTTCAAGATACATACTGGGGGTCCTACCTCTACTGGCCAGTCGAATAGATGAAAGCGCTTGAATCAATGCTCCTCGCGTGGAATATCCGCCTCTCTAGCTGCCATGCTACTCTAAGCTCTCTGAAGCCAATCCAACTAAGACAAGTGTGCAAATGAATTGTCTTGTGGACCCTGCTCCTATATATAGCATGAAAACCCTAATCTCGCTAGGTGGTGACTATGACCACTTCTCGCACTTGTTTCTTCCATTTTTTCTTCCCGTTTCTCTGAAACACATCCTATTTTCCTCAAGCCTAACCTTGTTTTCCCTTCGTCTTCATGAGATCATCCATCTCTCGTCCTTCTGCCTTCTTCTCGTCTAATCTCCCGAGGGGGCATCCTATCGTCATAACCTGTACCAGGGGCAAACTGGGGCATGTATCATTATCAAAAACTTATTCTTTGAAGCAACACCGTAAACTGCATTGCATCAAAGAGGGGCAAAATGTATATGCCTAAAAATGACATGATTCACATTCTTCTAAGTTAATTAAATATCAAAATATTTAATTACCTCTTCTAAGGTCAAAATTAAATAAAATCCTTTATTTAATTCAATTCTTCCCAAACAATTAAATAATTCTCAATTATTTAATTAAATCAAATTCATTCTTCCAAATTTAAATAAATCAAATCAAATTTATTTAAATTCTTTCAGTCTCCTAAAATAAAATACAATCAAATATTTTATTTATTCTTCCAAATCATGCACAACAATTAAATAAATTTATTTATTTAATTTTCTTTCTTATCTTCTAATTCTTCAAATATCTTCCAAATCCTCTAAAAATAAGTTTTCTTCTTCATGCACACAAAATTAAATAATTTATTATTTAATTTCTCTCAAATCATGCAAAAGCAAATCTCAAGTTGAGTTATCTGTTCAATCAACCTTGTTTTTATCAATATCTCTTAAATTAGAAAAAAAGCTTTCTAATTTATGAAAAGCATGTCTTATCTTTAGAAAACAAAGTGATTAACTCAAATAGAACAACTTTTGTGTGACACTTGTCTTCTTCTTATTCGTTGCACATTCCTCAACTATTCTCAACCGTTGATCTTCTCAAGTCTTCTATACTGTTGATCTATTCTTTCTCAAGTCTATAAAAGCAACCTCATATTCCATTTCATTCATCCAAGCTTTAAGTATTGTTAATCTGTAGGAATTACAGCACGCCTTTGGCACCAATTCCTTCATTGCTTGTGATCACACTTTTTACTACGCACTACGCACTACTACCTTCGTCTTGAAGCTCCTCTTCATTGCGACATTATCACCGCCATTCTCAATCGATATTCTTGACAAAGCAAAGAAGTGCACTCACTAAGGGCCCTTTCTCACACACGCAAGGATGATTTTTGATAGGCAATCAATGGAAGTTTTGATCTAAGGAAGGTTTGCTTTGTTATTTGATTCATTGTTATTGGATTTCCTTAGTTCACTATTTCATTGAAGTTTTGGGTATTTTATATTGATTTATATTGCATATTCATTGTTGATCCAATTTACCCCTAACAAATTGTAATGGTGAAATTAGCATAACCATGCTATTTCCCATTTAATTTTGTGCCCATTCTGATGGGAATGCCTTATTGCAATAACATATCAACAAGTGCCATACACTTGTGCTAAGATTGGCTCATGGACCAATCTCTATCCATTTTGAATTCACCTCCATTTACACTCATTTCCATGCATTCATTCACTACCTAGAAATTACCACATTATCCTTGCAAAACATTTTTGTGTGGATTAGGATTGATCTAATTCAATCCCGAGGAGTGTGGGAATGATCTTAAAATCCCAAGGAACTAAATTCAAGTTTCAAATTCCCTACCTCTTTTATTAGTTGTTATGAGTTGACGTAGCACACATTTTTGTGACATGTTTCTATGTCATGGTATTTAAAGACATTTGATGTGCACTTGATTTAAATATATGATGGATTTTTAGAGCACTTTTCATATCTAAAGGATAAAAAAAGAATCAAACATGCATCATCACCATATATGCCATGTTGGCACCCCTTCCAATTTTGCATTTCATGCTTGGGTCTTTCTCTAGCTCCTTGCTTTCCAACTCATCATAAATTACTGATATGAGAAATAATAGATGGGCCACATTGGTCAAGTCACATTCAAAATCATGCTTTACACTCATTTGAATCTATGTATTGTGCCCATCTATTGAAAATTCTAAGTTGAGGGGGTTTTGGGTTTAGTTTTCATGTTTTGGTGGAAATTTTGAGTTTCCAAGTAAGTTTTCAACCTTTACAAGTTGCACTTTGACCTCTACTGAACCCATATTCCCACTTCCTTTGTTCTTTGTGGACTTTAGGCCCTGCAATCATGTTTACAAGTCTTGCAAACTTACTTCTTGGTTTTACTTCTTTGCATACCTACCTCCTTTGTTCTCTACAAACTTTAGGACCCAAATACATGTTTGCAAGTCTTGTAATTAAACTTGATTCCTAGGTTCACTTCTCTACATCCTTACCTCCTTTGTTCTCCTTAGAATTTCTGACTCCATGTGTATGTTTGCAACTCTTGCAAACTTTCTTCCTAGCTTAACTTCTCCACATCCCTACCTCCTTTGTTATTTATAGACTTTCAATCACCTGACACATGTTTACAAGTCTCGCAAACTTACTTGAGCATCTCTACCTCCTTTGTTCCTTGTAGAACTTTAGAGTCTAGGAAAATTTACAATTCTTACAAATCACATCCCAAGTTCCACTTTTTGATAGTTCATCTTTGTGAAGTTTTCATCCCTTATTGCAACTTGGACCTTGGCTTCCCAGCAAGTTACTTTTCCACCATTCCACCATACATTTACCTTATGAACTTTTGATCCTTCCTTGCAAGTTGCAAATGACTCCAACTTCTAATTCCTACTAGTTCTATATTGTAGACTTCTTAGCTTCATGTGCATAATTTCAAACCCTAGTTATAGTTTCGATTCAAGGTTCTATCATTTGAAGGGTACTTCTCATCTACCCTCCTATACATCCTAGCATGCTATTAAAGCCCTCAAATAATTGTTATGGAGACTTCTCAACATCCAAATTGATCCTAGATGTTGTTGAACTCCTTAAAGGCATTGATCCAGATGTAAAGGGCCATGTACTACTGATGAAATGAGCATGGGTGATTTGAATGAAACTAATGAACACCCACATTTGTAGACCTATAAATTGGCATTTGGTGGCTAATATAAGAATGGAGAGAAAATTTTACCTACCCTAGGGTACCAATAAATAGATCCAAATAAGACTTATTTTACAAATGTTTGTATTGGTAATTGACACATGTTAACTACAAGAGACCCATGTGACCCTACCCAAGCAACTAAATTCCTTGTAAATGAAATGCTATATATACAAATATGTAAGATACAACAAGGGTTTGTCATTCAATTATCTTTTTGGTTATAAGTGTCTCAAGTCATTTTAGGGCACCAACTCATCCAAGTATAGTTTGTAAGTGGAAAGAACACACTTTGTAAGTCATAAGAAGGGTAATCAATTGTAGCTATGCCTATAACTAAATGTCTCTAAGACAAATTGTAACAATTTAGAGGGATCTTTGAACCTAGTTGTGGGTTCCATCTTGCCACATTTATTGGTATGAATGTAATAGGAACTAGATGAATATGTGACAACATTCTAATGCATTACAAGCCTTGGTAATGGTCTTCTCTTGTTTCATATGGGTTGTTACTACTTTGGGATGGATTATTAAGTATGATTAGTTGTAGAAAGCTCTATATATGATTTATATATGCAAGTTTTGTTCAATGTATGGTTTATAGGTGTGCTCTCTTCTTCCTTGTAGGCTATGACTCTATTGCCCATTGGAGTAGGCACTGGCCTAGGAGGTGAAAGAACAAACACTTCTCAATCATAATATCATTATCCTAAGAAGTTTTGGGGTAGATTAAGTCCTACATGCCTTTCATGATTTAGAGATCTAACTCATAGCATATTCTTGGTGAACTGAAACAAGTAGATTGTTAGAGAATCATGTTATTAATGCTTGCACCTTGCACATGTGTTTGAAAGGTTAGTTAGATTTATTTATGAAGATATAATATTGTTCTCATATTTGGATGCATATGCAAGAATGTTTATATTAGCCTAATGAGAGTTCTTGCAAGTAGCTAGAGTGTCATAGACTTAATAACAAGTTCTGGGGTCTCTCATACCTTAGGTGTAGCTATTGATTGATTTAGTCTTGTTACATCATTTCTCTTTAATTTCCCTATTAGGATACCTCTAGGAGAACCCTACTAGGTTTATCTAAGCCCAAAGATAAGGAGAGATTAACCACTCTTAAGAATTGGCCTGTAGTTGTCCATCTTCTATTGATGAGCTTTTGCCCTTTCCTCTCGATGCCAAATCCATAGCCTTGAGGATAGGTTCACACTCTAGGAATGTGGAGCTACAACTTTGTGAGATGATAAGTTGCACCATTACTAGGGAGGTTTTAATTTGGATGTTTCATTGAAGACCCCTATAACTTAGTCAAGAAGTTTTGCAGTTGTGTCACTTGATTTCTACAACAAAACCTAATTTGGGTTACTATTTTCTAAAAGATTTTATTTCTCTTCTTTAGTGAGAAGTGACGGATTTATCATTTGAACCTAGTAGGAGAAATAAAAAAAGTCCTTGAAGATGGAAAGAATAAGGCATTCAAGAGATCCTCAAGACTGTGAAGAAACATCTACACAAACAAAGAGGTAGCAAGCCACACGGAGAGAAAAAGACACAGATAAGTCTACTCGACCCTCTTCTCAAATGCAAGAAATTAGTACTTTTGGTAGAGAGAGTTTTTATGAACATAAGAGATCAATACTTGAGTCACTTAAGTATTTGCATTTATGTTTAGTTGGGTTTGAAGTGTAATTTTGAAGTTTTAGTTTAATATATATATGTAAATTGTATCAGTCTTATTAATTATAAATAATGTTAAAGATAAATAAAGAGATTATTTATTAGTTGGAATAAATTAAATTAAAAATAAGTCAACTTTGAATTAATTAACACATTATAAATAAAAGAATTATTGATATGATAAGGTCTCTCTAATAATTGTGAACACCTTATTATAATTCTATTTTATTTAAAAAACTTCAGTATTTACATAAAAGTTTCTTAATTATCTAATTAAGACAAACCCTTAGAAATACAATAAAAAATTAAAAGTCATATAAATAATGAACAAGAATAATATTTACATATTTCCTTTAATATTGTTAAAAACCATGCCCCATATTCTCTCCATAATGTAAGGTGTGCACATTATCATGGTATTAAAGAAATAAAACATCTTCGTTGACCTTTTTTATTTGGGGTTTGTGCATTCCATTCTTCTGCATCTGCTCAACTCAACAAAATAAATATAATTTCTTTACTGTTGTTAAAAACTATGTCCCATATTCTCGCCATAATGTAAGGTATGCACATTCTCATCACATTAAAAAAATAAAACTACTTCATTGGCTTTTTTCAAGGTTGTGTATTTTGATGAATAAACTAGTGTTTGTATTGGATTCAGAATACACTGTAAGCATAACCTTAATTATTTTTGTTGGATTAGGAATAGACTGTTACAGAGTATAGTTGAAAAAAAAGACAATATTATCAGACTATGGACAGCAACAGAGGAATATTACAATTCATAGTAGGACAACTGTAAATGGTAGTTACAGACTAAAGGAATAGTTAAAGATTACAGTCACTACCAGTCAGAGATATTACATTGAATTGTAAACTAAACAGTAATATAAATTCGAACATAATACTGTAGAAGAACACAGTTAAGATTAAAAACAACTCAAGATTAATAAAAATCTCGCTTAACAGGTCAATAATCTGTAATCACAGTGGTAAGAAGTTGAACCTAAGATTAACCTAATGCATGTAGAGGTTATGGTTAACAAGTTTCCTGCTCTACTTTAAAGTTAGTGTGGAGAATTGTGGGGGTGATATATATTTGGAAGGTAATAATAGAGAAAAAGAAGTTTAATAAATCTGTACTTTTAAAGTAATATATATACAATTTGAAAGAAAAATAGAATAATGGAAAGTTGACATAATATGCAGTATTTTCACTTGTGAAAATTTTTTGGTATAAAATTCAACTATTCTCGGGTTTTTTATGTTCCATGAAATTATGCAAAAGATAAATATGAGTACTTTAAAACACACCCAAAACTCAACCATTCTCCCATTTTTCATGTTCCATGAAATCATGCAAAAGATAAATATGAGTACTTTTAAAACACATCCAACGTTGTGTGCGGGCTGTTTTTTTGCATTTTTGACCTGCTTCAATTTTGACTTCTCTAACCGACGCGTTGAATCGACCCTCCTCTTTGTCAATTGAAATTTGGGAAATGGATGAGTGGTAGAATTTCGACCAAATTTGGACCACCAGTACATTTACAACATACCTGCTGTTTAAGCTCTTCCTTTAAAACATGGATAAAAATAGAAAATGCCCAAAATAACACTTCTTTTTTTTTTCTTAAAAATACTTTAGACTGAATTATACAATCAACTTCTAAGGTTGATCCCATCTGGACTATTACACATATACACTTATCCAACAGTAAATAACCAACTTAATGTTTAACTTATACCGGTTTAAATCCTATTGCTCAATTTGTTGTAGGCCATAGGTATTATGCCAGAATTGTGAAGCTTTGTTTCTATTGCTTGTAAGCTCTACAACACCTGTAGCTTTTTAAATGATGAATCCTCATACACACAACCAATGACTTGAACTCCATTGGATTCTTATTTCTAAATCATGATTCTTGCTATGGCTACGGTGATAGTATTACTCCAAATGGCATAATAATTATTTCGTTGTTCCCTATATAGTTTACATTTTTTTGGAAATGACCTATCTGCATCTCAAGATTTCAGAAGAGTGGGATGAAGAAGGCAAAAGATTTAGGAACACATGCTTTAGACTTGGTTTAGTTAAAAGTACAAGTTTTTGACTGACCTCCTTACAGAGTTGCAGTTGCAATCATAGGATCCGTGTTGATGTTACTCTGGTCAGAGGTCCCACAGAGGTTGCGCACTAAGGATTGTGCTTTGTGTATCTTTTAATTCCAATATTTTGTTATCTAGTTATAAGTTCTTCCCGCCATGTAACCTGTGATTAAAGGCCACCTACAACAACATTTCAAGATTATCTATGGAAGAATCATTTGATGATGTAGAGAAATGTAGATAAGCGTGATGTTTTTGAGAAATTTATAGGAAAGAGAATTCCAATAAAAAAAATTATATTATCAAAGGGTTGTAGTTCAATTGGTTGAGCACAATTGGTGAGGGTGATGGTACAAAGGTATGAAATATAAGTGATGAGGTTCCGATCGTGCCCTAGGTGAGTTTGGTGGATTGGATACCCCTCAATCCTTGGCTATAGTATCAGCATAGGCTCTAACAAAACAATCTTGTGGATGATATAAAATCCTCCATTAAAAAAAATTAAAAAATTAAAAATTAAAAAAAAATCTTAGATTGTTGATTAGCAAAATCTACCAAAAAAGATAAGAAAAATAGATAAAGTTTAAGCATTTTTTTACTTTTGTTGTTCTAAGAAAAGATTTTAGGTAAAATCTCATTTTGTAGAAGAAATGTTGAAGAGTTTGATAAAATAAACATGAAACTTCTTAGAAGCATAAACATTTAGCAATTTTTATTTTAAGGTGCCATTGTGAAGAAAAAATTTTCAGATTTTTTTATTTTTATGAAGAAAATGTTTCACTTAAATTTCTAATATAAAATAAAAATTTCCACGTCAAAATAATCTTGAAAAGCACTATTAAAACCCTTCTTAGACTCCAAAAAACAATGAACAGACTTTACATCTTTTTTGCAAGGGATCCAATGGTATTTCCATAGTAGATTATCTTGTTCCACTTTCACAAAATGCTCAATATCCACAATATACCATTAAAATCACAATCACTTCCCAAATATCACCACATTTATTAGGTTTTCATGATTATGTAAAATAATGCTATTAAATTTAGTCTTTTGCTCAAAATTGGTAAAAACAATTTACTTAGGCTTTTGTCAATGAGGTTACCTATCCTCCAAGAAAATTATTTGAATTCTTGTTTCAAGTTGTTCATGTTTGTGGAAGGTGCAAAAATACACACTATAAATCATTTGTAAACAAACACACCTGGAGCAACTAAAATGGAACTTAGTGAAGAAGGAAACTTTAATGGTAGCTATTTTTATAAAGATTTCCTTTTCAGCTAACAAATACTTTTCTTTGATATATGGTATTTGCAAAAAAATATATAAAAAAAATTAATTATTATTTTTTATTAAACTATCAACCCAAAAAAATGGGCATTGCCATTTTCTAACTTTTCATGCAACTTCGGGATGTCTAGGCGTAAATTCAGTCTTTGTTAATTGATGCTGCATGATATTTCGAACTGTTCAGCAACTGCCCGATGTCTCCGCCAAAAAAAAATCATGCAAGAAAATTCAATCTGTAAAAATCCATATGATATGGAAAGCATGCTGGTAATTCATGGAATATTTAAAATTAATCCATTAAACATTATTCCATCTAACGTTATTATTGTATACTTTAATAATTTTAAATCATAATTATGCAGTATACATTATAATAATGTATTAATTTATTTTAAACTATAATTATAATTATTGTATACTTTAATAATTTTAAATCATAATTATGCAGTATACATTATAATAATGTATTTATATTATTATTATTTTATTATAAATATTTATTATTTGATGTGCAAATACTTTCATATTTTAAATTAGAATAATTATTTAATTTTTAAATCACAATAAATAATTTAAATTAGAATAATTATTTTAAAATTAGAGTAATTATTTTAAAGTAAAATTATTAATTTTATAGGTTCAATATTATATTTATATTATGATACAAAATAAATAAAATAATAATAATTAACTATCTATAACTCTATATTTTTTTTTTAATATTTTGTTGAGAATCTATTTTTATAATTATAATATTATTATAATAATATATTTAATCTATTTTATATGTTTTTAAATGGTAACTTTTATCTTGTTTGAGGCTCACAAAGATGAATCAAATAAAACACAATGAATATTGATATTGCTACTTCCATTATGAATGAATTTGAATGATAATAGTCTTATAATACTCTTTTGAACATGCAATTTATTTATGTGTTATCATTAAAGTATTATGGTTGCAATTTGTTCATATACTTTTCTAATAGGTGCACCTTATTTATTGGAGATGACTACACCATCTACTCTAATAATGAATTTTGCTAAAATTCAATTTTGTTATGGTTTTTAGTGGGCCATTATATTCAAATAGAATTATGTTAAAGGTTTTAAATTGTAAATTGTATTAATTTTGACACTCACTTTGGGAAAAAAGTTTACAATGTTTGAAGAGTTAAAGAGTAAAATAGTTAAGAGAATTTTTTTTCCAAATTATAGAAAAATGACCAACATATGGTTGAAACATTTCTTGAAAGCTCAGTGGGTTCAATTGAATTGAATTCATCTCATTTGTAGTTGTGTAAAATGTAGGAATTTAACCAAATGTGCTCTTTGTTCAATTTCAATAGATTGTTATATTGAGATAGATTCTAAGCATTGATATTTTATGAGGTACTTTGCAAATGCCATGCATTTCATCTTAAAAACCCAATTTCCTCTTTTGTTCAAATGCTCATTCTAAATTCATTGTACCGTATTGATAAATTAATAGTTTTTACAATTGCATTTCTCACACTTTTGTTCTCTTTTTATATTATGGGTGTCATGTTTTTCTAGGAGGAGTGTATGCCAATTTGCATTGCATTGAAGCAAAGAGCCCCTGATGATTGCCTGTATATGACCATTGGCTATTCTTGACAACTAATGTTATTTAATTGTGGTTATTAATTCTTACTCCTTGGCGCTTTCTTAACTATCTTGGTGGCTTGTGTTTACGATCACATTTAATCCTTTGGCTGCTGCAATTAATCAATGGCAGATAACTTGAAATAATAACCATTCAAATATGCTACGGCTGAACTTATGGGGCATTTTGGATAGGCTGGTAGTGATTTCTTCACTTGTTGGAAGACATGGCCACAACTTCAAATACTTAAAAATTGATTATTGAATATAGGTACTAATTTAGAAATGTAATTTGAAAATAAATGAACTTGGGCATTAGTTGTGGTCTGAGGTTGTGTGACTGATTTTTTAATGGAAATTGTTATTTAACAAAATAGTTGTGGCTTATTTTGAACCTTCGACCTGGAGGCAACCAAAGGCTTCGAATTAAAAATATAAGGATCAGGGGCTCAACGAACCGATCTGTGAAGTTGGCAACAAATAATTGATAACTGACGCCCGCCCATTTCCTTATAGGATAAAGAAGGATAGCTATAAATTATTAATATTTGTAACTGATTGCAATATGAAAGGAGACCTGTCATGTACGGAATGATTTATATTGCAGAAAAAGAGATTTTGTTCCCACTTCAGTTACAAACTCCTAAAAACTTCATGCAACGTCATGTACAGAACGAATTATATTGCAGAAAAAGCACTGCACTGCAAAACTAAAAAATTCATCCAACTTCGGGATGTCTAGGCGCAAAAAAAATTCATGCAGGAACCTTAACTGAAATTGAAATTCAATCTTTGTTAACTGATTGTTAATTGATGCTGCATGATATTTCGAACTGTTCAGCAACTGCCTGATGTCTCCGCCAAAAAATATTCATGCAGGAAAATTCAATCCCTAAAAATCCATACGATATGGAAAGTATGCCGGTAATTCATGGAATATTTAAAATTAATCCATTAAACATTATTTCATCTAATGTTATTCTGTTTGACAGCCTCCTAAACGTCAATTTAAATCGATAAAATAAAACTTGTAATCGTGTTGTGGCTGTATAACACCTCTAGGCTTCACCTCTCGGCGTAATTAATTGGTAATTGTTTTTAAATTATTTGAAAATTTAAGATAATATTTCTTTTACATGTATTAAAAGAAAAAAAACTTGGCTTTTGAGAGTTAAAGTCAAATAACCCAATTATTGAACTAGAATTTATAGTGATATTTTTGAGATCTAGATTTATGTGAAAATCAAATTTATATAGATGGTGATATTTATGTTATAAATAGATTAACAATATTGAATTTATTTTATTTTATTGTCATAATAAATTAAATAAAATATAAATAATTTTTATATTTAGTGTTATTTTGAGTATATTTATTTTTATTTCAAGTTTTTTAAAGTTGTAAACATCTAAAGTTTATCATATCTAAAATAATTAATTAATTTCATTTATTCATAATATTAATCCACATCATTAATTATTAAATTAAAATAAATTGATTTATTTTCATCTCATTAATTAACTAAAATAAATAAAATTCATTTATCTACCTCATCAAATAATATTTCCATTTAATTACTAATTTAAATAAATTAAATCCACTCTCACTCACTTAAAATAAATAAATAAAATTTAAATTAAGTCTTCCCTCCAAAATTCAAACAAATAGGTCCACATTATTCCCTCCACAATAATTAAATAAAAATAAATAATTTAATCTTAGACATTCACTTTCACTAATAAGATCGCCACCATTCACATAAATTAAACATTATTAAATTAAAGGACCCCTTGCACATGATCAATGCCCTAAGTTGATGTAGTCACAGTCGGAGGGTCCAACAAATGACTATCCAACCATGCAACCAACTACAATAACACCCACATAGATTATCACAAACCATAGAAATTCACATAAAACACCACATTTATTGATTAGAAAGCCTGTACTATTATCACTTAATTACAACCACAAGA
Organism: Cunninghamia lanceolata; assembly: GCA_027924645.1. Taxonomy (NCBI): domain Eukaryota; kingdom Viridiplantae; phylum Streptophyta; class Pinopsida; order Cupressales; family Cupressaceae; genus Cunninghamia; species Cunninghamia lanceolata. The sequence continues at coordinate 871,907 of BSBN01001750.1, forward strand.
TTTGTCATAATGGGCCTGCTTACATGCTAGGCCATAGTTGTTTGATTTAAACAAGATTACATAAATGGATAGTCACCCCACAGGCTTCCGACACATAAATACTCACTAAACTATAGAAACACCATTTCTAGGTGATGCATAATGATTTTAAGTAAATATAACTTTAGAACTTTACCACTACCCTATTGTAATGATTACCACATCGGCCACATAATGATATATTAATTAACCAAATTTATTAATTATTACCATTATAAAAACTACAATATTATTAATTAACCAAATTTATTGAGAGTCTGGATGAGATTCAGGACGGGTAGGAAGTTGGGCGATCAAGTGTAGTGGCGAGAGGGTTTGAGGGGTGGGCGATCAGGCACCTGCTGAGGCAGCCTCGCAGGATTCTCATCTGAGGGGCGGGTCTTCTTAAGCTGCAGACATTGGCCCTATGTTTTACTTTATTTTTGTCTTGTGCCCATAGGTTTTCTGTGTGGGGATCTCTGGTGAGTTGTCTTCTGCTATTGCATTGTAGTCTTTGGGGGTTTGGGAGAACCCCTTCATTTCTCCTTTAAGGAAGTGATGTTGGGAGGTGAAGCTTCTTCATCTGGACGTACAGATGCGGTACATTTCCTCTTACATGTTGCAGAGGAATCAAAGAATGCTAATGCTTAGGGGTTTCGATCAAAACCCTATTGTTGTTTGGAAATCAATTTGAATGTTGTTGCCGATGATGTTCTGTATTTGGTAGAGCATGCTTTAATCTACAAATTCATGGGGGTCCATATCTCACTGCCTTTCTTAGAGGCTAATGTAGAGCATCTATGACAGCAGAAGCATGATTCAAACTCCACATGCAACAACTCACAAGTTCACTGTTTTCTCTAGAGATTCACTCTCCTACCCATGAAGGGCTTCAACACAATCACTACCTTGTTCTTGACCCACAACATGAAGGACTGCAAAGACAGCAATCTTCACTATGTTCTTCATAGACTGTCATAATCTCACTGTTCCATGAGAAGGACAGTCACAATACTCTCTTAAGGTGGTCTCTATCAAGAAACCCTCAACCTCATACAACATAACAAACCTATAACTTGCCACACATATCTACTGCCTTCCTTGGCAAAGCAATAGTTCATCAAACTTACCTATTTCTTGTGATGACTGTCTCCTAAGGAGGACTGACAGAGACAGTAATAGGTAAGATGGCTGCTTCCTTAGAGAGATCTCTTCTTTCTCCCTGTCATGAATCCATGACCAAGCCTAGGACTCCTCCCATCATTCTCCACACCTTCATTCACCAACATTCCTCTTCCTCAGTCACTGATCACCACCCTCAAGCTGCTGTCCTTCTCTAAACTGTCAACACATGAGTTTACAGAGTCCTTCACATGGAATCCCCCACACCAACCGTCCTCCTGCCACCAAATCCTTTACAAGACCTTACCCTCACTAACATACAACCCATTCCATTGAGTAGGGCAGACTAAGATCAATGGAATGGGGAATAATCCATCGGTTGCTCAGCAAAGACCTAAATTAGGTTTTCAACCTACTTTTAGACAAAAGAGAAATACAAAGCTAAATAAGGGTGTCAAGAGCCCAAACCAAATGCAAAGGGAAGTTAACTCTCCACTCTAACCATGCATTACAAACTTCAACCACCTATAGGCCGTATAGGTACGGACAACATAGGAAAATAATGAATTCCTTGACTGTCACAGTGGGTTTGAAGCAGTTTAGGGCATAACAGAGTTTTCTCACACCAAGATTGATGTTAAGACTTCAAATGAGGTTCAAATCAAAGGTGCTTCAATCTTCTCACATTTCATTACAAACTTGGGCAATGACAAATCCGTACAGTCGCGTGTACGGCTTGATAACAGCAAAGAAAAGCAGAAAAGGCAGAAAAAAGTAGAAAAATAGTGTCTTTTTGTATTCCTTTCTATTCCTTTGAATGTTACCTTACAATCAATCTTCCCTTGGCTTAAAACAAGCCTCAACATTGCATGACATCGAATGGGAGTCCAAGATAACTGCTCACCATCGTGCTTTTCATGATTTTTTTGTAACTGCTGTCTTTGCAACTGTTTTATAAACTGACTGTTTTATCTTTAGAATGTTTCTTGTTTAACATTTAACCTTGGACAAGGTTCCTCCATACCTTTAAAACCTATGACATGCCTTTAAAGGATACAAACACAAAAATTTAATTGACTCCTCTTACAAACATTAAAACATAACTGACTTCCTATGACTGCCTACTTGACATAAGACTGTCCTCTTGAGGACTACAACATGGAATAGATTCATAGTCATTTGGACATAGTCCAATTACAACATGGCTACAAGCCTTATTACAACAAGGAGATGGTCTCCAAGACCAATTGACTCAAACAAACGACTTGAACATTAACCAAAACTTAGACATCTAGGTGCTCCTGCACCATACTCCTCTAGCATGATGAAAACTCTTGTCCCAAGAGTTAGGGGATCTGCTCCATCCATTCTTCCATCTTGTTGGAATGTTCCTCTGACTAGGAAACATGAACTCTCCAAGAGTAATCTTCCTCCTTCTCCAACCTGCATGGCTCCTGTAAACAGTGTTAGAACCATAAAACTTGTTTTGATGTCCTTGTCTAGGACCTTGCTGCTGCAATGCTGCTGCTCTTCCCATCTGGAGGTTCTGATTCATTCCTCCCTGTGCCATCTGTTGTTTGCCTTCCTTCTTCTGCCTCTTTATAGGGCACTCAATATCTCCAACCTTGACATAACTCAAGTCCCAAGCCTGTTGCTCTCTAGGACTGTCATCCATCTTCTGCTGTTGCAACTATTCCTGCTGCTTCTCATCATCCTGAACCTACATACTCAACTGTCGTTTCGTTCCAAAACAAATAGTAACATGATCCTTCTTCTCTTCACAAGGTAAAGGTATCAGTTTGAACTTTTTACCATCTTTGTGCACTACATAGGTATTAGTATACCCATCGTGAATAGTTCTCCTCAAGTGTTGCCATGGCCTACCCAAGATAATATGCCCACATGTCATGGGAATAACATCACACAAAACATAGTCTTGATATGGACCAATTGTAAAATCAACATATGCCTTTTTAGTAACCATTACCTGCTGCTCTTGACTCACCCAAGTGACATTGTAAGGACTAGGATGATCAAAAGTTTTCAATCCCAACTTATTCACCATTTCCCAAGAAACTAAGTTATCATGAGAACCTGAATCTACAATCAACTTGCATATCTTTCCATGGCTTAAACAATTAGTTCTGAAAATAGATACCTATGGTGGTTGCTGCAATTTGCCTTTCTCCACCATGAGCATTTCTCCAACCATCATTGGAGAGGCTGGCGACATTTCCAGTTCTTCTGGCTTCTCCTCCTCTTGTGCCAAGTGAACTCTTCTATCCTTGGTCTTGTCAACACCATCCTTCTTAGGACAGTTGAAAGATGTGTGTCCCACCTCATTGCAGTGATAACATCTGCCTGTGAACACTCCTCTACCTGATCCAAATCTACCTCCACCTCTATACCCACCTCTCTGTTCTGTAGACATCTCCTTACCCTTCTCATTGCTGTTCTGAACTTCAGTAGTAGGTCTGCCCCTACCTCTGTTTCCTCTTCCACTACCTCCTTGCCTTTCTTGCTTCCTCTTCACCCTCTCTTCAGCCCTGATGGCCAACTGAAAACACTCTCCAAGTGATTTTGGTACTGACAAACCAATCTCATCCTGCAAGTTATACCTAAGCCCATTAAGGTACCTTGCCACTTTCTCTTCTTCATCTTCCAATCCCCCTCTAATACTAAGCTTATGAAATTGCTCAATATAGGGCATAACATCCATGTCCTACTGTTTCAGATTCTACCTCATCCTCTTTGTCTAAATGGAGTAATCAGATGGAAGGAATTGATCCTTCATCATATCCTTCATCCTACCCCAAGAAGTGATTCTTGATGCACCTCTAGCCATTCTTTCTGTCTGCACACTACTCCACCATGTAAGTGTTGTTCCTCTCAGTTTTGTTTTTGCAAACTTGATCTTCTTCTCATCACTCATCTCCTCATACTCAAAAAAAATTTTCAAGGCATCTATCCACCCTAATACCTCTTCACTATCCATCTTCCCCTGATAGATAGGTAACTCTATGTTTGCCTTTGTTCCACTTCCTTGGACTGCCTTCAGCAATCTCACAAACTTCTTCTCCTCAACATCCAACTCATCCTCAAGAGGATTCTCATCTACCTCCTCATCTCCTTCTGAACCTTCTTGTTCATCCTTTCTAGGATTCTTCTCCAATGCTTCCAATCTAGCCAAGATTGTTGCATTCTCCCTTCTCGCTTGCCTCAACTCTCTTTCTCTTACAACATCCTGATCTCTTCTGTCCCTCAACTCCTTTTCTCTTGCATCTAAGGCTTCTCTCAACTCAGAATTCTCTCTTGCCATCTAATTTTTTGGAGGCATCTTCACAACTTTCACAAACCCCTATCTTCTTCACAAGATCCTAGACTCCCTCAAGGATTTACTAGTGGCTCTAATACCACAAATGATGCAGAGCATCTATGACAGTAGAAGCATGATTCAAACTCCACATGCAACAACTCACAAGTTCACTATTTTCTCTAGAGATTCACTCTCCTACCCATGAAGGGCTTCAACACAATCACTACCTTGTTCTTGACCCACAACATGAAGGACTGCAAAGACAGCTATCTTCACTATGTTCTTCATAGACTGCCATAATCTCACTGTTCCATGAGAAGGATAGTCACAATACTCTCTTAAGGTGGTCTCTATCAAGAAAACCTCAACCTCATACAACATAACAAACCTATAACTTGCCACACATATCTACTGCCTTCCTTGGCAAAGCAATAGTTCATCAAACTTACCTATTTCTTGTGATGACTGTCTCTTAAGGAGGACTGATAGAGACAGTAATAGGTAAGATGGCTACTTCCTTAGAGAGATCTCTTCTTTCTCCCTGTCATGAATCCATGACCAAGCCTAGGACTCCTCCCATCATTCTCCACACCTTCATTCACCAACATTCCTCTTCCTCAATCACTGATCACCACCCTCAAGCTGTTGTCCTTCTCTAAACTGTCAACACATGAGTTTGCATAGTCCTTCACATGGAATCCCCCACACCAACTGTCCTCCTGCCACCAAATCCTTTACAAGACCTTGCCCTCACTAACATACAACCCATTCCATTGAGTAGGGCAGACTAAGATCAATGGAATGGGCAATAATCCATCAGCTGCTCAGCAAAGACGTAGATTAGGTTTTCAACCTACTTTCAGACAAAAGAGAAATACAAAGCTAAACAAGGGTGTTAAGAGCCCAAAACAAATGCAAAGGGAAGTTAACTCTCCACTCTAACCATGCATTACAAACTTCAACCACCTACAGGTCGTACAGGTATGGACAACATAGGAAAACAGCGAATTCCTTGACTGTCAAAGTGGGTTTAAAGCAGTTTAGGGCATAACAGAGTTTTCTCACACCAAGATTGATGTCAAGACTTCAAATGAGGTTCAAATCAAAGGTGCTTCAATCTTCTCACATTTCATTACAAACTTGGGCAATGACAAATCCATACAGTCGCGTGTACGGCTTGATAACAGCAAAGAAAATTAGAAAAGGCAGAAAAAAGCAGAAAATAGTGTCTTTTTGTATTCCTTTCTATTCCTTCTAATGTTACCTTACAATCAATCTTCCCTTGGCTTAAAACAAGCCTCAACATTGCATGACATCGAATGGGAGTCCAAGATAACTGCTCACCATTGTGCTTTTCATATTTTTTTGTAACTGTTGTCTTTGCAACTGTTTTAGAAACTGACTGTTTTATCTTTAGAATGTTGCTTGTTTAACATTTAACCTTGGACAAGGTTCCTCCATACCTTTAAAACCTATGACATGCCTTTAAAGGCTACAAACACAAAAATTTAATTGGCTCCTCTTACAAACATTAAAACATAACTGACTTCCTATGATTGCCTACTTGACATAAGACTGTCCTCTTGAGGACTACAACATGGAATAGATTCATAGTCATTTGGACATAGTCTAATTACAACATGGCTACAAGCCTTATTACAACAAGTAGATGGTCTCCAAGACCAATTGACTCAAACAAATGACTTGAACATTAACCAAAACTTAGATATTTAGGTGCTCCTGCACCAGAGGCCTTGGTCTGAATTAACTGGAATCCGGAGGGGGATATGGAAATCATCCTGGGCACGAACAACTTCTTCTTTGTAGTGTTCTCCCAGCTTGCAGACTGGAATGTGGTTTTTGAAGGAGGCCCATATTTCCATAACCAAGCAAGGCTTTTTATTAAGCCATGGCGCTTAGGGTTTGACCCCGCAGAGGAGCTCCCAATGAATATTCCTATCTGGGTTCATCTTCCTTGGATCCCAATGGAGTTTTGGCAGTAGGATGTCTTGTGTTCCATCGTTGCTGTCCTAGGGAAACCCTTGGGTCTGTCATGTCAAACCCTTGATTGTAAGGTAGCCTCTTTTGCTCATCTTTGTGTGGAAATTAATTTAAATAATTAGTTTCCTGAATCTCTAGAGATTAGATTGGGTAGTATGAGCTGGATTCAATAGGTTGATTATGAAGCATTACGTTTCTGATGTCATACATGTCATAAGTATGGACACTTGTAAAGAAATTTTCCAAAATTGAAGGTTAAATCCATGCAGCCTCCAACTGAGGCGCATACATAGCCAACCCAAAAGCAAAACGCAAGGCCCCAGTTCATAAGGAGGGGCCAGATTCAGAGGGATTTATTTCAGTGAAAACTCATTCTAAGGTGAAGGTAGTTCCCTGTTAAAATAGAGGCAATTCCAGGGGCTTTTGGCAGCAGATTTGATGTTCTTGATAATTTTGAGGATTTCGGTGCTATGGAGCATGATCACTTTTTGGGGGTTCAAGATATGCAAGGCATGGATTTTGATAGTTAGTTTCCCCTGGCTCCTAATTCAGTATAGGTAACACATGAGGTTGTAGAGGATCAAGTGATTCCCCCTTTAGATCTAGTTGAGGCCGGTGCCAAAGATCAGGATTCTACAGGGGTTCAAGATGTGGAAATGTCTACCAACCCTTTGTGTGAGACAGAACTGGGGATTCTGTAGATTAAGGGGTTAACGACTCTAATAACTAACTTTGGGGAAAAGGACGATGGTAAGCAGAAAGTTCCTCCTAGCTTAGAGCTTTAACAGAAGAGCCTATAGAAAGGAGGGTCAGACAAATTGTCCAAGGTAGGGAGGAAAAAGGATCAGGAGAAGATGAAGATAATGGGAGAGTCTTTGGTTGAATCCGGTGTGGTGAAGACACTAGATACACACTTTTCCTCTTCCCAAAAATGATTGTCCTCTCTTGGAATGCAAGGGGGTTGAATAGCATCTCTAGACAAAAAGTTCAAGATTTGATTCAAGTTCACCTATCGGATATGGTTTTCATTCAAGAATCTAAGTTGTCAGTGGAAGGCATGACTAGCATAGTTCATAAACTATGGGAGAGAGGTCAATACCAATGCATAGGAGCTCGGGGTAGTGTAGGTGGTGTTGCTTATTTATGGGACCCGCATTAGGTTTCCCCTCTATGGTGGTTCTTTGGTAGATTTTCTATTTTGGTGGTTGCTTCTAGTTTGAAGTCTAGAGAAGTTATCCTCTTCACTAATGTCTATGCTCCAGTTGATTTGGTAGGCAAATCTCTGCTTTGGTCACATATTTGATATGTTCGGTCCTTAGCTCCTTTTTATCCCTAGATCTTGGCTGGAGACTTTAATGCTATTACCAATCTTGGGGAAAAGTGGGGGGGGGAGGGGTGTGGAAAAACTTGAGCCTTCTTCCATTCTTCTCAAGGATAATATTTTTCTCATGAATTTGGTAGACATCAAGCACAATAATGGATTGGATGCTTGGAGTAATAGGAGATGTGGTGAGGATTCTTATTTTAAATAGTTAGATAGGTTTCTGGTCTCTAACTTCTAGGTTGGTGATAAATGGGTAACTCGTTCAGAGATCTTGAATTGGCGGGGGTCTGACCATTGGCCTATCAAAATTTTCGCTACCTTGTATGGCTTCACAAAGAACTCTTCCTTTAATTTTTAGCTTATGTGGCTTTGAGATTCCTCCTTGCAGGATCTAATGGCAGGATGGTGGAGAAAAGGTGAGCATGCCTATGGTACAACAATGTATTCTTTTGTCAAGAGATTATAATTTGTGAAAGTTCAGCTGAAGAAGTGGAATAGGTAGTGTTTTGGCAATGTCTTTATGGCTTAGAAGGCTGCCCAATCTCGCCTAGATACTATCACCCATTAGATTAGGGACCACGGACTCACTAAGAGGAACCTTAGGGAGGAGTCTATTGTTGTGAAACAAGTGGTGGAATGGGAGCTGCATGAGGAGATCTTCAGAAAGTAAAAGGCCCATATTGATTGGCTTTAGGAAGGAGATAAAAATACAACATTCTTCCATAACTCTGTCAAGGATAGAAGGCATGTGAACATGATTACTTCTCTTATGTCTTCCCAGGGAATGTGTTTAACTTCTCTCCAAGAGATTTCAAGGGAGGCTACCTAGTTCTACTCTTCCTTATTCACAGAGGATTCTGCAATAGCGGTGGATGAAGAAAATCTCATTCTAGAGTGTATTCCCTCTTTAGTTTCTAATGAGATGAACAAATCACTTATTAGGCCCATCTCCATTGAAGAATTGGAGGAGATAGTGTTTCAGATGAATAAGGGGAAATTTTCTTGGCCAAATGGATTCTCAATTGAATTCTTTCATGAATTTTGGGAGATTATCAAGTCTGATCTATTGGAGGTGGTTTAGGAGTCGCATAGGAACAAGTAGATGCTGAGAGCCATGAATACTGCATTCCTTGCTCTTATCTCTTTGCAATGTGGTTTATAAGATCATCACTAAGTTGATCACGAAGAGAATTAAGTCGTAGATTAATGGATTAATTTCTAAAGAGCAGGTGGTTTTGTTACTGGCAGGCAAATTTTGGTGGTTTTGTTACTAGCAGGCAAATTTTGGATGGGGTTGTAATTGTGATCGAGGCCCTTCATTCCATGGCGTATTCTAAGAAGAAAGCAATGTTCATCAAACTGGATATGACCATGTCTTCGTAAAGTCCTAGCAGCTTTTGGGTTTGGAGTTGACTAGGTTAACAAGGTCATGAGGTGTGTTACTAGACTTCATTCTCAGTGCTTGTCAATATTGAACCTTCAACTTTGTTTGGCAATTCTAGGGGTCTTTGGCAAGGTGAACCTTTGTCCTCTTATTTATTTATTTTGATGGTGAAAGGATTGGGAAGAGCTATTAGTTCTCATGTGCGACAAGGATTGATCTAAGGATGGAGCTGGGGTAATTGTATTCCTCCTCACTCCCATTTACAGTTTGTTGATGACACTACTTTGATGGGCTTAGCCAAAGTCAGGGAGGCAATTAACTTTAGATGAATTTTGGATATTTACCTAGCTACTTCAAGGCAAAGGATAAATGAAGGGATGTCCTCCATCTTCTTCTTCAATACTCCTTGACTTATTCAGTTTAGGATTGCTCGGATCCTTAGATTTTAGGTTGGATCTCTTCCTTTTGTTTACCTTGGCATTCCCCTTTCTGATGGACCTCTACCCAGAGGGACTTGGCAAAATGTGTTGGATAAGTTTCAAAGGTGAGTCAGTCATTGGACTTTTAGGTGGTTTTCTTCTACTGGGAGAGTGGCGTTATTGAAGTCTGTGGTCCAAGCTCTTCCCATCTATAGGTGCTTTGTTTAGGCTACCCCTTTAACTTTATTAAGGAATTTGATGCTTTTTCTAGACAATTCTTATGGGATGGTAATCTGGAATCGATGAAGTGGAGTCTGGTTAAGTGGGAGTCTATCTATAGACTGATTTAGGAGGTGGGATTGACCTTTGACAAGCTAGTCTCAATGGCCAGGCTCTAGCAACTAAGCTCTATTGGAGATGGTGTACTAACTAGGATCAAGCTTGGGCCAAGATCCTCACCTCTAAGTACCTGGGAGGAGTGGAGAGTGGAGATGTTCCAAGATTTTGCATCACTGGTAAGGGTTATATGATCTGGTACACTCTTAAAAGGGGGGCCAATCTTATTAAGCAGGGGTTGTTCTGGATTTGTAATAGAGGTTTGGAAGCATTGTTCTAGTTTGACTCTTGGGACAGTTGTCCTCCCACCATGTCCATATATCCACACTTGCACTCCCTATGTTCTAGTTTCCTTGATATTGGATGGAGTTGGGTTCAAGACTTCAAATCTTCTCATTTCTTGGGTCAAGTTGAGGTGTTTAGATGGAAGGACCCCCATAAGTAGTCGTTGGGAGGTTCGACTAAGGATCGTGAAGAGCTATCTCAGATTCTTGCTGGAAGAGCTTGTAGTTCTTTGATAGAGAAGGATGTCCTAGCTTGGAGACCTAATCCTAAGGGATTGTAATTGATTGCCTCAGGTTACCAGGAGTTGGATAGACAAAAGTATGGGGAATTGGCATTCCCTAGTGGAGGAATGTGTGGAATAAGTTTGCATGGCCTAAATGTAACTTTTTCCTTTGGTTGGTGGCTCAAAATAGGTGCTTCACATGGGAAAATTTGTAGAAGAGAGGATTTCAAGGTCCGTCTATATATGTGTCCTCTATGGTAAAAGCGAGGAATATTCTTCTCATTTGTTTTTCCAATGTTCCTTACTAAGGTGATTTGGTACTTTTGGTGGGGGCTTGGAAACAGTCGTGTGTTCATGCTTCCTCGTTGGTTGAATTTTGGAGATGTATGGGGAGACCCCCATCTAAGGCCTTCTTCCTTCAGGTAGCTTGGGAAATTGGCCCGTCATGCATCCTATGGCAACTCTGATTGGAAAGGAATCGTAGATTTTTTCAGGGAAATAGAATGGTGGTCCAACAACTCTGGTAGAGGATTATTGATATGCTTCAGGAAACCTTATCTGCTAGATGTGATATGTCTATTCCTCCAGATCCAAGTGATCTAGCAGTAATGCAGAGTTTGAGATTAGTGGGAAGTAGTGTGAAGTCTTCTTTATCAAAGGGATGTCAGCACCTTATTAAGAAGACTCAGAGGGATGGTTGCTAGTCTCCACCACTTACAGGTGTATTCAAGACCAATATTGATGGGTCCTCCAGGGGGAATCCTAGGCATGTTGGGATTGGGGGAGTTAAGAGGGATAGCTTTGGTGATGTACTCTTCTTTTCCATTTATAATGGATTTCAGAGTAACCATTACATCGAATCCCTTGCTATTCTTTATGCTTTGGAATGAGGGTGTGCTCTTGGCTGGCGCAAGGTTATCTGCGAGGAAGAATCTTAGATTGTGATTAATATGCTAAGGGGGCAGAAATTTGATGGGGTGAATTGGCAGCTGGCTTCAGTGGTCAGGAAGATTCTTCATTTGAGTAATTCATTGGAGTATGTATCTTTTGTTCACATTCTGAGGGAATGGAATAAGGTGGTTGATTGTCTGGTTAAATGGGCTTTAGAGCAAATGGATGATTAAAATATGGGAGACTAGGAACATCTGACCCTAGATCGCTCTCAATGCTTAGATAAGTTGATTCTAGAAGATATGGCTGGGTAAATGGAGGTCTAGTTTAGGACTTTTGTGGGGTGGGACTCTCTTTGGTTGTGGTGGCTCTAGATGTTTGCTTGTTGGGTTTCTCCGGTCCTCTGGTGGGCTGTGGATTTCTGTAACCTTTGATCTTTATTGTTATAGTTTTGATTAATAGATTTTTACCCCTTTTTTATTAAAAAACCACATTTCTACCTTCGAGCTATAACCTCTAGATCTCAATGCTATTTAATGACAATGACATCCACCACACACCATTATCATCTCCAAATGATCGCACTTCACATCATACTCTTTGTTACCTCACTCAACCTCTCAAACCTCACTCCCTCACTAGTGCAACTTACCTTCTATGCTTCTACTCCATCCTAGTCTTCTTTGATTGCTTTCAATAATGCAAGACCTACTATATATCATCCTCAAGGTCCATACATGATTCACATTAGCCTCAAGATGGTGTAAATCCTAAAACTACATGAAACATGTCACCGACTAAAAATAATAAACTTAGAAATCACAACAGTCAAATGGTGGAGTATCTCCATGCATTACACCACATACCTTTACAATAATTATTACATACTTCCCAAATATTGAACTTTGGCATAAACACAAAATAAACCTTCTACAAACAAAATCAATTCTGATTTTACACACTATCATCTCGTAGACACTTCACAAACTAACTTACCAACTTTAACTTATCTGATTAATCTCAAATTTTAATAGAAGATAAAAAACCATAAATAGAACTACAACCAAAACTATAGAAGCTAATTCCTCAATGTGGTGAAATGTGCTAACTCTCTCTACCACAGACTGTTAACCATAGACTTGCAGGCACACAAACTACTAGACTAAACCATAAATCCCACTTTCTTAGACATGATACCACATTTTCACAATGCCCATGGATGCACCTGCATCACAAGCACATCTCCACCATCCATACATCATTCAATCTTAGCCACCCACATCCTCGTGCAAGCACATATAAATGCAATCGCCAATCACTCATTTCTCCTAACATGGAGATCTAAGGGATTTGAAATCAAGATAATGCATGCCTCCATAATCCTACATGCATCTTCATAGGCTTATGCAAACACAACATCATTTAGTGAGGTACATGCAACCAAGATCTTGAAGACTCCAAGAGCAACTACATCACTCATATCCATGAGCAAATCCACTTAACAAAGGAGAACTCTTGATTGGTAAGTGAAGGTAATAATTTGATTTGATCTTTTTTATGCTTGATCTGAATTTATGTTTCTTGATTTAGAATAAGGGTTTAATATGACTTTAATCCCTTGCATTTGGTTCTAGATCTAGCATCATACATTTTAGCATGCCTAGTGGGACTAGTTGATCCTTGACCAATCTTAGTTTTGTAGGATCTTTTGAGCTTGGTTTTACATGGTTTTTATTTTTTTAATTTTGGAGAGATCTTGCAAGGAAGTTTTTTTGGGCATGTCTTGGAGTAAAACAAGCATCATCGTTGAGTCTAGAAGGCCCAAAAATCTATAAATCCATATAAAACTTGATAAGTTTTAGTGCCAAAAAAATTTAAATTTTTTTAGGGTTTACATTTTTTCTCTATCAACAGTCCATATATTTGTACGGGTCCATAAAATATGTACCTATCCATATATTCATTGGAAAAATTTGACACCAAAAGTATATTCTTTAGCATATTCCATTCCTCTACACCAAGCTTGTGTCATCTAGGTGCCATTAAGGTAGGGTTTTAAATTTTAAAATTTTTAAGCTCATGTCACAAGGTACATGGTGCAATATGTGATGTCAAGGTAGAGTGTCATGTCAGAAAGGGTTTGAATTTGGGAAGGTGGTCATATACCTAGCTTAACCCCTAGTCATTACTAGGGGTGAGGGCTTAAGCTAGCCAATGACCACACTACCCAAAAACCACCATCGAAGAGATTCCCCAACCAATTTACGCCACCTCTTTGCCCATTCACCATCTTCACTCCACTGAAGTGATATCCAACTAGATCTCCACTAGATGCCACCACTAGGGCTCTACCCACCTAGTGGCACTCCACTTGCAGAGTCTTGAGGGTAATTTTTTGCTTGAAGGAGGCATTTTTTCAAATGACCATAACTTTTCACCATAGTATCGAATTTTTGCATTCTTATAGGAGTTTGAAAGTTGGTTCTAAGAACTTCATAGAAGTATAGTTAACTTTTCTAGATTTTTCCTTAGATATTAGATATTTTAATTTGAAGCTTGTTTTTACATATTTTCTTGCGATAGGCATAACTTTTACATACAAAGTTGAATTTTGGTAAACTTTTTTTTAAAATGTATTCACAAATCACAAGGAATCTATTGGTACTTTCCATTTTTATATTTGAAAAGGTAGTTTGGCATGAATTATGTTTCATCCCTAATTTTCTTTGAGTGCAACTTTCACAAGTCCAAGATTAAGTAATCTCAAAATACCAACACTTTTGTTTTGTAGATCAAACATTTGATTTTAAATGTAATTCAAATCTAAATCTTAAGTAGGAAATCTATCTTTATTTTTTCTTTGAGTGCATATGCTTGTGTGATCTACTCATGTATGCTCTTCTCTTACACCTTAGTGTGATCTTAAGAATTAACAGTAGTTTGTGAAGAACACATAATTGTACTGAGAGGGGGGGTGAATCAGTATAATACAAACTTGTGGAAACCCTTACGAGAGAAAACCATGGGAAAATATTGCTTATATATAAATCTCTTTTACAATATTTGTAGGCTCCAACTTATAGGAGACTCCAATCCCATCTTGTACAATTTGTGAGCACTAACCCAATGGAGACTCCAATCCCCACTTGTAGATATCATGAGTATCAATCTGCAACTAAGTACCAACCCAGTAAGAGACACTAATCTCTTGTTAAGGCATCAACCTTCTACGGATCTGGACCACTATCTTCTTATTACTCTTCTCTTCAAGAAATATTCTCTATAGTTCTTCCATAAATCTCTTTTACAAATCTGCCATATACTTCTCTCTAAATTTGCATCAATCTCCTTTAATGAACTTCTTTCAAGATTTCATATGCAGATCTGAAAGTGAATGCTAGATGTCTTCTTTTATTTCCTCACTCTCTTCTTTGTAAATCTACTCTTACTTAGAAATAACTTAGTGAAATTCTTGCACTCTAGTCACACCTTCTATCACCTTTTATATCATTTCAAGGCAAGAGATAGATATACTCTTCCATAAAAAAACACCTCCTTTCGCATAGGACATAAATTTTCAAATGTAGTCATTGCCTTTTCAAAAATAATCGATGCCTCTTTCTTCTATAAAATCGCAGCCCCTTATGTCTTCTTTAATTGCTGCTCCTATAACAATTCACACCTCTTAATAAAACATGCTTATTTTTAATAGAAACCGCACCTCTTGGTTTTATATATTATCCTTAGCGCTCATTAGAGGGAGGTCGACCTTAATAAAAATTGAAATCTTTAATTTAAATTTACTCAAGAGAGTCAGCTATCTTTCTTTTGAGTTTGACACCAAGGTAAGAGGAGAGTCGACCATTATTAGAGGTTGACCACACTTGAAACTTGACCAGCATTAATCTTAGTTGTTAGGCACTGACATAGGAAGTTTGAACCTAAAATTTATGTTGGGATGTCAGCCTCCTTATGTTTAAATATTAAATTTAAACATATATCATGATCTTTCATTTGATCTCTATCTGGTTTCCTCAATACAAATATCAATGCCTTTTACTTCCTATAACATCAATAACAATATTCTAACAATTTGATTACTTGTGTTACCCAACAATAGTTTGTGTATTCTCTTCTCTTGCACTTTGTGTGATCCTGAGAATCAAACAACACTATTCTCTTTTATTTTTATTTTCTAGAAATGTCGTGTTCTAGAAAGCCATATAAATTCTTTGGGCAACTATTGTTTTGGGCTAAGTTGGATTCCCCATATAGATTTCCGGTGAAGGAGATGAAGGGTTTGTATCTCAATCCATGCCATTAGACATCACCCTTGAATCATAGACTTGGGCCTCATGTACTATTGACACCTAAAAATTAGTCCCCAAAATGCCCCATTTTTCCCCCAACTTCCATTTGAATTCCACTTGAGCCAATAGCTTATAACTGATCAGAGACATATTTCATAGGTTTTCATGTGTTTTCCATTTAAAAATGCAAGGTAGAAAATCCCAAAAATGACTAAGTTTCAAAATTTCTAAGTATTCCCTTGTATTTTCTCCCTTTGTTAGACATCAGAGTTTCAGACTTCCTCCTTCCTTTATGCTTCCCCTTTTGGTCTCGAAAATTGTCTAAGTGTTAAAATTCTAAGTGTTTAGCGGAGTTTCAGAGGTCAGAGTTCCTCCCTTCCATCCTTCTAATGGAAAGCGTTACAAAGAAGACCCTAAGGCCGAAGTCCAATAGGGACAATATTATGCTAAGTGTTGCGGGCATCGGAAGGTGGGGGTTTCTATTTCCTTCCTTCTTCCTTTTGGAAGGTGAAATGTGGAATGCCTAAAGCCTGAAATCTAACAAGGTAAAGGGAGATAAGGAGATTGGAAAAAAGTGACAAAGGCTAAAAGGCTGAAGGTCCAAAGTCTAATTTTTTGGAGGTTTCTTTCCTAGCCTTCCACACTCCTGCAACCTCCTGGGAACGTGCCAACTACTTCTGGGGACGCCATTAGTGTGAAGTGGGTGTCTGAATTCAATGTTTTCAATGTAGTTGGTGGGTGGTTGAGGATTTTGGCATCCATTTCAATCTCAGATGTGTATGTGAAGGCTATAAAGGCAAGATATGAACTCTTTCCAAGGGTTGATCCTTCTAGGCAAAATTTCTTTCTACAGGTGATGTGCATCCAAGGCAGTTAGGGCTTCACATTTTGTTGATTTTTAGTTCTTCAGGAAAAATTCATCATAGGTGTATGCGTACTATATTGTAATTTTGATATCAATTCATTATTTTCTCCATTGTTGTAAGTGTTCTTTCAGGAAGTCTCTATTAAAGTTAGGGTTTTCTCTTGCCACACTTCGTGGTATGATTATAAAATCTAATTTGAATGAATGTGATAGTTCTTAATCCATTTTCATGTTTTGTAAATGGCCATTTTAGTATTACATATGAAAGAATATTGTATGGCATTGGATTACTAGGTATTCTCATGGTTTGATATTGGTTTTTGTACATCTGAATAACCAGATAGGCATTCATACATCCCCTTTTAATGTTTTTATTTGATAAACTTGAAACTCTGTAGCCCATTGGATAGGCACCGGCCTAAGAGGCCTATGATCACACACACTTTATTGAAAACCACAACAATACATCACATTTTAATTACAGTAGTAGTTCCGCTAGCATCCTCATTATGTAGGATTGCTTTATCAGCTTAATTAGAGGCCTGTACAGTTAGTTTGTCTTGACCTAGTGACAACTTTGGGGTCAAGTGTACATTGGGTATGGTTGTATTTGTTTGTTTGTGCCATATTTAACGCCTCTAGGAATATCCATCCTAGGTTTAGTTGAACCTAAAGTGTAGATGAGCTTACCCACTTCTGTAGGTTGTCCCGAATCACCTAGAACTTGTTGATAAACCTCTTTCAGTCACCTTGATGACACCCCTGGCCTAGGTGATTTCTGAAATATTTTAGGATTTGGGTTACAATTTATTTGGGAGTCAACATTTTTGGCATCGTTGCCAGGGATAAAGTTACTTTAGTCATTGCCAGGTTTTAGGTAGCTTGTGCATTTTTCAAACCCCTATAATAGTTAGTTTGCAATTGTACAATTTGTTGTTGTGTGTATGTTTGGCAGCCCATCAACTTACACCAACATTTTTGGCGTCATTGTTGGGGAAGCTATTGAATTAGTTTACTTCCTGTTATTGTAGTATTGAAATACATTGTTTGGTCAAGAATATCTTCCCAGCAAGGGAAGTGGTGACTCTATTTTTACAACCCAGAAATTAATTGTAGTTTGAAAAGAGAAGAGATTTACAATGAATAGAGGAAGAAACTAGGAGCAGCCTGGGCATGATGGAGTAGATGGAGGGCAAGAAACACTAATGTGATGCCTCCATTGAATACCCAAGACCAAATTGGTACATCTGGCAGAAATTATGCAATTGATGATTTGAGAGGTCAGTATTAATATATTTCTGAGGACTCGGCAGATAACATACTCAGATCGAACAGAAGGGTGAATAGAAATGAGTATGATGTTCAAAGAAATGAGAATATGGTTGGTAGGGGAAGTAGAGATAGGTCTCGTGGTCCAAACCAGAGAATATTTGGGATGCCTCGTAATAATGAAGAGTTGATGTATCAGGATACAAGGCACCCTACTTCTCCCACGGGATCATTTAGAGGTCAACATGACAACATTCCTAGTGAGGGTGATTAGTAGGGGCAACCTGGCGATGAGAAAAGAGAGAAGAATCCAAGATGAATTGGACTTGCTTGATCATCTCATAAACAAACAAAGAGAGGTGCAGGGCTTACTTGATCAACAACAAGCTCAACTTGCCCAGCAGGCCCAACAAAACCAGAATGCACAGCAGCAGAGCCTAAATCAAAATGCTTATCAGCAACATGCACCTCCACAGTATTACAATCAGCACTACAATCAACCAAATAATCATAGACAACAATAACAACATCAAATGGGACAACATGGTATAAATAATGCCCATGCTCAAAATGTTAACAATCAGCCTCTATAGAATCAAGTGAATCAGTAGGAGGGCAACATTTAGAATGCTAGGCCTGCACAACGAAGACAAGCACATAGATTTCCTCCACAGAGGCAGCCATTGGGAGATGAGAGGTATAAACAACTTGACTTCTTTAGCATTCTAGACTTTCCTAACCCTATTCCAAATGAGATTAGAGGAAAAACTCCAAGATTCCAAGGTAACAATGCAGTTACTAGTGAGGAACACTTGAGACACTTCATCAATGTCACAGATGAGTATGAGATTGAAGACGAAGATGTGATGATGAAACTGTTTGTGCACTCTTTGGAGGAAAGCGCTAAAGAATGGTACAAAGCACTCCTTGATAACAATATTAACTCATGTGAAGAATTCATGAGAGTGTTTATACTGTAGTATGGGGATAGGATTATCCCAAGTTTGCCATCCATGAGCTCACAACAATTAAGAAAGGAATCAATGAGACTATTGCTGATTTCAACAACATATTCATTATGACAATGAGAAAGGTACCTCCTCATATGAGACCCAATGAGTCCATGTGTTTGGTTCTATATCGTGGTGCTTTTGATTCAAAAATTAGTTATTGCTTGAGGGACAAGAGTCCTTAAACTTTGAGGGAGACCTATGCTATGGCCATTGACATTGAAAGTGACATGAGAGCCTCTGAAAAACATGTTAAGAGGTTTGATGTGAAGATCTCTCAACCAGATAGAGTAGCTTCTAATAATCCCCTCACTGTTGAAGACAAATTGGATAAGCTTATGGGGGTCATGAAGGACATGTCCTATAAGATAGCACGAAATGAGAAAGGGTTGCCTCCACATGGTGCTACAACACATTTCAATAAGGGACAAAGGTTGCATAACAGACCTTACAACACAGATTGGTCTAAGAGGCCACAACAAAAATATAGACAAGCTGCTCCTAGGCATGTTAGCTTCAAACAGCCTGAAAGGGACACTCTTGATCCATTGAGGAAGGAGTAGGTCAATTTTCAAGATGAGTCTCTATGGTGTCAAGTTTGTTTCCTTAACTATGATCTAGCAAATTGTGCAGTTACTCATTCAATGAGCAGAGATGAGGAATTTCCTAATGAAGAAGGTACAATTGAATATTTTGAGGAGGAAATTAATCAGTTTGACACAGAGGATTATCAGCAGATGGGTCAGGATGTCGAGTATGATAGCTATGCAGAAGATGATCATATTTTCCAATATGATTATGATGAAAATCCAAAGAGATATTAGCTCCTAGCTCATGATTTTGGGCACTTAAGAGACCTCATGCAAAAGAAATACAAGCAGTCTAGACCTTTTGAGAAGAACATGAAGACCTTGACCGATGCAACTATTATGCAAGTTCAAGGGGGTTATCAATTGAGAAATATACAAGTGCCAATATAAAACTCCCATGCTACTGAGGTAAGACATGGTGCATTGGGCGTAGAAAAGAAAAAACAAAAGATAAATGTGGAGCAAAAGAGTAGCAGTGTTCCAAAGAAGAATGTTCCAAAAAAGAAGAAAACCTCAACGCCGCTTCCAACAACAAAACCAAAGTATGTTCAAAAGAATCCAACGCCAACTGTGCAGCCTGTGGATACTACATTCATTCTAGGGGTCCATTTTCCAAAAGGTCGTTAAAAGCGTGATCAACCATAGACACAAAAAGGGTCAAAAAAGGAGAAGACAAAGGATGAAGGTAAGGATATTTCATCTAGTCAAATCATACGTTATATTCCTTCTGCAAATGATGTAACTATTTCATGTGATACTCCTCTGTCAAATTATCTCCCTATTAACATGGCTCAAGTTTTTAGCCAAATTAGAATTTCTGTGCCAATAGTGGAACTCCTTAGGATCCCTAAACATAGGGATAGGGAAGAATCTCTTATTATTGTTGTGGATGCACAAAAACAACTTGTTGTTTCCAACAGTAATGATGAGGGTGGAGGAAATGAGGAAACAGTAGAGGTTTACTTAGGATCCTCCATGGTTAATAGCAAGGTGGGAGTAGATCCTTTTTATACCACACTAATCATAAATGGCTGGTTGTTACACCACTGTATTCTTGATCCTAGAGCATCTAGTAATGTCATGCCATTTGAAATCATGAATGATTTGTGTTTGAAGGTGTCTAAGTCCTTTGGCGAGTGTTTTTCCATGGATTCTAGGGAGGTGAATGTGATCAGTCTTGTCAAAGATGTTGAGGTCAAATTAGTAGCATACCCAGACAAGTCATTTTTGATGGATATAATTATTGTGGATTGCCTTGCTAAATGGGATATGTTGTTATCTAGGAAATGGGCAGCTTCTATGGGTGGAAGCATATAGATGGATCTTTCATATGCCACCATTCCAGTCTAGGGTTTTGAAGTGAAGTTGTATATAGAAAAGGTGGAAGATGAACACATAGAGGATAGATACAAAACACAAGATGATCATGCAAATTTCTTTGACACAGAAATAGATCATTTTATGGCATATTGCAATGATGATGATCCTAGTGTGAATGTTGTACTTTATAACATTTTTGTTGTTGTTCGGTATGTGTCTGATTTTTGGATGTTGCACTTTGATGGTGCATTTTCAAAATATAGTTCTAGTGTTGAGATTGTTTTAACATCCCTAGATGGTAAACAGTCTTGCATGTCTTTCAAACTATATTTTTAGTGCACCAACAATGTGGCTAAGGATGAAGTACTCTTGATGGGATTAAATGTTGCTCATAAGCATGGCATCACATGTCTGAAGATACATGGTAATTCAGAACTGATTGTGCAGCAAATTAGAAAAATGTTTGCTGCCAAGGATAGCAAACTCAGAGTATATCAGAATGCAATATGGGACACCATGGAGCTATTTGATGCCATTTGTAACATACTAAGTCTCAAACAAGGCTTAAAACAAATATTTACAAGAGATAAATAAACATATAAATCACTAAGTGAAAAAGATTGAACTTCTTTTTTATTTTAATTAAAATATTTTTAAGGAACCAAAATACATCATATATACATAACTTCCTTTCTGAATATACATGTATTAATTTACAAAATCAACATTTCATCTTTCAATTACAATGATCTACACTTGATAAAATTTACATAGTTTATGAAATACACGTCTCATATCAATAAGTATGTTGCATCTAGAATTCTAACATCCATATCACAAGTCTCTATGAGTCTTTTGCTGGAGAGAGAGAGAGAGAGAGAGAGAGAGAGAGAGAGATCATCTTTTGAGTACTTTACCTCCAACCACAAACCGGTGGTCCCCCACTCACCTTCCAACTAGAAGTGGCCCTACCCTTCATGAAGAGTATAGACATAAGGTAACCAATTGGTATTTACCATCTGAGTATTGGTGTTGTATCCTACATAACTCTATCGATCATACAACTCTAGACAATCCTCCAGCTAAGTATGATCATATTGACAGGTTATGAAATCTGGACACGGTGAACTAACTAATGCATGCAAAGATGTATGCATTACTTTGGCCAAAGATTCTATATAAATAGAGGTTTAAAGTAAATGTAGTCGTATTGTCCACACACCTTTAACTTGACTTGGATACTATCACATCCTACAGTTTGACTTGGTAAACTTGTTTCATTTGATAAATGGTTACAAAAATAGAGTCTTGTTTAACTCAAATTCTAGTCTACCTAATTAGATTAATTCTCATGATCCTGTCATTCATACCATAAGGTTTTATGGCTTCACTATCCATCCAAAAATACCTCTTTGCATACTTGCAAAATCCAAAGTCTTATTGACATCTACTCCATGAGTTCATGACTCAAGTCGATTGTAATAAAACAATTTGGCTCTTATAAAGGAAAATCACCATCGACTAAAACCAAACTTCTTTAGACAAGCCTAATTCAAACATTAAGACTCAGGGTTCTCGACCCTTCGTTATCAACCAATATAAGATAGTATTATAAGGCTATAATATACGATGTGATTATAATTAACCATAACCCTTCAAGTTCTCTTTTGAATAACAGTAAGTTTGTAAGTACTATTTAAATAAACTCGAAGATAAATTACTCTATCGAAATATTCTTCTTGTTTTTTTCCAACCCTTTGTAAATAAAGAAGTCAAATCCAGAGGATAGAACAATTGATATTCTTCAAAATCAACATTATCTATTTCATTTCGAGCAATACTTTAAAACTATCTTATATATCCAAAAGCTTGACTACGATACCACACTATGTTTACGTAAAGTTAGATTATAGTGAATTCTATATCTCAGAACTAAGATGCTCTCGGAGTTCTCATTAACATACAAGTGTTTTTTTATCACAATGAACAGGTTGGAGTACTATTCTTTACATCAAAACATAGTTAGTAAGATAAAACTACCACTTATTCATGTATTAAGAAAATAGAAATAAACTTGTATCTCTAGTTATTGTCTAGTTACAAACGTCCCTGATTTCTTTGAGATTCGATACACATATCCTCAGCAAACTGGTAACAATAACTTATATAATATTGACTATTAGGTTCTTGTGCTCTACGTTGTATACTGCTCACGATATCTCATAGTTAAAGTCTTTAAAAATTATAAGTTAATTCACAGTCTATGAAAAATATACCTATGTTCTCATAAGGGAATAAACTACTGTTATCAAAAGAGTTTTGTTTGACATAAATTTAAGAAGAAAACATAAGAAAATAGGCTCGGCTCTTACCTAAGCACGCGTCACCAATGCCATATAGAAGACGTTAAGACTCTATCCTATTGACTGAGCTGGTATTCTCACTCAACCTACACCTTCATCTACTGTGCTACTGCTTCCCTCTCTATCTCGTGGTAACCATTGTCTTCTGTCCTCCTATCGGCTCATGTTTTTAAGTCATATTCTCACTCCCACTAGCTGTGGTTTCTCCTCTATGTAAGCCTGAAATCACTCTTTGTTTGAGCATGTAGGTTGAGGGAATAAGTGGTAATTAAAACACCACTTTCTCCATTCAACAACCTCCTAAAAGTATTCCTAGGTTATAGAATTGGTTAAGAGGTGAATGCCTCTTCTTAAAGAAGGTTGTTACATATAAACCCACTATCTTCGAATTCCACTCAAAGATTATTTACTTACAATAATCTAATAACATAGATATTGTGACTATGAGAATGTAACATATACTTACATTTCCTCATACGTTATGCACAACATGTGATTGGGTTGAGAAAATCTCCCTTTTCACGTATTTGTGAAAACCGAGTCAATTTTGATTTGATAAAATATGAAAAATTTGACATTAAAACTATCTGTACAAGAAACACAACTTTGATTTCTTCCAACTACGTCAAAGTAGACTCAAACATATTATCATTTACGATGCAAAGAATGACAATTCCAACAAAAAAGTTACCTAATTCACAAAATGACTAACATTCAACCTTGATGATGTCAAATTCACAAAAATGACTTGGTTGACATTAAAAACACGTTAAAAAGACTCTAAACGATATCGATAACTTGTCGAGTCAAGAAAAATAAACTTAAACCAACTTGATTAGGCACGACTTACCTTAATTGACAAGGTTCACTAATTGAAGATACACTATACTCAGATGGCAAATGAACTATTCAGAACCAAATGTCTATTCTCCTCTCCTCGGAAGATACTCTCTCTTTCTTGGAGAGTGGTCAAAACCTATTTTCCTAAATACAACTTGCAATTCACCAAACCAAGATTAGTGCATCGTTAGTTCATTCATAAATATTATGAATAAAAAATCAAAACCTCATAATGTAAATTTCTAAATTATTCAATCACATGAACTGATATTGAAGAAAATAATGATTTACTCTAACATTATATCTTAACGTTAAAACATTTATCCATAAAATTCACTACTAATCACGTGAAAATAAATAGTAAAATTAAAGCCAAAATTTGGTATGTAACATATCTCTCCCCTAAAGATTCATTGTCCTTGATGATTCATTGTATCATAACATAATTTAAAACAAGTTTTTCTTTAATTGTTAAAAACATGAAAAAATTGAGGAAATCTCTTATAGAACTCATGGTAATCCTCCCATGTAGCACTATCTTCTACATACTGTTCCCACTAGACCTTGCACTGCATAACCTAGATCTACTTGCGTGTTTCGAGCACCTTGAGAGGCTCAATTGTGACCACTCCTGGGTCTTGTATCTGTAATGCATTCCAATTAAGAATATGGTTATCTCCTGCAATATGATTTTTCAAATATGGAACATGAAAAACATTATGCATTCTAGATAACGTTGGTGGTAGAGAAATTTTGTAGGCAATTGGATTGATCACTTTGAGCACTTCGAAGTGTCCTACGTAACAAGGAGCTAATTTGCAAGACTTTCCAAATTTTATAGAACTTTTCTGTGGTTTGTGTTGATAACTAAGAGGGGGGGGTGAATCAGTTATCTTAATTATTTTAGTTTTCTGAACTTTTTTGATAATTAGTGCAACATCAATTCAAACAAGCAAACATAACCATGAAATGTAAATACATATGACACAATATTTTTGACGTGGAAACCCTGTTAAGGGAGAAAACCACAGGGTGATTAACCCAAGATTGTATTCTCTATTAGAAGGATAGGATTACAAAATGGCACTTGCCAATTAGGGCTCATTGCCCGAGCACACTGCTCACAAGAGGCCCACCGCCTACAAGAGACTCACTGTCTACAATTTACAAAGAGTGTAATACAATGCTTGAATTGATAAGGAGCATCTACATATGCTGAAGTTCAGTTCTGGTTAGACTCAGTACACTGATCTGTTGCACTTCATCCTTTCTCTTCCTTAGTGTTGTTGTCCCTTCACATACTGGACCTGCCTTTCTGCTTTCCTTTTACTTTACTACTTTTGTTCACACTACACCAAAAAACCACGACACTTCACACAACTAAATCCATCTTGTATATATATACGCACAAGTGATTTCATCACCTTTCTAGTCGGCATCCGGAATAGTCAATATTTTCCATGAACTCTGATTTGTCAGCTGAATCCTTGCTTACCAACTAATGCGTATCAAGGATATACTTGTAGAAGTCATCAATCATGTCGGCCAATTATAACTTATGCCTTAAGAATATTTACCATTATCAGTAACGTATCCGGAATAATGTCTGATGTTGTGCCAGTCAATTCTTCCTCTGTTCATACTGCCAATCAGGAACCCGACACTCAAGTATTCATATCTTTTTCTTCATCTATCACCGGAGGCTAAATCCTTGGAATCTATCAGTCAAGGTAGTCCTCTCAACTTCCGCAAATCCACACTTCACCAAGATACTTCCTTTGAGAGATTTGGAGTAGATTGTCAGACCTCACCACATGCTCTATTCTTGCTTACCGGATCACAATACTCTGCAATCTACCTTCCGGTAGAGACTCATCATGTCCTGCAGATGTGTGGGTTAACCTTTGTTGCCATCAATGACAACAATCATGAAGCTCCAATGTGTCTCTTGCCAACAGTTTGACCCTCTATTACCCCATTTTTCAAATTTGCTAAAGCATTCATGTGTTAAGTCATTCCCGTTCTTTATTAATCATCATTCATACTTTATTTTTAGGCTTCGCATTCTTACTTAGTCATTTTTGCTTTAGGTCGGTAATCCTTTGTGTTTTTGAACCTCAGTCGGCGAGTTCAAAAGTTCATGAACCTCCCGAATCCCCGACTAGTCACAAAACTTGCATTATAAAGTTTATCTCGTCAGTCTTGTGTCGTCTTGTCAAAGAAAGGTTTTCGTCGTCAGAGGGTAGAAAGTTCTTTGAACTTCTAAACCTTCAATCCTTGAGTTCAAAAGTTCTCAAAATCTCTAACTTCGTGACTAAACACGCTCATCACCCCCGTGGCACCTCATTCTGAGTTGGCGATAAGTACGAAGAGGTGACACTTGTCATCCTGTATTAAATTTGGAATGTGGGAAAAGGCATGGGCACTCTTTTTGGAGGGAAACAAAAGGGGTTATTTATGAAAGTACGATACGCCACTGGTGATAAATAAAATTTATGAGAAAATTAATGAGATATGATATGAGACCTAGATAAATTGATCACCCCATAAAGAAAAATCTCATAATATTGCGAAGGAGATATATTAAGGAGGGATTCAAGTCCAGCCCATGCACTCATGGAGATTTCCTAGGATTGCTTGCATACAGGTTAGCTCATTTCTTTCATGAATTTGGATAATTATTTTCCTACAAATATACTGTGGACCTCTTTTGTGTCCTTGAATGTTTCAGAGTCTTTTGCTTTTTGGTTTCTCAAATTGGTCAAGATGAAGTATAAGTTTCAAGGGGCTCCAGTTGTTCCCGTTGTGGAGAATGGTCTATTGAAAGTGAAGGATACAGACCTTGGTCACATAGACTTGGACTATTTTTGGAAGAGAATGCAGTCGAGAGCCAAGACTTCTCTGGCTGAGAAAATCGTAACTAGTGGATTAGACCGAGCTAGAGGGTTCCCACTTGTTGTGCCTTGTCTTGATTTAGTCATTGCGTGTGCTAATAATTATTTTCTTGATTCTCAAGATATAGAGCCTCAAACGGCTCTGTAATAACTAAAATTGATTTGGAAGCTATTTCTCTTGCTTTGAAATTGGTTGATTATGAGGAATTCATTGATGTTTCTGTTTCCATTGGTTGGGGATTTTATCAAGAAAAGAAAGATTGGTGCCAAAGCCGCATTGCCAAGAGCTGGTTGGAAGTTGAGAAGAAAGGGAAGTCTAGGCTCCCTATCAATCTGAAAAGGGGTCACTTTAAGGATGAGATCTCTGATATGATCACCTTGATGCATCATGTTGTTGGAAGTGCAGAATCTGATTCTTTTGAGTATTGGATGTGTCAATTTATTCTACTCATTTGTGGTGACCATCACATAGATTGGGCTAAACTGATGAACAAACACATGCATGAGCAACTAGTGAGTTTTCTGCAAAAGGTGAGTTTTCATATGTGCTCCCTATTGGTGTATGTACTAGCTAATAGAGAGGTTGTCTGGCCTAGTTTAAGAGCTCAAGAAGCCCCCACTCCAGATACACTTGTGAATCAACTTTTTCCATAGTTACAAAGGAATATCGGGATGAAAGATTTTCGTTGGGTGAATGATGATTTCTCCATGTTGATTAAAAAAAGAATTTAAAGTAAATTTAGAGAGGAGGTTCTCTCTGGAAGCAACCACCCTGGTAATGAACTTTGGTAGCTTTTATATTCAGTTTGACCATTTTTCATATCTAAGAATAGGGAGTTATGAAAATGCCCTATTAAAATTGCCAAGGTATCCATCGGATTTCATTGTGTTTTTAGAGGTTTGCCATCAAATGGCAGTTGTGAACAATAAGTATCATGCCATGAAGAAGAAGGGATATTCATTCCCTATGTCCATCTCTTTCTTTTCCTGTAAAAGCAATGACAATGCAAAGAATGTAGAGAAGTTGTTGGCAGAGTATAATTTCCATAGGTTACTTGCACGGATAGCTTTTGATAGTAAGAATTTTGTGAACAGAAATATGCATGGAGGTGGTTCATATTCACATAAACCTTAGCTTGAGGAGTTTTGGGAGCATTGTTTGGATGAGAGAGAAGTGCAAAGGAGAAGCTAGATGCGGTTGACCAGTGACCAAGTCCGTGTTGAAAGGCACAAGACAACTAAGAGGGGGGGTGAATTAGTTGTATCAAATCTTTAACTTCTTTAAACCAAAAACACTTTCACATTCACTTAATATAACTCCTTATTCTGTTATGAGTATTAACCATGAACAACATAATCAAAACATGAACACATCAACACCATACACACATGAACCAGATTTTTACGTGGAAAACCTTAAATAGGGTAAAACCATGGTGAGTGTTAGCTCACAATATAATGTAGTAACAATACCAAATATCAAAAGGTGTCTCACTGCCAAAGGGCTTACTTCCCAAAAGAATGGCTCACTGCCGATGGTTAGCTCACTACCAAAGGGTGAACTGATTAGGTAGCATCTACACCATGCCTGAGTTCAGTTCCATTGAAGCGCAATATAACTAAATGTTTTTTCTCATGCTTTAGTATTTTCATTTGTTGCAAAAAATCTATTGACTCTGGAGAGCTATTTATTTAAGTTTTATTTATTTTAAAGACCTCTTTAGATTGGTTGTCCTCAAGAAGCCATTATTTTAAAAGACAGTTATTGGTGACAAGGCTATAAATTCAATTAGCCTGTCGATGTTTAGAATATTTGGCAAACTTTGTTTTAGTTAGAGATCAATTTTGATGTGAAGTTCATGTTCAATTACTTTGATATATGAATTGAAATCAATATAGTGGGGTTTCAGTGATCATAGACTTTGTGTTGTGGTTATTTGAATACTTATTCTTCTTATATTGAATATACTATTGGTGGTTGGTTATCATTTATGTATTGAAGTAGTTGAATGTTTTAATTCCTGCTCATTGATGTGAATGTTTATCTTTGAATAAATGGTTTGTAGTGGTGATTGTATAATAATTGGTGTAGTTCGTTATCATATTGGTTGAAGTTATTGTTATCGAAGTCTTTGTACTTCTTTTATTTTAGTTGTTGTTGAGATTTACTGCCTTCACACTTGCCACCTTTTTTTTTTACTTTTTGGTTAAAAGCATACCAAGTTTTCATTCTTCACATATCATAAGAAGGTAGTTGCACCTTGTTAAATAAGTAGAGAATCATTGTAAAATATCATTACAATTGGTTCAACTGTTGGTAAATTTATCACTTGTATGGGTGTGAGAATGTAGAGTTAGGTGGAAATATCTGTAAACCAACACCCTCAAAAGGACTTTTTCTCCAATAGAGAATTGTCTCGGTATTCGGTTGGTATCAACATAACTTTTATGTCTATCATTGGCTTCTGCCAATCTCTTTCTAATCAATTTTATTTTTTCTTCCATTTCTGCTAGCATTTCTGGACCAATGCTAATCCCATCTTCTAGCTTATCCCAACTTATAGGAGTTTAGCATCTTCTTCCATACAATGCTTCAAATGGTGTCATTTTGATTGCAGAATGATAGGAGTTGTTATAAGAAAATTCCACAAGAGGTAAATATTCCTCCCACTTGTATTGTTGATCCATGCAATACATTCGTAACAGATCATCTAGAACTTGGTTAACTCTCTCAGTTTGACCATCTGTTTCAGGATGATAAGTTGTACTCACATTAAGCTTAGTTCCTAGCACTAAAAATAATGTTTGCCAAAACTTTGACGTCATATATGCATCTCTATCTGAGATAATCTTCGCAGGAACTCCATATAATCTAAACACTTCTTGAACAAAATTGCAAGCTATAACTAGTGCTCCATCAATTAAATTTCTAGGTATGAAATGAGATACCTTTGTGAGTTTATCCAACACTACTAAAATTGCATCATGTCTATTTCTAGACATTGGAAGGCCTTGAACAAAATCCATACTTATGATTTACCACTTCCATTCGGGTATATCATGTGGATATAAAAGTCCTACAGGATGTTGATGTTCTACTTTAACTCTCTGGCATTCTAGGCAACTTGCCACAAATCTTGCAACATCGCTCTTCATTCCTTTCCAGAAATAAAGAGGTTTTGCATCTGCTAGAAGTTTGGTTACTCCTAGATGTCCTGAGTATGGTGAAGAATGAACTTCTTTCCACGCAAGATTCCTTAGTTCGGTAGAATCAAGAACATACATTCTTCCTCTATACCTTAACAGTCCATCAAATTTAAAATGAAACCCATCATACCTTGAATCTTGAGGATTTACCATAAGAGCTTGCTTAACCTGCTCATAGTATTCATCACCTGATAAATTTTGCAACACTAAATCCTTAAAGTTTGCAGGAATAGAGACAATTGAATAAATATATCTCTGCCGACTCAAAGCATCTGCTACTATGTTCTCTTTGTTGATAACTGAGAGGGGGGGTGAATCAGTTATCCTAATTATTTCTTCTTTCTGAACTTTCTTATTAATCAATGCAGCATTAATTCAAACAAGCAAACATTACCATGAAATGGAAAAACACATGACACAGTATTTTTGATGTGGAAACCCTGTTAAGGGAGAAAACCACGGGGTGATTAACCCAAAGATTATTCTCTGTTAGAAGAATAAGGAAATACAAAAATGGCACTTGCCAATTAGGGCTCACTGCCTTAGCACACTGCTCACAAAGGAGGCACACGGCCTACAAGGAGACACACTGTCTACAAAAGAATGTTATACAATACTTGAACTGATTGGAAGCATCCACATATGCTGGAGTTCAATTTCGGTTAGGCTCAGTACACTGATCTGCTGCACTTCATCTTTCCTCTTCTCTTATGCTGCTTTCCTTTCACATACCAGACCTTTCTTACTGTTTCTGCTTTGCTCTACTTTTATTCGCATCCCACATATCACCACAACCCTTCTCACAACTAAATCCATCCTATATATATATCCGCACAAGTGATTTCATTATCTTTCTAGTCGGCACCTGGAACAGTCAATCTTCTCACAAACTCTGTTCTGTCGGATGAATCCTTGCACATCAAGTAATGTGGATCAAGCATATACTTGTAGAAATCATTAATCATGTCGGCCAAACATAATTCATGTCTTCATAACCTTTACCACCATTAGAAACGCATCCAGAAAATATTCTAATGTTCAGTCAGTTAGTTCTTCCTCTATTCACACTGTCACTCAGGAATCCGGTACTCAACTATTCATATCTTTTTCCTTGTCCATCACCGGAGGCTAAATCCTTGGAATCTATTACTCAAGGTAGTCCTCTTGACTTTCCCAAAACTGCACTTCACCAAGATACTTCCTTTGAGACATCCGGACCTGTCTGTCGGACCTTGCCACAAGCTCTGTTCTTGTTTACCGGACCTCAACAATCTTCATTCTGACTTTCGGTAGAGACACACCATGTCCTGCGGATGTGTGGGATGAACTTTTTTGCCATCAATGACAACAATCATGAATCCATATAGTGTCCCTTGCCAACAATCTCCCCCTTTGGCATTGATGGCAACACTTAGTGAAAAATGACTAAGTGTTTACACTATGCTCCCCCTTGGCTGATGCTCTGTTATTATATACATTTTCTGGAGCTTCCCCTTAGTTGGATTCCTCATTTTTCACTGCTCCTCACTCCCCCTTTGACATCAATGGCAAAGGGTAGGGTCCGCATACCAAAATTTTCAAAAATTTAACTATATTTAACCGCATAAGTATATATATACAAGTTGTACTTACATATACTTAAGTACGTCTGCAAAAGTGCTCTTCAACTGTACAACTTTTGTCGCCCAACTCTGCTTCATCTTATCCAAAATTGAGATATGCCCACTCAAAAGGAATGCAAACGCATCTGCCCTTTTTAGATCTGTCAAATCATTTGTCTGGGCTATGATTTGAGATTCACTTATGGCCTCATGCATGGCCTCTAACTTAGGGACAATGATCCTCCTAAGTTCACCCATCTGGCTGATCATGTTCTTCCTTTCCTTCTCAAAATTCTTTATTGCAGTTGTGATTGCAATAGTCTAACACTCTTGATTGACTATGGAGGAAGAGAGAGGATCAAAACTTTGAGACAAACTTAGTAGTTTATCCTCTTGCTCTTTTATTTTCTTCTCAATATCTACTGTTACTTTGGACCATGAAATACAAAATTTGTATATTTTTCCGCCATCTATAAGAGCATTTTCTAAGCTCTTTATCCCTATACTCATATTTCTCCTATCATTACTTATCAAACCTTGTACCTCTGATAATCTTTTTGCAAGAAATTCCTTCCAGACCTTATCTTCTGCTGACTTCTCTAGTGAATCAAAATGTGTACTAACACTGCTAACTAAGGTTTTGAGATTACCAGAAGAGGAGGCTGTGGGATCTTTCTGAACCGATGGCATAATCTTTTCAAGCACTCCGGAAGCAGCTTCTATCAACTCATAGTCTTCCATATGAGACTTTAGGAGTTTTTCATTAGCCTTAGCATTTGCAAATGAAGCTATCTTCATTGTCTATGCCAGAGAAAGAGAATCAAAATTGAATGGACCTTGTAGAAGCTCCGGTTCATCAATCTCCATTGTTTCTTTGTTCAGGAATTCTTGGACAGTTTGTGCAGTGTCTCTTGTCGGAGACAGATGTTTCTTCTCTTCTGCAGTCTTGGAGCTATCCTGTTGGTGCCTGATTTCACTGTCAGTTTCTGAGCAATTTTCATGCAGGCACCTTCCCAAAAAATCCAAAAATATTCTAAGTGTTCGACCTCCTCAGCAATTTTCAACAGCAGCATCATATTTTCTTCCAAGGTGGTCAACATCATCATGATTTTCTGTCGACCTGGTTATCTATCAGGATCATCATGTTTCAATATCGGGTGATGTTTAAGCATCATCCCGATCCTACAGTAGAGCTACAGTGCACCCTAATATTCTTGCGGGGGGTGATAAT
The DNA here is from genome assembly GCA_027924645.1 of Cunninghamia lanceolata. Taxonomy (NCBI): domain Eukaryota; kingdom Viridiplantae; phylum Streptophyta; class Pinopsida; order Cupressales; family Cupressaceae; genus Cunninghamia; species Cunninghamia lanceolata. Next base: position 904,726 of record BSBN01001750.1, read on the forward strand.
TCAAACATCTGGTGATCTCCCAGATATCATCTTGCCCCGATATGATGATGATGTCACCCCAATCTGTCGAAGGGGTCATTTTCTAAGTTGTTCAAATCCGACCTGATGTTCTTTGAGTTAAATGGGTCATCATCATCATCTGGTCTACAGTGCATCATGATATTTTGTATGGGGGGTGATATTTAGAAATATCAGGTTATCTTACTAATATCACCCCGGCGCCAATATGACGATGACGTCATCCGGATATGAGACTTGCGTGGTATGCAGGCGGATGATGATGACATCAGCAGGATATGATGATGATGTCATCAGGATTTTTGAAGGCATCGGCAGGAAATTGCATATCGGCATAGGTTTGAGATGCTGGGCCGATGGTGGTCGTCTTGCTGAGGAAGGTGAGGTTGTTGAAGGACCATCGGGGTGACTTGTGTTGTCGGTGAAGGATCTTTTGTGCTTGCCAATGGCTTTGGTCATACCGATGGTGGGAGTATAGTGTGGCGGTCGGCGAGACAAGTGATGTCGGCGAGAGTTTTTTGAAGTAAGCCGATGGTAGAAGTTTGGCCGATGGGCTCTTGGAGAAGAAGCGTGTGTCGAGCGTGGCAAAAGCGCTCGACGCTTATCATACATGCGGCTATGTTTTTAAAGTGGCAAGGGGCTCCCCGCACCGTGCATGTGGGATTAATCTCCCTGTATTATCTTGAACCTTCAGAAAGTGCGTTTTGGCGGGAACTCCTTTTTTGAGTGCTGCGACGGTTTCCAGGTGGGCCGCGGGTGGTTGAGCCATCAATGGGCGATGGTACAAAAGGTGTGGCTGCTCGATTATGAATGAAGACCCTAGCTGGCGGCTCATGGCTTGAGAACCTCTTCTGTCCCCTCTTCTACCTACCACATTCAATGCGTTGAGCACCATTTTTCTGATACTGTGTATCTGGCAAATTTTGACTTTTGCCATGTAATTAATCTTGGGAACCTTCCTTGTTGTATATAGCAGGTTGTGTTGCTCATTTGAAGGTGTGGAAGGCTTGAGGCATTTTTGTGTAAATAATGAAGAACAGGGCATGATCTTGGCTGTTTTATCCCATTTTGGAGTTTATGAGTTGCAACATGAATGTATTTTGCACATATTTTCAGTTTCAGTGTTAATGTTATATGAAAAATGCTTATTGCATGTGTCTATATGCTTGTCTCCATTTGTTGCATGTTATTCTCTTTCTTTTGAATCTGGTTGCATGTCAGTAGGGATATCTGTAAGTAGAAGCAGTTAGATACCCATTCTTGGGTGATGTTTGTAAGGCAAGCATCAGTCCAACCCCCTGAAACTTGAGTGAAAGTTGCAAACCATCTGTTGTATATGTCTAGTTGACTCCTTGCCCAATGGATAGGCACCAGTCTGCTCCTGGATCAGTAGTTATGAGCCAAAACCCCTTGTCTTGCATCTCGGACATTATGTCCGCCCATTTCATCACTTCCACCTGTTAGTTGTAGGATTAGGAGTAGGAAAGCCCCTGCATGCTCTCATACCCGACCAAACATATATGTCCAAGAACGTTGCCCACCTTGTGATCTATCATACAGATCTTGGTCCATACATGAGAGTATTCTGCCTGTTGTTGTCAAGTTAGATCTTTCTATCTTTGAGCTAGTCAAGGTTATATCTTGAGTTATAGGGACACCCCCCTTGGTGCGGCAGAACCAGAAGTGAAGGGGAGGAGCTCACGCAACCTCCTGTATTAGTTGGCTGAATCTGCCTGTGCATAGGAACTAGCAAACCCTGATGCTGATTCAGAAGAAAAACCAACATGTCCTTAGGAGTTTTCTCTCCTTCACCACTAGCAGTTGTGGTTTTCTCTGCTACAGTCTTCTCTCCTTCTACAACCTTAGCACTGTCATCTTCTTTTTCCTTCACCTCTGCTTCTTTCTCCTGTGATTTTTCTTCTCCTTTAGATCTGGAGACTGTAGGGGAAACCAGAGGGGAAATGTTAGTCTATTCGAGGCCCACCTCTTCTGACATTTTCTCACCTCTTCTGACATTTTCTCAGGAGTTTCTTCTGCAACATTTGTAGTGAAGGGATCAGTACCCAAGTCCTCTATAATAGGAAGATTAAATCTTTTGAAGGTTTTCTAAAGAATCTCTTCAGTGTCCTTGGCTACCTTGTCAGTCTCACCAAGCATAAGCTGATTCATCCTTGCTTTGCTCCTGAATTCATCCTTGTAGTCTTTGAATACCATGTTCATTGTCTTGGGATCAATTGAAGGATATAGCTGAATAGCTATCTGTTCCTGGATCTCAAGGTCTTTTTCCATGGCATTGGTCTTTCTCATTTCCATCTCCTTCTCTAGACTCTTAGGAATTAGAGAGATAATTTCAATAAAAGCTTTATTGTAAATGTTCAGATACCTAATTGCAGCTTCCTGCAGGATCTTTTGGTCGGCCTCATTGTAATCATCATAGAATTCGGCTATTGGTTGAAGGTTTCCATCCATAGTGATTGATTTGATTACACTTTCTAGGGACAGGGTGGGCTTTTCAACAAATTCCTCTGCCATTTCTTCCTTGTCTTGGCCTGTGGAGGGCTTACCGGATCCTTTCTTCTTCTGCTTCTTTATTTCCTTTACCCCCTCATCTGATTCGGTTTCTTCTTCATCTCTTTGACTTGCATAAGCCCTTGTGGCTTTTGTTTTTGACCTTTTCTCTCCTTTGCCGGATGCTTGGACTTCCAGTTTTGAGCTTTTAGCAAGGACAGGTGTTGGTCTCTTTGAAGATCTGGTCCGGGTGGAAGTTTCTACCGGAGCACTTTTCTTGCTTCCTTTTTCTGCCTCTTTCTTCTCTTCATCAGCTTTTTGTCTCTTTTCCTGGTTGGCATCAAGTGCCTCCTTTGAGATCCCAAGGCCTTGTGCAATATGTTCTATTTCTTTTCTCACCTTCCTTTTCATCTCTGGTTCTCTAAGTTCCACATGGATCTTTACACTCAGCTCCTCAAAGGTTCTGTTGGTTTTTTCTTCTGAATCAGCATTAGGGTTTGCCACTTCTAATGCACAGGCAGATTCAGCCAACTAAATACAGGAGGTTGCGTGAGCTACCTCCTCTTCACTTCTGGTTCTGTCGCACCAAGGGGGGTATCCCTATAACTCAAGATGTAACCTTGACTAGCTCAAAGATAAAAAGATCTAACTTGACAACAACAGGCAGAATACTCTCATGTATGGACCAAGATCTGTATGATAGATCACAAGGCTGGCAACATTCTTGGACATGATGTTTGGTTGGGTATGAGAGCATGCAGGGGGTTCCTAATCCTACTCCTACAACTAACAGGTGGAAGTATGAAATGGTTTAGTTTGAATTTTGGATGCAAAGCTGGACATGGTGTATAACCTCAACACAGAGCTAGATTGGTGCCTATCCAGGGCTTGGAGTCGGTAGACATACACCTGTGAATGATCAGCATGAATAGCTAAAACTGGATTTCAGGGGGATACACATGATATCTGCCTTACAGATATCTCCCAATAAAGAGTGTTAAGTTATCTCTACTTATGGCATCCCTACTGCAGTATACCCTTCCCAATGTTCAACCTGAAAACAGTTTAATCTACCCCTTGAGCAGAAGTTAAAAAATCAGACATTCAACATAGGAATTCTATGCTCTAGAATCTAAACATTACCCAAATATCCAGATTCAGAAGAAGAATACATGCAATACTGGAGACAGAATTAACACAACACATGCTAAGATAGCATTACCCATATAAGATTAACCATGAAATCAGTGGATTCATGCCAAATCGTACAACAGGAGATACATAAACTCACAAGTTAAGCTGTACAGAGCAACCAGATCAGCTTGTTTTGAATTACAGAGCCAAAAATCTTCAACTTTCAACAACCACAAATGAGTAACACTCCCTGCTTATAACAGCCAGGTAGTGTACCGCAGCAATTAATTACATGGTTGACCAAAAATCCTGCCAGATACACAGTATCAGCAAAATGGCGCTCAACGCATTACCAGATTGGCGCCCAAACATGAATGTAGCAGGTAGGGGAGGAGACAGGAAGATATCTCGAGCCCTGCGCCACTGTCCGTCGATGTACACCTTCAATCGGGTACCAGATCCGCCCATACCTCTGCAACTTTCACCATTAATGGCGCACCAACCCGCGGCCTCGGGAAAACGTCAATTCTGCATCGCAACCATTTCCCGCCGAGATTCATCATCATGATATTTCAAATATGCAGGATATCAATTATCCCACATGCACCCCGCAGCAACCTCTTCAACACCTTATATACTAGGTCATGAGCATATATGATGTCGGTGCTTTTGCTCCTGACGACACTAGTATAAGACTTCATCATCATCATCCTCCAGCAGCATGATATCCTGTTGCTTGAAATATCACCCTGACGTCAGCATCATATCGCAATATAACCTGCATGATAATCGCCTTCATCGGCACAACCTGATCCATCGGAGGAACATCCTCCTACTGAGCCTATACCAAAAGTCTGGCCGATGAACATCCTGATGACATCACCGTCATATCCTGCTGACATCATCAGCATATCTGCCTACTGCGCACCTCCTCATATCCGGATGACGTCATCATCATGTTTGCAAATATCAGGAGATCTCCACAAGATGATCTGTGTTAGAAATATGACCCCCCCCGGACCTTGATGACGTCATCATCATATCGACATCAGGATGATATTCGGAAGATAACCGGATATTTGGAAATATCATCCTGATGCACAAATATCATGTTGCACTGTAGCTCCACTATAAGATCGGGGCGATAGATGAATATGATGATGCTTGAAAAGATCTCCCCCCACTAGATAATGCACGAAGCCGGCAGGCGGATATCTCCTTGATATCAGCATCATCATGACGCTGGAACAAACATACATCCGGGTGATATTCAAAAATGAAAATATCACCCCCTCCTTCAGAAATATCATGATGCAGATAGGCAGAGAACTAGATATCACCCTGACATAAGAATGACGTCAGCATCATCAGGATGATAAAACAACGAACATGAGGTGATACAACATCATCAGGATGATATTGACTAAGATCATCCTGACGTTCAAAATATGATGACCCCAGTGAATATCAGGTTACTTAGAACTCTTCAACAACATCATCAGGATGATCATAACCAAGATCACCCGATGATAAAAATATCACCCCGACGAAATATCATGCAGGCAGAAAATATGATGACCCCCGCAAGTAATACGGTGATAACTGGAAATATGATGATGATGATGACGACCCTTAAGAAAAAACAAGTCAGGTCGAACAACCTAGAGAATAATCCCTTTAGAAGATCGGGGCAACATCATCATCATAAAAGGGCAAGGTGATAATTGGAAGATCACCGGATACTTGAAAAATCACCCCCGCAAGCAAATCAGGGCACACTGTAGCTCATCAGCAGGATCAGGATGATATCCAAACATCACCCGATAGTGAAATATGATGATCCTGATGAAAAACAAGTCGACAGAAAACATGATGCTGCGGACCATCATCAAAGACAAGATGATGATGATGATCTCCTCTTCAGGAAAATATGGTGCTGCAGCTGAAAAATGCTGAGGAGGTCCAACACTTAGAACATTTTTTGGATACTTGGGGAAAGTGCCTGCATGAAAATTGCTCAAAAACTGTCAGTCAATTCAGGCACTAACAAGTAGGACTAGAAGAATGAGTAGATCTAATTTTGTTGGCAACAATTCTTTTGCTTCGTCAACTGGACTGAATGATATATGTTATATTTGTAACAATTTTGGTCACATTGCAAAGTTTTGTAGAAGTGGATTCATGCAGCCCCAAAAATTAGAGTTCAAACAATCTGTATCAACAAAAAGTAGTCCTAGACATAACAAGAATATAAATATCTAGACCAGACAAAAGAGAGAACCTATGAAAGTGTGGAGAAGAAAACAAGGTCAAGGAAAGAAAGATTCTAAACTTGTGCATATTGCACAGGAGGCATCACTAGTTGCTTAAAGAGCAACATGAGGTTAGGGGGAGATGTTCAATGCCCTATCATTTATCCCCAAAGTGAAAGTAAGAAGGTTGTAGTAGTCAAGGAGTAAGTGGAGATATATTAGCATAGTGAGCAATCAAGTGCTTCTTCCCTCAAAGATCAGATACACTAGTGAGAAATGTCAATGATTGTGTTAATCCCTGTTAGTTCATGTGTCTCAAAATAATGGCATATTCAAAGATCACATGCATCTCGTAGTGTTATTGTGTGTAGTTTTGATGAGACAATATGATCAGTTTTGTATTAGAAAAGTATTGTATTTTTGTTGTTATCTTTGGTGGCTCATGATCATTATTTCAATGAGTGTTCCTTGGTACTCAAAGAACATAAGTCCTTGAAACTAGCATGGTGGAAACTATCTTTGTATGATGATTATATTTCAAAAGACATCAAGGGTAAGGAAACATTGAGATGGATTTCAATAGCAATAGGTGAGATCAAAAGTCCATTGCAAATCTGTTAAGTTTTTCTAAGGGTCTAACAAGCAAACATTCTTCTACTATACCTACTGCTATCAGAATTTTCATGTGGTATTTCATATGTGATATTTTATGAAGGAAGTGACAGGGCAATATGAAGGTCAAAGAAGGATATTTAAGGTCTTTAGTGGAGCATGTTAGGTAAAGATTTACTACCACTTTACTTAAGTTGTTTTAAAATCAAGATCATTATCATCAAAACCTAGACTAACACATTCATCAGACCTTATACACAATGTCCTTCATAGAAAGAGATAACATAAGGACAGTGAAACTGCAGTGAGTAGAAACAATGAGTTGTGAAGCTATATAGTATGAACAACACGTCATTTTTTGTAGGATGTTTAGTGTCCTTTATAGTTAATTTTCTATGCATGAAGATAACAAAATCATGTAACTCAAACAAAGTTTCTTTTTATCTCAATGTTATGCCAAGTCTATGAAATGATTGTAGAATACACACAAAATAGGTTTGTTGAAAAGGTTTTAGAAATAATCAAGAAAATGTAGTTGGCAAGTGTAACATCAGACTCTGCAATCTTTGCTAGCATTCTTTTAGCTTGTGCAGAGATTGCAAACTTTGGAATGGGGTATAGCATTCATCAAATTTTAAAGGGACTATTGTTAAATGTAGTAGTTGAAAGTGTCATGATATACATGTATGCAAAATGTAGTAGATTGGAGAAGACACATGTGTTGGCAAGAGACATTGTGTGGCATTATGAGTGTTGTCATTGATGGCAACAAAGTCTATTCCACACATCCGCAGTACATAGTATGCCTATACCGGAAGTTAAATTGAAGATTGTTTTGGTCTGGTAAACAAGAACAAATTATGCAACAAGGTCCGACAATTAGGTCTGGATCTCGTAGATGGTGTAACTCAGCAAGTTGCAGACTTGGATAAGTCAAGAGGGGTATCATGACTACTATATTCTAGAGATTTAGCCTCTGGTGATAAAGCATGAAAAAGATATGAGCATATGAGTGTTGGGTTCCAGACAGACAGAGCAAACAGAGAAAGAACTGACTAGCAGAGCATTAGACTTTAATCCGGATGAGTAAAAGGTGTTGATCAAGCTATTTGGGGGATTATACATTATTGGCTGACATGATTAATGACTTCTATGCCTATACTTCTGATACGCATCACAAATCAAGCATGGATTCAACCGACAGATCAGTAACTTGCATATATCTTGAGTGTTCTTGTTGCCGACTAGAAAGTTGATGAAATGCTTGATGCGGATATATATACCAGATGGATTCCAATATGTAGGTGTGTGGAATATACAAGTGATGGATTAAAGTGCGAAGAAAAGAAGAGACAAGTGTTAAAGCAGCAAATCAAGTCTGGTATGTGACAAAGCAACAATATTAAAACATAGGAAGAATGAAGTGCATCAAATTAGTGTATTGTGCCTAACGGGAACTGAACTCTTGCATTTGTAGATGCTTATCATCAGTTCAAACACTTGATTACCTTCTATAAGTTCTGTAGACAGTGAGTCTCTTGTAGGCAGTGTGCCTCTTGTGAGCAGTGTGCTTGGGCAATGAGCCCTAATTGGCAAGTGCCATTTTGTACTCCTTTATTCTTTTAAAAGAGAATACAATCTTGGGTTAGTCACCTTGTGGTTTTTCCCTTAATAGGGTTTCCACATAAAAATCCTTGTGTCATATGTGTTGATTTTATTTATGTTCTTATGATTACATATGCTTTGAAGTTTTAATGCAACTCTGATTATTAAGATAACAAAGAAAAGGAAATTTTGATCTAACTGATTCACCCCCCCCTCTCAGTTATCTTCCTTATTTCTAACAACATGAACTCTGTGATAAAACACCTCAAAGAAATGTGGTCTAATGAGATGACATGGTTATCTTTGCCAAGCATGTCTTTATTTCTCTGCTCAAACTGGAACTTTTCAAATGGATGTGGACAGTTATCAAAGCATAATTGACAATGAATTTTGTTTTAAAATGTAATAGTTGTAAGTGTCCAAGGGATTGTGGTTGTGTACCACTGTGTCTTGTCCTTGTTGTGATAGTATTAGAGTGATTAGTCTTTTACCTTTTTCTACGGTGTTTATGTGTAGTCTTGCAATAACTTTTACATCATGATTGTATGGGCAAAACATGTGCATATTGTGATAGAAGCATTTTGTTGGCACTGGGATGTCAAAGAGCATTGTTTATTATAGACTATGATGCCATTGGTCAGACTTACTTCATGATGTTGATCGAGAGTTGCTTTAGAATGTTTGTCATTGTTGGTATGTGTTGATCATCTTATTTGATGTAAGCTTGTTCACATGTTGTTGTTGCCAAAGGTACAATGTTGACATGTGAAAGATGATTATGATCGATTATGATCTAATAGTTTGTATGATCTTCATTTTGTATGTTCTTCATATGGTGTTCATGGTAGTAATGGTGTTGATCAGGATCATGCTTTAGTGTTGATCATCCTTGATGATGGTAATGATGTTGATTTGTCATTGGTATTGATGCAACTCTCTTTGATGCATTAGGATATCAACATTATGATTTGCAACATCAGTAGCATTCGCTTGTTGAATAATTGACAATGATCTTTTATGTCTTGGAAGCATTCTTTGGTTGTAGAGTATGGAGTTTACAGAGATATAGAAACAATGCAGTAGTCTAATGCAAAGACTGTGGTAGTGCTTCTTGATAGGGGGAGATACTTCCTCCTACCTTTGGCATTGATGTCAAAGGGGGAGTAGTATTGAGCAGTCAGTCATGATGAGTAATGTGTAGGCACATTGCCAAAAGTGCAGAGTATAGCATAGGGATTGCCAAGGGTGAATGTAATATAGTATGCAGTCATAGTGTAGAGTTTAGGATAGTCATCAAGACTATGAAATGGCATGATGACAGTGCAGAGTTTATGACAGTCATCAGGATTGTGAAATGGAATGATGTAGGGTATCTATGTCAAGGTTTTATATCATGTTGCCATCAATGCCAAAGGGGGAGATTGTTGGTCCTCTGGCATTTGATCACATGATATTGGTATGTTGGCATTGATGTCAACATAATTTGGTGTTAGGAGAACCCTCTCTTTGATGCTCAGTATGTTCAGTGGATAAAACTTGTTATTGGAGCTATATTAGTTGTTGGTTGCTTGTTGTCATGCAAATGGTTTGTCAATTCATACAAAGGAATGGTGTTTGGTGTTAATATCAAAATGGCAGAGGAACCTGCCCAATCTCAATTCACAATGCAGATACAAATCTTCATGCCAATATGGTGGATGTTCTTCATGACAATGTTTTTGATTGCTCATTCAATTGTGTGGTGTTAATGTCATTGTGAGTTTTTGTTGTTAATGTTCATTCATGGAGACCTCTTTTTACAGTATCCATCATTGTCTTCTTTTATGCCTCAGGTCTTTAGTGAATTCAAGTCCATATATTTTTGGGTGTACTTTTAGGGTTTGTTATGTTTCTTTAGTCATAATCATTAAATGTTATATGTCTTCTTCATCAAGTCTTATCTGTCTATCCTTCTCTGCTACAGAATGTCTGATTGTGTTGAGCCAGTGTTATTTGACATGAACATTTAGGGCTTTTATTCTTACTACAGACCTATGTCCTAAAAGACTTGTGTCTTCTAAAACCCTAAGTTGAAAATGTCTTAAACCCTAAAACACTAGAAATATTCCTCTAATATTATGGGTATAGAGGTTGGTTTACTAACGATAAACTTCGTTCTGGCAATCTAGGGTTTGAGGTATATCTATTCTCTGAAGATCTAAACTATACATGATATGGTTTAAGTCCTTATTTTAAAACCCTAATCACCCAAAGGTTTCTTAAGAATAAGGGTTTTGTTTTAGTTATGTGATGGGTGCACTTTATTTCTATTTGCCCGGTGACTTGCACCTCTGATGCAGAGGCATCCACACTAAAACCTTGACATACAACATGTATGTCTACAACCCATCATCATCATCATATTTTCTGTTAACATTGTCAGCATCATCATATTTTCTCTTGCCGACCGATATCCTCCTGCAGACAAACCTTCGACCTTTCGCCTGTCAGCAACATCATCATATCCGGCTATCGGCAGCATCATCATATTCGGCAAGCACAATCATCCTCCTGACGATCACTGTTCATCTTACTGCCAACCTCTATCTGCAGCCTCATGATGTTCGACATCATCTTCATCAGCAGGATATAAAATATCTGGTTCCTCCCATATATCCTGATGACGACAACTTCAAGCACCTTTCCTTCGATGCTTACGTCACCTCGATATCTGACTACTTAAACAACAGCATCAGGATATGATTTATCCGGTCAAATGAAACATCCTGATGATGATACTCAACTTTATATTGATGACGAATATTCTGCCGAATATCCTCCTCCCGATCCACTTAACTCCTCAATGCCTTATGCCGATACCAAAACACTTATGGTCAGCAGGATAAACCTTTATCGGGTGATATTTCGAAATGTCCTGATGACGATTATCCAGGTGATGATGACGTCATATGCCATTCCTTCAATATCCTGCTGTCGGCCAAACTTAACATTATCAGCCCGCGATGATTTTATCAACCCGATCGACTAACTTATGCCGATATACTCTTCCTCGGCAACACCTTGTGATGATCACCCCGAAACGCATTCACCTTATGCAAACAACTGTATCATGCTCACCTCCATCTACTCGGATGACGCCCGAAGTAACTGCAGGATATACACAGAAATATCCTGATGATGCCGTTGTGACGAATTTCCAACCTTAGCGAATTTCGATCCGCTGAACCTCCTGAGGTGACCCGATCTGCTTTCAGGGCGATCTTCCAGACTCAAACTATCAGCATGACCTAGCACATACCCATGCTAGGGTTCTCAACACATCTCGACCATGATCCTGCACACTTGCATGCAAACAAACACAAAATGCAGACTAAACCCTAAGCTATTATACATGGCCATTCCACCGATTCGACGAATCAACCGGTGGAATGGATCAGCGAATCCATGAAACCGCCAGATCAGCAACTCGATTTCACAATGGAGATCAAACAGAAAATGAACACAAACAGGATCTCCTTATTGATTTCAAAAGATGCAAGTACAATGCTCAGTCTCTCTCTCTGTCTCACTCTCTGCAATGTCTGATCGATGATCTGCAATACTACCTAAAACCAACCGATCCTAATGCATAAATAGGATCTCCTGCGAGTACTACCGACCTAACTCCAAGCGGCTGGGAGCTCCCAACTGGACATACAGCATAACAGCTGTCCTAACAACCTAGCTAAAAATAGTAAAGTCTGGTCAACATGACCTTATTACATGCATTGGTCTTACAAGACCTTCTTGGAAACATCAACAAGACCTAAAACAAACTAACTGTCTCATGAAGACCAGCTGTCAGGTAGGTGCTCCTGCACCATACTCCCCAACAGAAAAGAACTCATGTCCCATGAGTTAGGATGTGGAAGTCCTCCACCTTTACACTTTGTCATGTCAGTGTTCTGACCTGTTCTAGCTTTATCCTCTGCTGTCTCTTGGCTGCTCCAAGATTTCTGAACTCTAACTTGCTGTCTTGCAAGTAAACCCTCAGGCCTGTCAATGTAGGCCCTTCTCACACATACCTTGTGTTTGTCAGGTTGTCTTACCAGAACCTCTATCTAAATACCTACCTCTTGAACTTCTGAAATGTTCAATCCTATCTTCCTTTCAACTCTTATAGGACAAACAATAGTCCCAACTATGACAACATCCTTGTCACCCCTCTCAACTGGTGGTTGTTTGTAAACCTATTTCTGAACCTGTTGCTGACCTCTGTCAGTCAAAACTGAAATTGTCTTCAAACTGTTGTCCTTAACAACTCCTTTCCCTGCAATGTCCTCAACTGCCTATATGCCTGCTGCTATAGGCATATGCACAAATTCCTTCTTTCCCACTAAAATGATTTTGGCTACCTCCTGTGCTGCAGCATCTTCCTACAATGGCATCAACATAATAGTTTTCCCATCTTTCTTGATGGTGTAGGTATTAGCATACCCATCATACAGTACCCTCCTATCAAATTGCCATGGCCTACCCAACAGTAGGTGACAATATTCCATGGGCAAAATGTCACACAAAACTCTATCATGATATGCTCCAATCTGAAAATCAACATATGCCTGTTCATATACAAAAAGTGATTGACTATCACTCACCCAAGATGCCTTGTAAGGGTGATGGTGTGGAATCCTTTCCAAATTCAGTTTATCCACCATTTCCTGAGAGACCATGTTGTCTGTTGAACCAGTATCAATGACAACCTTACATACTTTACCTTTGCTCTTGCATGTGGTCTTGAAAAGAGCTCTTCTTTGCATCATATCTTTTGATGTCTGCAAACTAGTTCTCCTTAGCATCAATGCTTCTCCCTCCTCAGGATACCCATAATTGTCAGGAACTCTATCTTGATAAGTGTTGAAACTTTGCACACTTTGCTCTACTTTCTCTTCTTGCACAAGTTGTACTCTCTTGTCATTCGTTCTATCATCTCTGGATGATGAACCCTTGTTTTCTGGACATTTGAAAAATGGATGACCAAACTCACCACAGGTGTAACACTTTCCTGAAAATGTAGTAGAACCTCTACCACCTCCAAATCTGCCTTTATTACCTTTCCATCCACCTCTGAAATCAGACTGTCCCTGTCCTTTACCAGTGTCTTCTTGACCCTCATTGGTTTGCCTTGTTGTAGGGGCTGATCCTCTTCCCCTCATATTGTTTCCTCTTCCTCTCATGGACTTATCTTGTCTTCTATTCACCTTTTCTTCAATCCTGATTGCCATTTGATAACAATCTTCCACATTCTTAGGGTTAGCTAAAACTAACTCATCCTGTATGTTCAATCTTAAGCCAGCCAAGTACCTAGCCACCTTTTCTACCTCATTCTCATGATGACTAGATCTCATACTCAATTTATAAAACTCCTCAGTATATGCCTTCACATCCATTTCCTTCTGCCTTAAAAATTGCAGCTTCTTAAACATCTGAATCTCATAATCCTTGGGCAAGAATTTACCTTTGATCTTTGCTACCATTTTATCCCATGAAGTGATCTTTGACTTTCCTTGTTTCCTTCTCTCGGATTGTACATAATCCCACCATACCAAAGCATGACCTCCTAACTTGGTCTTTGCAATCTTTACCTTCTGATCCTCAACAACATCTTCACATTCAAAGTGATTATCAAGTGCAGCAATCCAATCCAGTAACTCATCTTCATTCAAACTTCCATTATACTTGGAAACATCAACCTTTACCTTAGGTTTATCACTCTGTACTGCCTTTAACAGTTTTGCAAATCTCTGGTCTTCAGCATCCAGACCTTCAGCTACCTCTTCATACTCTTCAACAGCATCTTCATCTTCTTCTGACTCACTGTCTTCCACTTCCCTCTTTTTGTTCTTTTCCAGGGCTACAAGCCTGGCTTGAAGTGCTTTAGTAAGCTCCTTCATCTTCCTCATCTCTCTGGCATGTTTTTCCTTCATCTCCTGCAACTCCCTTGCAGTACCATTACCTTTCGGAGGCATTTTGTCAATCTCTCACTCCTCTACCTCTGTCCTTTCGGTGACAGAGTCAACACACAACAGCCCAGACCTTTTGCTGAGCTCTGATACCACTATGATGCAGAGGCATCCACACTAAAACCTTGACATACAGCATGTATGTCTACAACCCATCATCATCATCATATTTTCTGTTAACATTGTCAGCATCATCATATTTTCTCTTGCCGACCGATATCCTCCTGCAGACAAACCTTTGACCTTTCGCCTGTCAGCAGCATCATCATATTCGGCTATCAGCAGCATCATCACATTCGGCAAGCGCAAACACCCTCCTGACGATCACTGTTCATCTTACCGCCAACCTCTATCTGCAGCCTCATGATGTTTGACATCATCTTCATCAGCAAGATATAAAATATCCGGTTCCTCCCATATATCCTGATGACGACAACTTCAAGCACCTTTCCTTCGATGCTTACGTCACCTCGATATCTGACTACTTAAACAACAGCATCAGGATATGATTTATCCGGTCAAATGAAACATCCTGATGATGATACTCAACTTTATATTGATGACGAATATTCTGCCGAATATCCTCCTCCCGATCCACTTAACTCCTCAATGCCTTATGCCGATACCAAAACACTTATGGTCAGCAGGATAAACCTTTATCGGGTGATATTTCAGAATGTCCTGATGACGATTATCCTGATGACGATGACGTCATATGCCGTTCCTTCAATATCCTACTGTCGGCCAAACTTAACATTATCGGCCCGCGATGATTTTATCAACCCGATCGACTAACTTATGCTGATATACTCTTCCTCGGTAACACCTTGTGATGATCACCCCGAAACGCATTCACCTTATGCAAACAACTGTATCATGCTCACCTCCATCTACTCAAATGACGCCCGAAGTAACTGCAGGATATACACAGAAATATCCTGATGATGCCGTTGTGACGAATTTCCAACCTTAGCGAATTTCGATCCGCCGAACCTCCTGAGGTGACCCGATCTGCTTTCAGGGCGATCTTCCAGACTCAAACTATCAGCACGACCTAGCACATACCCATGCTAGGGTTCTCAACACATCTCGACCATGATCCTGCACACCTGCATGCAAACAAACACAAAATGCAGACTAAACCCTAAGCTATTATACATGGCCATTCCACCGATTCGACAAATCAACCGGTGGAATGGATCAGCGAATCCATGAAACCGCCAGATCAGCAACTCGATTTCACAATGGAGATCAAACAGAAAATGAACACAAACAGGATCTCCTTATTGATTTCAAAAGATGCAAGTACAATGCTCAGTCTCTCTCTGTCTCTGTCTCACTCTCTGCAATGTCTGATCGATGATCTGCAATACTACCTAAAACTAACCGATCCTAATGCATAAATAGGATCTCCTGCGAGTACTACCGACCTAACTCCAAGCGGCTGGGAGCTCCCAACCGGACATACAGCATAACAGCTGTCCTAACAACCTAGCTAAAAATAGTAAAGTCTGGTCAACATGACCTTATTACATGCATTGGTCTTACAAGACCTTTTTGGAAACATCAACAAGACCTAAAACAAACTAACTGCCTCATGGAGGCCAGCTGTCAGGTAGGTGCTCCTGCACCAACCTCCCAATGGACATGTCACTTAAGTGACATCTTAAGGGATTGTTCATCGTGCATTCACCGGCCCTCCTTCCTAGTCATAACCGATGCCTTCGGTGCCTTTTTCATAATGGAGTAGGAACTTCAAATCGACAGTGTGGATTGTCTCTTCTGAGGGCGTAAACAACACCATCGATTGTGCATATTTAAATATGTTTTGAAACCTAACATATCTTCAATGTGAATATAATTTGACAGGTAGAGAGATGTCATTTCAGTTTTGTGTAGTTTTAAGAATAGTTGGTTAATTGTTTCAAGTTTGGTGATCGTAGGGACTGTATAAATCTTTCTCCATGAGTTTTAAAAGGTTTTTTAAGAGAACATATAGAGAATAGAACATGATATGCATTGTATAACATTTTTATTTGATCAGAAAGCATATAGAAGGATTGTGAACATAAAGGAAACAATGTCTTTATGATGCAAAGAACATGATACAAAGATGAACAATAGGGTATTTTCATGAAGATTTTTGCTGATCAGAGGTGTGTGGGTTGGTATACTGAAGATTGTTTTATAGAGGGTATTGATTGATGTTAATTGGTGCAAATTAGATTGTATAGAATCATTTCTTGCACATGAACATGTCAAGTCTTAGGAGATTGGTGTATCAGTTTTATTGATTGAGGTTGGTGCCTCATTGGGCTTGGTACCTCAAGAAGAGTATGTGGTTTATCAGGTGTGCATTGTACCGTGAGATTGGTGTCTTGAAAATAGTATATTAGGTGTGGTTGTACCTTGAAGTAGGTGTTTCTAAAACAATTGTAATCTTCTTTCTTTTGAGGTTGGATTTGAGTAGTAGACTCAAGCAACTCTCAGTGGTTTTTTCCCTCATAGGGTTTCCATGTAAATTTTGGTGTTATGTGTGAATGTTTTTCTTGGTGTTCATTCATATTGTTTTCTTTCAATAGTTTTAAGATTGTTGAATAAGGTGTTGGATTGAACTACACCGATATACCCCTCTCTTAGTGTAATTGTGCTCTTTTTAGTCTATACCCCAAATATCAAAGGGTTCTGGCACCGGCTATGGCTGTAGGGCTATTTCATCAGTCTTTGTTGGCATGCCCATCCATTGACAATAGTCACACATGCATGTGTACATAACTGCATCCTTATGCAATGTTGGCCAGTAGTGTCCAGTTGTGAGTATCTTGAATGTTGTTCTTTTGGCTACAAAATCTCCACCACAGGGCTCATCATGGTAGGCCTATAGAATATTGAAAACCTCACCTTCTCTAATACACCAATGAATAATATTATCAGGGATAGTATAGAAGAGGTATCCAAAGATCCAAGAGTATGGAAGGCTCTTTTCCACTAGATTGTATTTTTATCTTGGTGAAAAATGAGGAGGTGTTCTTCCTGCAACCAAATAATTAGCAATATCTACATACCATGGAGTATGCACTGTTAGATAAAACAAATTCTCAACTAGAAATGAATCATCAACAATGGGTCCATTTACAACAAGGGTTAGTCTAGAAATAAAGGTTTCTACTACATTGGCTTTACTAGGTTTATCCATAATTGTTATATCAAATTCTTTTAGCAACAACAACCACCTCACTAACCGACCGCTGACTATACGCTTGTTCATTAAATACCTTATGACTGCATGATTAGTATGAACAAAAATAGGGTAGCCAGTTATGTAATGATGAAACTTATTGATGGCATAAATCATAGCTAGGAGTTCTTTTCAGTAACAATATAGTTTAGTTTTGTCACTTGGAGATTTTTACTAATGAAGTATATAACACATTCTACTGAACCATCTTTTCACCCTAGGATAGACCCTACAACATAGTCAAATGTGTTCGTATGGATATGAAAGGGGATTGTTTAGTTTGGTCCTCGCAACATAGGTTTTGTAGTTAAGGAATCTTTTAAAGATTGGAAGACCTCTTGACATCCAGGTGTCGAGTTAAAATCAAGATCTTTAGTAAGTAGAACAAACAAGGGTGTAGTTGTTTTACTAATGTCTTTAATGAATCTATAGTTATAGCTTGCATGGCCAAGAACACTCTTGACATCCTTTTGTTTCTGAGTTATAGGTAGACTAGTTATAACCTCAATTTTTACTGGGTCTACCTAAATACTTGCTTGTGAGACAAAGTGTCCTAAAACTATACCTTCCTCCATCATCATGTAGCACTTTTCATTACTAAGGGACATGCTATGGTCTTGGCACCTTTGTAATACATTTTATAGATTGGATAGGGCTTCCTCATAAATGTTTCCTTAAGTTGTGAAGTTATCCATGTAGACTTCCAAACAATCATGAGTAAGATCAAATAAAATGCTCAACACAACCCTTTGGAAAGTGGCAGGGGCATTACAAAGACCAAAAGGAAGGACTGTGTAAGCATATGTGCCCCAGGGATAGGTGAAAGTTATTTTATCTTGGTCTTCAGGTGCAATCTTGATTTAGTTATAGCCACTAAATCCATCCAAAAAGGAAAAGTACTTTTTACTTACTGAGGAGTCCAAGACTTGGTTGATAAATGGTAGAGGAAAGTGATCCTTTCATGTTGTAGCATTAAGTTCCATGCAGTCAATACAAACACGCCATTTACCACCCTTTTTTAGGACTATCACCAAAGGGGAAACCCATTGGCTATATGATATGGGGTAAATGAAGCCAATGTCCAAGAGTTTCTTTGATTCTTCTTTGACAATGTTCTAGACTGTAGGATTTATTCTCCTTTGGGGTTGACTCATAGGTTTACAATCATACTTAATGTATATGTGGTGTGTGTAGTGGTTTAGGTCGAGGCATTTCATGTCATGATAATCCCATGAAAAGGTTGTTTTATGAGCCTGCAACATGGCAATCAATTCATCTTGTTGTTGCATGGTCAATCGATTGTTGATGTTTAGCGACCTACTAGGAGAAATTTTAACTTTCTTCATCAAGGATGTCATTGAAGCCATGTCTAGATATGAGGTGTTAATATAGAAACTATGAGGCAATAGGTAATGGGATATGCTGATATTGTATGCATAATTTGATGAGTGTGTTACAGGGAAAATATTGTGTAGTGGGCACGATAGACAGGTCAAATAATTATTCAGCTACAGATCCATTCCATAGTTGTTCTATACGATATTTAAAAGTACACTATCCTCATCTTGGGTTTTATCATAGGGCTCCTTCCTATGGTCATCAATGTCTGAAGCAATTAGTGGTCATTACCTTTAAGATCTGGCGATATTGGTTGTTCTACATCAGCAAAAGGTTGTGTTGAAGGATACAAAACCAACTTCTTAGTCACATTTCCGTTGAAAATTATCATATTTCCTAATTGACAGACAATAAATGCATCAATTGTTGCCAACCATGGCCTTCCTAGTATCAGCGGGTATCCCCTAGGTTGGCTTTTGGTTGTAGGACCATGAAGTCAACTAAATATTCCTAGGAATCTAATGTAATGACTGGGTCCTCTATGACTCCTTCTAGTTTAATAGTTGAGCAATCTGCTAATTGCAGCACTATGGGAGCAGTGCGAAGATCAACAAGTTGTAAAAGTTGCATTGTCTCTCTAGTCATTACATTAATGGCAACACCTAAATCGATCAAAGTATTTTTTATGAGAATGCCATTAATATGAACATTCACAACTAGACTACCAAGGTCTATCTATTTTGGTATGACTACATTTCCCAGCATAATGTCTGCAAGTTGCCCAATGACTTGGATAGTTTGTGGATCTTTACGTTTCTATCTTGGTTTCTTTAGACATGATTCCCTAATGATTTTGGTGTAAATTAGCGCGTCCTTAATTGCTTGAAATAGAGAAATTTTGACACAGATGTTTTTCATTTGTACTAAAAAGTCAAAGTCAGGTTTAGGTTCATGTTTTGTGGTGGCTAATCTATCTGGAAATGGTGAATTGTGGTTCATGATTTCTACCTTTGATGGAAAACCCTCATGATTTTGTGTTTTATTGTTTTCCTAGGGGTTAGTATCTATGGTTGGATTATCCATGGGATGGTTCCATGATGATTGGTGTAGTTGGTCCAAGAAGCAACTTCCTTGAGCAAAGATGTGTATGCCAACTAAGTAGACTTATTATTGGGGTTAGGTGTAGGTTGGAAAGGTAACTGAGTAGCTCTTAGTGGTGTAGGAGTAGTAGTGTTTGGCACAATTGTTGTGGCAAGGGTTGTGGCTATTGTTGGAAGCTAGCATTGGGGTTAGACCAATTCTAGTTTCCATGCCATTGCTACTACCATGCATTGGATGATGGTTACTACTATTAGTTTTAGACTTGTGACTTGTATGGCTGTTGCTTCCATCTTCCTTGTTGAAGTGTCCAATTAGGGGGTATTGAGTTTTGTCAAGTTAGAGGAGGCATGTTGTTCCATGGTGTATTATATGAGTTGGAATTATTTGAAAATGAACTAGGAAATGAAGTACCATATGACAAGGGATCTTGAAACATACCTTGTCATACCTTGTCATGTTTGTCATGGTTTACGCTATTCTATGTAGAAAAAATGTCTATCTTCACCTTCTAGTGGCTTGAATTCTAGTTTCTCATGCCTTTTTTAGCTATGCTGGCTATCCTCTTGTATTTACAATAAATCTTCTTTTGGCTACAATGGGGACAATATTTGGCGAAAGTTTCTTCTGCTTCCTCTTGCTTCTGCTTCACATGCAACCTGTCTAATTGAGTTGCCAAGTGACTTATAATATCTTGTTTCATTTCCTTCAAAATATTGCTAAGTTCTACTCTGGAGACTCTCGTATCAGTCTTTGTAGAAGATAAAGCCTTGAGGATCTAGGTCTTTTTCATTTACTCCTCTTAGAAACACAAGTTTAAGTGATTCTGGAGATAATCTGTTCTATCTTGACTTCTGCAGGAAAAACAAAAACCTCTCTACATAATCCTCAAGGGGTTCATCTTCTTTATGAGTCATTCTGAATATGTCATCTCCCCTCATTTCTCTGCCTTAGCATTAATCTTGATATTTTGATAGGAACTTCTCCTTCATGGTTCACCAATCAACCACTGCATCTTTGCCTAATCCCATAAACTACCTCAAAGATGCATCTTTGAGGGTAGCTAGAAAAAGCTTCAATCTATGCTCATCTATGGTATAGTTGTAGCTTCGACAGAGGACATCAAATTCAAACAGAAATGTGTCTGGATCTTCTTTGATTAGACCATGAAAACTTGGTAAAGTAGATGGAGGAATATTCTTCATGGCTGCTCCTCCCACTTGGTCAATGATAGGGAACTAAAAGGTGACACAGTTAGTGGAATTTTCTACTTCTTCATCAGCCATTGTGACTTGATCTAAAGTAACTCGTGGGCCTATGTGTTGTGAAACTAAGTAGAATTATTCATCTTCAATGGTAATGCCATTATTTGTCTTGTTACTTCAGCTGTATATTCTTGATCCACAACATCTTCTATTGTTACAGGTACCTCACCTTCGGCAACTGTTATGGTGCAGTGCACCTAGAGTAATCATTAAGTCCAATTTTTGAAAATTTGTTTGTTAAGGGTAAAATGGAGTTTTTTAAAAATGTAATAAAGCCTTCAAAAGGCATAAGTCAAGTATTGGAGATTGAAAATAGTATTTCTCTTTAGTGGTCTGTTGTTTACTAAGTTATGACAGTCTAAAATTAGAAAAAAAAATAGTCTTTTCTGAAAAAGCAGTTAGTGTGAGGCTATTTTTAGCCTTTTCCCATGTTTGGGAAGGAAAGAAAAGAAGGAATTCATGGTGAACATATAGGAGAGACCTCTCTCATGATAATGCATTGTAATTTGGATGAAGTTCAAGAGAAGGAAATGAAGAAAATATAGTTTGTTGTCCCTTATCTCTGTTTTTCTTTTTTTCCTGCAATTTTGCTATTGCAGACCGTACCACGAACTTCTATGAAATACTTATGCATGAAATCAATTGGATGTGATAGAGGGGTGAGATAAATATCCAATGCCATTGGTTTGAGGTCATTTCATTTTTGTGAAAGTTATCACGTTTTTGCTTAAAGCTGTCCAAAACCCTATCTTTTTTACTGCAATAGTCTTGTTCCCGGCCATTGCACACCTCTGTACAAATAGATATAGGGGAAATCCATATGTTTATGGAAAGAGGGTTGAGATAGCTTTCCAATGGATCTAGTCTGAGGTCTTGATTCAATTTCTAGAAGGAGATATTGCCTTTTTTCTAAGACTGCCTGTGTTATTCCCTCAAACACTTGATTTGGGGGTTTTAGAGAGGTTTTTGGTTTTCCCAAATTAAATTGCTGTGTTAGAACTCCAAAATGGGTGGAATGAGTGTAGAATGGTGAGTTTTATAATGGGTCTTGCATGCAGGAGCAGGGGATGAGTACAAGTTGAAGTTTGGAGCCTTTGAGGCCTTATTGCACCTTGTTTTGGCTAACTAGCTTTGGTGGAGTGAAGATTTGGTCATTGAATGAAGTCAAAATGACATAGACCCATGAAACCTTTAAAATAAGTCTATTTGCATCATGATGTATCCTTTGGAATAGGAGTGAGGTGTTTTGGATTGAGTTGGTGAGTACTTCCTTTGCAAAATCGCCCTAATTAGGCCTCTTGTGAAATCGGTATAGTCAAGTTTGAAGTGTTGTGCTCCAAAACAACCCATAGTGCATGTTTGGTATGTTGAAGACAAAATAATGGGTATCCAAATAACCATTAACAGTCTAATTTGGAGGTCTGCATCTAAAGTTATTGCATGACAGTCCTTTTCTAAGGGCTACAAGGAAGTTGGTTAGAGTGTGAAGGATAGGGTACTAGAAGGCACCTCCAGAGATTTTTGATGCTTTTGTGAGCTTGAGATAGTCAAACCTAGAAGGCCTAGGGTCCCTATAAAGTTTGGAAAGTTTCCCATCTATATGAACATGGACAGTGAGAGGACAATCATGTCCTGTTTGATGTCAAGTGTTGTAGCTTGGTCCACTAAGGCCTAGATGAGTTGTTTTCCCTATCATCCCCTGTATCCTCTTCCTCCTGTGTTATTATTTTGATCCCTTTGTGGTCTTTGTGTTGTGAAACTGAGTAGAATTATTCATCTTAAATGGTAATGCCACTTATTTGTCTTGTTACTTCAGCTGTATATTCTTGATCCACAACATCTTCTATTGCTGCAGGTACCTCACCTTCGGCAACTGTTACTTGATTATTTCTATAATTCGGAAGGAATCTTCCAAAGTGGTCTCTTCTCTGCCACATGTAATATTTAGAGCTCTCTAATGTCACTTGCTATACAATTTTAGTGAATATATTTCTAGAATTAGCCATAAGTTGCAAAAAAAAACTTAGAGTCTAAGGAAAGAAAAATAAACTATCTCAAATCCCAAAAGATACTAAAGGTTGACACCATCCTCAGAAATGGTGCCAAAAATGAAGAGTGCTATCAATTTCCAATAAACCTAATGCAGCTAAGTCTTGCATACAACTCAACCGATGTCCTCATCCCATAACAAGCAGCTCATTAAGTGATGACATACTACATTTATCTTATCAATCTAGGGATGTATTTTCTTAGTATGGTGTTGGTATTGTATGTACAACTAAATATTTCTGGTGGTTGAAACAATATAATTGGGTATAGCAGGAAAATGATATTCTTTGTAAAATAAGAAAGGAATGTAATGCTAAAACAGGGAATCTACCTTAAAAACTCTGAGATTAACTGAATTAACTTATTAACTTAAACAAAATAATAACAAACAGATCTAGTTTTGATTGCAAGAATCTAATGCTAATAGATTGCAGTCCACTTTAAGTGGGCCATTGCTTGGATTGACTACACCCTTCTCCTCTCCTTTATCAAGTACTAATCAAAATCAATACATCAATCAATTCACCACATTCCTAGAGTAAAAGTAAAAAAAAATGTTATGATGGAAAACTTTGTTTTCTTATTGTACGCCAAAATATAGTACATGCATGGAGAAAATATAATTGTCCCTAGATATGTTGGATTAAGAAATATATAAATATCTAACACAAGTTCATACATTTATGGAAAAATATGACTAGTTGGCCACTTCCCATCATATGAGATAAGGGCTCTTATTTTTGGAAAGAGAAACCAAACTAGGAAAGAGAACTTGAAACAATCAAAGAGGAAAACTTCTAATAGGACTCCCTAATATGTACGTGGTACAAGCAAGTTAATTAAGGAACATGAGAATGGATAACTAGACTCATCTAGTCCTTCCACATTCCTTACTGAAGGGTAGGCATTTTCCATCTGCTAAACACCCATTTTGCTATTTATGAAATTCATCCTTATCTATAGAGGAGTTAATCACTGTTGGACAACTGTAGGTAGTCATGAGCTTTTCTGTAGGAGATAGTCCTTTGGCTGTAGGAAGTGGATTCTTCGGCTACAAGAACCTATCCTTTGGTTGTAGGTTGTTACTCGTAGTTGTTATAGGAAGGAGTTAGTCCCATAAAAAAAATACCTACTCTAAGATCATCATAAACAAAATAATATACCACATTATATTTGAAAACAACTGCTTTAACACACAAACATTCATTAAAACATATTTTAACTAATATAGTGATTTTGTCCACATATTAATTAAAGTCTTAGCTTAAAATAGGAAACATAGGAAATGTCTACAGAATTATGTTCTTAAAATAGGAAACATAGGGATTATAAAAGATAAAAATGACACTCATCAATAGTAGAACCCCACCATGATATAATCAAGTCAACCTCACAACCATCTGGACCTTTACATTCATGAAATTTGTAGTATGAATCTTTCCTAGTGGCACATATATGTATAGGGGCACTAGGTGATGGCTATCCCTAATAGTTGGTTGAAGGTATATCTCCAAAAATGAATATCCCCAAACTACCACCCTTGTTGTAGGCCATAAGCATGGGACCATGGTGCATCTTGTACTATTGTTGTAGGGTACCCCACTAGTTGGGTCACTTGGATATGATCCATAGCCCATGTCTAAAGGAGGGCACATGTGAATACATTGTGGGTCTCATCCTAGATATAGTTGTTGAGATCATGATATAAATGGGTGAGCATGCACCAACCCCAACTATACATGGTATGATGCTCATCCATCTATTAGATACAATACACTAGCTTGCCATTCAAATATGTGCCTCAACCATCATAGCAGCACACAATGCCACTATCCCTATCAACTCCCTCCATAGAAATGTTATCTGCTCTCCTCCCTACTAGATCATCTTGATGGTGATGCGTCTTGAAGGATATCCTTACACTTCTTGGCCCAATGCATATTGATACCCCTATTAGATATAGTGTGTTGGACTTTGGTCTACAATGTCCACATGTATGCCTAAAAAAAGGAGGTGTAGATTCCTATACATATACTCCATTGCCACTATCGGCTCTCCTGTAGGAAGCTAAAACATAGAGGCATTTGGATCCGACCATTCCATCAATGCCATCAACGTCCTCTTGTTGTAGCTGATATCTAACATCTTGTACACCTAGTATAACCCCACATTATCAAGATGTAGTACATCATTAGGTGTAAGATCCCTAGCTCATGTACACAATGAAAGTAGAACCTAGTTCCATGGTCTCTCCCACAATGGGGGTGTATCCTGCAACCATTAAAAACACTTTGGTGGATTCTAACCTACAAACAAAATCCTCATTTCTTAAAATAACATTTATCTCTAACATCTAATTTTCCCTCATTTTATACCTAAATCCATTTTACTTTCCTTGATTAGACTCTAGTGTACTTTTTGGATGCCAACACATCTTATAGAATGCTACATGTTTTTTAGGCCTCAATGATTTTGACAAATGTTTGCATGACTAAAAAAAGTGTATAGTCCATGGACTCCTGTGCATCTCATGGACCCCAATGAGCTTCACAGATGCCAGTGTATTCAACGGGCCCCATTCCCCCTAAATTACTCAAAAATGAACAAAAATCAAAATTTGGAAACATAGCTCTCTCAAGTGAACTCCATGTTCAACCTGTGTCCAATCTAGGTGGGTGGAATGGTTGTCTTTGAGGAACTTTTGTTTCTTCTTCACTCAAAATGTGCATTGGTTTGCAATTTGCTATAGTAAAAATAAATTAAAAATTTTCATATATATAAGAATTAAACTCTTTTTCTAAAGTTTAAAATTTGTTGATCCTTTTCCTTCTACCCCTTTTACAGAAACTACTATAAATTTCATGCTATAACTCTAATTTTTTCCCAATTTCTTCCATGCAGGGCTTGATTTTTCCTTCTTTTGTATCATTTGATTTTTGAAAATAATTTATTTCTTGAAACATTATTTCCAGTGGTATTTCAAACATAACCCATACTCTTATACATAAACTTATTATTTTTCAATCCTCTTCAATTCATCTCCTGTCATAATGCTCACCCATTGCTTGGGAGCATATAATTCTGTACAACGCATTATCTTTTCTATTTACAATTTTTTCTTGATAACACCTTTCATTTTATTCTAGGCAATGTTAGGAGGGCCCACATACATTCCCCTTGCTCATTCCTACTATTGGCATGCTTTTCATTCAACTAACCAACAAGATGTGTTTAGTTTGCCACTATAAGACTAGATCACCTAGCAACAAAGCATGCTAGTCCATGTGGTCCTAGATTTCACAAATATATTTGAATTACCTAGCAAAAGAGCATGCTAGTACATGTGACTTGTCTTGTCAATTAATTTTTGTGATCCCTAGCCTTAAACTAAACTAGATTGTGAATCATGGATTTTCTTCATATCAATTATTTTCTTTCCTTTTCATGTGCATTAGTTTATTATTTTTGAATCAAATATTTTATTCACCAAATTTTTCTTTCTGATATAGATTTCCTACCTAGTAAGTTGTTAGGTATGTTTCTTGTCTTTTCCATATGTGCATATATTTGTGATGTATTGACGTATTGGTTTTACAAATTTGTCATGTCTAATGCCTTTGTTTTGCAAGACTGTTTGTTTAACATATTTGTTTTGTAGATTCTTAGTTTGATGGCATGAGCTTCTTGATCAAGAATGTCATTGTATATCCTTTTATGCATCCTCAAAGCATTTAATATTTTATGTATTTTTATTTCTATACTTTAGTAGCTTTATCACCTAATGGTACAAACCCGATAAAGTGGGGACAAAATGTAATGCCAAAAATTTCATACCTTGTAATTAGTGCATTATGTTTTACACCCATTTTAGTGTCCACCCCCTTAACATGTTTTACCACACATTGAACTACTGACTTTTAACCTTTGTCTTTTACCAATTTGCAGAATTTTATGTTATTATGATATACTTTGGCTTTCTTTGATTTTTTGATATTATTCTTAGCATTTTCTCTTGGATGCTAGCATGATTGCACTAACATATAAGCAATCATGTTGTCATCCCATAAATTTGAAATTTGAAATGTTTATTTGCTATCTTTTCTTACTATTGAAGTTAACTGTAATACCTTTCTGTCCTCACAAATCTAAACATCCTTATCCTTCCCTAACCTCTTGGAAAGTAGTTTTTGAAAAATCTAAGAGCATGAAACATAAAGATCTTCTCCTCTTGTTTATAGCTTTTTGGATTGCAACTTCTCTCTTTAGATGGAGCCTCTTCTATCTTTCCAAGTATGTATACTGGCATAATCATTCTCATTATATTTACAAGTTTTTTATTATAATATCCATTTGAATCTCTAACAAATTTATGTGTGCAATGACATTTATTGAGGCATTTAACCATGTTGTAACCCTCTTTTTGTGTGATACTATCATTCATGCTTTTTAATGATTGTGATGAATCTCTTCACTTGTTACTCCTTCACAAGGCTCTTCAAAATATTGTTTCCTCTCTTCTTCCTTTGAGGTAGTGTCATTTGTTTCTAGTTTATTTGTGTTGTTTTTGGCTTCTCATATTTCCTTTCATTTGTTTTATTTCATTGGCAAAGTTCTTGGTAAATCTACATCTCTTATATTTCCTATTCATACACACTAAGATATTAACACCTCTATAAACTTGAGTTATTAATATTCATAGATCATCATATTATTGTTCTGATGCAGGACTAAATTCAGGGGTCTTATCATACTACTGAATTAAGCAAAAAATATAAACAATAACACAAACACCACGCCACCACAAAAATGAATCTATTACTAGCAGCAACAAAATGATTGCAGGAGTACAAAATGCATTACACAGTCATCAAGGTACATTAATTGTTGTTTACAGAATCTTCTCCAACATCTATTTCCTCCAAGAGATCAAACCACGAAAATATAATTGAATCAATCCCCACTCAAACCAACAATCAAAAACCATCCAACCATCGGACCCCCAGTCTAGACCAAGTAATTGTATTTATGGCACTCGACACCAAAATAGTTCAATTGCCCAAATAGTTATACAACTGAGCAAACTGTTAGAACAAAACAAACTGCCGTCATCAAACCCTTCGTAAGCGTATCCCAATCGCCATTGTATTTTCATTAGTTTAGACATATTCAGGCTCTAAGCAGTCATTGGAAAAATACTCTTTCCACAAACCATGGAGTCTTCTATCGGCATAACCAAACTTTACAAAACTTACACGTTAACAAAAATTGTTTAGTTTTCCAAACCTCAGTGATAAATGCCTATTGACAAATGTTTGGTTTTCTAAACTTGAGCATATCTCTTCATTATAGACAAAGAGATGATTTCCCAAACCAACTTCTTGTCCATACAATCCCTTTATTTACCATGCCCTCTGTCAGCAAAATCAAGCTTTTCCGAACCCAGTCGGCAAATCGACAACTTTTGGAAGTCTCGAACTAGTTAGAAAATCTAAAGGTTTGCTGACTAAGTGATTCACTTCTATCGTCAAAGTTTAACTTTTCAAAACTTGGGGTTTGGTCAACAATTTGACTTCAACATTATCAACAAATTTTGAACTTTAAGAACTTAGTCTTTAACTTCATCTTCCTATATCTTATCGGCAAAAACTCCCAACTATGAACTATCATTCCTTTGTGTCCTTGCCACCTTGTCGGCGAAGATGAAAAGACTAACTTATAAACAAGTTCATAAAATGCCGATTTCCCTGATGACAAAGACCTTGCACGTCAATACATTTGTCAGCGAATCGAAAATTTTCAAAATCTCCAAACTTCTGAAAACTTGTAAATAGCATTGCCTTCACTTTGATTGGCTAGTCGGCAAGTCAGATAATTTTCAAACTAACAAACAAGTTCAGAGAATAGAAATTTCCCTGATCATGCCTTGCTTCTCTTATAAAACACCAATGGAGCACCTCCACTAGACTATCAACAAATCAGAAAAAGGTAGAACCGGTGAACTTGTTGGTTCAAGAACCACCAAAATCATTGACTGGCTATAACTTAGCCAAATTTTGTCCAATTTTCACCAAAATGAAACTAGGGATACCCAATTGGGCCTTCTATAGGATGATGTCCTGAAATTGACTAAAATTGCTCTTGAAACACAAAAACCAAAATGCAAGAAAACAAAGCCAAAAACAACTT
This sequence comes from Cunninghamia lanceolata, assembly GCA_027924645.1. Lineage (NCBI taxonomy): Eukaryota > Viridiplantae > Streptophyta > Pinopsida > Cupressales > Cupressaceae > Cunninghamia > Cunninghamia lanceolata. Next base: position 934,031 of record BSBN01001750.1, read on the forward strand.
AGGAAATAAAATATATTTTGGTGACATAGGATTGCCAATGAACCCAGATGCTTCTATATCAGACACACTAGGTAAGAGAAATGTTTCATGAGTCTACAACTCAAGAACATTTTGGTAAGTCTGGAATAGAAATCCCATACTTTGCCAATTCAGAAGCTTGCATCCAAGTGGCTTCATCAGCTGGTTGACCCTTCCACCACACAAGATACTCTATGTATTCTTTGCCTCTTGTTCGTTTTGCTACACGAGAGTTAATCACTTGATCAACCTGTTCAAACTATTTTTTAGGCAATTGATCAATCCATTCACATTTATCCTGAACATTTAAACTAAATTTTACTGGTGCGTGTGACTCCCCTTCATAATAGCGATATAAATCTACCACATTGAAAATGGTTGAAATATCTACCCCTGGTGGGAGTTCTATTTCGTAAGCATTGGATGAAAACTTATGCAAGACCTTACAAGGTCCAATCTTCTTCCATTTTAATTTGTTGTATGTTCCCTGCGGGAACCTCTCCTTCCGCAAGTGTGCCAAAACTAAATCTCCAACTTGAAACTCTTGTTCTCTCCCATGAATATCAGCATGCTCCTTGCATTTGGCGGCACTTTTCTCCAAGTCTTCTTTCACCTGTTTATGAAAATCATGGATATATTCTACAAAATCTTTAGCTACAACACTCTTACGAGTCAAATCAACACTATCTCACAATTCATCTACCCCTCTTGGACTATAACCATACACAATGTGAAAAGGACATTTCCCTACACTCCTATTGACTGAATTATTATAGGCAAATTTTTCCTAAGACAAAATCAAGTCCCATTGGTTAGGCTTATTCCCTACCAAACATCTCAATAAATTTCCTAGACTTCTATTTACAACTTTCATTTGACCATCACTCTGAGGATGGTATGCTGAACTGAAACCCAGCTGTGTACCCATTTTCTTCCACAAGGTACGCCAAAAATGACCAACAAATTTCACATCCCGATCTGAAACTATTCTCTTAGGCAAACCATGTAATCTAACCACCTCTTTGAAAAATAAAGTAGCAATGTGGGAAGCATCATTACTCTTTTGACATGGAATAAAATGAACCATTTTAGAAAATCTGTCAACAACAACAAAGATAGAATCATTACCTCTCTATGTTCGAGGAAATCCCAAAACAAAATCCATACTTATGTGTTCCCATGGTCTCTCTAGTATAGGAAATGGTTGATATAAACTAGTGTTATGCCTGACTCCTCTAGCATATTGACATACTCTACAACCTTGTACCTGTTGGAAAGAGACACTATGTAGCTTCATCATTGTTGTCATTGATGGCAACAAAGCTTATCCCACACATCCGCAGCACATAGTATGTATATACCAGAAGTTAGATTGAAGAGTGTTTTGGTTCGGTGAATGAGAACAGAGCATGCAGCAAGGTCTGACAATCAGGTCCGGATCTCTCAGAGGATGTATCTCAGCAAAGTACAGAATTGGGGAAGTCAAGAGGAGTACCATGACTTCTACATTCTAGAGATTGAGCCTCTGGTGATGAAAGAGTGAAAAGATATGAGCATCTAAGTGTTGGGTTCTTGACAGGTAGAGCAGACTGAGGAAGAACTGACCGGCAGAGCTTCAGACTTTAATCTGGATGAGAAATTCATTGTGATCAAGCTAATTGAGGAATCATACATGGTTGGCCGACATGAGTAATGACTTCTATGTCTATGTCTTTGATATGCATCACATATTAAGCATGGATTCAGCCGACAGATCAGTGTCTTAGAAATATTTTTAGTATTCCGGTTGCTAACTAGATAAGTGTTGAAATCCTTGATGCGGATATATATACCAAATAGATTTCAGTATGAAGGTGTGAGTGTGATGATATAATGTGTGTAAAAAAGTAGAGAGAAGTGTGGAAGCAGTAATACAAGACCGGTATGTGATAGAACAAAAACACTAGAGTAGAGGAAGAATGAAGTGCATTAGATCAGTATATTGAGCCTAACCGGAACTGAACTCAGCATGTGTGGATGCCTCTCTTCAGTTCAAACATCTGGTTACCTTCTATAAACTTTGTAGATAGTAAGTCTCTTGTAGGTAGTGTGCCTCTTGTGAGTAGTGTGCTTGGGCAGTGAGCCCTAATTGGCAAGTGCCATTTTATACTTCTTATTCTTTTAATAGAGAATACATTCTTGGGTTAGTCACCCTGTGGTTTTTTCCCTTAACAGGGTTTTCCACGTCAAAATTACCGTGTTATGTGTGTTGATCTTATTTCTGCTCTTATGTATGCTTATATGTTTTGATGTTGCACTAATTGTTAACAAGAAAAGAAAGTTAAAATATTGAGAATAACTGATTCACCCCCCCTCTTAGTTATTTACCTTGTTTCCAACAATTGGTATCAGAGCTAATTTCCTCCAAACAGAGCCTAACAACTTGAGGAAGATCTGGGAGTCTCAATGGATATGTATGGTATGAAGGAACAACTTCAGTTTGCCCTAGATGATCTTGAGCAATCTCACTTTGAAGTCAATAACTTGAGAGAAAGACTCAAACAAGCTGATGATTTCATAAATGAGCTAAAAGAAAAACTGAGCATCTCTATGAAAAAGAGAAAGGAACTACAAAAATTAGCAAGTTAGAGTGAAGCCAATGATACTAATAAAGATCTGAATGAGAAAAACAAGCTATGTGAGAAGCTATCAAAAGAAGTCATCATGGTAAGAAATGAGATGGAATCAGGGGTTATGAGATTCACCCAAGAAATTGAAGAGAAAAGAAAAATTGAAGATAATCTAAAATAATCTATCAAGGAGAAGTCAGAGGACTGCCATAAAATGGATAGAATAATCAGGCATCTGGAATATGATCTTGAAGAAGCTAGAGATAATGAAGAACAACTTGAGAATCAAATAGACACTCTCAAACAAGATCTTCAAATAACAAATGAATACAAAGAAAAATTCAAGATAATCTCTGCTCAACTTGAAGTTCTTCTTGAAAGCCAAAAGAGGGTAGATGACAAGCATGGATTGGGATATGAGAAAGGTGAAAGCTCCGAATCCTGTTAGAAGAACTCTGGATTAGGAAATCCAAGGAACAGGCCTAGAAGACCTCCGGTAAGGCAACCAAATGCTCAAAGATATCCATCCTTCAATGGATATTGCTACAATTGCAACAACTTCGGTCATAAAGCATCTCAGTGTAGAAGAAGAATGAATCAGACTAATTCATCCTTCTCCGGACAGTGTTTCAACTGCAAAAGGTATGGTCACAAATCTCATGAATGCAAAAATATGCAAATAAACAATTCATTCAATGGTAGATGCTTTGCATGCAATAGAATGGGACATATGGCTAATCAATGCAGGTCAAGAGGATATCAAACAAATATGCAAATAAATGTTGTTTGCTACAATTGCAATAGATCTGGTCATACTGCCAAATTCTGCAGAAGTAAGAATCAGGATAAGAGGGGTCCAGTGCATCATAATCAAAATCAAGATAAAGGAAAAGGCAAAGTGAATGCGGATGAAGTTCAAAGGGAGATGAACAAGATTTGGGTGAAGAGGAATACATAAAATATTGGGGATAGATCCGCACTAGAATCTGGTGCTGATAATTCTTCCAAAAATTAAAATAGTGAGCTCTGGCTCAGGGGGAGTCACAAAGGAAAGTAAATTCCCCTAGCCAGTCAATTGGTGCCTAAATTTAGCACATGGAATATTGCGGATTAAAGGGTTCTCAGAGAAATATCTAAATAACTCTCGGTAAAAATATGAAAGATCCACAAGGAGCTTTGAAGAATTTAATCATACAAGATTGATCCAGTTTGACAACCATCCAGTAAAAGTAGGATTCTCACAGTTAGATCCGGTATGATTCAAAATTGAAATATCTTGACCTACGGATAAATGGCTTGATTGGAGGAGAGGAGATACATTGTAAATTATCACTAAAATTGATTCTAAGTGCACCTCAGTGATTTAGAAAGATCTCTCTCAGTACAAGGAAGAACAAGGGAACCAGAATAACTTGAGTTGTGCATTTATTGCAATAGGAAATTAGGGTTTACGCAGAGATGAAAGGGTTTCTTTATTCATCATTTGCACATTTGCATTCGAGAAGAAGAAAGGAAGAGCTCTGCATCAAGATTGTTTCAACCCTCTCAAAGATCAACCACAGAATCTGATTCAACCAACAATCTTTTCGGCTCATATTGTGAACCCTAGAAGTGTAAAAAGGTATTTCCATTTTCGAATATCTCTCTCTAAATCTTTTACAAAGATGGCTACTCCAAATGTTGTTAAGATCACTGATAGGCCATGCCCAAAGTTCAAGAAACATCCCTACAAATCCCTAGAAGTTGATCCTGTAGGCGCCTTCTCTAGCATTCCGCATGGGGTTCTGCATGTAGAAGATGTTAGGGTATACATACATGCCAATATTGAGGAACTTGGGGAATCCAAGCTGATGGATATCTATCAAAAATAATTAATAGATGAAACGTTTGAACTTAAACCTCAGTACAAGGCCCTCCGGGACAAACGTTTTGGACATTGCATCCACTTTCCCTATTTTGCAGAGGATGAATGGGTCCGGTATGTTCTTAGCAGAATACATGACAACTTCATGTGGTTGATGAGGCCATTCAAGATAACAAAAGATGCCAATAGGACAGTAACCAGATTGCACTCATCAGGTGGGTTGCCTACTCTTAAATCGGTCAAGAACCAAATAGTAAGTGAGGCTACTAGATCAAAGTTTGACAAAAGAGCAATACCAATAGAAGATATCACAGATCTGGATATCAAATTCGCCTCCATGATAATTGGCTACAAAATATATCATTCCAGCAGGGAGAACTCTGTATCCGGAACTGCAATTTACACTGCATATCAAATGCTAAGGGAAAATATAGACTATGATCTATGCGAGCTTCTCTTGAACCAACTGTTAGAAAACTTGTAGAAGATAAAGAAGGATAAGAAGAACTCATTTAAGTATGGTGGCGTAATACTATGTCTCTTCTTTAACTATATGAATGAGCTACCTGGATCAAGTGGTTGGGTATGGAAAAATGACAGACCGGTTGCCATACAAATCAGAGATTACATGTATGGGCTTGGTGATGCGAAGGCTCAAAGTACAACACTTTGGGGATACTTCAAGAACTTCCAAAGTATGATGCAGGCAAGAGAAAGAATTCCCCAATCTATAGTTGAGAAATACAAGGATACAATGTGTTTCATGGTAGACACTGATCAGTGCCTAATGGAGGTAGTGGAACCCAGAATAGTCTGGATTATGCCAATGGGCTATGAGGCAGATGAGAAAATCTTGGAGCTGCATGTCCAACATTTGCTGAGTCAGCCTAAGGACCTTGAGGCAGAAAGGTTTGGAACCTTTGAAAAATTAAGTGTAAAGATTCATGTTGAACTTAGGCAACCTGAAATAAAAAGAAAAGTCAGAAAGAAAGTAGAGGAAATCGCCAAGAGATATGGGATTTCAAAAGAGGCAGTTGATGCAAACAGAGAGAAAGTAGAAAGAGCTAAGAAAGAGAGACAAGAAGCAGAAAAAGAAAGTGTTCCAGTGCAAGCCCCCTCCTAGACTAGATCCTCAAAGAGCTCTACACCTACCACCTCTAAGACCCCAAAAGCCTCAAAACCAGAAGCCAAGACATCCGGAAAGGGAGAGAAGAGAACAAAGACAAAGGCCAAAAGGTCATACACAAGCCAAAAGGATGATGAAGAAACATAGTCAGATGAGGAAGTTAAGAAAATGAGGAAGAAGAAGAAAACATCAGGGGAATCCTCTGCCAGTACAAATAAAGAAGAAGAGGCAGAAGAATTTGTTGAAAGGCCTACTCTCTCCATTGATGATGTCATAAAGGCAGTCACTGTGGATGGGAATCTGCAACCAATGATAGAATTTTATGATGAGTATAGTGACACAGACAAAAGGATCTTAGAAGACGCTACAGTTAAGTACCTAAATATTTATAATAAAGCATTCATTGAAATCATCTCTCTAATTCCCAAAATTTTAGAGAAGGTCCTTGAACTCAGAAAAGACAATGCCAAGGAAAAGGATTTGGAGATCCGGGAACATATTGCAATTTAGCTCTATCCTTCCATTACTCCAAAACAAATGACCATGATCTTCAAGGACTGCAAGGATGAGTTCTGGAGAAAAGCAAGAATGAACAAGCTTATGCTCGGAGAGACTGATCAGGTGGCAAAAGAGACTGAAGACATCCTCCAGAATGCATTTAAAAGATTCAATCATCCTGTTATAGAGGACATAGATGATGAACCTTTTGCCATGGATGACGAAGGACTAAGTACATCAAAAGAAGAATCTACTGAGAAAAATGCAGAAGAGCCAAAGGAGATAGGTGAGGAGAGGACTAAGGACTTGGATTCCTCTATTCTGGAAAAGGAAGTCCATGAAGAAGTAAACATCTCTCTTCCAGATCCCCCTGCTAACTCTAGAACTGAAGGAGAAGAAAGAAAAGAAGAGAAAATTAGTCAAGAAGAAGAGGTAAAGGGAAGAACAAAAGATCAAACAGAGAAGATTCCAGATGATAGTTCTGAGGTGGGAAAAGGAAAGAAGACTCTGTCTCCGGAAAGAGACACTGCTGAGGCAGTAAAGAACTTCTTGAACAAAGAAATGTTAGAGATAGATGAACTGGAACTATTTCAAGGACCACTCAATTTTGACTCCCTCTCTCCGGTCCAGACAATGAGGGTGGCATATTTTGCTCAAGATAAAGCAAAAGAAAAGCTTCTAAAGTCTCACATGGAAGAATGTGAGCTGATAGAGATTGCATCCGGTGTGTTGGAGAAGATCATGCCATCCTTCCAAAAGCATCTTTTGGCCTCTTCATCTGGTAACTTGAAATCTCTTGTTAATTCTGTCAGCACACATTTTGACTCTTTGGAGAAATCGGCAGAAGAGAAAGTCCGGAAAGAGTTTTTGGGAAAGAGATTCTCTGAAGTATAGGGACTCATAGAAAATGATAGGAGAAATTTGGATATTGGGATAAAGAGCCTAGAAAATGCTCTTAAAGATGGCGGAGAATTATACAAATTTTGTCTATCTTGGTCCACAATGACAAATGACATTGCAAAGAAGGTGGAGGAACAAGAGGGTAAACTGTCAAGTTTATCTCAGAATTTTGATCCTCTCACCTCATCCATAATGAATCAAGAGTGCCAGGCTATTTCCACTATAAATGAAATAAAGAGGCTTGAAAAGGAAAAGAAGAATAGAATAAGTAGGATGAGTGAGCTAAGAGGGATAATTATCCCTAAGTTAGAGGCAATGCATGAGGCCTTAACTAATGCTCAGACCACAACCCGGACCAGTGATCCAGCAGACTTAAAGAGGGCAGAAGCTTTTGCATTTTTGTTGAGTGGTCACATCTCAATTTTGGACATGATGAAGCAGAGTTGGGCAACATAATTTGTCCAATTGAAAACCACTTTTGTGGATATACTTAAGTAAATGTAAGTATAACATATATACTTATACGGCTATGTACATAGGTTGATTTTTGAAAATTTTGGTGTGCGGATTCCACCCTTTCCCATTGATGTCAAAGGGGGAGTGAGGAGTAGTGAAAAATGAGGAATCCAGCTAAGGGGGAGCTCTGGTAAAAGTATACATAAGATAGAGCATCAGCCAAGGGGGAGTTTGCTACGACACTAAGTCATTTTTCACTAAGTGTTGCCATCAATGCCAAAGGGGGAGATTGTTGGCAAGAGACACTATGTGGCTTCATCATTGTTGTCATTGATGGCAAGAAAGCTTATCCCACACATCCATAGCACATAGTATGTCTATACCGGAAGTCAGATTGAAGATTGTTTTGGTCCGGTGAACAAGAACAGAGCATGCAGCAAGGTCTGACAATCAGGTCCTGATCTCTCAGAGGATGTATCTCAGCAAAGTGCAGAATTGGGGAAGTCAAGAGGAGTACTATGACTGCTACATTCCAGAGATTGAGCCTCCGGTGATGAAAGAGTGAAAAGATATAAGCATCTAAGTGTTGGGTTCCTGACAGGCAGAGCAGACTGAGGAAGCACTAACCGGCAGAGCTTCAGACTTTAATCCGGATGAGAAATTGATTGTGATCAAGCTAATTGAGGGATCATACATGGTTGGCCGACATGAGTAATGACTTCTATGTCTATGTCTTTGATGCGCATCACATATTAATCATGGATTCAACCGACAGATCAGTGTCTTAGAAATATTTTTAGTATTTCGGTTGTCGACTAGATAAGTGTTGAAATCCTTGATGTGGATATATATACCAAATGGATTTCGGTATGAAGGTGTGAGTGTGATGATATAATGTGCGTGAAAAAGTAGAGAGAAGTGTGGAAGCAGTAATACAAGACCAGTATGTGATAGAACAACAACACTAGAGCAGAGGAAGAATGAAGTGCATTAGATCAATATATTGAGCCTAACCAGAACTGAACCTCAGCATGTGTGGATGTCTCTCTTCAGTTCAAACATCTAGTTACCTTCTATAAACTTTGTAGACAGTAAGTCTCTTGTAGGCAGTGTGCCACTTGTGAGCAGTGTGCTCAGGCAGTGAGCCCTAATTGGCAAGTGCCATTTTGTACTTATTCTTTTAATAGAGAATACATTCTTGGGTTAGTCACCCTGTGGTTTTTTCCCTTAATAGGGTTTTCCACGTCAAAATTACTGTGTTATGTGTGTTGATCTTATTTATGCTCTTATGGTTATGTATGCTTATATGTTTTGATGTTGCACTTAATGTTAACAAGAAAAGAAAGTTAAAATATTGAGAATAACTGATTCACCCCCCCTCTCAATTATTTACCTTGTTTCCAATAGTACCAACTTCTTCACATCTATAGCCATACCAGGCTAGAAATAACCTTCACTCAATTATTCCAACATTTTGTCAACACCAAAATGTCAACATAAACCACCACTATGCTTTTCTTTCAGTAAATTATCCCTCATTGACCCTTGAGGTATACACAACTTCTGCCCTCTGAACAACAAACCTTCCTAAATAAAATATTCCAACCAGGGTGTTCTATATATCTCTACTGGATTCATACAAGTAGTCCATGCTTCCTTGAAATTAACGTCATCCTTATACAATTCTCTCATGAAATCAAAACCAACTACACTCACCCACATTTCATTCAACAACAAACATCTCCTACTTAATACATCAACTACTCTATTAGATTTTCCACTTCTATGTTTCAAAACAAAAGAATAACTTTGCAAAAATTCAACCCATTTTATGTGTCTTTGATTCAACTTACCTTGGCTATTAATGAAATGCAAAGCATGATGATCAGTATACAATACAAATTCTGGTAGAAAATAATGTCTCCAATTCTTGAGTGTCTATACAATTGCATATAATTCTTTATCATACATAGAATATTTGTTCTTTGCTTCGGCTAACTTCTTACTGAAGTATGTGATTGGTTTCCCCTGTTGACTAAGGACACCTCCAATCGCTGTTCCACTTGCCTCACAATCTACTTGAAAAATTTTCCTAAAATTAGGGAGTGTTAAAACTGGTTGTTCAGTTACTTTACTCTTCAAAATTCTAAAAATTCTCTTAGCTATTGTTGTCCACACAAACTCCTTCCTATTACCCTTCATTGTCTCAGTAATAGGTGCACAAATCCCACTGAAATTTTGAATGAACTTCCTGTAGAAGATCGCCAAGCCATGAAATCTTCTAGCTTCAAACATACTATGAGGTGAAGGCCAATCCAAAATTGCTTTGACCATGTTTGGATCCATCTTTAGATCATCACTAGAAACTACAAATCCTAAATAAACTAATTCCTTCTTCATGAAACTACACTTCTTCAAATTGACGACCAATTTCTCTTCTCTTAATCTCTGCAATACTGCCCTAACATGCAACAAATGTTCTTCTTTTGTCTTACTAAAATCAAAATATCATCAAGATATACAATAAAAAAACTTACCAAGAAATGGCTTCAACACTTCATTCATCAATATCATGAAAGTGCTAGGAGCATTCATCAACCCAAAAGGCATCACCAACAACTCGTACAATCCATCTTTTGTCTTGAAGGTTGTCTTCCATTCATCCCCTTCTCTGATTTTAATTTGATGATACCCACTCTTCAAATCAATCTTCGTGAAGTATTTTTCTCCACTTAGGCAATCCATCATATCATCCATCCGTGGCAATGTGAATCTATATTTGATTGTTAATTTGTTAATGGCTCTCGAATATGTACACATTCGCCATTCTCCATCCTTCTTTGGTGTCAACACTATTGGTACTGCACATGGACCGAGACTTTCCCTGATCAACCCCTTATGCAACAATTCTTAACCTTGCATATTTATCTCCTCATTCCCCATAGGTGTCATCCTATATGGTGCCTTGTTTGGTAAACTTGCACCAGGTATCAAATCCATACGATGACTAATATGTCTCACAAGTGGCAATCCATCCAACAATTCCTTCATCATGGTATCTGAGTATTCTTCCAACATCTCTTGAATTTCTAGGATTACTTTCTACGTCATCTCCCTTCTCCTTCATAGGATTTAAAATATACTCTTTCCCATCCTTTTTTAACCTATACATATTTTTTCTCCCATCATGAACAACTTGTCTATCAAACTGCCATGGTTTACCCAGCAAAATATGACATGCATCGATCGGCATTATATCGCACAATATTTCATCCTTATAACTACCAATTTAAAAGTTAACTAGGCATTGTTCACTTACCACCAATTAATGCTCTTTCTACAACCAAGAAACTTTGTAAGGATTGGGATGCTTCAACCGCTTCAACTTTGATTTATTAACCATGTCTTCATACACAATATTGTTTATGCTACCACTATCTACTATCACTTTACAACACTTACCACCCAACTTACATTTGGTCTGAAACAAGTTTCTCCTCTCAACAAGTTTAGATTTCTCCTTCTCTGGGTTCAACAAAATCCTTCTCAACATCAAGGATTCTCCATCCTGATGATCTTCTCCACACTTCAGTGAAGCCACACTTTCACATTATGCTTGTGCCACATTCACTCTTGCTTCTTTTCCTTTTCCAGTACTCGGCTGGATCTGAGGGCACTCACACGTCCTATGTCCAATTTCTCCACATTAAAAACAAGTACCACTGAATCCTCTTCCCCTGCCTCTGCCAAAAGATCCTCTACCTCTGAAAATTTATCCCTACCTCTGGAATTATTTTGCTTTTTGGCAAGATTATTTTCAGCCTTCAGGGCATATTGGTAGGCTTCTTCAATATTGGTGATTCGCACCATGCTTAATTCATCTTGAATGGAGTAATGCAATGTGTTCATATATCTAGAAACCTTCTCAGCACCATCATCAACATGATCAGCTTGAGTATTCAATCTATAAAACTCCTCACTATATTCTTGCACAGTCTTCTCCTTCTGCTTCAAATTATGTAATTTCTTGAACAAACTAATTTGATAGTCTATAGGCAAAAACTTGGCCTTCAATTTGGTTAGGTCATTCTCTCCCAGGTTTGAATTTTCTCCTTTCCCTTTCTCTGTCATTCCATCTAAACATGTTCCCACCATAAGGAAGCATGACCCTTCAACCTTATATAGGAAAACATCACTTTCTCAGGGTCTTCAATTGATTAAAAATCAAAATATTTGTCCATCTCTGATATCCAATCGATTAACTCTTCTAGATTTAAACTAGAGGATCTAAATGAGGTTTACTACTTATTCTGGACATTGCCCTCAAAAATTGCCTTCCTAGTTCGTCTCCTTCATTTGCATCATCTTCTCTCACTTCACTTCTTGTTCACCCTCACTAACGTCTTCAACATGTACTCCTCTGCGCTGCGCCATCTCGATAGCATCTAACCGTGCAATTATTCCTCTCAACATTTTTGCAATCACCATATCTCCTTCTGGCCCTCTTCTACCATGTCCTCTCTGTGCCATGTCTTCTTTAGATTCTCTGCAGTTGCAGGTCTATACTCACTCTCCCTTACCCACAAAAAAATATTAGAATCTCTTCTTTAACACATCGAAAGTCTCCTCAGGAAACCTACTCTGATACCACTTGATGCAAGACTAAATTTAGTGGTCTTATCAGACTACTTAATTAAGCAACAAATATAAACAATAACAAAAACACCACACCACCTGAAATAGGCCACCCCTGTTTGTTCTTTTGATTTTTTATACTTGTGTTATTTTTATTAGATTTGTGGTCTTTCAGAACTAGACGGAAGATACATAAGGGTTTTTTGTTTTGCATGTAATGTTTTTTCAATGTAATACAAATATATAAGCATGCAATGGAAACCCAAAAAATATATGATAGATATGAACAAAATAGCAATGACCCAAATCATAAAATCACCCAAAATGAAGTATAGAGGCATACCCATTTGCATTTGAGCAACTTGATAAATCTGTCATACATGGAACAACAACATGCACTTAGGATTTTGCATTCAGTACATCAACAATTTGAATAGTCTCAGCTACAAACAATGGCAATGCCCTCCTAGAGTCAAATCGACCCCAATGCTCATGAACAAAAACCCCAAGTGAGGCCTCCAAGAGGTACGACCAGGTTTGCAAATGTAAGACCAGCTGAGAGGGGTGTACGACCAACAAGGAACAACTATGCTTGACAAATAATCACCTTAAACCTGCATAAATCTGCCACTCCTATATGTGTTCTCGGCTGCACCAAATGTCTGTAAATGATGTCTCTAACCTCTTCAAATCTCCAACAAAATGATCAAACCGAAGCATAATTATAGCCACTGTGTATGGCTTCCCAAGAGTCCCCTTGGGTGATCTCTCACACCTGCAAAAGGCTAAAACTAATGGTGGTTTTCATCACCAAAATCCATGGCTAGAAATCTTCTCCAAACCCTCATTTGTAGAGCAAAATGTATAGTGAAAATATAATGTTATGAATGGATACCTTTTTCCCTTCACTTAACCCTTATATCTCCTTCATGAGGGTCGATCCTTTTTGGGGGGGAAATATAACAATTTCCCCTTGGGGTGGCATCTGAGTCCTTAGTGACTTTTATTTTGCATTCTACACCTTTCCTAGTCATTGACATTATAATATAAAATCCCAGTATTAAATATGAATTATAATTTTTACAAACTTTAAAATGGAATAGCAAATGGAATCAGAATCCCATGAACAATAGATCGTTGGAAAGGTCTCATCAAAATGCTCTACCTCCAAGTCTAAATTTTCCCAAACAATCCAAACCCTAACTTACTAAAAATAGTAAGTCCCAGCCAAGGTGTCTGAAAACAACCAAACGAACTCCCAAAGTTCCCTCACCACAATGGTTAGTCTATGGGAACCAAGTATAGACTAACAACCTCTAGAAAAGGGGACATTACAGTCTGCCCTCCCCAAGATTGCTTGTCTCAAGCAATCTCAGATCTGGATGCATCAGAATCTACTCATTTTCCAATGTTGCATCCTCCATTGACAGGTTCTTCCATTTCACCAAATACTCCTTGATAACCCTCTTCCTCAATGTTCACTCCCTGGTATCAATGATGGCCTCAGGTACCAAAATAACTTCCCCTCTTCATCAAGAGGAGGCAACTCTGTAGAAGGTATCACATTGTACCCCAGTGCCTTTTTGAGGCGAGACATATGAAAGACATTGTGAACCTTGCTGTCTGCCGGTAGTTCTAACTCATAAGCCACCTCTCCAACCCTCCTAGAGATCCTGAATGGTCCATAATACCATGGATTCAAAAATGAATCTATTATTAATAGCAACAAAATGATTATAGGAGTACAAAATGCATTACACAATCATCAAGATACATCAATCGTTGTTTACATAATCTTCTCCAACATCTATTTCCTCCAAGAGATCGAACCAGGAAAATATAATTGAGTCAATCCCCACTTGAACCAACAATCAAAAACCATCCAACCATCGAACTCCCAATCTGGACCAAGTAACTGTATTTTTGGCACTCGGTACCAAAAAAGTTCAACTGCCCCAAATAGTTATACAACTGAACAATCTGTTAGAACATAACAAATTGCCATCATCAAACCCTTCTTAAGCATATCCCACTTGCCATTGTATTTTCATTAGTTTAGACATATTCGAGCTCTAAGTAGTCATTAGAAAAATACTCTTTCTGCAAACCATGGAGTCTTCTATCGACAGAACCAAACTTTACAAAACTTACACATTATCGGTAACTCTTTGGTTTTTTGAACCTTAGTGATAAATGTCTATCGACAAATGTTTTGTTTTCTGAACTTAAGCATATCCCTTCATTATCGGCAAAGAGATGATTTCCCAAACCAACTTCTTGTCCATATAATCCCTTTATTCACCATGCCCTCTGTCTACAAAATTGATCTTTTTTGAACCTAGTCGGCAAATCGACAACTTTTGAAAGTCCCGAACTAGTTAGAAAATCCGAAGGTTCACCGACTAAGCGATTCACTTCTATCGGCAAAATTTAACTTCTTGAAACTTGGGATTGGTCAACAGTTTGACTTCAACATTATCAAAAAATTCTCAACTTTTAAAACTCAGTCTTTAACTTCATCTTCCTATGTCTTATCGGTAAAAACTCCCAATTGCGAACTATCATTCATTGTGTCCTTGCCGCCTAGTCAGCCAATAGACGAAAAAGACTAACTTAGAAACAAGTTCATAAAATGTCAATTTCCCTGATGACAAAGAACTTGCACGTCAATACATTTGTCAGAGAATTAGAAATTTCAAAACATCCAAACTTCTGAAAACTTGTAAATAGCATTGCCTTCACTCCGATTGGCTAGTCGGTAAGTCAGACAATTTTCAAACTAACAAACAAGTTCGAAGAACCAAAATTTCCCCTACCATGCCTTGCTTCTCTTATAAAACACCAATGGAGCACCTCCATTAGACTGTTGGCAAATCAGAAAAAGGCAGAATTGGCGAACTTGTTGGTTTGGGAACTGCCAAAATCACTGTCTGGCTATAACTTAGCCAAATTTTGTCCAGTTTTCACCAAAATGAAACTATTGTCCAATTTTCACCAAAATGAAACTAGGGATACCCAATTGGGCCTTCTACAGGATGATGTCCTGAAATTGATTGAAATTGCTCCTGAAACACAAAAACCAAAATTGCAAGGAAACAAAGCCAAAAACAACTTAGGAAATAAAACATATTTTTGGTGACACATGATTGCTAGTGAACCTGGATGCTCCTGCATCATGTTATTTTAATTCTAGACACACTTAGGATTAAGAGTACACACAAATTCCAATCTACTTTCTATTTGATTGCCTATGGAGGTTAAAAGACCATATTTGGGGCTTGACCATTTTGGAAAGCACCAAAGTAGTCAATCTTTTTACCTCTATCCCAACTACATGTACTTTTGGTGGCTCCATCGCTTGGAGGTTTTGTACTGGAGGTTTTGTACTCTTCACCTCTTGGTTGTATTTACTATATTTTCTTAGATTTCATTTGTGTATTATTCCTTTTAGTTTAAAGAAATATTATTTTGGCATTTCTTCTGTTTTGTTATCATTTCTCAGTATCTACTACATGCATGTGATCTCTGTGTTCTAGGTCTTTGAATTTATGAGCAGATTCTATCCTTTTTTGTATAGAGGATGATAGTGCATTTGGATACTAGTTTAGTTGTGATGTCATCTATGAGTTGCACTAGCATATGTGTTACAAGTGCTTTCTAAGATTTTCTCTAGATTCTATCTCGCTCAAGGTTTCCATTTGTGTATCCACTTTCTAGATTCTATTACTATATTCTCTATTTTTCTAGTTTTTCTTAGTTTGAAAGCAAAACCATAGTATTTCATCTAGGAATGAACATAGTTTTAGATTAGATGAACTATGTTTAGATAAATTTATAACATTGTGTTTGATTGTATATAAAAAAACTACAGTTTCATGTTTTGAATTCTATCTAAAGACATTAGGAGGTTGAAATAATGAAAATCAATCTTCACTATTTCACTTCTACCATGTGAATGGTGGTACAAGTTCTAAGAAGGAATTATTTCATTATTTATGTGATTTTCATCCATCATAAATTTTTCATTGCATTTCCTTCCCTTTTAGACTTATTCACTTCACTTGTTTATGAGCGTAACATTAATTATGTTTCTCCTATGACTAGTGATAGTGATTTTTATGAACCTTATGATAGTTGTTGGTCTCCTACAATGATTTAAAAACTAAACCCATAAAGTTGTGACTCAGAGATTGGACATCTAACCTGAATAGCTATCTTAATCACTATGAAGATGCATTTAACTTGTCAACCCAGGGATGTGAACTTGAAATGGGTCAGCACTATATGTGCACTAGGAACTCCAAAGTAGCCACATTCATTCTACAGCTAAGAAAGACATAATGTTGAAAGTAAATTGCTTGGAAAGAAATAACATAAATGTTGAACATCAAGCAACAACTATATTAAGTTGAAGTGCATGACATGAAATGAAAATCTAGGTAAACAAATAGGAAACTAATATGTCTTCTTTGGCTGCAAGAACAAACACAAAATAGAATTCTAGTGGCTGCAGGAACATACGGTGCCAGATTCTAACTAACTGCTTAACAGAAAATAACAACTAAACTAAAAGATGGAATGCTCACCAAGTGGGCCCCCTTGGATGAGTATCCTTAAGACAAATGTAAACTCAGAGATGCGAACTTATAACTTCATTTTATTCATTGGAAAACATGAGTACAAACGAGCAACATAACTGTATTACTGAAAAACTTAATAATGCGAGTACAACCTCAGATTAATCAACCCCTCAGAAGGAGCATCTGAGTCTTATTTATAGAAAGAAAAACTACAAACCAACTACCTAGCAAGGTGGTCAACTCCAACAAAATAGGAGGACGCCACTTTAAGGAAAGCATAGCAAGTGGAGAGGAGGTTATGCATGCGTGGAATCTGGTCAAGCATGTTCACTTTAATGCAGATCTAGCACAATAGTAACTCCTATATTCACTCAACAAGCAATTAAGACCAGTTACAAGGTGGTTATCTTCCCTCCATTTGACATTTGAACGACCACCTTGTTGACTTTGATGGTGAGTAACCAACTGACAGAATCTTCCTCGACTTTATAGGTTGCTAATTATATCTGCAAAACAATATTTGTATGCACAATAATTGCATATATGTAACTATCTTAGAGTAGCATTCATTAACCACATGTAAAATTAACATAGATAGTTCATATATCATGTCAATGTCATTAAAGATTATAGGAAATAACCTATGCCCAATATCTTATGGTTTTGAGGAAATATCATAAAAAGACCAAGATCTAGGTACCAAAGTCCATGATAACTATAGAAAATGGATAACAAATTCTAACAAAATTGAGTCATAAACTAGACTCATCACTTTCCCCAACCTAAGACTTTTTTGGTCCTCCAGCAAAGGAAGGGTTGTTCTTTTGTTTGGTCAATGCCCTAAAATTAGCAACTGTTAACTGTCCTATATCAGTTTCTGCAGTGCATGAATTAGGATCTCAATAGAACTGTTGCTATCTATCCAATCTGTTCCATCTCTGTCTCTCTTGAGCAATATCATACTGGTAGTACCTAAAATTTGGCACAGGCCATAATAGGATAGGTGGTTGGAAAATTAAGGGAAGCCATAATTGCCCCTTTGTCCTCCCAATCTCTATATATCTATCCACTCTTTTACATGTTGTAGCATAGTTCTACAGAGAGTGAGGCTCCGCTTGTTTTAGTCCATTAGACAAACTATTCCACCTTTGTGCCAAATATCCCTTTATATATTCCCCTATAGTGTTTTCTACCTTCTCATATTCTCTATAAACTGCTTCTCTCTCAGCAAGGATTCTATTGCCATAGCTTGGTCTATAAAGCATTCTCTACCAATCATTGAAAATGCTCCCTGGATTTCTAGATTTAGCTTTGATGGATAGGGGAGTGTTGAATTTCGTTTGCCTATAAGCCCTGAACTGTTGTCCCCAACTAATCTCATTTTATATCCAAGACATAAATGCCCTTAATTGAACATCCCCAACATACAATAAGGGATTCTAATCATGATCTTGGGACACAGCATAATTATGTAAATAGAATTCACACAACAAATTCTTCATTTCAGGACGAGCAATCCAATAAGCATTGAAAAATTCAAGAGGAGTTTCAATGGAAGGATTCAAACCTAAAACAATCCTTGCTAGTTTAAAAGAAAGATACTTCTCCTTCAATATAGAGCATAGACCCTTGGAGGAGTCCTGCACTCTAATACCTGAGGCACTAAGGCTACCATATTATCCACTTTCTCCTTTAAAGTTGCAATTTCTGTGTTCTTATATTCAATCTCTTCATCTTTCTTTTGAATTTCTTCCTTCAGCCCATGTTTCTCCTTTTTCCATTCTTCTTCTCTTTTCTACATCTCATTCCATAAATTCATAGCTACCATATGCATTGAAAAATTAGAGGGCCTGTGTATTCCTACCAAAAGTTTTCTTGGCACTGATGGTTGCCCTTCATACAGCACTAATTGCAGGGTTCCTGAATGTTCAACCAATTCTAGCTGTAGAGCCTCTTGTTGCAGGAACTCCTGGTTGTCTTCATGTCCCTGACTCTTAATTTGTTCAGTGACGGCAGCAAGGTCTACCAATGTTACATTTGCTGCTTCCTCAAATATGTCCTTTTCTTCAATGTTCACCTGCCCCATTGGAGCCTTTGTATCTTCTAGTGACGTTTCTTCAACCCTAGGGCTTCTCTGTGGAGGCACACCAAAGGCTGGTCCAGTAGGTCTTGATTTTCTAGGAGGGCTCTCACGTTTTTCTTCAGCTGTAGGAAGAACAGTGTTAGCTTTCCATTTCTTAGAGCTTGGCACTTCGTTTCCTACAGTTTGCTTTTTAGCTTTACCCTTTCTTATTTCTGCCTTTTTCTTTTGTGCCCTAGTTTGAATTAGGTTGCTAAGAGGAACATCATCATCAGAATTAGAAGAAGAACTCTCCTTGTCTGAATGCTCTGCCTCAAAAGAACTAATCTCTATAGTTTATTCAGCTGCAGGAGGGTTTACACCAGAAGTTTAGGTTCCAGGAGTAGCTTCAACAGAACTCGCTCTCCTCCTAGTCCTACGAAGTTGAGGCACAACCGTAGGTCGCAAATGCTTTGGTCTAATTTGATCAATACTTAAGAATTCTTCCCGAGTCATATCAAACACATCATGCAGAGACTTTTCAACTAACAATTTGATCAAACAATGGTGAGAAATAGAATTAGCCCTACCTTTTTGGGTCTCAGCCACCATGATTGAGAGAAGGCAATATAGCACATTTGGCACATTCATTCTTCTCCCATGCCTTATATGATTTAGAAGTTTGAAATGTACAGAATGAAGATTCGATTGACGACCTTCACAAGTAATGTACCTCACAACATGAATAGCTACTTGCTTCCATGGCTCAGGCAGAGAGATTCTCTTGGCTCCCTGTTTGTCCACAATTATTAGAGGGTCACCATCTTTTGTAAATTTAGCCCTAGCCAACCTGATGTCTCTAGAAATAGGGTAATTTTCACCATTAGCAGGTAATCCTGTAACTTCTGCAGTCCTTTCTTCGGTAGCCAATACCTCTAACCCTTTTACCATGGCCTTACCTTTAGATAATGTCTGGGTAAATTTCAATGCAACATCTTCATTAAAACTATTTAGCTTCAGGAAATAATCTAACCACCCGCAATTCCTAAACTCGGCCTGGCTGGGTGCATCCTGCAGTAATCAACCACTCTACAAAGTTTTTCTTCCTACACTTTTATCTAAAAACTAATCTTCGCCTTCCTGCAACACTTCTAACTTTCCAACGCCAATGTCATCTGAATTTTCCATATTTGGGGACTCAAGATTGTGACAAGAGTAATCAATGAAGGCTATCACCTCACACTTGCGAGCTGTCATCTCACTCAGAATTCAAATCAACTCAATTTTAAACTTTGCTGACGTGCTGACATAAACCAACATGGACTGACACGTGGACATGGTATTCACACTCCCTACCCAACCTAAATTTGAGCATGTGTCCTCACATGCAGAATGGTGATGCTTGATTTGATAGGGTAGGGAATAATTACATTCTATGGAGAACATCGACATTAATTTACAGTAATTAAATAAATGTACTAAAAGATAAGTAAGATATAACAAATTGATGCGCATGTACGTTGATGTTTGGAAGATCAGTTGCAATAATGATGGAGAAAGTACCAGTCACTTTTTAAGAAATTCATTGAGCAATGAATGAAAGTGGAGTGGATTAAAGTGAGGTGGAATGAAGTGAGATCATGGAAATGTGACGGAAGAGAGAGTGATGGATATGGATGGGTGAATGAATGAAGAAGTGGACCCCCACAAAAGTGGAAGTCTTTATTATGACAAGTGTCATACCTTGGTTAGCCAAAAGGAGGGACACTAGGTCCGCTGCCTTCGGCTGTAGGAAGTTCAGGAGTTGCATGAATTTATCCTTTGAAGTTGGCTTGTGATACAACCTAAGGTGATGACCATTGACGAGTAGCTTAAATTTGACAGGGTCAATGGTCGTGAGTTGAACAGCACCATTGGGGAAAGCTTCAGCAACCTCATATGGTCCTAGCCACCTTGTCTGTAGTTTTCCTGCATTATCCTGATACCTTGAGTCATAGAGCAGTGCCCAGTCACTTGGCTAGAATTTCTTGTCTTTGATGAATTTGTCATGCCACTTTATTCTCTGATTCTGCACTACCTCTGTGTGATGCAAGGTTGCTTTCCTCATCTCATATAAAGCATTGAGCTGCATGATTCTGTCCTTTTGTGCCTCAGAGATATCCATCCCCAAGTCTATTACAGTCTAAAGAGTCTTATGTTTGATTCAATGGGCATCATAGCTATCTTTCCATACAACAACCCAAAAGGGGTGAAGCCTGTGGTTGTTTTCCAGGCTGTCCTATAGGCCTAGACATCTTCTGGTAGCTTATTTGCCCAATCCTTCCTATGGACAACCATAGTTTTGGTCAGAATGGCTTCAATTTTCCTGTTAGTCACCTCAACTTGGCCATTGGCCTGAGGGTGATAAGGAGTAGATTTCTTGTGCCTTATGTTGTACTCATTGACAAGTGCTGCAACTAGGGTTGAGGTGAATTGAGCTCCTTGATCAGTGACTATCTCTCTGGGAACTCCATACCATGTGAAAATTTCCTCATAGAGAAATTCTGCAACCTTGTTATCTCTTGCATGCTTCATGGCCTTAACTTCTACCCATTTGGTTACATATCAGTACATACTAAGATATAGGATTTACCATTGGATGGAGGATCAATGGGTCCTACAAAATATAATCCCCACTTATCAAATGGAGTGATCACTAGCTGAGGGTAAAGGGGCATGCCATCAGATTTGGTTGGTCGTCCCATCCTCTGGCATCTGTCACATTTCCTTGTATATCTCCCTGCATCCTTATGGAGTATTGGCTAGTAATAACCTGTATTTAAAATCTTCATTGTTGTCCTCTTGGCTACAAAATGCCCTCCACATGGTTCATTGTGGCATGCATGCAAAATATCATATGTTTCATCTTCTCTCACACATCTCCACATGACATGGTCTGGTCCAGTGTAGAACAAACATCTGGCAATCCATGAAAAAGGAAAAGACTTTTCAATGAGCGTCCTTCTCTCCTTTGGAGAGAAATGAGGAGGGACTCTCCCTGTGACCAAATAATTATCTATGTCAGCATACCAGGGTGTTTGTACAGTGATGGAAAAAAAAGTGTTCATCAGGGAAAAAGTCATCAATGACTTGGTTGTCCTCTAATGTAGTTAGCCTTGAAAGAAAGTCTGCAACAACATTGGCCTTCCCTGGCTTATCCACAATGGTAATATCAAATTCTTGCATTAGCAACACCCATCTTACTAATCTACCTGATATCAAGGGTTTGTTCATGAGATACCTAATGGTTGCATGATCTGTGTGCATAAAGATTTGATAGCCTGTTATGTAGTGCCTAAATTTGTTGAGGGCATAGATTACTGCTAGCATTTCCTTTTCTGTCACTGTATAATTGAACTCAACTCCCTGCAAGTTTTTTTCTAACAAAATAAATAGCATGTTCAATAGCTTCATCTTTCTGCCCTAAGACTACTCCTATGGCATAATCTGATGCATCAGTATGAATGTGGAAAGGGAGCTCCCAATTGGGCCCTTTGAGTATAGGAGCACGAGTTAATACTGCCTTTAAATCAGAAAATGCCTTGTTACAGTCTTCATTCCACTGAAATTTAGCATCTTTAGTGAGAAGAGTATACAATGGGGCTGCCATTTTGCCGAAATCCTTGATGAAACGTCCATAGTGTTGGCAAGAGACACTGCTAGGCATGATAGGTGTTGTCATTGATGGCAACTAAGATCATCCCAATCATCTGCATAACACAATCTGTTCACACTGGAAGTCAGAATCAGAATGTGTCTTAAGTCCAGGCAGTTAGGAACAAAGCAAGTGATAGGGTCTGGTATCTTGGTCTGGATCTAAGGTAGTTGTAAGCATTGTCAAGACATTCTAAATCCAGAATTTCATCCTCCAGAGATGAAGGACTTAAAAGATATTAGCTTCTGAGTATCGGGTTTCAGTTTGATAGAACATATAGAAGAAGAACTGATCGACCCTATGAATGATCCTATTTCTGGATGTACAGAAGTTATCTATTGGGCAATTGGTGATGATAAATAGTGATAGCCAACATGATTGATGTTTCACAAATGCAAGTTTTAATCCGCATCTCATATTATGTATGGATCTAGTTGACAGAGTAGAGTACTTTACAAAGTTCTAAATGTTCTTGAAGCCAACTGGTAAAATGATTGTAGATCATGTTGCGGATATATATATCCGATGGAATTAGATGATTGTGGTGTGTGTGCGAATAAGATAATCATGAGAAGAGCTAAAAATCTAAGGAGTGAATGAAGACAGAGTAGTAAGAAGAGCAAGTAAAGATGAAATGTGTAAGATCAGTTTTTGCACTTAACTGGGACTAAAACTCTTACATGAGTAGATTCTATTTATCAGTTCAAAATCTCTATTGTTCTCTTATAATCTCTCTGTAGGCAGTGAGCCTCTAATTGAGCAGTGAGCTCTGGGCAGTGAGCCTGAATGCATGTGCATTCTCATTTGTAAAAATACTTTTAATAGAGTATTAATTTTTGTGGGTTATCCCCCATCGTGGTTTTTCCCTTAACCAGGTTTCCACATCAAAAAACTTGGTGTCAAGTGTGTTATTTATGTTTCTGCTCATGTGTTATTGATTAATACTAAAATGTTTATATCATTAATTTGATTATAAGTAATAAAGGAAGATCAATGGTAGAAAAGATTAAAATATGTGACAACAGATTCACCCCCCCTCTCAGTTGCCCTGACCTAAACCAACAATTGGTATCAGAGCAAGGTTCCTTTTGGAAAGTTTAACAATTTA
Source organism: Cunninghamia lanceolata (assembly GCA_027924645.1). NCBI lineage: Eukaryota > Viridiplantae > Streptophyta > Pinopsida > Cupressales > Cupressaceae > Cunninghamia > Cunninghamia lanceolata. The sequence continues at coordinate 957,578 of BSBN01001750.1, forward strand.
AGGTAGATCTAGGAAATGGATGAATATAATCTTCAAGGGCAGCTGAATCTTGCCCTAGATGATCTTGAGCAGTCCAAGGCAGAAGTCCAAGAGCTGCAAGATAACGTCAAAAAGGCTAAAAACTTCATTGAGATTTTAAAAGAAAAATTGAGCAAATCCAATGCAAAAGGAAAGGAGTAACCTCTTCAACTGGAAGACAAGGCCCTGAAAGAAAAGACAAAGGAATGTGAAAAGTTAGCTAAAGAAGTTATTGTATTAAAACATGAGATGGAAATTGGGGTAATGAGACTGATCAAGGAAACTAAAGATAGGAAGAAAATTGAAGAAGAAATGAAGCAAAATCTAAAGGAGAGAACTGAAGAATGTTGCAGATTGGATGGAATAGCCGGTCTCCTAGAATCAAATCTACAAGAAAGCAGAAACAATGAGAGAAAACTTGAGAGATAGATTATCACTCTCAAACATGACCTCAAAATTGCCAATGAGTATAAGGAGAAATTCAAGATAAGCTCAGCTAAACTTGAAGCACTAATTGAAGAACAGAAAAAGGATGACGACAAGCATGATCTTAGATATGAGAAAGGTGAAAACTCTGGATCCAGACAAAGAAATTTTCAACCAGGAAATAAAAGAAACAGAACTAGAAAAGCTCCGGTAAGACAACCTAATGCTCAAAGATATCCATCATTCAATGGAAATTGTTTCAATTGCAATAAATTTGATCATAAAGCTACTCAATGTAGAAGCGGAGTGAATCAAAATGGTCCATCCTTCTCTGGTCAATGCTTCAAGTGTAAGAGGTATGGTCATAGGTCAAATGAATGCAGAAGTATGATAATGAATAATGCTAACAATAGAGGAATTGGTAATTCTGTCAATGGTTACTGTTTTACTTGCAATGGGTTTGGACACATGGCCAATCAATGCAGGTCAAAAGGAAATCAAGTTCATAAGAAAGGAAATGTTGTGTGCTTTAATTGCAATAAATTTGGTCATATTGCAAGATTCTGTAGAAGTAGGAACAATGGAAGAAGAGGTTCGGTAAACAAAAAGCTAGATGAACAGAGACAAGACAAAGGCAAAAGAAAAATTGATGTGAATGAGATACAGAGTTAAATGAACAAGCTCTGGGTAAAGAAAGATACAATAAACAACGATTATGAGTCCGCATTAGAATCAGGTGCTAACAATTCCTCTGGGAATTAAGTCAAGAACTCTAGCTCAGGGGGGGCTACATTGAACATCAAAATCCCCCCGTCAGTAAGTGGGTGCCTGAATCTGGCACAATAAAAGAGAACATATGAATTGGTCCAAAACCCTTGGAAGGATTTTTGGAAGGAAAAATGTTGATATGAAATCTTACGGAGTGATTCATGAAGAACTATCAAAAACAAAGTAACCAGATATAATTAGGGCAACACATTTATTACAATGCCAAATTAGGTTTTGAAAAAGATAAAAGGTCACTTGGTCACTCATTTGAGTCACCTTGCATTTGAAGGAAACAAGAAGAAGAACATTTGAGCTGCAAATCCAAAGACTGAGGCAAAGAGCGAATTCAACCGGCAATTGATCAACCCTAACCTCGCGAAAGAAAAAGGCACCTCTCTGTAAAGCTTTGAATCTGAAATCTGTTGAAATGGCTACTCCTCATGTTGTTGCCATTACTGAAAGGCCTCAACCCAAATTTAAGAAGCATCCTCACAAATCAATTGAAGTCAACTCGTTAGGAGCTTTTTCAAGTGTTCCGTATGGTGTGCTACATGTAGAAGACATTAGGGTTTATATTCATGCAAATATATATGAGTTTGGAGATTCAAGGTATGTAGACTTGTTTGAGAAACAACTCAGGGATGAAAATCATGAAATTAAACCTGAGTATAAGGCACTACAGGATAAACACTTTATTCATATTATGGGGTTTCCAACATTTGATGAGGATGAATGGGTCCGATACGTTTTGAGTCAAATACATGATGGGTTCATTTGGTTGTTAAAACCATTCAAGATCACCAAGGATGCTATCAGAAATGTAATTGGCTTAAACTCAACCAGAGGATTGCCCATACTAAAAGCTGTGAAAAACCAGATAGTGACTGATGCTACCGATGCTAAGTTTGACAGAAGGGCAATGACCAATAATGATATTATAGAACCAAATGTCAAATTTGCCTCCATGGTGATTGGGTACAAGATCTACCACTCGAGCAGAGAAAATTCTGTGTCTAGAATAGCCATATATGTTGCATACAAGATGCTAAAAGAAAACACTGATTATGGCTTGTGTGAATTACTACAGAATCAATTGATTGAAAATTTAAACAAAATCAAGAAAGATAAGAAAAACACTTTCGAGTATGGTACATTGGTTCTATGTTTGTTCTTCTATTTTATGAATGAGGTACCTAGGGTAAAAGGTGTGCACTGGTCTAAGGATGAGCCAGTTGCCATTTAGATTAGAGATCATCTTCGCAGCATTGGTGATTTCAAAGCTCAAAAAACTACAATATGGGGTTACTTCAAGAATTTTCAGAGTATGATGCACCTAAGGGAAAGAATCCCTAAATCAATTGTTGAGAAGTACGAAAATCATATATGCTTCATGGTTGATATTGATTAGTGTTTGATGGAAGCAGTGGAACCCAGAACTACTTGGATCATGCCCATGGGGTATAAAGTAGATGAAAAAATCCTGAATATGCATGCTAAACATCTTTTAAGCAAGCCTAAAGACACAATGGTTGAAAGATTCAGAACTTATGAGGAGCTGAATTTAAAACTGCATACTAAATTCAGAGAACCTGAAACTAATAGGAAAGTAAGAAAAGAAGTTGATCAGTTAGCTAAAAATTTGGGCCTAACTAAGGAGGTTGTGAGAAAACACAGAGAAAAAACTAAAAAAGCTGAGAAAGAGAAACAAGATAAGAAACCAACAGATGCTCTGGTAGAACTTTCTTCCACCTCAAGAACTACTAGGAGCTCTGCTGCTACCCCTGTTCCTTCCAAGACTTCAAAACCAAAAGCAAAATAATCTGGAAAATGGGAGAAAAGGAAGAAAACAAAAGCAACCCAGACCTATGAAAGCATAAGAGAAGAAGAAGAAGATACATATTCTAACATTGAAATCAAGGAAATAAAGGCCACAGGAACAAAAGCTGCAAAAGTAACCAAAGAAGAGTCCTCCAGAAGCAAAAAGGCTAGTAAAAGGCAAAAGACAGAAGCATATGAGGAATATGTTGAGAAGCCCACACTTTCCCTAGAGGATGTGATAAAGTTAGTCATGGTAGATGGTAATCTAAAACCCATGATTGAATTCTATGATGAATACAGTGATGTGGATAAAAGGGTATTAGAAGAAGCAACTGTCAGATATCTCAACATCTACAACAAGGCACTGATTGAGATAACTTCTGAGTTGCCACAAAGTCTGGCAAATTTTTTGGAATTGAGAAAAGAAAATGCCAAGAGCAAGGACATGGAAATCAAGGAACATGAGCTAATAAATTTGTGTCCTCAGATTTCACCTGATCAAATAGATATGATATTCAAGGAAGTCAAAGATGACTTTAGAAGCAAAAGGAGAATGAACAAACTCATGCTTGGTGAAACAAGTGAAATCATTAAAGAAACTGAAGAAATTCTTTTGAAAGCAATGAAAAAGCACAATTTTCCCATAGTCACAGAGGAAGTTCTGGATGGTGAAGAAGAGAATATCATCGAGCAACAATCTGAGTTGGGTGAAGCCTCTATTCTGGAAGTGGAACAAGTAAATCAGGATGATCCAAAAATGATGGATAAAGTAGTTGATGCAGGAAATACTCCTAATTCACTTGACCCATTAGGAAAAGAAGATAATATTGCTACTTCACAAAGCACTCCGGATCAGATAGCAAGTGGTGAAAAAATAAAAAAGGGTCCCTCTGCAGAGAACACAGAGAAATGTAATGCAGAGAAAGAGGAAGAAAAAGGAAGGAAAGATAATGGAGAAGAAGATGGTGCAAATGATGAAGCACCTAAAGCAGATACTAAGAAATCTGATGAACCAAAGGATGGTTCAGAAAATGTTGCAAGAGACACTTCAGATGCAGTGAAAAGTCTTCTTAAAAAATAAATGATTGAGATTGATGAGCCTGAACTACTCCGAGCTCTAGCCAATCTAGATGCTCTCTCTCCAATTCAATTAATGAAAACTGCATCATTCACCCAAGTAAAGGATAGATAAAAGATGTTAAAGTTCCACATGGAGGACAATGAGCTATTGGGGCTTGCAACCAAGATCTTGGAGAAGTTAATGCCTTCCTACCATAAGAGTCCATCTGATTCCCCATCCAGACATCTAAAAAACCTTGTAAGTTCTATAAATACTCATTTTGTATCCTTTGAAAAATCTACAGAGGCAAAGGTCCAAAAAGAGTTTCTGGATAAGAAATTTAGTGAAGTACAAAATATAATAAGAAATGATAGGATAATTCTCAGCATCAACATAAGGAGTATTCAGAATGCTTTGAATGATGGAAGAGATATGTACAAATTCTGTCTATCATGGCCCAAATTTAGTGAGGATATTGAGAAGAAGATAAAGGAACAAGAACTGAAATTGTCAAATCTGTCCAATAATTTTGATCCTCTAACCATTTCACCCATAAGTCAGGAATGTCAAGTAATTAGCTTGACTAATGAGATAAAGAGACTTATTAGAGAGAAAAGCAACATTATGAAGAGAATATGTGAGCTCCGGGGATTGATTGCCCCTAAGTTAGAAACAATGTATAATGCCCTATCTGAAGCTCAGACTACAGTTCAGACTAGTGATCCATTAGATTTGTCAAAGGCAGAAGCATATTCATTTTTGTTAAGTGGGCACATCTCTATTTTGGATGGAATGAAGAGCACCTAGGCCTCTGAACTTGTGCAAATAAAAACCAGCTTTGCAGACATTCTCAAGTTCATGTAAATAGAACTTAATGATTAGTTGTACATATGCAGTCCTATATACAATTTTTTGAAAATTTTGTCTTGCATACCACACCCTTTGTCTTTGATGTCAAAGGGGGAGTGAAGATCAGTGAAAAATGAGGAATCTAGCTAAGGGGGAGTATCGAAAAGCAGTGTGAACAACAGTATGGAGCACAAACTAAGGGGGAGCTTTTCAACACTTAGTCATTTTTCACTAAGTGTTGCCATCAATGCCAAAGGGGGAGATTGTTGGCAAGAGACACTGCTAGGCATGATAGGTGTTGTCATTGATGGCAACTAAGATCATCCCAATCATCTGCATAACACAATCTATTCACACCGGAAGTCAGAATCAGAATGTGTCTAAGTCTAGGCAGTCAGGAACAGAGTAGGTGACAGGGTCTGATATCTTGGTCCGGATCTATCTGGTGGAAAGGCATGGTCTACTACGGATCTAAGGTAGTTGTAAGCATTGTCAAGACATTCTAAATCCAGAGTTTCATCCTCTAGAGATGAAGGACTCAAAAGATATCATCTTCTGAGTATCGGGTTTCAATTTGATAGAACAGACAGAAGAAGAACTGGCCGACCCTGTGAATGATCCTATTTCCAGATGTATAGAAGTTGTCTATTGGGAAATTGGTGATGATAAATAGTGATAGCCAACATGATTGATGTTTCACAAGTGCAAGTTTTAATCTGCATCTCATATTATGTAAGGATCTGGCCGACAGAGCAAAGTACTTTACAAAGTTCTAAATGTTCTTGAAGCCGGCTGGTAAAATGATTGCAGATCATGTTTCAGATATATATATCTGATGGAATTGGATGATTGTGGTGTGTGTGTGAATAAGGTAATCATGAGAAGAGCAAAAAATCTAAGGAGCAAATGAAGACAGAGCAGTAAGAAGAGCAAGTAAAGATGAAATGTGTAAGATCAGTTTTTGCACTTAACTAGGATTGAAACTCTTGCATGAGTAGCTGCTATTTATCAGTTCAAAATCTCTGTTATTCTCTTGTAATCTCTCTGTAGGTAGTGATCCTCTAATTGAGCAGTGAGCCCGAATGCATGTGCATTCTCATTTGTAAAAATACTTTTAACAGGGTATTAATTTTTGTGGGTTAACCCCCACTGTGGTTTTTCCCTTAATCGGGTTTCCACGTCAAAAATCTTGGTGTCAAGTGTGTTATTTATGTTTCTGCTCATGTGTTATTGATTAATGCTGAAATGTTTATATCATTAATTTGATTATAAGTAATAAAGGAAGATCAATGGTAGAAAAGATTAAAATATGTGACAACTAATTCACCCCCCCTCTCAATTGTCCAGACCTAAACCAACATATAGTACCCTGCATGACCCAAGAAGCTTCTGACATCTTTTTGCTTTGCAGGAATGGGCAGATTGATTAATCACTTCAATCTTTACTGGGTCTACCTGAATTCCTTTTGGAGAGACATAGTGGCCAAGCACTACTCCTTCCTGCATCATCATGAAGCACTTTGCACTGTTCAGGGATAGATTGTGGTCTTCACATCTCTCCAAAACCTTCCCTAAGTTTTCCAATGCCTCATCAAAAGTAGCAGCATAAGTAGTTAAATCGTCCATATAGATTTCCATGCAATCATGTGAGATATCAGAAAATATGCTAATGACTGCCTTTTGGAAAGTTGCAGGTACATTGCATAAGCCAAATGGAAGCATTGAGTAGGCATAAGTCCCCCAAGGACAAGTAAAGGTTGTTTGCTCTTGGTCCTCTGGTGCAATCTGTATCTAATTGTAACTGTTGAACCCATCCAAGAAGGAAAAGTATTGCTTTCCTGCAAGTGAGTCCAATACCTGGTCTATGAAAGGAAGGGGAAAATGATCCTTTTTGGTGGCAAAGTTTAATTCTCTGTAATCAATACAAACTTGCCATTTCCCTCCCTTTTTGGGCATGAGAACTAGAGGAGACACCCACTGGCTATTTGAGATTGAGTAGATAAACCCGGCATCTAATAGCTTCTGTAATTCTTCTTTGACAATCTCTCTTAATGCATGGTTGATTCTCCTTTGTGGTAGTCTTATTGGTGTACAATCTTCCCTTATGTAAATCCTATGGGTGCATAATGTGGGATTTAGTCCTTTCATGTCATGGTAATCCCATGCAAAGGCATTCTTGTGTTTCTTTAACAAGTTTGTTAAAGACAGTTGATGTTCTTGAGTTAATTTTTTGTTAATATTCAGATATCTTTCTTCTGAAATCGCCACTTGAGTTGTTAATTCTACCATAGTGGCTTCACTAATGCTTGGTACCTTGAATTCTTGTGGAAGCAATGTATGAGACATACTTGTTGCTGCAGGAAAAGTGGGAATAAGTGTCTTCATTGGATTAGCAGAATGAGAGGATGATGCTTCCTCTACTTCACAATGATTCTAAATTATGTTAGACAATACCTCATCTTCCTCTTGAAGCTACATGAAAGAGCTTCTACCTAACATTATAAGTTGTACCATAGAATTAGCTTCTTCGGCCTCTTCACCAACATGTGGCAAAATAGGATTATCCATATCATGAGATGGTTGTGCAGGTGGGTAAAGAACAAGCTTTTTAGTGCTTCTCCATAAGAGATGGTCATGTCTCCTGACCGACATCCAGTATAAGCATCAGTTGTGGCTAACCATGGCCTTCCTAGAATGATGGGATACCCTCCCAATGTAGCTTTAGGAGAAAGTACCATGAAATCAACTGGATATTCCCATGAGTCTAGGGATACCACAAGGTCCTCTACTATCCCATCAAGTTTAACAGTAGAACTATCAGTAGGCTATAGGACAGTAGGAGTAGGTCTCATGTTTGCAACATTTAATTGTTGCAGGATATCCTTTGTCATTACATTTATGGCTGCTCCCAAATCAATCAGAGCATTCCTTATTTGGATCCCATTTATAACAACTCCTACCACAGAACTCCCTGGATCATTATATTTGGGAACAGTCACTTTCCCAAGCATGATGTTAGCCAACTGTCCCACCACATGAACCATAGTGGGGTCTTTCCTCCTTCTGCCTGCCTTCTTAAGGCATGCTTCCTTGATTGCTTTACCATATATAGGAACATTTTTTATGGCCTGAAATAGACGGATCTTGACACATACATGTTTCACCTACTCTAGAATGTCAAAGGTGGGTTCCTCTTTCACTTTCTTTTGTTCCACAGTTTCCAACCTCTATGGAAATGGTGGTTCTTGTGCAGTCTGCTTGACTAGGACTGGTGTAGGATTTTCAAGTGCATTTGGCTGAATGGGGGCATTTAAAGGCTCCTCTTCCTCCTCAAGAAGCTCAGTAATAATGGGTATGGAAGGAGCTAACAAGGTAGTTCCTGAACGTAGGTGGATGTCACTTACACTCATAGCATATGTAGGGAATTGATTTGGATCAGCAGACTATACCGGCTGCTGTTGTGGTCTATTATTTGGGTTAGGTGAGGGTTGAGCTAGTAACTGAGTAGGTTTAGGTGTATTTGAATTTGAACTAGTAGGAGGAGGCATTATAGTAGGCTGTTGGGGCTAAGAAGGTGGCTGCATGTAATTAGTTGTCTGGTTTGGCCATTGCTGTCCTCCCCTCCATTGAGATATTTCTTGCCAGTTTCCTGGAGGTGACTGCCAATTCCCCTGAGGTTGTTGCCACTGGGGTGCAGGGTTTTGGTAATTTTTCCAAGTGTTTGGAGGGTTATTCCAAGGCTGAGGTGAATATCCTCCATAGTTGGATGGAGATGGCTGTTGCCATTGGTTACCAGATGCGTAAGTATTGAAATATGGTCCAGCAAATGATAATGGATCTGGTGACATACCTTGTCTTGGAGCCCATGGCCTCCTTTGTACAACATAGTAGACTTGATCTTCTTCAACCTAGATTGGCTTGAACTCAAGTGGAATCTACTTACTGTCAATATTAGCTACCATCTTGCATCTGCAGTCCCTCTTCTTTTGTCTGCAATGAGGGCAATATTCTGCCAACATTGCCTCTGCCTCATCTTGCTTCTTCTTTGCTTGAAGTGTGTCCAGCTGGGTGGCCATATTATTTATGATATCTTTCTTAAAATCAGATAGCAAATGAGTTATCTCCACCCTTGAAACTCCATTGGTAGGGGTTTTGCCCATAAGGGAATGGTAACCTCTTCCTTTCTTCATGGCTACTCTGGAATAATTCTGGCACATCTTCTTAATATCCTCCCAAGGCACTTGGGTAATATCTCCTCCTCCCATCAAATCCAAGGCATCTGTGCAATGCTCACTTATTCCTCTGAGGAAGAGTAGTTCCTGAGACTCCTCATTGAGTGTATGATGGGGAGATTTCTGCAAAAAAAATAGGAACCTTGAAATGTAATCCTCCAAACTTTCATCCTCTTTTTGCTGCATTCTGAAAATATCATCTCCCCTCATATCTCCACCCCTACAGTAGTCTTTATACTTCTCAAGAAATTTCTCTTTCATCTCATCCCAGGTATTGACAATATCACTACCTAGACCCATAAACCATCTTAGTGCAACATCTTTCATGGTAGTAGGAAACAACTTAAGCCTATAAGCATCAGTGGTGTAGTCATAGCTTTTGTAGAGGATATCAAATTCAAACAAGAAGGTGTATGGTTCCTCTGTAGCAAGTCCATAGAACTTGGAGAGAACTGAAGTAGGGATGTTCTTGAGGTTATCTACTTTATTTTGATGAGGAATAGGAAATGGAAAGGTTGGTTGATTGGGTCTATTTTGGGCAGCCATAGCTGCTTGGCTGATTATCAAAGCAAATGGATTGTCAATCAAGTTTTGGGCAGCTTGTTCTTCAGAGGATGTTTTAGAACTATTCAAATCAGGGAATGCATCAAAAAAAGGATTCACTTCTGCTTCTTCTACTGGGTAGTTTGGATACTCAACTAAGCTATCACCAGGAATAGGATCATTAGGAAGGAATCTCCCCAAAGCATCTCTTCTTCTGCTTCTATGCATGCAGTATATACTCAGTATCAGCCAACTCACACAAAGAATTTTGTGAATGGATTATGGGTCATTACTTCCTAAATGAGGGGTATACTAAGAGCACACTTCAAAAATACTTCTGCAAGAAATAATACTAAAAATGACTCCAAAGATCTTCCTAGTTCAGCAACAGTGCTAAAAATGTTGGTCTCCTACAATGATTTTGTAACTAAGCCCATAAAGTTGTGACTCAGAGATTGGACATCTAACCTGAATAGCTATCTTAATCACTATGAAGATGCATTTAACTTGTCAACCCATGGACGTGAACTTGAAATGGGTCAGCACTGTATGTGCACTAGGAACTCCAAAGTAGCCACATTCATTCTACGACTAAGAAAGACAAAATGCTGAAAGTAAATTGCATGGAAAGAAATAACATAAATGTTGAACATCAATCAACAACTATACTAAGCTAAAGTGCATGACAGAAAATGAAAATCTAGGCAAAAAAATAGGAACTTTGTCTGCTTTAGCTGCAGGAACAGACACAGAATGGAATTCTAGTGGCTGCAGGAACATACGGTGTCAAATTCTAACTAACTACTTAACAGAAAATAACAACTAAACTAAACAATGGAATGCTCACCAAGTGGGCCCCCTTGGATGAGTATCCCTTAAGACAAATGTAAATTCAGAGGTGTGAACTTATAACTTCATTTTATTCATTGGAAAATATGAGTATAAACGAGCAACATAACTGTATTACTAAAAAACTTAATAATGCAAGTACAACCTCAGATTAATCAACCCCTCAGAAGGAGCATCTAAGTCTTATTTATAGAAAGAAAAACTACAAACCAACTACCTAGCAAGGTGGTCAACTCCAACAGAATAGGAGGACGCCACTTTAAGGAAAGCATAGAAAGTGGAGAGGAGGTTATGCATGCATGGAATCTCATCAAGCATGTTCACTGTAACGCAGATCTAGCACAACAGTAACTCCTATATTCGCTCAACAAGCAATTAAACCAATTACAAGGCGGTTATCTTCCCTCCATTTGACATTTGAATGACCACCTTGTTGACTTTGATGGCGAGTGACCAACTAACAGAATCTTCCTCGACTTTATAGGCTGCTAATTATATCTGCATAACAATATTAGTACACACAATAATTGCATATCTGTAACTATCTTAGAGTAACATTCATTAACCACATGTAAAATTAACATAGATAGTTCATATAGCATGTCAATGTCATTAAAGATTATAGGAAATAACCTATGCCCAATATCTTATGGTTTTGAGGAAATATCATAAAAAGACCAAGATCTAGGTACTAAAGTCCATGATAACTACAACAAATGGATAACAAATTCTAACAAAATTGAGTCATAAACTAGATTCATCAATAGTGATACTCTTTCTATGATTAGTAGTGATGTTTTACCTTTGAGCATCTATTAATCCTATTTTCAATTAATGTGTAGTTTCAGAGGTGGTACACATTTGTCTCAATTGCTCACATTCTTTGGATTTAAAAAATGATATATTTTTATCATAACTTATTTTCTCTATATTTCTACTTTAGCATACATGCACACACCAACATGAGGACAAAATGTAGAGGAGAAAAATGCATGCTTGACACTTTCCCCCCTTTTTTATGTCAGTTTTGGTTGATGTCTTGAATGCACAATTTTAGTACATAATTTGACTATTTTTGCACACTCATTGACTCAAGGCCCTTTCCGACACCCAATTATGCCACCTTTCATTGTTCATAATTTGCCTAGCCCAATTTCCCATAATCTACTTATCTTGGACAAGATCAAATCTATGGTTTTGTCTCCTAGATAGGATCACTGGTGCTATCACATCTCCACTTTCAAATTTTAGTTTCTACATTCTAAGGTTGACAATCCTATGATCTAGTCATTACTCGTTGACATGTGTGCCAAAAATTTGAATTATGTATTTATGGTTATGTATTAAAATCATTGAATAATCATGAATTGGAGATTAGAAAAGTATTGAAAGGGTATTTATCCTCATGTAGGTAATTAGTCATTAGTCATCCTATGTTAACATTAGTAGGCAAACCATCTCTTAACAATTGACAAGAAACATCCATTGTGAAAGTACACTCTGAGTACATTCTTTGACATAATCACTAAACAATTTGTATTGGACTTCAACAACAATTAACAACCAACTCAATAACATTCATTGCCACCCCATATCACTTTTACTTTTATTGTTAACTTAGTACTGAAACTTGACTAAGGTGTGAGGAATTACTAAACTTCAATCTTTTCATAGCAAGCCCAATGACGCTTCTTAGCATCATTGCCATTTTCCTTACCTTAGATATCATCAAATGAAAAGGTATTGAAGGTATCAAGGACTTGATTTTGCTGGGGACAAAATCGTTATCATGATACTATCCCAGACTCTCATACATTTAGATATCATTCATTTATACTATCTAATCTAGTTTTCAATCTCAAAATTTAGTTTTTAATCGTCAGTCACAACACCATATTACTCAAAATTTATATTAAATCAATTTCAAAATACTCAATCCTAACCATCTCATTTCTATTTCAACACATGTTTAATTTCAACCTCTATTAACTTATTTCAATAAATTTATATACTTTACCTTTCATACTTAAAATACATATTAATTTATTCACTTATTTAAAACCTACAAATATTTTTTAAGATTCTTTTATTTTCTTTCACATGTATTGTTCCCATAAATTAAAAAACTACACCTTTTCCTCTCATAATTGACCCACCTTAAAGAAGACAAAAATCAATTACAATATTAAGCATACCTTTTTTAACCTATACTATAAGTTTTTATTATTTTAATCAACCAACACAATATTCCTTAGGCCTTAAAGATTATAAATATAAATCTGCATACCTTTTTTAATTTTAAAAATAAATATATTCATCGTTCTTAGCAAAAGTGCATTTTTGATGTAGTAAATAAAATTAAAGAAAAGACGAATTGACTAATCAAAATTAAAAATATCCTTAAAATATATTTAGAATCTTTAAGTTAAGCAAAGGATAAGCCCGTGCCATCATCATTATTTAGTTAATATGTAGCATGGGTTGTTCCCCATCTCTCATATTTTAGTAAATATTTACTACTCTAATAAGCACACTTTATAGTGAAAAGTATATCTCATGTATCTTTTTCACTTATTTTATATTATTTGTTTGATGGTTTAAATATATTGTTTTAGTATATGATTTTGATTAACTTGATGTTTCTATTGGTCTTAAATGTAAATAATTATCAAATAATTATTTGCACAAAATGACAATATTGGTAAAGAACATATCATTTACTACATTAGTCAAATATTATTAGACTAAGTTCAGATATACGCCCATGGAAAAGTTATGTCTAGCTATAGTATTCACATTACATATGTTAAAACATTATATGTTACATATGGAGACTCATGTAATCATCAAATAAGATCCTTTGAAGTATATACTCTCTAAAGCTATTCTTCTGGGATGTTATGCGTACTGATAATGGAATTTGACCCTAAATTTATTAATAAAAAATCCATTAAGGGTCAATATAGATCAACTAGTTGCTCCTCCATCTGCTACTCATGCTCCTATTGATACATCATTTTCAAATGAGCACAAACTCACTATTAACTCCTCTTCTCCTTAGACAAAGTTATTTGATGGGTCACAATGTATGACTAGTTTAGGGGCTAGAGTGATATTGATTCTAACCACTTAGGAATTAATTCCTTAGTCTTATTGGCTTGATTTTCAATTTAATAATAATCTTGTTGAAATTCCTTAATCTTATCAACTTGATTTCAATTTACTAATAATGTTGTTGAAAATGAAGCATTAATCACATGCCTTCAAGTAGCCTTGTCCCTGATGTTAAATCCATTAATTTATTCATGGTGATTCACAACTAGTATCTCAACAAATTACAAGAGATTAGAATACTAAAGAAGATAATCTTATCCAATGCCATGAGTTAGCTATGTAGTTATTTAACTCCTTTCATCCAAATACACTAGATGTTATTTGTAGAAAGGATAATAGACATGCAAATGATATGGCCAGTGTGACATTATTAATGAGCATGATTGATTCACTTTACCTTATTCATAACTTGTGAAAACATGTTATTCAAGATAATTTCTTATTAGTATGCACACGATATTGACTTGTGAAGAATGGTTTGTGACATATGCAATTATCTTGAGTTAGGGATCTTTCTTCACAACTGCTCTAAAAATATTCAAATACACGTCTAAAATGAGTAGCCAAATACTTGATTATTGCTGAAATTATTTATAGACGTGGTTATAATGGATTACTCCTTAGATGTCTTGGTGATAATGGGAATTACATTGCCCTTCAAGAAGCACATGGGGGTATTTATGTTGGACATGTTAGTGCAAAATTACTAGTTCAAAAATTGTTACTTATGGGTTATTATTTATCTAGAAATGTGCAACATGCAAAACATATAGTAATTTAAAGCATGTACCTACTCACGAACTCCATCCTTTCACTTCTCCTCGTCCATTCTTCATATGAACATTAGATTTGGTGGATAAGATTGCCTCAACTTATTTTGATGGTTGTACGTTTATTATCATTGCTACTGATTATTTTACCAAATGGGTTGAGGCCATATCCTTAAAGTCTACTATGATAGTCAATATTTGTGCTTTTATTATTGATAAACCTCATTTATCGATTTGTCTTACCATCTACCATGGTCATAGATGATGGTACATGCTTTAAAAATAAAGACGTGAATAAATTTTTAGAGTAAATACATTTTCAACAATGATTTTCTACCACATATTACCCACAAGAAAATGACCAAATCTAAAGCTATAAATAAGACTATGAAATGAATTCTAAGAAAAATGGTTGACAAACATTGAAATAATTGATTTACACAACTCATTTTTGCACTATGGGCATACCATACTAGCATTCACACTCCAACCAGATTGTTACACATATGGTTCTTAGGGTTGTCGTTGATGTCAACACTGTCACTAGGTTGTCATTGATGTCAACACTATCATGGTGGTGTGATGGTGTTCATGGTTGGATGTCATGTCCCATCCAGCAAGAGAAGAAGATACAGTTCATGGTTGGATGTCATGTCCCATCCAACAAGAAAAGATGATATAGCTCATGGTTCAATGTCATGTCTCATTCAACAAAAGAAGGGAGAAGATATAGTTCATATTACGATGAGAATTAGAAGCACAAATATGATCAAATGTGTTTCTAATGCTACTGATGGCCTGTAGTATGTATGATCCAATTTACATGATGATTGCATTACTGAAAGAGTGTTTTGTTTTTGATTGTTTGAAGACAGTGTCACCTTTGTGAAGATGTTCTGTATAGGACAATGGAATGCTCCACATTCCTCCGCATTTGCAGATATGGCCATGTAGTTTTGGAATTGTGTTTAGGATGTAGTGAAGGTGATAATTCCAAGTTTTCAGATCATTTGTCCTTCTGCTATGAAAGTTATGAATGATAGAGTACCGACATGTGTTCTGGCAGAGTGTGCTAGTGTTGAAACCCTGTTGGAATGCTCCGCATTCCTCCAGAAATGAATGATTACCCTTGCATTTTTTAGGACATTTTTATGGACATGTATTACATGCATCCTTACGTTTTCAAGGTTCTTGATGGTCTATAGCTCAGTTTTTCAAATGACAACATGTTGTAGTGTGTTATGGATGACAAATTGTTCTCAGAGTTAATGATTGAAGCTGTGTGGCACAATTATCTATTGTGCAGTGGCAAAGGAGTGTTTGGGGATGTTTTATGAGTCATGTGGACTCATCTAGAAAAATTTCATGAAGATATTTCTTGTTTCCTATACCACACAAGGTTTTCAAGTTGATGTGGCCATTATACTTCAAGTCTTCATGTGTTTTCCTTAAAACTATCCTATTTTCAAATGAGCAAAGTGAGCAGATGTAATTCCTTGGTGTTTGAAGTTTTGAAGGATGTTTTGGACCTGGTTAAGCAAGTGTTGGGGTCCACAAGGCTTGGATCTTCTGTTGGTGTAATGTGTGGCTTCACTTAGGACCTATCTTCTACACATTTCATATTGTGTGTTGTCTGGCCGACTTGTAAATGTATTTTTCATGTTGTATCTAGCTGAAAAACAATGTAATCAATGTAATATCATGTATAAATAGTGAATCAAATTGAGTGAGGAGATGTGTGATTGCAAGTTGATTGAAAAGTTTGCATGTAGATAAAAATTAGAATAAATGCATTATTGATGTGTGACTGAAAGAGAAAGAACAAAAGTTGTTGATGCTGTCCAGATTCATCTTGAAGACATATGTGTGACAGTGATCAAGTATAGAGTGTGCCTAACTAATTAGATCTTTAGGAGGAAGTGTGAAGAGGCAGAAGTGCAATCATCAAAAGTGTGAGTTTCAATGTCAGTTTTTAGATAGTAAAAAGATTGTCATACTGTAATCTTGTGTAAGTGTGTTCTCATTTTAGGGAGTAGTAGCTTCCTTGGGACTGACCCTAAATCAAAGTTACTTAGGGAGTAGCAGCTTCCTTGGGTTATAGCCCCTAAAATAAAGTTATTATTTGAGCTTCATATATTGTGAGTTAATCCTCACTGTGGTTTTTACCTTCTAGGGATTTCCACGTATATTTGGAGTTGTGTTAATCTTTCATGTTCATGTTAATTTTGTGATGATTAAGTTTTAAATCTGCTTCGGATAAGTTGAAGTTGTTAAAATTGAAGATTGTTTAGATATTGATTCACCCCCCCTCTCAGTATCTTGGTGTGTTCAATATTTGGTATCAGAGCCAAGTTCCTCTGAGGGAAGCTTAACCGCTTGAGGAAGGTCCGGGATGGTGTAAAATGGATCCAGTACGATTCCTAGGTTTGATGGAACAAATTATGCTTTTTGGAAGCTAGGGATGGAAGCTTATATCAATTCTCCTAGGTGTGGTGTTTGGGAATCTGTCAAGTCAGGTTACACTATTCTTGTTACTATTCCTACAGATGCAGATGAAGTTAAGAAGTATGATAACAATGCCAAGGTAAAGTTTGCTATCATGAGTGGGTTAGCTGATTCAGAACTTTCAAAGGTAATGAGTTTCAGTTCTACTCAAAAAGATTAGGATAAACTTAAAACCATTTATGAGGGAGATAAGAAAGTAAAACAAGCCAAGATGCAGATCTTCAAGAGCAAATTTGAGAACTTAAAAATTTTAGAGGATGAAGACATTGCTAGATACATGCTTCATGAATGAAGTGGTCAATGGCATTAAAGGTCTTGGTGGAGAAGTGAAAGAAGATAAGGTTGTGAAAAAGGTTTTGAGATCTCTTCCCAAATCTTACAGTCATAAGGTATCTACCATTGAGGAGACTATAGACTTGGATACTTATACTGTAGACAAATTGTTTGGCACCCTTGCTATCTTTGAAATGAGAGAGTTTGGCAGTGATGCTCCAAAGAAAGAAGCTGCTTTCAAAACCAGTATGACTTGACCAAAGAAGAAGTTGCTGATGAAGATGAGAGCTTTGATGAAGGTGAAGCTAATTTTGTAAGAAGAACGAAGAAAGGTACCGACAAATACAAAGGTAAGTTACCCTTCAAATGTTTTAATTGTGGGAATGTTGGTCATTTTTCTTCTAAATGCCCTTTCAAAGAATCAAGGGGTAATAACAGGAGAGACAAGTTCAACAGAAGTTTGTATTCCATAGAAAGTAATTATTCTTTAGAAGATGAGGATCATGATGATTCAAATGATGAAACACTTTTCATGGCCTTGAATGTTGGTAACAAAAAGAATGATGATAGAACTTGTGAGAAGATTGATACCTTGCAAACAAATCAAAACAATGAAAGATCAATGGTTGTATGAACTACCTTTCATGAAAAAGAATAATCCAAGGCTTGGGTGATTGATAGCGGATGCTCAAATCATATGACTGGTGACAAGGAGAAGTTTATTAGCCTTGACAAGTGGGATGGTCGTGCTATCTAGTTTGTTGGCGATGAGTCAGCGCATATATATGTGGAAAAGGTTCTATAACCATTGATGGGGAGAATAGGACTGAGGATGTCCTCTATGTCAAAGGGATAAAACACAATCTTCTTAGTGTCCGTCAGATGTGCAGCAAAGGGTATAATCTCACCTTTCATGCAAAGGGTTGTGAGATCAGGAAGGCAGGATCCATAAAATTAGTGGCAGAAGGTATAAAGACATATGGTGATATCTATCAACTAAACGAGGTGGAAGAACATGTTTGTTGGCTCAGTCCAGTGAATGTTGGCTATGGCATAAGAGAATGGGACACAACAAATTTGATAATATGGTAAATATCAGTTCTACTCATGCAGTGAGAGATATGCCTAAGATAATCAAGTCTACAAATGCAGTATGGAAAGAATGTCAAATGGGAAAGCAGACAAAGACAAACTTCAAAAGCAAGGAGTATTCTTCTTCAAAGCCATTGGAGTTGATTCACACTGATCTACGTGGCCCTACAAGAGTAAAGAGTCAACAAGGTGAGAGGTATTTCATGTTGCTTATTGATGATTATTCTAGAATGACTTGGGTTACCTTCTTAAGAGAAAAAGTAGATGCCCTTGATAAATTTAAAGTGTTCAAAGCTTTGGTTGAGAATGAAGTAGATGCTAAGATCAAACGCTTGAGGTCTGATAGAGGAGGTGAATTTACTTCAAATGAATTTGAAAGATTTTGTGAAGATCATGGTATTAGGAGACATATGTCAGCTCCTAGGACCCCTTAGCAAAATGGGGTAGTGGAAAGAAAGAATAGGATTGTGCAAGAGATGTCTAGGGCAACGTTGAAAGATGCAAATCTTTCTGATATGTACTAGAAGGATGCAGTTCATACTACGGTATGTCTAATTAATAGATTGCAATGGAGGGTTAAAAACACTAAAACTCCTTATGAGCTATGATATGGAAGACCTCCCATAGTTAGATACTTTAGGATCTTTGGTAGCAAATGCTATATCAAAAGAGATGAAGAAGACCTAGGAAAGTTTGATTCAAGAAGTGATGAAGGAATCTTTCTTGGCTACTCAACCAGAAGCAAGGCTTATAGATGCTACAACAAGAGGCTGGGAAAGATGATTGAAAGCACAAATGTCAAGGTAGATGAAGATCTATATCAGATCTCACATGAATTAGAGGACTCTGAAACTGATATCTTTCCATGCATTGTAGATGAAGAAGAAGTAAAAGAAGAAAAGGAACAAGAACCAGAGCAAATGCCTAAGACTCCAGCAAAGTATGTTCAGAAGAACCATTCAGCAGATCAAACCATTAGAGATAAGAAGGAAGGTGTGCAGACAAGGAGAAGGTTTGCTAAGACACATGAGAAAGTAAACTTGTGTTTTTATCAAGAGTGGAACCCAAAAACTTTGATGAAGCCAGCAACTTGGATGATGGATGGATAAAAGCCATGGAAGAAGAATTAGATCAGATTGAGAAGAATTAGACATGGGAATTGGTTCCTAGACCAGCAAACAAGAATGTTTTTGGAACAAAATGGGTATTTTAGAACAAATTGAATGAAGAAGGTGAAGATGTAAGGAACAAGGCAAGACTGGTATGCAAAGGATACACACAAGTAGAAGGTATTGATTTTGAGGAGGCTTTTGCTCCAGTAGCAAGGATGGAGGCAATCATAATGTTCCTTGCTCTTTCTGCTCATAAGAGCTTCAAGGTATATCAGGTGGATGTTAAGTCAACATTTATGAATGGTGACCTAGAAGAAGAGATTTATATTGAACAACTAGCTGGTTTCCAGATATCAGAAGACCCAGATATGGTGTGTAGACTCAAGAAGGCTCTGTATGGTCTTAAGCAAGCACCTAGAGCTTGGAATGCTAGGTTGGACAAGTACTTACTTCAACAGGGCTTCAAGAAAGGTACTACAGATAGCAATCTTTGTTGATAACTGAGAGGGGGGGGGTGAATCAGTTATCCTAATTATTTCCCTTATTGAACTTTCCTTTTAATTGAAGCAGCATAAAATCAAACACAAAACATTAACCATGAAATAAGAAACACATGACACAGTATTTTTGACGTGGAAACCCTGTTAAGGGAGAAAACCACGGGGTGATTAACCCAAGAATTATTCTCTGTTAGAAGAATAGGAAATTACAAAAATGGCACTTGCCAATTAGGGCTCACTGCCCGAGCTCACTGCTCACAAGAGGCTCACTGCCTACAAGAAGACACACTGTCTTACAAAGTGATAAGAATCACAGTCTTGAACTGATTGGAAGCATCTGCATATGCTGGAGTTCAGTTCCGGTTAGGTTCAGTATACTGATCTGCTGCACTTCATCTTTCCTCTGTTCTTTAGTCTGCTATCCTTTCACATACCGGATCTTTCTTGCTACTTCTGCTCTACTCTGGACTTGTTCACATATCCTTTTACACATTTCACACACTTTACAACTAAATCCATCCTCTATATATATCCGCACAAGTAATTTCATCACCTTTCTAGTCGGCATCCGGAACAGTCTAGTTTCTTACAAACTTAGTTCTGTCGGCTGAATCCTTGCTCACCAAGCAATGCGGATCAAGCATATACTTGTAGATATCATCAATTATGTCGGCCAAACATGATTCATGCCTCCGCAACCTTTATCATCATCTGTAACACATCCGGAAAGTAGTCTGATACTCTGTCAGTCAGTTCTTCCTCTGTTTTCACTGTCTCTCAGGAATCCGGTACTCAACTATTCATATCTTTTTCCTTGTCCAACTCCGGAGGCTAAATCCTTGGAATATACCACTCAAGATAGTCCTCTTGACTTCCCCAGATCCGCACTGCACCAAGACACTTCCTCTGAGAGATCCGGACCAATCTGTCGGACCTTGCCACATGCTCTGTTCTTGTTCACCGGACCACAACAATCTTCAATCTGACTTCCGGTAGAGACATATCATGACTTGCGGATATGTGGGATGACCTTTGTTGCCATCAATGACAACAACCATGAATCCATATAGTGTCTCTTGCCAACAATCTCCCCCTTTGGCATTGATGGCAACACTTAGTGAAAAATGACTAAGTGTTTACACTATGCTCCCCCTTTGCTGATGCTCTGTCTTTATATACAATTTCTGGAACTCCCCCTGAGTTGGATTCCTCATTTTTCACTGCTCCTCACTCCCCTTTTGACATCAATGGCAAAGGGTAGGGTCCGCACACCAAAATTTTCAAAAAAATTTCTATATATAGCCGCATATTTACATACTCACATATACTGCAGAATGTCTGCAAAGGATGTCTGCAGTTGAACCATTTCAGTAGCCCAACTTAGCTTCATTCTGTCCAAGATTGAAATGTGACCACTCAACAAAAATGCAAAAGCTTCTGCCCGCCTGAGATCTGTCGGATCTTTTGTATGGGCGGTGGTCTGGGCATCACTGATGGCCTCATGCATAGTTTCCAACTTAGGGACTATAATCCTTCTAAGTTCTCCCATCCGGTTGGTAATGTTCTTCCTCTCCTTCTCAAGATTCTTTATTTCATTCAAGACTGCAATAGTCTGACATTCTTGATTTATTATAGAGGAAGAGAGAGGATCAAAACTTTGAGATAAGCTTTGAAGCTTGTCCTGTTCCTCTTTTATTTTCTTGTCAATTGCTGTTGTTGCCTTTGACCAAGATATACAAAATTTGTAGATGTCACCGCCATCCTTAAGAGCATTTTCTAAGCTCTTTATTCCAATGCTTACAATCTTCCTATCCTTAGAGATTAATTCTAATATTTCAGAAAATCTCTTATCCAAAAATTCCTTCCGGACCTTTTCTTCAGCTGATTTTTCTAGAGAATTAAAATGTGTATCAATACTGCTGACTAAGGTTTTTAGATTACCGGAAGTGGAGGCTGTCGGATCTATCTGGATTGATGGCATGATCTTTACAAGTACTCCGGAAGCAGCCTCTATCAACTCACAGTCTTCCATATGAGACTTCAGGAGCTTTTCATTTGCCTTGGCATTTGCAAATGAAGCTATCTTCATTGTTTGTACCGGAGAGAGAGAGTCAAAATCAAATGGACCTTTTAGAAGCTCCGGTTCATCAATCTCTAGAGTTTCTTTGCTCAAAAATTGTTGAACAGTTTGTGCAGTGTCTCTTGCCGGAGACAGATGTTTCTTTTCTTCTGCAGTCTTAGAACTGTCAACCTCTTTGTCTGTCACCACTGCTTCCTTCTCCTGCAATTGCTCTTCTTCTTTGGATCCGGAGACTGTAGGGGAAACCGGAGGAGAGATGCTTGCTTGTTCATGGGCCACTTCTTCTGGAGCAGAGGGTCCCAAGTCCTCACTTGTCTGTTCAGGGCTCACTTCTTCTGGAACAGAAGATTCCAAATCAGCAGCTGTTTCTGCACCTAAGTCCTCTACAACAAGAAGATTGAACCTTTTGAAGGCCTTCCGGAGGATCTCTTCTGTCTCTTGTGCCACTTTGTCAGTCTCACCAAGCATGAGCTGATTCATCCTGGCTTTACTTCTGAACTCATCTTTGCAGTCCTTGAAGATCATGTTCATTGTCTTGGGATCAATTTGAGGATATAGCTGAATAGCTATCTGCTCCCGGATCTCAAGATCTTTGGCATGAGCATTATTCTTTCTTACTTCCATTTCCTTCTCTAGGCTTTTAGGAATGAGAGATATGATCTCAATGAAAGCCTTATTGTATGTGTTCAGATATTTAACTGTGGCTTCCTGCAGAGTCTTTTGGTCTGCCTCACTGAAGTCATCATAGGATTCAGTCATTGGTTGAAGGTTTCCATCCACCGTGACCGACTTGATTATGCTCTCTAGTGACAGAGTGGGTTTTTCAACAGTTACCTCTGCCATTTCATCCTTGTCTTGGCCTGTGGAGGGCTTACCGGATCCTTTCTTCTTCTGTTTCTTTACTTCTCTTACTTCCTCATCTGATTCTGTTTCCTCTTCATCCTTTTGGCTTTCATAAGCCCTTGATGCTTTTGTCTTGGATCTTTTACCGGATGCCTGGACTTCCGGTTTTGAGCTTTTGGTTGTGGAAGGTGCAGATCTCTTTGATGATCTGGTCCGGGTGGGGGTTTCAACCGGAGCACTTTCTTTGCTTTTCTCTTCTTCCTCAGCCTTTCTCCTCTTTTCCCGGCTGGCATCAAGTGCCTCTTTTGAGATGCCTAGGCCTTGAGCAATGTGCTCTACTTCTTTTCTCACTTTTCTCTTAATCTCAAGTTCCCTGAGTTCTACATGTAATTTCACACTCAGCTCCTCAAAGGTTCCAAACCTTTCTGCCTTAGGATCTTTGGGCTGACTTAGCATGTGTTGAACATGCAGCTCTACTATCTGTTCATCAACTTCATACCCCATGGGCATGATCCAGACAGTCCTTGGCTCCACTGCCTCCATTAGGCACTGATCAGTGTCAACCATAAAGCATACTGAGTCCTTGTATTTCTCAATGAGAGACTGGGGAATTCTCTCTCTTGCTTGCATCATGCTCTGAAAGTTTTTGAAGTATCCCCATAGAGCTGTATTTCTCGCTTTTGCATCCCCAAGTCCATGCAAATAGTCTCTTATCTGGACTGCAACAGGTTTGTCATTCTGCCATACCCATCCACTTGTTCCGGGTAGCTCATTCATGAAGTAAAAGAATAGACATACAATGAGAGTACCATACTTAAAGGAGTTCTTCTTGTCTTTCTTGATTTTCTGTACATTTTCCATTAATTGGCTTAGTAGTAGTTCACAAAGATCATAATCTGCATTCTTTCTTAGCATTTCATATGCTGTGTATATTGCAGTTCCGGATACAGAATTCTCCCTGCTGGAGTGATAGATCTTGTATCCTATTATCATTGATGCATATTTGATATCCGGATCCGAAATATCTTCAATGGTCATTGCCCTCTTATCATATTTTGATCCGGTGGCCTCAGTTACAACGTTGTTCTTGACAGATTTGAGGATAGGTACCCCCCCGGAAGAGTATAGACCAGTTACTGCTCTAATTGCTTCTTTTGTGATCTTACAGGGTCTATCTAGCCAAAGGAAGTTGTCATGCATCCTGCTCAGTACATACCGGACCCATTCATCTTCTTCAAAGCTAGGGAAATGAATGAATTGCTCAAATTGTTTCTTCTGGATACCCTTATACTCTGGTTTGAGCTCAAAAGCATTGTCTATCAGTTGCTTGTGATAGAGGTCTCTTAATTTGAATTCCCCAAATTCCTCAATGTTTGCGTGTATGTAAACCCTAATATCTTCAGTATGTAAGACTCCGTGGGGAACACTAGAGAAGGCTCCTAGTGGATCTACCTCCAATGATTTGTAGGGATGTTTCTTGAATGAGGGGCAAGGTCTATCAGAGATCTTAACTATGTTTGGAGTAGCCATTCTTCAAAGATTTGCAGTGAGGCAATGAAAAACGAAGAATACCTTATGCGCCTTCGGTTTGCACGGAGTGGTTGGATTGATTTCTTTATGCAATAGCTTCGGCAGGAGATCCTTGGTGTGCTTGATGAACCTTGTTGCAGAGCTCCACTATTCGCTTCTTCTCAAGTGTAGAATGAGCAGATAACTTTTGAGAAATCCCTTATATTGCTCCGCAAACCCTAATATCTGTCTGCAATAAATGCTTCACCTGCATTATTCCGGTTTACCATGTCTGGACAGCTTGGAGTATCCCGGATTAGTCCTGATCACTGAATATCATCCGGATCTTTAAATCATGAATAAATCTGGGTAACATATTACAAGAACATCCCAAACACTCTGTCCAATCCGCAAGACAAGATCGTGCACTTCCGGATCTCTCCGGACCTTTTTGTAATCCTTTATCATACCGGAGCACCTCCCTGAACAGGTCTAACTTAATCGAACACAGCTTCTTCATAACTCCATGCGGACCTCTGAAAACTTGACTGAAGCATCTCAGGACTTATATCTACAAACCCTTTAATCCGCATCTTGTGCCACATCCGGCACAACTTGTTTGGCTGGGGGAACAGAATCTTCTTTGAGTCTCCCCCTGAGCCTGAGCTCACTTTTTAATTTCCGGAAGAAATATCAGCACCAGAATCTGGTGCGGATCCAACCTCTACATTCTCTGAGCTTTTCTTCACCCAAATCTTGCTCATCTGATTCCTAACTTCATCCGCATTCATCTTTTGTTTACCCTTGTCTTGATTCTGATTATACACCGGACCTCTTTTGTCCTGATTCTTGTTTCTGCAGACTTTAGCATTATGACCGGACCTATTACAGATTTGGCAAATAACATTTCTTTGCATATTTAACTGATATCCCCTTGATCTGCATTGATTAGCCATATGACCTACTCTATTGCATGTAAAGCATCTACCTTTGAATGATTTGTTTACTTGCATAATTCTGCATTCATGGGATTTGTGTCCATACCTTTTGCAGTTGAAGCACTGTCCGGAGAAGGATGAATTAATCTGATTCATTCTCATTCTGCACTGATTAGCTTTGTGACCAAAATGGTTGCAGCTGTGGCAGTATCCATTGAAGGATGGATATTTTTGAGCATTTGGCTGTCTTACCGGAGGTCTTCTAGACCTGCTCCTTGGATTTTCTGATCCAAGATTCCTCTGACCGGATCCGGAGCTTTCTCCTTTCTCATATCCCAAACCATACTTGTCATCAGTCCTCTTTTGACTTCCAAGAAGAACTTCAAGTTGAGCAGAACTTATCTTGAATTTCTCTTTATATTCATTTGCTGTTTGAAGATCTCTTTTGAGAGAGGTAATTTGATCCTCAAGTTTTTCTTCATTATCTTTGGCATCTTCAAGATCAGATTCAAGATGTCTGATAATCATGTCCATCTGGTGGCATTCTTCTGATTTTTCCTTAAGAGATTGTCTTAGATTGTCTTCAGCCTTTCTTTTTTCTTCAATCTCTTGAGTGAACTTTATAGTTCCTGATTCCATTTCATGTCTTAACATAATGACTTCTTTTGATAACTTTTCACATAACTTGGTTTGCTCAGTCAATTCTTCATTTGTATTGCTTTCTTCACTTTGTCTTGCCAACTGTTGGAGCAGCTCCTTTCTCTTTTTCATAGAGAGACTTAATTTGTCTTTTAATTCCCTCATGAATTCATCAGCCTGTTTGAGTCTTTCTCTTAATTCACTGACTTCAGAATTTGACTGTTCAAGATCCTCAAGGGCAGTCTTGAGTTGCTCCTTTAAACCATATGCATCCATTTGAAATCCCAGATCTTCCTCAAGCTGTTAGGCTCTATTAGGAGGAACTTGGCTCTGATACCAATTGTTGATAACTGAGAGGGGGGGGTGAATCAGTTATCCTAATTATTTCCCTTATTGAACTTTCCTTTTAATTGAAGCAGCATAAAATCAAACACAAAACATTAACCATGAAATAAGAAACACATGACACAGTATTTTTGACGTGGAAACCCTGTTAAGGGAGAAAACCACGGGGTGATTAACCCAAGAATTATTCTCTGTTAGAAGAATAGGAAATTACAAAAATGGCACTTGCCAATTAGGGCTCACTGCCCGAGCTCACTGCTCACAAGAGGCTCACTGCCTACAAGAAGACACACTGTCTTACAAAGTGATAAGAATCACAATCTTGAACTGATTGGAAGCATCTGCATATGCTGGAGTTCAGTTCCGGTTAGGTTCAGTATACTGATCTGCTGCACTTCATCTTTCCTCTATTCTTTAGTCTGCTATCCTTTCACATACCGGATCTTTCTTGCTACTTCTGCTCTACTCTGGACTTGTTCGCATATCCTTTTACACATTTCACACACTTTACAACTAAATCCATCCTCTATATATATCCGCACAAGTAATTTCATCACCTTTCTAGTCGGCATCCGGAACAGTCTAGTTTCTTACAAACTTAGTTCTGTCGGCTGAATCCTTGCTCACCAAGCAATGCGGATCAAGCATATACTTGTAGATATCATCAATTATGTCGGCCAAACATGATTCATGCCTCCGCAACCTTTATCATCATCTGTAACACATCCGGAAAGTAGTCTGATACTCTGTCAGTCAGTTCTTCCTCTGTTTTCACTGTCTCTCAGGAATCCGGTACTCAACTATTCATATCTTTTTCCTTGTCCAACTCCGGAGGCTAAATCCTTGGAATATACCACTCAAGATAGTCCTCTTGACTTCCCCAGATCCGCACTGCACCAAGACACTTCCTCTGAGAGATCCGGACCAATCTGTCGGACCTTGCCACATGCTCTGTTCTTGTTCACCGGACCACAACAATCTTCAATCTGACTTCCGGTAGAGACATATCATGACTTGCGGATATGTGGGATGACCTTTGTTGCCATCAATGACAACAACCATGAATCCATATAGTGTCTCTTGCCAACAATCTTTACATCAAGGAAGAAGGAGACATGATATTGATAGATGCAGTATATGTTGATGACATCATCTTTCGTGGAGATGATGATATGTGTAAGAGGTTTGCAAAGGAGATGCAAATAGAGTTTGAGATGTCTATGATTGGTGAAATGTCTTTCTTCCTTGGACTTCAAATTTCTTTGCTAGATGATGATATTTTTATTTCTCAAGCTAAGTATGTCAAAGAGTTGTTGAAGAAGTTTGGTATTGAGGATTCAAAACCAATGAACTCCCATGGTCACTAGGTGGCACTTGAGCAAAGATGATGTGTCTCCAGAGGTGGATCAGACTGTCTATAGGTCTATGATTGGAGCACTGCTATACTTGACTACTTCTAGACCTGATATTGTTAAGGGAAAATTGGATCTAAAATGAATAATCAATATATAAATATCAATGATACCCAAAACTCAACGAAATACAGAAACAAAGAGATCAATCAAACAAAAGAACTTTAAAAACCTTTGCAAACCTCAAAGCTTTATAGCTTTCATTGGTTGCCTATCTCAATCGATCTTGCATGTATGAATAAGGCCCTTAGAGAGTGCACTTCCTTGCTATGATTCCAAGATTGTTAATGGAGAACGGCTATGATAGTTTTGCCATGAAGATGAGCTTCACAACAATGATAGTAGTGCATAGTGACAAGTGTGATCACAAGCAATGAAGGAATTGGTGTCAAAGGCACACTGTAATTCTTGCAGAGTAACGATACTTAAAGTTTGGATGAATGAAATGGAGGAATAGGGTTCAATTTATAGAGTTGGGAAAGAGAAGATCAACAGTATAGAAAGAATGAGAAGATCAACGGTTGAGAATAGTTGAGGAACGTGCGTGAATAAGAAGAAGACAAGTGTCACCCAAAAGTTGTTTTATTTGAGTTAACTACTTTCTTTTCTAAAGATAAGACATGCATTTCATAAATTAGAAAGTTTTTTTCTAATTTAAGAGATATTGATAAAAACAAGGTTGATTGAATAGATAACTCAACTTGAGATTTGCTTTTGCATGATTTAAGAGAAATTAAATAATAAATTATTCAATTTTGTGTGCATGAAGAAGAAGACTTATCTTTAGAAGATTTGGAAGATATTTGAAGAATTAGAAGATAAGAAAACTAATTAAATTTATTTAATTGTTGTGCATGATTTGGAAAAATAAATAACATATTTGATTATATTTTATTTTTAGAGATTGAGAGGATTTAAATAAATTTGATTGATTTATTCAAATTTGGAAGAATGATTTGATTTAATTAAATAATTAAGAATTATTTAATTGTTTGGAAGAATTTAATTAAATAAAAGATTTTATTTAATTTTGACTTTAGAAGAGGTAATTGAATATTTTGATATTCAATTAACTTAGAGGAATATGAATCTAATAAATAAATTTGTTTATTTATTTGTTGATAGAAGAATTAGAAGGGAGTAAATATTAAGAATATTTATTTAGACTTAATCGTGTCATTTTTAGGCATATACGAATATTATGCATGCAGTATGTGTGGTTGCCAGATATCAAGCCAATCCAAAGAAAACACATGACAAGGAAGTGAAAAGGATATTTAGATACTTGAAAGGAACTCCGGACTATGGCCTATGGTATCCAAGAGGTAATGACTTTGATTTAAGTGCTTACACTAATGATGACTGGGATAGTTGTGTTGATGATAGAAGAAGTACAAGTCGTGGTGCTTTCTTTCTAGGAAGCATGATGCAGGAGTATCCCAGGTTGCAAAGCAATCTTGCATCAACCAAAAATATTTGCATTCATTTTGTTTTTCTCATTTTCCAGTCTAGTACAGTTAGTTCAGTCAGTAGCAGTTTCTGTATTTCGGTCCACATTCTACCACAGTTTCATTCCATACCTTGTGGAGCAGGACTTAGCATCTAGACATCATCATGCACATCATATCCCAAATTTAGCTCATTTGGATCAGTTTCTAAAGAGATATCACTATCAGAAGATCAACTATTTTCTTAGAACAAAGCCTTCAGACAATCTCAGACAGTTAGCTGAAGGAGAAGGCTTGCAGAGCACTTCCATGACTTGCGGAGCTAAATGAAACATTTTTCAAGGCACTTTAGGACATGGCCAGCCTTCCTTGAGGTCTGCACCTTGTTTCATTCATTTGCATAGGATTTCCATTTGTTCTAGGATGACCTAGTTGTTGCTACACGTTACATCTCTTTCATTGAAGTTTGTAATATTTCTTGGTCAACGTGGAGGATTCTTGTGATCTAGATATGATATATAATCATGTAATAGATGCATAGGAAAGTAGCCAATCAGATAGTCTATGATTAGAAGTAGTTAGATAGCCTAAATTATTTTGGAAGAGGTGCTTCAATGCCATATCCTGCTAGTCTGTAATCAGGCCTATGAGCCCTAATTTGTAAGCCCGCATGTTGTAGGCATGTTATAATTTTGAATCTATGATATACTGAACATTTATATCTACATTTGCATTCTATAATTGAGTTGCTTCCATTGTGTTTACTCTTGCTGAACGATCTGGACTGTTCACTCCATGGACCCTCCTAACCGTGACTGCACCAAGTGGTATCAGAGTGAAGTTGAATCCTTTGGGAGTGAAGTTTGTGAAGGCATTCTGTAAGATCTTGCTGTGAACAGATTGCCAAACCCAAGACAAACTACCTGTGTTGTCAACCGATCACCGATTGTGAGGTAGTTGTCACCTTGGAGCCCGATCACCGAACTCAAGAGGCAGTTACACTTGATCCTAGGAAGAGATGTTGTTGGTACTATGGCTAGAAGAATGGATGAGATGATGGAGATGATGAAAACAATGTGAGTTCAGTTGGATGCTATTGAAGAAGATTGAAGAAGAGGATTGACACCTCAACCTAATGTTGAAAGTGACGATGAAGAATTTCAATCTGCTGATCAAAATGAAGAAACCCTAGAAGAAGAAGAAGAATCAAATCAAGTGAAGATTTTGAGAGCTACTTTGAAGATTGGGAAAAGACCCAGAGTGGATGTACCAAACTATACTAGCAATTTGAATCCAGAGGAGCTGATTAATTGGATAAATGACCTAGAATAATACTTTGAATATGAAGAAATTGAAGATCCCGAGAAGGTGAGGTTTGCAAAGACTAAGTTGAAAGGGCATGCTGCTATTTGGTGGAAAGAAGTATAGTTGGATATAAACAGAAGAGGAAAAGAAAACATCATAAAGTGGGATAGAATGGTGACAAAGTTGAAGAACCAATTTATACCTGCTGACTATGAGTTGGAACTGCTGAAGAGATTGCAAAACCTGAGACAAAAGGAGAAATCTGTGGAGTACACTGAAGAATTTCATAAGATGATTATAAGGATAGGACATAGTGAAGCAAGCAAGGAGAAAGTGTCAAGATACATCAATGGACTGAGATTAAACATTCAAGAAGAACTAAGTTTGGTGAGGATGACAACATTGGAAGAAGCATATCAGTTTGCTTTGAAGGTTGAAGAAAAGTTGAATAAGAAGCATGAGAAGAGACAAAGACGTAGAGGAGGTAAAATTCAAAGAGGAAGAACATTTTCTAGAGGAGAAAGATCATACATGGAGCAAAATAGACAAGATAGCACATTCAAGAAGGAAGACAGAGATAGCAATTCATATCGGAGAGATGATAGAACTTTCTACCACAGAGGAAACCCTAATTCTTGCCGGAGTGAAGGATACAAAAGAGATGGAAGAGGAATTGATAAGAGAACATTCAGAGGAACTTGTTTTAAGTATGGAGGTGAAGGACATAGAGCATTTGAATTTCATTCAGGGAGCACAACCAAAAAGATAGAGAACAATGGAAGAACAGCTTATGTAGAAGAAGAACCTATTGGATCACCTAATTCAGTTGGTAAAAACCTGAGAAAGGAGAATCACTTATCATGAGGAGAGCATTATTCCAAGTAGAGACAAATGAGGAACCACCACAAAGGAAAAGTTTATTCTGGACCAGATGCAAATCAGGTGGTAAATGTTGTAAGGTTGTAATTGATAGTGGTAGTTCTGATAATTTGGTTTCATAGGAGATGATGACTAAACTGAAGATGGAAAGATTGAAACACCCTAATCCATATTAGATAGCATGGATTCAGGATGATCATAAGGTACCGGTGAGTGAACAATGTTTGGTAAAATTTCATATTGGATCTTATCATGATGAAGTACTATGTGATACTATGCCTATGGATGTATGTCATATATTATTGGGTAGACCATGACAGTATGATAGAAAAGCTATACATGATGGTAGAAAGAATACCTATACTATAATATCAAATGGAAAGAGAATTACTTTGATTCCTTTTGAAGATGAACCTAAAAGTGAAGTATGTGGGAATGCTAAAATCTGTTTGGTTGATGGAAGGAAATTTATGGATGGTTTGAGACACGAGAATATGTGTTATGCTTTGATTCCTAAGAAACCTGAAACCCTAAAGATAGAGACTGAAGAATCACAACTAGAGGAGATAATTGAATCGCTGAGAGAATATGAAGACATCATATCAGCTAATGTACCTGAAGGATTGTTGCCAATCAGGAGTATCAATCATCACATGGATCTTATACCTGGAGCTAGTTTTCCTAATAAAGCAGCACACAAAATGACACCAATAGAGAATGAAGAATTGAATAGACAGATACAAGAGTTGTTGAGGAAAGGTTTGATCAGAGAAAGCTTGAGTCCTTGTGCAGTACCTACAGTGTTAGCACCGAAGAAGGATGGAGAATGGAGAATGTGTACAGACTCTAGAGTAATTAACATTATCACAGTTAAGTATAGATTTCCATTGCCTAGGGTGAGTGACATTATGGATTGTTTGAGTGGAGCAATGTATTTTACAAAGATAGACTTGAAGAGTGGATACCATCAGATTAGAATTAGAGAAGGAGATGAATGGAAGACTGCTTTCAAGACAACTAAAGGATTGTATGAGTGGTTAGTGATGCCTTTTGGATTGACTAATGTACCAAGTACTTTCATGAGATTGATGAATGAAGTTTTGAAGAATTTCTTAGGTAAATTTGTTATTGTATATTTAGATGATATTCTGATTCTTAGTAAGACAAAAGAAGAAAATTTGTGGCACCTAAGACAAGTATTGCAGAGGTTGAGAGAAGAGAAGTTTCTGATAAACATCAAGAAGTGTAGTTTCATGAAGTAAGAATTGGTATACTTGGGATTTGTGATTTATGCAGAAGGATTGAAGATGGACCCTGAGAAAGTTAGAGAAAATGTTGAGTGGCCAACACATGAGAGCATTGGAGAAGTTAGATCATTTCATGGATTAGCTAGTTTCTACCAGAAGTTCATTAGAAAATTTAGTTCAATATGCACACCTATGATAGAGACAATGAGAGGTGACAAAAAGAATTTAAGTGGACATCAGGAGCAAATACGAGTTTTGAACTATTGAAGCAGAAAGTGACAGAGTAGCCAATATTGGCATTACCAGATTTTAATAAAGTATTTCAGGTACATTGTGATGCAAGTGGAAATGCAATAGGAGTGGTGTTAAGTCAAGAAGGTAGACCTGTAGCATATTTCAGTGAAAAGTTGAATGATGCAAGGAGAAGATGTTCAATTTATGATTAGGAATTCTATGCCATAATCCAAGCCTTGAAGAAATGGAGACATTATTTGTTGCCTAAGGAATTTGTGTTGTATACAGATCATCAAGCTTTGCAAATCTGAACAGTCAAGGAAATTGAATCATATGCATATGATATGGGTAGAGTTCATGTAGAGTTACACCTTTGTACTGAAGCATAGGAGTGGAAAATCAAACAAAGTTTCAGATGCATTGAGTAGAAGAAGGAATTTGTTGACAGAGATGAGAGTTGAAGTATTAGGTTTTGAAGAACTGAAGAACATGTATGAAGAAGACCTTGATTTTGCAAAACCTTGGAAAGCATGTAAGGAACCTGTTGTGACAGATAGAAGCAAGTGATTGGATTATTTCATTCAGGAAGATATGTTGTTAAAAGGAAATCAGCTATGTATAGCTAGGAGTTCAATTAAAGATAATTTGATCAAAGAGAAGCACAGTTGTGGATTGGCGGGACATTTTGGAATTGATAAGATAGTGGCTTTGGTAAATGAAAATTACTTTTGGCCTCATATATATAAGGATGTTAGAAAGTTTGTGCAGAGTTGTAGAGTATGTCAAGTTGCAAAAGGAAGTAGTCAGAATACTGGGTTGTACAAATCTTTGACAGTACCGAAGAGACCTTGGAAGCACATAAGTATGGATTTCATATTGGCATTACCAAAGACATAGAGAGGACATTATTCTATATTTGTAGTGGTGGATAGATTTTCAAAGATGACATATTTCATACCTTGTAAGAAGACAAGTGATGCAGTCCATGTGGCTGACCTATTTTTCAAGGAGATTGTGAGATTGCATGGATTACCTAAGAGCATAATTTCAGACAGAGATACAAGATTCCTTGGATACTTTTGGAGGGCACTTTGGAAGAAGATGAAGACATATTTAAAGTTCAGTTCAGCATTTCATCCACAGACTGATGGAAAGATAGAGGTAGTAAATAGGAATTTGGGTAACTTGTTGAGATGTTTGGTTGGAGAGAAGACATGAAATTGGGATTTAATTCTATCACAAGCAGAGTTTGCATACAATAATTCAGTGAATAGGAGCATCGGAAGAACACCATTTGAGATTGTGACAGGAACTAACCCTAAAGGAGTAGCAGAGTTTAGAGCTATCAGTATGGAGAACAAAAGAAGTGCAGAGGTAGAAGAATTTGCAGGACACATGGATACAATGCATAATCAGGGTAAGAAACATTTGGAAGAGATGAACAACAAGTATAAGGAGAAACCAAATGAGAAGAGGAGACACAAAGAATTTTCAGTCGGTGATGAGGTAATGGTATATCTAGAAGAGAAAGATTTCCAATAGGGACATATAACAAGTTGAAGATGAAGAAGTTTGGACCATGTAGGATACTCAGAAAGTTTGATTCAGGAAATGCATATGAAGTGGAGCCACTAGAGACATTGGGTATATCACCTAGTTTTAACATTGTAGACCTATATCAGTATCATGAAGGGGAGTTCAGTGAAAACATTGAAGAAGACTTGAAGAAGTAGTTACCACAACAAGCACTAGAGCACATTGAAGACATCTTGGACAACAAAGTTAGACACAACACCAGAGGAAAGCAATACAAGGAATATTTGGTAAAGTGGAAAGTGAGACCGGAAGAAGATTCAGTATGGATTTCTTAGGCTAAGGTGTGTCTTGGTTTTCCTCTAGCCCCAGAAAAGTGAGGGACTCACTTTTTCAACAACCCCAGGTGTTTGATGCAGGAAGGTTGAAGAGCAATCTTGCATCAACCAAAAATATTTGCATTCATTTTGTTTTTCTTTCATTTTCCAGTTCAGTATAATTAGTCCAGTCAGTAGCAGTTTTTGTATTTTGGTCCGTATTCTGTTGTAGTTTCATTCCAAACCTTGCAGAGTAGGACTTAGCATCTAGACATCATCATGCACATCATATCCAAAATTCATCTCATTTGGATCAGTTTCTGGAGAGATATCACTATCAGAAGATCAACTATTTTCTCATAACAGAGCATTCAGATAGTCTCAGATAGTTAGCTGAAGGATAAGGCTTGTGGAGCACTTCCATAAATTGTGGAGCTAAATGAAATATCTTTCAAGGCACCTTGGGACATGGCCGACCTTCCTTGAGGTCTGCACCTTGTTTCATTCATTTGCGGAGGATTTCCATTTGTTCTAGGCCATCCTAGTTGCTGCTACACGTTACATCTCTTTCATTGGAGTTTGTAATATTTCTTGGTCGGCGTGGAGGATTCTTGTGATTAAGATATGATATTTAATCATGTAATAAATGCATAGGAAAGTAGTCAATCATATAACTTTTATGATTAGAAGTAGTTGGATAACCTAAATTTTTTTGGAAGAGGCGCTTCAATGCCATATCCTGCTACTTTGTAATCAGGTTTGTGAGCCCTAATTTCTAAGCCCACATGTTGCTGGCATGTTAGAATTTTGAATCTATGATATGCTGACCATTTGAATCTTCATTTGCATTCTATAATTGAGTTGCTTCCATTGTGTTTACTCTTCCTGCACGGCCTGGACTGTTCACTCTATGGACCCTCCTAACTGTGACTGCACCAAAGTAGATTGGTTTCATGGTAGAGCAAGAAGCAAGATTCGGTGTCCCTATCTACTATAGAGGCAGAGTACATTGCATCAACATCCTACTATAAACAAGTGTTATGGATGAAGCAAACCCTGAATGACATCAAGGTATTGTACGATGAGCCTATTCCTATCTTGTGTGACAATACAAGTGCTATCAATATTGCCAAGAATATAGTGATGCATTCTAGAAACAAGCATATAGCAATCAGGTATCACATTTTGAGAGAGAAGGTTGCAGATAAGGAAGTGAAGTTGGAATATGTTCCAACAAAGGATCAAATAGCATATATTTTCACAAAGACTCTAGCAAAGGATACTTTTGAGGATCTCTGACAAAGGTTAGGGGTAACTACCCCTCCTTCTTGCTAGATGCATAGTGGTGAACCTGTCCAGGGGGAGTTCATGTTATATCTTATTCTTGGACTGATGGTGGGTACCTCCCAGGGGGAGCAGGTAGTGGTTGCTAATGTTAGGGGGAGCTTGTTTGCTGCAAGAATAAGTCATGACCTAAGGAAGAATGTGCAAGTATGTGGTCTTTAATTAAGGTAGTGATTGCCCATTGTCCTTGATGTCAAAGGGGGAGAGATGTAGAGATGTGTTGCTATCAATGCCAAAGGGGAAGATTGTTACACATATGGTTCTTAGGGTTGTCATTGATGTCAACACTGTCACTAGGTTGCCATTGATGTCAACACTATCATGGTGGTGTGATGGTATTCATGGTTGGATGTCATGTCCCATCCAACAAGAGAAGAAGAGAAAGAGAAGAAGATATGGTGAGAAGATGAGCAAGAGAAGAAGATACAATTCACGGTTGGATGTCATGTCCCATCCAACAAGAAAAGATGATACAACTCATGGTTGAATGTCATGTCCCATTCAACAAAAGAAGAGAGAAGATATAGTTCATATTAAGATAGGAATTAGAAGCACAAAGATGATCAAATGTGTTTCTAATGCTACTGATGGCCTATAGTATGTATGATCCAAGTTCCATGATGATTGCATTACCGGAAGAGTGTTTTGTTGTTGATTGTTTGAAGACAGTGTCACCTCTATGAAGATGTTCTGTACAGGACAATGGAATGCTCCGCATTCCTCCACATTTGCAGATATGGCCATGTGGTTTTGGAATTGTGTTCAGGATGCAGTGAAGGTGATAACTCCAAGTTTTCAAATCATTTGTCCTCCTGTTGTGAAAGTTATGCATGATAGAGTAACAACATGTGTTCTAGTAGAGTGTGTTAGTGTTGAAGGCCTATTGGAATGCTCCGTATTCCTCCGAAAATGAATGATTACCCTTGTAGTTTTGAGGACATGTTTATGGATGTGTATTACATTCTTCCTTGTGGTTTCAAGGTTCTTGGTGGTCCACAACTTAGTTTTCCAAATGACAGTATGTTGCAGTGTGTTCTAGATGATAGATTGTTCTCAGAGTTAATAATTGAATTTGTGTGGCACAATTATCTATTGTGTCATGGAAAAGGAGTGTTTGGGGATGTTTTACGAGTCATGTGGAGGTTCACAAAGATCTTTTTTGTTTCCTGTACCGCACCAGGTTTTTAAGTTGATGTGGTCGTTACACTTCAAGTCTTCATGTGTTTTCCTTAAAGCTACCATATTTTCAAATGAGTGGAGTGTGTAGATGTAATTCCTTGGTGTTTGAAGTTGTGAAGGATGTTTTGGACCTAGTTAATCAAGTGTTGGAGTTTGCAAGGCTTGGATCTTTTGTTGGTGTAACGTGTGGCTTCACTTAGGACATATCTTCTATATGTTTCATATTGTGTGTTGTCTGACTGACTTGTAAATGTATTTGTCATGTTGTATTTAGCTGACAAGAAATGTAATCAATGTAATATCATGTATAAATATTGAATCAAATTGAGTGAGGAGAGGTGTGATTTCAAGTTGATTGAAAAGTTCACATGCAGATAAAAAGCATAATAAATGCATTATTGATGTGTGATTGAAGGAGAAAGAACAAAAGTTGTTGATGCTATTCGGATTCATCTTGAAGACATATTTGTGACAGTGATCAAGTATAGAGTGTGCCTAACTAATCAGATCTTCAAAAGAAAGTGTGAAGAGGGAGAAGTGCAATCATCAAAAGTGTGAGTTTCAATGTCAGTTTTTAGACAGTAGAAAGACTGTCATACTATAATCTTGTGTGTGTTCTCATTTTAGGGAGTAGTAGCTTCCTTGGGAGTGACCCTAAAACAAAGTCTTTAGGGAGTAGTAGCTTCCTTTGGAGTGACCCTAAATCAAAGTCACTTAGGGAGTAGCAGCTTCCTTGGGTTATAGCCCCTAAAAAAAGTTATTATTTGAGCTTCATATATTGTGAGTTAATCCTCATCATGGTTTTTCCCTTCTAGGGTTTTCCAAATTTATCCGGTGTTATGTGTTGATGTGCATTGTGTTAATCTTTCATGTTCATGTTAATGTTGTGATGATTAACTTTTAAATTTGCTCGAGATAAGTTGAAGTTGTTAAAATTGAAAATTGCTTAGATACTGATTGACCCCCCCTCTCAGTATCTTGGTGTGTTCAACAATTGGTATTAGAGTCAATTTCCTTTGAGGGAAGCTTAACAGCTTGAGGAAGGTCCGGGATGGCGCAAAATTGATCTAGTAAGATTCCTAGGTATGATAGAACAAATTATACTTTCTGGAAGCTAAGGATGGAAGCTTATATCAATTCTCTAGGGTGTGGTGTTTGGGAATCTGTCAAGTCAGGTTACACTATTCCTTCTACTATTCTTACAGATGTAGATGAAGTTAAGAAGTATGATAACAATGCCAAGGCAAAGTTTGCTATCACAAGTGGGTTACCTGATTCAGAACGTTGAAAGGTAATGAGTTGCAGTTCTTCTCAAGAAGTTTGGGATAAACCTTAAACCATTTATGAGGGAGATAAGAAAGTAAAACAAGCCAAGATGCATATCTTCAAGAGCAAAATTAAGAACCTAAAAATTTTAGAGGATGAAGACATTGTTGGATACATGCTCCAGGTGAATGAAGTGGTCAATGGAATTAAAGGTCTTGGTGGAGAAGTGAAAGAAGATGAGGTTGTGAAAAAAGTTTTGAGATCTCTTCCCAAATCTTACAATCATAAGGTATCTTCCATTGAGGAGGCTGCAGACTTGGATACTTACATTGTAGACAAATTGTTTGTTACCCTTACTACCTTTGAAATGAGAGAGTTTAGCAGTGATGCTCCAAAGAAAGAAGCTGCTTTCAAAACTAGTATGACTTGACCAAAGAAGTTGTTGATGAAGATGAGAGCTCTGATGAATTTGAAGCTAATTTTGTAAGAAGAATGAAGCTAGGTACCGATAAATACAAAGGTAAGTTATCCTTCAAATGTTTTAATTGTGGGAAGGTTGGTCATTTTTCTTCTAAATGTCCTTTCAAGGAATCAAGGGGTAATAACAGGAGAGACAAGTTCAAGAGAAGTTTGTATTCCATATAAAGTAGTTATTCCTCAGAAGATGGGGATCATGATGATTCAAATGATAAAACACTTTGCATGGCCCTAGATGTTGGTAACAGAAAGAATGATGATAAAACTTGTGAGAAGACTGATACCTTGCAAACAAATCAAAAAAATGAAAGATCAATGGTTGTATGGACTACCTTTCATGCAAAAAAAAAATTCAAGGCATGTTTGATTGATAGTGGATGCTCAAATCATATGACTAGTGACAATGAGAAGTTTATTAGCCTTGACAAGTGGGATGGTGGTACTGTCTATTTTGGTGGTGATGAGTCAACATAGATATGTGGAAAAGGTTCTATAACCATTGATGGGAAGAATAGGACTAAGGATGTCCTTTATGTCAAAGGGCTAAAACACAATCTTCTCAGTGTCAATCAGATGTGTAGCAAAGGGTATAATCTCACCTTTCATGCAAAGCATTGTGAGATCAGGAAGGCAGGATCTAAAAAATTAGTGGTAGAAGGTATCAAGACATATGGTGATATCTATCACCTAAATGAGGTAAATGGAAGAACATGTTTGTTGGCTCAGTCTAGTGAATGTTGGCTATGGTATAAGAGAATGAGACACACCAATTTTGATAATATGGTAAAGATCAGTTCTACTCATGCAGTGAGAGATATGCCTAAGATAATCAAGCCTACAAATGTAGTATGTAGAGAATGTCAAATGGGAAAGCAAACAAGGACAAACTTCAAAAGCAAGGAGTATTCTTCTTCAAATCCATTGGAGCTGATTCACACTGATCTATGTGGCCCTACAAGAGTAAGGAGTCAACAAGGTGAGAGGTATTTCATGTTGCTTATTGATGATTATTCTAGAATGACTTGGGTTACCTTCTTAAGAGAAAAATTAGATGCCCTTGATAAATTTAAAGAGTTCAAATCTTTGGTTGAGAATGAAGTAGATGCTAAGATCAAATGCTTGAGGTTTGATAGAGGAGGTGAATTTTCTTCAAATGAATTTGAAATATTTTGTGAAGATCATGGTATTAGGAGACATCTGTCAGCTCCTAGGACCCTCAGCAAAATGGGGTAGTCAAAAGGAAGAACATGACTGTGCAAGAGATGTCTAGGGGCAATGTTGAAAGATTCAAATATATGTGATATGTATTGGAAGGATGCAGTTCATATTGTTCTCTGTCTTATTAATAGATTGCAATGGAGGGTCAACAACACTAAGACTCATTATGAGCTATGGTATTGAAGACCTCCTATAGTTAGATACTTTAGGGTCTTTAGTAGAAAATGCTATATCAGAAGAGATGAAGAAGACCTAGGAAGGTTTGATTCAAGAAGTGATGAAGGAATATTTCTTGGCTACTCAACCAAAAGTAAGGCTTATAGATGCTACAACAATAGGTTGAGAAAGATGATTGAAAGCACAAATGTCAAGGTAGACGAAGATCTATATCAGATCTCACATGAAATAGAGGACTTTAAAACTGATATCTTTCCATGCATTGTAGATAAAGAAGAAGAAGTAAAAGAAGAAAAGGAACAAGAACTAGATCAAATGCCTAAGACTCCAGCAAAGTATGTTTAGAAGAACCACATAGTAGATCAGATCATTGGAGATAAGAATGAAGGTGTGCAGACAAGGAGAAGGCTTGCTAAGACACATGAGCAAGCAAACTTGTGTTTGTTTTCAAGAGTGGAACCCAAAAACTTTGATGAAGCCATCAAGGATGATGGATGGATAAAAGCCATGGAAGAAGAATTGGATTAGATTGAGAAGAATTAGACAAGAATTAGACATAGGAATTGGTTCGCACCAAGCAAACAAGAATATTATAGGAACAAAATGGGTGTTCGGGAACAAAATGAATAAAGAAGGTGAAGTTGTAAGGAACAAGGAAAGATTGGTATGCAAAGGATACACACAAGTAGAAGGTATTGATTTTGAGACTTTTTCTTTGGTAGCAAGGATGGAGGCAATCAGAATGTTCCTTGCTCTTGCTACTCATAAGAACTTTAAGGTATATCAGATGGATGTTAAGTCAACATTTCTGAATGTTGACTTAGAAGAATAGGTTTAATTGAACAAAAAGGTGGTTTCTAGATATCAAAAGATCCAGATATGGTGTATAGACTCAAGAAGGCTCTATATGGTCTTAAGCAAGCACCTAGAGCTTGGTATGCTAGGTTGGACAAGTACTCACTTCAACAAGGCTTCAAGAAAGGTACTACAGATAGCAATATTTACATCAAGGAAGAAGGAGACATGATATTGATAGTTGCAGTATATGTTGATGACATCATATTTGGTGGAGATGATAGGTGTAAGAGGTTTATAGAGGAGATGCAAAAAAGAGTTTGACATGTCTATGATTGGTGAAATGTCTTTCTTCCTTGGACTTCAAATTTCTCAACTAGATGGTGGTATCTTTATTTCTCAAGCTAAGTATGTCAAAGAGTTGTTGAAGAACTTTGGCATGGAGGATTCGAAACCAATGAGTACTCCCATGGTCACTCGATGACACTTGAGCAAAGATGATGTGTCTTCAGAGGTGGATAAGACTATCTATAGGTCTATGATTGGAGCACTGCTATACTTGACTGCTTCTAGACCTGATATTATGCATGTAGTATGTGTGGTTGCCAGATATCAAACCAATCCAAACCAAACACATGAGAAGGCAGTGAAAAGGATATTCAGATACTTGAAAGGAACTCCAGACTATGGCCTATGTTATCCAAGAGGTGATGACTTTGATTTAAGTGCTTACACTGATGCTGACTGGGCTGGTTGTGTTGATGATAGAAGAAGTACAAGTGGTTGTGCTTTCTTTCTAGGAAGTAGATTGGTTTCATGGTAGAGCAAGAAGCAAGATTCAGTGTCCCTATCTACTGCAGAGGTAGAGTACATTGTAGCAACATCTTGTTGTAGACAAGTGTTATGGATGAAGCAAACCCTAAAGGACATCAAAGTATTGTATGATGAGCCTATTCCTGTCTTGTGTAACAATACAAGTGCTATCACTATTTCTAAGAATCCAGTGATGCATTCTAGAACCAAGCATATAGCAATTAGGTATCACTTTTGAGAGAGAAGGTTGTAGATAAGGAAGTGAAGTTGGAATATGTTCCAACAAAGGATCAAATAGCAGATATTTTCACAAAGGCTCTAGCAAAGGATACTTTTAAGGATCTCCAGCAAAGGTTAGGGGTAATTGCCCTTCCTTCTTCTTTCTAGATGCATAGTGGTGTATTTGTCTAGGGGGAGTCCATGCTATATCTTGTTCTTGGATTGATGATGGCTACCTCTCAGGGGGAGCAAGTAGTGGTTGCTAAAGTTAGGGGGAGCTTGTTTTTTGCAAGAAGTCATGGCCTAAGGAAGAATGCACAAGTATGTGGTCTCTGATTAAGGTAGTGATTGCCCTTTGTCCTTGATGTCAAAGGGGGAGAGATGCAGAGATGTGTTTCCATCAATGCCAAAGGGGGAGATTGTTACACATATGGTTCTTAGGGTTGTCATTAATGTCAACATTGTCACTAGGTTGTGATTGATGTCAACACTATCATGGTGGTGTGATGGTATTCATGGTTGGATGTCATGTCCCATCCAACAAGAAAAGATGATATAGTTCATGGTTGAATGTCATGTCCCATTCAACAAAAGAAGGGAGAAGATATAGTTCATATTAAGATGGGAATTAGAAGCACAAAGATGATCAAATGTGTTTCTGATGCTACCGATGGCCTATAGTATTTATGATCTAAGTTCCATGATGATTGCATTATTGGAAGAGTGTTTTGTTGTTGATTGTTTGAAGATAGTGTCACCTCTGTGAAGATGTTCTATACAGGACAATGTAATGCTCCGCATTTGTAGATATGACCATGTAGTTTTGGAATTCGGTTCAGGATGCAGTGAAGGTGATGATTCCAAGTTTTTGGATCATTTTTCCTTCCGGTGTGAAAGTTATGCATGATAGAGTACCGGCATGTGTTCTAGCAGAGTGTGCTAGTGTTGAAGCCTTGTTGGAATGCTCCAAATTCCTCTAGAAATGAATGATTACCATTGTGGTTTTGAGGACATGCTTATGGATGTATATGACATGCTTCCTTGCAGTTTCAAGGTTCTTGGTGGTCCGCAGCTCAGTTTTTCAAATGACAACATGTTGCAGTGTGTTCCAGATGACATATTGTTCTCAGAGTTAATGATTGAAGCTATGCGGCACAATTATCTATTGTATGGTGGAAAACAAGTGTTTAGGGATGTTTTATGAGTCATGTGGATTCATCTGGAAAAGTTTCATGAAGATCTTTCTTGTTTCCTATACCGCACAAGGTTTTCAAGTTGATGTGGTCGTTATACTTCAAATCTTCATATGTTTTCCTTAAAGTTGTCCTATTTTCAAATGAGTAGAGTGTGTGGATGTAATTCATTGGTGTTTGAAGCTG
Source organism: Cunninghamia lanceolata (assembly GCA_027924645.1). Lineage (NCBI taxonomy): Eukaryota > Viridiplantae > Streptophyta > Pinopsida > Cupressales > Cupressaceae > Cunninghamia > Cunninghamia lanceolata. Next base: position 1,001,103 of record BSBN01001750.1, read on the forward strand.
TAAAGGATGTTTTGGACCTATTTAATTAAGTGTTGGGGTTTGCAAGGCTTGGATCTTCTATTGTTGTAACGTGTGGCTTCACTTAGGACCTATCTTCTACACGTTTCATATTGTGTGTTGTTTGGCCAACTTGTAAATGTATTTTTCATGTTGTATCTAGATGACAAGAAATGTAATCAATGTTATATCATGTATAAATAGTGAATCAAATTAAGTGAGGAGAGGTGTGATTGCAAGTTGATTAAAAATTTTGCATGCAAATAAAAAGTAGAATAAATGTGTTATTGATGTGTGACTGAAGGAGAAAGAACAAAAGTTGTTGATGCTATTTGGATTAATCTTGAAGACATATATGTGACAATGATCAAGTATAGAGAGTGCACCTAACTAATTAGATCTTCAAAAGAAAGTGTGAAGAGGCAGAAGTGCAATCACCAAAAGTGTGAGTTTCAATGTCAATTTTCGAACAGTAGAACGACTATCATACTGTAATCTTGTATAAGTGTGTTCTCATTTCAGAGAGTAGTAGCTTCCTTGGGAGTGACCATAAAACAAAGTCTTCAAGGAGTAGTAGCTTCCTTGGGAGTGACCCTGAATCAAAGTTACTTAAGGAGTAGCAGCTTCCTTGGGTTAGAGCCCCTGAAACAAAGTATTATTTGAGCTTCATATATTGTGAGTTAATCCTCACCGTGGTTTTTCCCTTCTAGGGTTTTCCACGTATATCTGGTGTTATGTGTTGATGTGCATTGTGTTAATCTTTCATGTTCATGTTAATGTTGTGATCATTAAGTTTTAAATCTGCTCTGGATAAGTTGAAGTTGTTAAAATTGAAGATTATTTAGATACTGATTCACCCATCCCCTCTCAATATCTTGGTGTGTTCAACACAGATATCCACCTTTTTCACTAGTTTAGGGCACCAACACTAGTTTAGGGCACCAATACCATCGTGCCCCTCAAGATTGAGATCCCCTCCTTGTAGATTTCTCTTTGTGGCATTATTGAAGACACAACATACATTGAACAGAGAAAACAAGAGCTCAAAAATTTAGATGAAATAAGAGTGGACACATCTAGATAATATCTAAATATATCAATGACAATTAAAGAAACTTATAACAAGTCCATTATTCACAAAAAAATTCATTGGATTAATTGCTCCTTCATGCTAATCCTAGAAACTTGAATGATAAGGAATTACATGAAAATTTTCATCCTAATTGTATTGGACCATTCATTGTCACTTCCTAATTGGCTTTGACACTTTTGACTTATCTACAGTTGATAAAAAACTAATAAAAGACTAAGTGAATATTATGCATTTACATTGTTACTATTGTTACTTAGACATATGACACTAGGTCAACTATGCTACAATGTTTATGATATTTTTTATGCCCACATCTTTTACATATTATAAGTTTATTTTGTCATCTTTCCTACATTTGGGGCACAATTAGCTTTACATACTCTTTCACGATCATATCTTACCTATTTACACTTGCATGCTTATCTTTTGATTTGATTACACTTGATATTCTTACATGGTACTTGTCTAACATTTAGGGGCACCCTTCCTTCATGAATTTCCTATATTAGGGAAAACACAATGCCTTGAATCTCATTACTAGCTTATGACCTTACTTTCTATATGTCGATACATATTTACTTATATGACTTATGTGCCTACATGATTATTATTCAACTTTGCATGATTGATGTACTTACATACTTATTTTTTCATACTTGTTATTTGATTTTCAAACAATACTTATTATGACAATGCCATTACATAATTCTAAATGATTTTTGATGCTATATGTGCTCACATGCTTCTATGATTTGATTATTTTACTTCTTTATCATATATCATTTTCCCTCTTCTTCAATTCCATGCATCTAATGGATGCAACAAATTGAAGGTGGCATATATTGTCACTAATACCCTTATTTTTGAGTTTTAGATATTAACTTGTGCTACAAATAGACTCATCATTGTAAGTTTAGATAAATCTTTATGGGTAAGCCCACAATAGTGTATCCCACTTGTGGGACATCCTAATTTTTGCTCGAAATCACATATTTTTTAGAAAAAATAATGATTTAAGCCTGGAGGGGTTCCATCCAAGGGGGTTTGATCGAAGGGGCTTAGATCAAACCCTCTTATATCAAACCCCCTTGGATAGAACCCCCTAGGCTTAAATCAAACCCTTGACAGAGTTTCCTCTTCACCTATCAAAATATTGATACAAAAGCAATTTTGCTTCACCTTTTGGGGGATCAAATGAAGTCATTTGGAAATGCCATTTTGTAGGTATGTAGCCCTAAGTATTAGCTTTACAAAAATTATAATATGTATTATGTTTTCTCTAATATTATACTTTTAAAATATTTTATAATGAATGTAGGTCCATTATGAGAAAACAATGATCTCTATTCAAGATACTAGAAAATTTAACAAACATTGTTAGAAAAGTCCCAAAAATGCACTCTACTCCACTTAGATGTCCTTTGTTTAAATAAATAATAATAATTTTGATATTATTCAAAGAAAAATGTGTGACGGAATAATATACGTCTAAAATTTTTGTTAGCACTAATTTAAAAACTAATAATAAAAAAAATATCTAATAAAAAATTACCAAAAAAAATCCATACACTAGATGTTGGAGTCAATGATCTAATTCCAATAAATCATAGAATTTTTTTATTTGTAGTGAAAGTTATGCATGACAAAATAATGTCACTGAATAAAAAATAATAGAAAAAATAAAAATTGATTAAAGAATAAAATGAAAAATACCCATGTGGCGTCTCCTTTCAAATATCTCCCATTCTCTCATTCCCTATCATTCAGCGTTGAGAGCTTTCTGCAGTGTTTTGTTTGTATTTTGCTTGTTCTGTGTGAGCGACTTGGTTATGGGTTCCCTGCAAAGAAACAAGAGGTTGTACTTTCCCATTCAGAAGTGGGAGAAGCCTACACAGGGCCTTCTGCACCCAAATTCACTTGTAGAGGTGTTTAAAATCTACAACGAGGAGGTTCAGAATGCGATTATCACTATGTGTGGTCATGAAATGCTTGGGTTTCCCAGGCCTATCTACCCTTCTCAAGCTTTTTCTCACTTTCTATCCAATGCAATGGATTTCATTCAAAAGGTGGGTATGCTTTTTGTTCAAGACTTCTTTTTCTTTGTGGACAAGTTTAATCTTGCCTTGGTAGACTATTATCTGCATTTAGGTACAGCTCCAATAGGAGGGTTATTTCTGCATAAGGACATTATTCGCTCTCCTACCATGCACTGTGCGTTCAGTTCTATGCTTCATGGGTTGCAAAATGAGTAAATAGTTTCTTTTTAGAATTGTCTTCTCTGTCATGCAGAGGAACTGGGTCCTACTACGAAAGATGCTCAAGGGAAGTGTTTCAGGCCCTTTATTTTTTGATGCATTTTAATAAACCGCCACCTCCTCCTATTGATGCCAATGAAGCTCAAGGTGAACCCATCCTTCAAGGGTTTTTGATTGAAGACTTAAATGATGTGAATTGAGGTTGGGGTGCCTGTCTGTCCAATATGTATCAGATGTTTTGTTTTCCATATATTTTTTGGATATGTAGCTAGTTTTTGGTTTCTTTTTCTTCTCCTTCTCTATTTTTTTGTTTTGGAGAAGTTTATATGGTTTTCTTGGGTTAAGCATTGGTACTAATGGACTATGGCCTTCTTCATATTGCCCATGAATCTGCATATCTGGACCTTTGTAATCAGCTATGTAAACTTTATATTTTAATATAATATATTTCAGGTGCTTTGCACTTTTTACCTAAAAAAATGATAGAAATAATTATTTAATTTAAAAATATATATATCTTGAATCTACATAAAAAAATTCTACAACTCATTTCTTTACATCATCCTTAAATTCTTGACCATTTGTTCCCTATATTTGATATAAATTGGAAAATGTTTAAAAATGTTGATTTTGAGCATCACGGCAAAAAATTGAAACCCTCGATGGAGAATCAAAAAATAGGCAACCAAACAGAGGCTGAGAGGCCAAAATTGAGCTCCTGAAGACAAATAGAATCAAACCTTCGAGTCAGAGTGAAGACTGTGATTGCAACTTCCTTCAAGGAAGTCTACAATCTATGAAGACCAATGATCAAGAGTGGAGACCAGATCGGGCAATGGCATCCTAAAAATGTAAACTTCAAGCAAAGGAAACCACCTCCAAACCCTCGAACCAGAGGATGGCAACACGAAACTCAAAAAATGCCCAAATCCATTCTTCAAACCTTCGAACCAAGAATGTGTGGGGCTAGTAAACAGGCCGAAGAGGCCAAAAATCACTCAAATTTGCAAGAAAAATTGTCAAATAGAGTCCTCAAACTTCCAAAATGTTGATTTTGCAAAAAAAATGTATTTTCAACAAAAATTTGGCAGGGGCCAAAAAAATTTGCAAAATTTTGCATGTGTCAATTTTGACGAAATGACAGGTTGTTTTGTCTATCTCATGCCTTCCAAACTCAATAACAATGTTTGTTTGGCTCTACAAGAACCTTTTAGCTAGGCAGGTGTGGGATTTGCTATAAAGGGTAAGATTTTGCAAGCATGGCTTTGATACCATGTTGGGATTAGCGAGGATCAACAAACAATAATCCAACCACAAGCTATTTGCACATAATAAACCTATTGATATTGACAAAAGATAGAAAATATGTACATAAGAGCCTTGCATATATATACAAGGTAGAGGAGGTGAGAAGCTTGTATACAATGACTGAGCAACCCTCCAAAGGTGCAACACTTGTCTTGCTCAAGTGACACATGTTTGAGCAAGTGGCAAGTTTTCATGAAGTAGGTGTCTCACAAAGATGAGTACACATGTCTTCACCACATGAGGTGAGAAAAAAAGGTAAGAAGCCCAAAGTTGGACTTAATCTAGTGTGAATATAAATCTCCTAGACATTCTAAAAGCTAACTAGATAGATAATGTCACTTTTCACACTAACACCACTTAGGCCAAAAAGTGGGGCACACTATTGTGGGATCACCCTTATCAAATTACATGCATACAATTGAGTAGAGTTCTATTATATTTTCCACATTGGATTCACAGTTCATGGCCACATCAAATGTGCCATATCACATTTTCTACATTGGAGTCACATTACATGGTTGTATTGATTATACCATATCATATTTTCCACATCGAATGTAGTTGTATTACATGGCCAAATTGAACGTTCCATATCACATTATTGCATTAAGTAGAGTATTATCATATTACCATTTATATACGCTGAATCTGATTAGATTTGAGCCTATGAGACAATCAAAGGACAATCCATTACCTATTAAGTGATGAGAATCACCTAAACAATATTTGAATTATAGAATGTATAATAAGACTTGGAAAATAAGATGTGGAAAACCATAACACATTTAGAGACATACATTAGTAGAAATGCTACTTCTATTTAATATTTGTTTGTACATAATTCAATTTTGGGTCATGTAATTTTGTTTTCCCCCTTTGAGGTCTATAATGCATTTGTCTAAGTCCTAAGTATCATTTTATCCTTCGCCGCCTTTGAAAATTCCTTAGAAGTTGCAAATTCCCAAGGTTTCACAACTTGGTTGCTAGTTTCTAGAGTTTCCTAACCAAGTCGCAGGGTTTCGAAGTTTCCTAACTCCCTGACATCCCGACTAGGCATTTCTTTGATAAGTCTTTCATCCCACATTCACTTGTCTCTATGGTCGGTAAGTCAGAGGTTTTTGAAACTTCATAAGCGCTTACTCATTGTTCTAAAGTTCTAGTTACCCGTGACTCCGCGACAATAAGGTTGCGATCCCAATTTCAAGGAAATATTTGTTCATTTAATGATGTGTACGACATGTCTGGTGGATGTCTTTTTAGGGTTTTCAAAAAATGAGAAAATCTCCAAGTTATTCTTTCAAGGCGAGAATTGAATGCCACGTCAACTTGACATTTAAAGCACGTCGTGTCAAGATAACAACATGTTTATTTATACATGGTGGTGAAATTTTCTCTAAGTTGGTCAGCTGCTATTGCTTCTACTCTCCGCCATTATCTTCTTAGAACACAGTTATTTTTCTTGGTGCTTTCATGTAGCTGGGATGAAATTTAAATACCAGGGTGCTCCTCATTATTCTGGTATCGAGGGTAACTAGTCTGGGTGAAGGATACTGAGCTCAGACACATTGATTTGGAGGAATTTTGGGCTCGTCTGCAACAGGACGATAGGTCGCTATTTGCAGAGAAAATTTTATAGAGTGGTTTGGCGCACGTTGGAGGTTTCCAAACTTCAATGCAGAGTGTGGATTTAGTAGTTGCATGCACAAGGAGATACACGCCAGAGACTCTGGAGATTAGAGCTAAAGATGGGTCCATGGTGGCAAAGATAGATTCTGGAACTATTGCCCATGCGTTGAGAATTCTAGAGAGAAGTAATTTCGAAGACATGTCTGTCGCAGTCGGGATGGAATTCTTCAAAGCAAATGAGGACTGGTGCAAGAACTCCATTGCGCAAAACTAGTTAAAATCTGAGAAAAGAGGTAAGTCCCAAGTGCCTGCAAAGCTAAAAAGAACTCATTTCAAAGATGAAATATCCGATATCATCACTCTATTGCATCGTGTGGTTAGGAATACAAATTCTGATTCTTTTAAAAATTGGATGTGTTGGTTCATTTTGTTGATATGTAGTGAGAATCAATTTATTAATTGGGTTGAGATCATAAGTCATCACTTGAATGAGCAACTGGTTAATTTCCAACAGACTGTTGCCTTTCATATATGCTCATACTTAATATATATCTTAGCCAGTTAAGAGGTTGTCTGGTCTGGGTTAAAACCTCAAGGGTCATTGACACCAAACACACCTGTGTACTGTTATTTCCCCTAGCTTACTAAAAACTTTGGGATGAAATATTTCCACTGCATTAATGATGCTTTCTTGATGTTTGTTGTAAGAAAACTGATGGAAACCCTGAACTCAGAATTTCTCCTAAGGTTGCCTCTTTGATTATGGAGTTTGGGAGTTTTTATATTCAATTCGATGGGTTTACTTATCTACAGATAGGGGGTTATGAAAAGGCCCCAACCAAATTGCCTCGATATGCCAGTAATTTTCTAGTTTTCTTGGAAGTTTGCAGGCAAATGTCGATTGTGAATGTTAAGTATAAAAATATGAGGAAGAGGGGGTATGTTTTTTCCATTGACATTGTCCTCCTATACTTGTAAAAGTAATGATGTTGCTAAAGGGGCAGAATAAACCCTTAGTGAATTCAATTTTCACTCCTTGTCAATGAGAGCCAATTTTGACAGTAAAAATTATGTAAAGAAGAACTTTCATGGCTCTAGTCCATATGAACATCATTCGAGTCTAGAAGATTTTCGGGAGGATTGCATGAGGCTCACTTTGGGTCAAATCCAGGCCTTCAGTCTCTCTTTCCACATTCCATATGGGATTGAAGCTAATTTAGAAGTTATTGATGTTGGGTATCAAGCCCTGATTACAAAACCCCTTCCTCGAATCAACTGGTTAGAGAAGGAGGTGGTGAACTTAGAAATTCGTTCTGCTTCGGTGTTAAAAAGAATTGAGGATTGGTTGGCGGGAAAATGGCGAGGACATGCAGGTTCCCCCTATGAGAAGAGAACATTCTAAGCTGGTGAGTATGGGTCTGTGCAGAGTTCTGGTACCCGTACTACATCAAGTAGACAAGACGTGACACCATCTAACACTAGTTCATAGTCTGGAGGTGACGGCGAAAGGCCAAACAAAATTGTGAAATTGAAGTCAACATGTGAGTTAAGTGGTTTACCTCTACCTACCCTGAGAAAGAAAAATACTCAAGTGAAATATGTACCTGTAGACTCTGACCCCATTTTCCAGTAAATTGCTGACAATGGTTCATTTCCCCCATTATTTGATGTTCCCTCTTCCCCCGCTGATGAAGAAGTTCCCATCTCTGTTTATGTTAGTGATCAAAATTAAACTATTCCAAGTAATAAGGATACTAGTGTGGTGTCGTCTTCCCCGGGGTGGTTGAAGAAAGCAGTAGACAAGAAAAGAAAAAGTGTGCCAACGGTGGAAATTGAAGTAGATACAGTTGCTAAGTTATTACAGAGCACCTCAAAGCCCAAAAAGGCTAAGAGAATGTCTATAATGGTGACCGATGCTACTTCAGGCCATCAAATGTTAGAAATTGTCGATCCAGTGAAGGACTTGAATGAAAATGAAATAACTGAGGCTAACTATAAGATAAGCCATATAGATGTAAGTCCCTCCACTCTTGAAGGAGATGCTTATCACACAAATTATTCTATAAGTGCCTTGATTAAAAGAGCATAGGAGGAAAGGAAAGAAAATATAAAGTTGCAGTCTCAATTTCTCTCTCTAAGTAATTTTATCTAGTCTATTGTGACACCTGCATCCCATGAAGCTTCCAGTTCTAATATCATAGGTATTGATGCTAACACGATGTAGCAGATAAATAAAAATCTAAATTTTGCTAAAGCTGTAAGTGAATGGATTGAAAAATTATCTTGCGAAGCTCTATTTTTCCTTAGCAAATCAGTGCAGTCTTATACTCAAGTACACAATAAGAGGAAGGAGTTGATTACTGAGCTTCATCAAGTGAGGAAAGAACTAGGTAGCACTTATGTGCTTTCAAAAGAGGTCTTAGATTTAGTAGCCATGGATTCTCTCACCCTCATCAAGGAAAATCCGATTAATGACCCTCAGAACATAGATCCTTCTTGGAATGATTCATTAAAATGGAAATTATCTATGTATGATAATTTTATTGTTGAAATTAACAAGGTACTGGGTCAATACCTCGATGTGATGATTGAGATCAAAAAAGACTGTAATCAATTGGAGGTGGACATCACAGATGAGTTTGGAGAAAATATACTGGACATGAAGGAAATCACTCTGAAGTTCAAGGAAATGTTCGATAAGGAGATTGTTGATCCTGAAACCATCACTAGACAATCACTTGGAAAATTGGGCCTCATGCAGGTATATCTTAATTCCTTCAAGACCAGAGCTAATGACTTCCACGAAACCTTAGCAAAAGCTAATAAGGTGTTGACCAAATGGAGAACTAGGTTATAGATCACAACCACACCCGGCAGCAAGAGCATCACCTCTATTGTGACCAAATACAAAGAATATAAGACAAGGATGAAGGTACGGGAAGATTTAGCAGAAGAACAGAATGGTGAAAGTGTTGAAGACCCGATGGAAGGTGAAAAGATGGCTACGTGATTTATCTCTATTTTATGTTATTTCTTTAGTTTGGCTGAAACTTATTTTCAAGATTTTATTATTATTATTATTTTAGAACGGTTGTCTCCAAGAAACCATTCCATTTCCAAGACAGTTATTATGTGGATGCTATAAATATATGTAGATGGGATGTAGTATGGACCTTTTTTGGGCAAACTTTGTTTTTCTCATTAAAATAAAGAAACTATGTTATACTATTTACTTTCGATTACTTCAATATAGAAGAAGCATATGGTGATGTTCGAGCAAGCATAGACTTTGTGTTATGGTGTTTGAATGTTATTCTTCTTATGTTGAATATATTGCCAGTGGTTATCTTTTATCTATATTGGAGTATTGGATGTTCATTTTGCTTCATTGCTTGAGGTGTTTATCTTTGAATGAATATTTCATGGTGGTGGATATATAATTCTTTGTTCAATATAGTGATTTTTTTGAAGTCTTTGGGCTTCTTTTTGTGATTTCAGTTGTGACAGAATTCTAGGTTTTTCTTTCAAAGCTATCCAATTAAAAGCATTACCTTTTCTTTGATTTCTAGTCAAAAGCAATAAAAATTTAAATTCATTGTATATCTTAGAAGGTAGCTACCACCTTGTAAAATAAGCAGAGTCGGTTATGAAATATCATTATAACTAATTCAACTGTTAGTACATTTGTCACTTTCAGGGCATGAGAATATAGAGTTAGGTGACAAATCTGTTTACTAACAATATTAGAATAGGAATCAATATGTAAGTGCATACATTATAGAATAGACAAAGATTGATAATTTTTGTGATTAGAAAAGGGATGATATCTTTCTTGATTATCCTAGACTACATGAGAGGATATATTAGATGTGTGGAGCATGCTCGTATGTTGATGCTTGCATGGAGTGCTTGAGTCTCTTGATTGGAGTGTTGGACTGACTGGCCTAGAGTGCTAGATTACCAAGTTGGATGCTTTGATGGCTCCTCTTGTTGACTCCATTATACAAGGTGTATAGTGCTAATATTTATAGGTGAAGGCTGATAGCTGATAGCCACATCTATTTTGACATGTTTCCAATGTATATGGTTGCATGCTATGTGTGGATAGGATATTGCTAAGTCTCAAACTTGTGTGGTGCAAATTACATGTGTATGACACCACCATGTGCTAGATGCATATGGTGCCAAGTTTTAAAATCGCATGGATCTATTTCATATGGCATGCATCCTACTAGATTTTGAGAGCATATAGAAGCATAACATGAGGATGGCAATGTTTCATGCGTTGCACACATATGGTCCAATGCAAGGTTTAATAAGGTAGAGCATGTATTGTAGCACATAATGTGAAAGGGCAAAAATATGTGTTCAAGCATTATTTTTAAGGAGCTTTGTGAAGCTACTGAAGCATGCATAGAAGGGAATTTTGATGTTGCATGACTATGCATAAAACTATTGATGTTGTGTGGATGTGTGTGAAGTGGTACTACTAGATCTGCATCTATACACAAGGTATCCGGGTGCTAAGATAGTGTGTAAGTGGTTATGCAAGGGATGCAAAGAAATCAATGTTATTTATGAACCAATGCACAAGACTATGTTCAAATCATACACTCTTTCTCGAGTAGTGATGGTTCCCATTATCTTTTGGCATGCACTTAAGAAGCTTATCTAAAGCTAATAAACTAATGAATTGGTACATGTGGTTATATTTATCTGATCATTATCCCTTTCTTCAAGAGTGATGTTTTCCCATTACATTCTAATTCACTTAGAGACAATGATGCAAAAATAGGGCACAACCAACTATGTATGCATTGATCTGGGGTGAGCCAATCGGATGGAACTAGTTAACCTGTGATGTGTGATTGTTGATGTGCTTATTTGCTAATTTGGGGTAAACCGGTTAGATTATGCAAATGTGGCACACCAGAGAGTTTGTGATGGGCTAAATTATACACATTAACATATAAATAACAAAATCAAATATAACAAATAATTTAAATACATACACATAAACTAACAATCTATCTACCATTGAGGGAGAATCATCCACCACCAATCTTTCTAAGCAATATCTTTCTTGAAAAGATTGGGGTGTGTGAACCCCCTCTAGATCTAGAATTTATGCAATGATAAAAAATAATATGATTATTGAAATGAAATATTTATAAAATAATCTCCAACAATTTCTTTTCTCCTTCTCCTCCTTTTTCTTCCTCCTTTTATTTTTCTTCCCCTCTACAATATGACCTCTCTTTTATAGAGAGTCTTATCTCAACAAAATCTATAACAACTTACAATAAAATAGGATAGAATAACTACATTAGTTGCAAATAAATCCAACTAAATCAATAGAATCCCTTAATATTTGATCATTTGAACAAACTCAACTAATTTAGACATATGGAATCTCAACCAATATTTCTGAGATATTCAAATCCTATTTTATCTCTTATTATATTTTATTCCTCCTGTTGTTATATGGATCCTAATCAGACTCGGAGGTTAAATTTTCCCCACTTTTATCGGTGCAGTTTCCCCCCAAATTATTTAACGGGGGAGTGCAGGGGAGCAGAGCCTCTCCTGCGGGGCCTGGGGGCTTATCCCCCCAATAGGGCCCTAGGGGCAAAGCCCACAGTGGGGGTCTAGGGGCAACGCCCCCAAAGAAAAAATTGCCCATTATTTTATAAAGGCATCAGGAGTTATTTTTCTATTGGCCGACATAAAAACAACCCTATTTTGTAACCGACATAAGTCTTGATAAAATGGCTAAGGGTTAGGTTTTCCATTGATATTGTATTGTATCATTTGCAGTGGTATTGAGTTGTAAGGATTGTTGGTTGTAATTGGTTCGATTTGCTGGATAATAATATTGGACTCTCTGTTGGTGGATGTAGCCCGAGTTTGGGTGAACCACGTAAAAAATTGTCTCTCTTTGTTATTATTTCTATGTATTTTCATTCCTCTATTTAATCTTTATTTGTATTTAATTGATATCTTCTGCATGCAATTCTTGACACCTCCAAAGTGTACATACATTCTTAATTTATCAAAATATTATTATAATAAAGTTGTTTGTGATAAAAATAAAAAAGTATCTCTAGAATAATTAAATATAAATATGAATGAGGTAGGTGGAGGTTTAAGTTGGTATTTATAAGATATGTCATATCTTGGACAAAATGTTGGATGAGTTAGACATGTAAGACATGCCACACCTTCGCTACCCTTAATTTCATGCTCCAACTATCATTAAGATATGCTGCCAAAGTTAGATTGCTAAAATTGTTATGCACAATGATGAACTTGCTAGAACAAGAATTCTAAGACAACTAGTTATTTATGGAAATGATAAGCAAACAAATTCCAACTTATTATTTTCTATCAAAAATCTTATAAAAAATCCAAGAAATCAAACTATCATAGCATCTTTATTATGGGGTAAAAATGGATGAATGGGTAGTGAAATGAGAGGAAAATGACTAAAAAAGTATACTAAAAACATGCTATAAATACACCCATTTTGGACTCATTAGTTTGTCTTTGACCAAGAACTATTGAAAGAAGTCCATGTGTAATTGGAATTTGATCATTCACACTTTCTTGAAGAGAAAATCTCCCCATTTGTAGTGGATATTTAAGTTCTTAGGGAATGCTAGTGTCATTACTTCTAAAAATGGTGCTCCTCATGTGGATGCTTGCAGATGTTAAGGGATGTATGTGATATCCCTATACTCTAACATGAAAAAGGAGAGGGTGTAGATGTACTTGTACTACCTTATCAAGGAAAGTGTAGACACTTCCTATATGTGAGTGTTAATTATAGAAAGATACACATGATAAGAACATGATAATTCATAGAATGCTACCAATGTTATGATGACACTAATTCTAAGGTAGGATAGTAAAAAATATGTGTTTCTAACTCTAAGAGGAACCAGTCAAAGTAGAGTGTGTAGATTTTGTTGTCTATCATGGCACAAAATTAGTTTAGAGTGACAATAGTTCAACCATGTCAAAATGAAGTGGAGGAATTCTATGTGCTCTAGTTATAATAATAATTGTGAAGCTTTCCATGTGACTTGTTGCAGGTGCTAAGCTATGTAGGAGTCAAGGACAACACTGAGAGGGGGGGTGAATCAGTGTTGTGTGAATTTTCAAATCTTTTTCAAACTTTAACTTGGAGAGCACAAGGAGAGAAAGTACTCATTGAATTGTCAAACACATATGCACATAACTGAGAATGAAAAACAAAACTCATGAGTAAAACATACAACCATAGAGAGATGATCAATATGAATCAAGACACAAGAATTGCACGAGTGGAAAACCCTCCAGGGGTAGAAAAACCAATCTAGAACTACCTCACTAGCTACAATATGTATCTAGGAGCACCAACTCCAATACCAAACAGAAGCACCCACTTCCAACACTGATATACCTCACTGGTAAACAAATAGGTCTCACTGACCAACAAGCCTCACTGGCTAATACAAGGCCTCACTGGCAAACCAAATCACCAACAGATGTAATAAACAAGATCAGAGGGACAATCTATTTCCATTCAATTCAATATTTCATCTCTGCATAATACAACCTCCACTTGTGATTTCTCCATGTGTATGTCTCCAATCCTGCATCTGATGCTCAAACAATTCATTCCTGCATATTCAATTTCATATTATCTTCTTTCTTAATTCAATCTATATAATTCAAGAGGATGTCATAGAAAATGTCTTCATTTCTGTATACAGTTCCACACACACTCCGTCAATGTACTTGTTAAAACATTATATACAAATTCTGAATATCTTTTCATATTCCTTTCCTCTGAAAAAAAATCTTTTCACATTTCTCTGTGCATTTTCAATTCTTCAATAACCCCTTCAAATTCAATCTGTAAAATTAACTCTTCACCAAATTGTCAATCTACAAAGAATAAATCAAACTTCTTTGCAATAAAAAATTTGCACTTAAAGAGAATAAAATCTCTTTCAAATATTATCTTTATCTGCAAGGACAATTTCATCTTCAGATGTAAAAATAAAATTAATCTCTTGAAATAAAACTTTTCACCCTCTCTTCAATAAATTTCTCACACAAAATATCTCCAGATCCTCTTCTCAAAAAATCTCTTGATCTTCTCTTTCAATGCCCTGTAAATAAAATATCTGAGCAATTTCATCTTCTATCTCTGCATCAAATTTCTTTCAATCTGAAAAACCAATGACCTTTCATATCCTTCAAGAATAAAAAATTCACCAATTTTTCTTAAAAAATCTCCTCAAAATTTTTTTTGATGTTTATCTCTTTACTTCCAATATCCTCAAAAATCTCTTCATAAAGATTTTTCTCATTTAGAAAAAACAATAAAAATCTCCTTATTAAAAAAACTCCTTACATTTATGACATAAGGGACCGACCAAAAAGATTTAAAAGGAAATTACTAAGTTTTATAAAAGAAACTATTTATCTTTGATTCGAGCTTCAAAAATTTCTAAACTCTTCACAAATTTTCAAGGAAGAATAATAGCATTTTCCTTAATGCATCGGGCTCACACAAACCCGTGCCCTCTTAACCTTTTGGCGGTGATAAAATTTTAAATTCAAAAACATTGAAAGCCCGCCCATATAGAAGACTTGCTCCATCAGTGAAAAGGAGGAAAGGGGCCGATTGCCCTATGGTCTTAAAGACCCTTCAAGCGGTGTCTTTTTAAGTTATAAACCCTCCATTGTAAGTCACCTTTCAAACATAAGAAAAGTGTAATATGCACTAGACGGGCAGAGAAGGTAAACATAAAATATGCTTTAGATACATAATAATTATCTTCTAAGCCTCCAACTTCAACCATACCTCCTTATAGTATATAAACTTCCACTTCATTTCATGAACCAAGAATGATATCCAAAATATTAACCATGCTTTACCAACTGAACATTATGAACCAACATTACTTTGACCATCGGTGACAATACATATGAACTAGTATAACTCTTGTGATCACTTCTATCAATCCTTGATATAGAGTATGCCACACAAAATGAAACCAATCCTTATTGTAGAGAAAGTCAGACAACATGATGAAGGCTACTGAGATCAAATGACCAAGGCACTACCACTACAAGTCATCTGTAAAGATCATGACAAAAACAACACACAAGATGATATACAAGATGATGTACTCCTGATATAGTGACCTTCAGATGTTAACTAAGATCAACCCAAGATCCTGTAAGACCTTTTTGACATCAATGACAATTTGACACCATCAAGCTATACAGGTGAGCATTATTTATTTTGATGCCAAAGGCTATGTAAATGTGTTTGTATTCTATGCATTGACAACTTGAGAGAAGGTGCACTTGTAGGCACATTATAGAGAGGAAGTGACCTTCCCCCATATGGCTAGGCTATTTCACCCATAGTGTTGCTTTATCACAATGTAGTCTCTTATATATGGATGTTTGAGAGATGATAAGTGGGTTATAAATGGTTGATATTTCCACAAAGACTACATGGATGTAGGATCCAGTTCTCTCTAGTTGTATGTCTCCTATGTTGGTAGTGGTAACATGTAAGCAAGGTGTGTGCTATAGGTTGTTGTTGTGGGCACCTTTGCCTATTATGCATTTGAAGATTGGAGTGTTCTTGCATGTGATGATGTGTACATTGTGATTGACATTACCATTATACAAAAGGTGATTGAGAAGTTTATGCACCTTTGTGAGGTTCATGTTGTGTGATGTGTTGTAGAAAGGTGTGAGCCTATTCATGTACAGTGCATTATTAGGGTGCACATAGAGTCCTTAATATATCAAAAATGCTTTTCACATAATTGGAGACAATTGAATTTCTATATGTTGGACATGATGTAGATACTTCATCAATGTTAGACTATGGTGAGAATAATATGAAACCTTCTCACTTTGCACAACCACTAGTGTACCCTAGACTAGTGTTACATCCTCATCCCTGTCTAGAGGGCAATGATGATGCATAGGCCATCATAGCCCATTTTCTTTAGAAGATTAGCACCAATACCTTTAGTGTGCTTATCGAAACTATTGAATAAGCTTGATGAATTAGAAGATTTCAAGGAATGATAAGGGCTTACTAAGTTTGTCGGTATTTGCATGTTGTAAGTATTGAATAATATTAGTGTGTTAAATTGTGCTTGTTCATGTGCTTGGAACTGTGTTATATCATAATCAATTCATGTTAGTTCCTCCTCTCCTCTAGAGAGGTGGTGTTGTAGATTCTTCATGGCTTACATTTTACTATCCTTAGCTTGAGAAAGGATTTTGAGGATAGGACCAATAGGATGTATATTATGGACCATGAGTTTTTGAGCCACTCAAAAATGATTTTGAAGCCTTTCTCCTTTGAGTTTAGAGTTTCTTATAGCTATTAATTGTGGTGTTAGAAACATTCAATATTTTTGAGTAGACATCTATCCCTATTTGGAGATTTTAGAAGGGGTCCTTCCATCTCAAAGATCTATGTCATTGTTAGATAGAAAAGAGTGACTAGCCCAATAGATCGAACTAGGTCAAATCCTCTTCTATCCAACATTAGAACACAAGATGATCTTGGATTCTACCCAAGAAGGAGAGCCAAACTATAGGGGATTTTTCCCTTTATTGTATAGAGGAGAATCAACCAAATCCAACCAATCAAACTAGGGCAAAACATGAAACCCTAATTGAGCAAGATCAGAGAATAACAAACTATCATAAATAGATATGGACAATCCGAAAGCACAATAGAGACCAGTGCACAGAGGAGGACTTGGATCTAGACTCAAGAGCTCAAAGGACCAGGGTGTTTGGGTGCCCTAGACCCTAATTAGGGTTTTGAAGAATGTTAAACTTCATGTGCCTTTGCCCTTTTGTGTTCATGTTGCCTGACTTGGTTTCTATGTATTCCTCTAGATGGTACCTGCACACACACAAGAAGGAAAATGGTTGGGTGCTATTTAGGAGCTTGCCTAAGTCAAGCTCCGTGACTGGTGTTTCCACCTCCATAATAGCAATGGTGAGAGCTCAAAGAGTGCATGCCCTAGGAGGGCAGAGGAAAATATGAAGTAGAATGGAATGCTAGAACAAAAACATGAAGGAAAGAAGTCACCATGAGCATGGAAACCCTAGCATGCTTGATGCAGTGTCACAACTTGACTCAAGAAGTTGGTGTAGTCCAAAGAAGTAGAAAGATCTTCACAAGACTCACAAGAAGTTAGTGCCGCAGAAATAATCCACCATAGAGAGCTTTAGAGAAGCATGAGAGAGAAGAAGGAAGAGTGCAAGAATCCTTAGATTGCATAGAGAACTTAGAGATATTCAAATGAATAAACTAACTTGCTTTTATATACATTCCCGCTCACCAACGATGAATAAAACCAAATGGGGCCGACATGAGGAACCACTTAAGATGTCTTAAGCTGACATACCTTTAAATTAGGTCTAGGCTAAATGAGGGACTAGGGCACTTGGGCGCCCTTGTCCTTTAGCCCCAAAAACCTTGGTATAAGTCTCTTTAAGTGTACTTAGGTCAGTCTCATTGTTATTTTGTTAGGTTTTATCATTGGGATCGATAATTAATCATTTAATGTTTAAAAAGGTGTTAAAATAGGTCCTGATTAACAAGTATAAACATTTTAAGTCCACCCATGTGCTAAACTAGGTGTAAAATGCTAGTGTACACATTTTACAACATAACGGTCATGTTTCTCACTTCACCATGTAGTACTAATTTTATGTCATATTACAATTAGTGTAGAAGAAATTTAAACTAATATGAAATATTTGATTCAATCCTAGAAGACAATTGAAGAAAAAATCATAACCTATGTAAGTGATGTGAATATCCTAAATAGTATGATGAATTATAGAATACACAATGGAACTAGGAAAACAAGATGTAGAAAACCATAACATATTCAAAAATACATTAGAAAGAATGCTACATCTATTTAATATTGAAACATGGATAAATATTTAAGTGTATTCATTATAGAGAAGGCTAAGAATGAAAATTCTCATTATCAAAAAATAGATGAGAAATATTTCTTGATTTGCCAAGACTATGTGGAAGGCTATATTAGAAGCATAGAGTATGTTGATACATTGATGCTTGCATGTAGTGATTGACTTGTATGTTTTGAGTGCTAGACTCACTGGGCTAGAGTGTTGGACTTGCCAGTGTAGAGTGATAGAGTGCCAAGTTGGGTGTTTTGATGGATCCTCTTGTTGACTCCCCTATACAAGTTGTATAATGCTAGTATTTATAGGTGAAGGGTAATAACTAATAGCCACATCTATGTTGACACTTGTCCAATGTGTATGGTTATACGACATGTGTGGATAGTACATTACCAAGTGTCAAACATATATGGTATGGATTACATGTGTCATGGGGTAACAACGTGTGCTAGATGCATATGGTGCCAAGTTTCAAATATGTATGGAGTCATTTCCTATAGCACAGGGCTTGCCAAGTGTCGCACACATATGGAAGCATTACATGTGGATGTCAATTTTACATCTCTCACACACATATGGTCTAATGTAAGGTTACATAAGGCAAAACATGCATTGTAGCACACAACATAGAGAGGTATAAAACATATGCAAAGCATGATGTTAAATGAGCTTTATGAAGCTATTGAATCTTGCACACAAGGGACTCCTGATGTTGTATGACTATGCACAAAATTGCTAAGGTTGATACTTATGTGGCTTAATGCAAGCAATATTACTGGATATGCATCTATGCACAAGGCATCTGGGTGCTAAGCTAGTGCATAAGTAGCTATGTAAGGGATGCAAAGAAAGATGTGTTGCTTATGAACAAATGCACAAGACTATGCTCAAATCAAAATCTCTAATCCTTCCTTCTTTATTTTTCATTTTCATAGATAGTTGAATTAATTTACAATTTGTGTCTATTTTAGTTGCGTGATAGAAGATTTTTTGTTTTATAAGTTTCTATGTAGCACTCATACTAAGGAGCATACATAAAGAATTAAAGAATGATTTATTACTTTACACATATCTAATATCATTTTTTGAGTGTGAGTACTTATTTTTCATGCTAATTGAGAATGTTCATATACTTTGAATTGCATAGTTATAATAGATTCGCATACACATCAAAATTGGGGCAAAATGTAATGGTGAAATTTACATACTCATGCCATTTCCCATATAGTTTTGTGCCCACCTTGGTTGAATGTCTTTAATGCAATTACATAGTGACAAGTGGCATACTCTTATGCTAAGTTTAGCTCATGTTTCAATCCTTATCCATTCCTACTTCCTCCCACTTACACTCATTCTTATGCATTCACTATTTACCCCTCATTTATTACACTACATTTGCTCTTACCTCAATACTTTCATTTCTTGTCTTAAGATTATCATTTTCCTACCTAGGTTTATTTCCACTCCACTCAATATTAATCCTATGGTGTGTAGGAATGAACCTTAAATTTAAATATTCAAATACAAATTCTAACTTTCCTACCCCTTTTCACTAGCCATTGTGAGCTAACTTGGTACAAATTTTATGAAACATGTTACTATTCTTAGTATTTAAAGACATTAATTTTGTTAAAATAAAGTAAACTACTACAAAGTTATCCCTTCAAAGAGTATACAAAGGTAAACCATCCAAGATGGATAAATGGTGTGACAAAGACAAAACCAACAACCACTCTAGTTGAATAAGAGCCCGAAGCTGAATAGATAGACATCAAAGCTACTTATCTTAACACAGAAACCACAAAATCTATGCTAGATGCTAAATTAGAGTGCCCATTCCATTCATAGATGTGGATGCAAATTCAACCATTGAATTTTATGGCTAATGATGGTAGCATGAATAAACTCATTTTTGAAGCCACCATCGTACATCTAAATTTACCAACCATGCCTCATTTCCAAATATAAATTTGGGATGGATTTGTTCCTACAACACTAGAGAAATACATGTCACACTTTGGTGTTGCTTCTCATATGCAATTTATTATTTTCACAAGGATCCAGTATGTTACATCGTGCCAATTGAGTCTAGTGTTATAATCCTTGATCCTCCCTACTCACATAACCATAAAGGTGTGTACATAGCCAATCCTCATAGTATCATAATATTAGTGAATGGTAAGAGATATCATATTCTTGAAGTGATTACATGATTCAAATAAGTCATGCAACCTCTATAGTAGATATACATTTTACCACACAAGTATGCACACCAACCTCAATCCCTTGCACAATAGTGAACAATCCTACATGTAACCCCTTGCACCATGTGCCACATGTGTTGTTCTATGGATTATGTTGCACTAAGACACATAAATTATTGTATCACGCACTAGCCATGTAGTGTTGATAATTAGGATATACCCAAAGCACACCTCTCTTAATGTGTCACTCATGTAAGGATTAGAACCATGTCACACAACTTAAAATAAAAATATGTAACTATTTTTTAACCCTTTGCATCATGCACCACTCACACAATGCCAACCATCATGCCACATAGCATCATAATAAACTCTTTTTGAGTTCAATGTCACATTTATAGCTACATGCATTAGCACACATAAGAAATATTATTCAAAAATTAGTGTAGAACATTGCATAACATCTTATAACAGTATGCAACAATTGAACACACCTTCTAGATTCATTTCATGACATGCTAGTCATTAGCACACCAAGTAACCAAATTCTAACCATGGGAGATAAAGCATCACACATGGAATCTCAACCATTTCACCTTCCACAATTACCTTTGTCTTCATTAACATGTAATATATAAATGCACATCTATAACATTAGAAGAGAGATAGAATATGACATATAAAAGAAATACACATCCATACATCTCCCTCAAGAGTATGCCATGTACATAATGCACAAATTAATAAAACTTTATGTTCTATTTCTAGTATTATTCCCCATCTAAATCCTTGTCTCCACATTGCTTCCACATGCACACAACACATCTAAACCCACATTTATATTTCTTTCTCCAGACTATCTAAGATTTGGATCAAAACATGGTAAAAAGTAAGAACAAATATATATCACTAAGCAAGTGGAAAAGAAACAAGAAAGTCATGTAATCAAGATAGATGATACAAAGGTTGAAAAAAAAAATACAAACATCATCCAATCCAAATTCTATAATAAATGATCAAGCAAGTAAAATGATACCAAGAGAATGAAAAACAAAAGAAAATATGGGTGCTAACATAAAAGTTGGATATCATTCCCCTCATACAAACTTTTATAAAATGGCCTACATTGTATGGTGATTCAAGGGAATCCCAATATCACATGGTTTCTAAGGATGCTTTCATTATTAGTTTTAGGATAAAGATGATCTTCTAGCAGATGAGGATTATCTTTTGATGGAATAAGATTACGAAGAATTACATGGTTGAGATAGATCTTTTTATATTTTCACTTTATTTTGCTTCCATTTTGCATATTTTGTTTGTTTTTCCATGTTCTTAGTTAATATATAGATGACATAAAGACACCATTAGTGGTGCATGTTGACACAAATGGATACATGAACATTACTTTTTGACTCATGTCACTTGTTATTTTGTTTTCTATGTGTCATCTTTTGTGTTCGCCCCCATATGAATTTAGGATGATGCAAATTAATGGAGTGTCTCACAAACACTCTCATTATCTTGAACAAAAATAGTGTATTTTTATTTTTGGTTTATGCCCTTGAATTTTTTTATGGAGCCACACTTGTGTTACTCATTCTCTACCACTTTTTTTGTCTCCAATCATTGCTTGGTTTAGCATTTTGTTTGATCCATGCTTGTTGTGCTCTCCCTCTTTTCTTATCTCTTCTTGTTGTATAATTTCACTTTGGCATGTTTTGATTATGTATTTCTTAGTAGGCATGAGATTTCCATAGTCCATAGAATTCAAGAGAAGTGCTTTGGATTTAACTGTGTGTAGGCACCTATTTCATGTTATCATTTTATTACACTATTTCTTATTTCACACTTTAGTTTTATATTTACACTTCATATCTGTGGAACTTACCATCTTCTCCCCTACTTATGGGGTATTTTATTTAATGATCCTTTTCTTCTCTTTGGAGAAGAACACATTCATATACCAATTGTTGCAAGTATGTGCTAACCGGTGTTGTCATTAATGTCAACATATCTGTGTTGTCATTGGTGTCAACTGTGCTCTTGTTTTGATGCTTGTTTGTGATGAGTTAGTTGCTTTGTATTGTCTTATATAAGTTTTGAAGATGATGAGAAGATATTCCTAATACTGAGTTTCCAAGTGCTTTTGAGAAAAAATGCTCTCAAGTGGAAACAGTGTGTTGCAGAATATTTTGGCTTGCAGAATAACTGTCTGAGTTTTGCTCTGCATTTCCTCAATATTGAAGACCGGAGTATGAGATTTGGATATGCTTTAGAGAAGTGTTTGAAGATTATAAATCTAGAATTTGGTGGTCTAGATCATTGTGCAACAAATGTTCTATTCACCAGTTTGAAGACTGTGCCTGACAAAGTTTACAGTATGACAAGGAGGAAGTATTTTGCTATGCATTCCTCCGCAGTTTGTTCTTTGGTCTTGCAGTTCTGGACTTAAGCTTACAAGTTCCTTATCTTTCTTCATTCCAAAGGTTTTGTGATTTGCTGCTCTAAAAAGCAAGTTTTTGATTAGCAAAGTTTGACAATGTCTGATTGAGAGCAGTTTGTGATCCATTTTCAAGAAAAGTAAATTGAGATCTATTGCGGTTGGATTTTCTGGTTTCCAAATGATTCTATGGTGTTCATAGATGTCTCCTAAATGCATTGAAGGTATGTGTATGATCCACAAGCTGTAATGAAGCTCTTGGAAGCGTGTGACTTAGTGATTCTTGATGTTGTATACTTGTTCTGGCCGACCTGGTGAGTCACACATGTTGCAAAGGTAATTCGTGGATTGTAGAAGTGTGTACAAGCGTGTGAAGATGTATTTGGGTCTAAGCTAAGCCATGATGTATTCATCCTTCATTCTTTTCCTCCGTAAGTTTGTTTAGGTCTAGTCCTATTTTGAAATTATGTATGTATGCCGACCTTGGAGAAAGTTCCAATGGTCGTAGATTGTAATGCTGACCTTGATGTACATTCCAAGGTTGATGATAGGTATAAATACATGTAATAAAGTCGTGATTGTTGTGAATGTGTGAAAGGATGCAAAATTAAGGTGTGTGTGTTGTAAAGGAAGAACATGAGAGATACATTATGCTTCAATGGAACTGAACTCAAGCATACTGTATATGCTACTATATCAGTTCACCCCTTGGCAGTGAGCCACCCATCGGCAGTGAGCCACCCTTTTGGGCAATGAGTCCTCTTGGCAGTGAGTCTCTTTTATATTTGGTATTGTTACTACATTATATTGTGAGCTAACAGTCACCGTGGTTTTCCCTTTCTAAGGGTTTTCCACGTAAAAATTTGGTGTTCATGTGTGAATAGTGTTGATGTGCTTAAGTTTTGTTTCTACTTTTCATGTTTATTCTTCATATCAGATTAAGTGGTTAAAGCAAGTTAATGTGATTATGAAATTGATCGATTAAGGTTAAAGTTTTGATACAACTAATTCACCCCCCCTTCTCAGTTGTGTTGTGCCTTCAACAATTGGTATCAAAGCAAGGTTCCTTGGAAAAAAGCCTAATAGCTTGAGGTAGATCCGGGATGGCACACAAAAAGGACACACCATAGTTTGATGGATCTGATTATGCATACTGGAAGATACACATGGAAATTTATCTTATTTCTATATGTTACAGTGTTTGGATGATAGTAAAAAACAAATATGAAATACCTAAAGATGGTCCAGAGACTGAAGAAGAAATCAAGGAGTTTGAGTTGAATCACAAATCTAATAATGCTTTATTAAATGCTTTATCAAATGTTGAAATGGAAAAAGTTGTGAATCTTACAACTGCTTATGAAATTTGGGAAAAACGGAAGAATGTTTATGAAGGTGATGCATCTGTCAGGAAAGCTAAGTTACAGAATTTAAAGACCACATATGAAACCATGCGAATGTCTGAAGATGATAACATAACAAACTACATGCAAAAGATTGATGAAGTTATCAGGGGCATCAAGTCCCTTGGTAGAAAGTTAGAAGATGAAGATGTTATTGACAAAATACTCAGAACCCTACCAAAGTCATATAGTCACAAGGTATCTGCCATTGAAGAATTGCTTGAGTCAGGTAAGCTTACAAAAGATCAATTGCTTGGTAAACTAACTTCCTTTGAAATAAGGGAATTTGGTACTACTAATGGTCTTGTGAAAATCGAGACTGCCTTCAAGGCCAAGGAAGAAAAGACTTCTAGATAAGAGAAGTATGCTGTGGAATCAAATGAAGAATATTTTGCAAAACTTGAGGCAAAATTTGCAAGCAGAATAAAAAGAGGCAGTAGAGGAAAGTTCAAAGGTAAGTTACCCTTCAAATGTTTCAATTGTGGAAAAATTGGTCACTATGCTTCAAGATGTCCTGACAATGCTTTGAAATTCAATGAAAGTAAAGGAAAGATGGTGAGAAAGAGTTACTATGTTAGAGATGATGATGGTGTAACTGATGATGAATCTAATTCTGATGATGGCAATAGTAGTGAATGCTTGTTTATTGCACTTAGAGAAGAACGTGTTTCTGCTAACCTTGCTAGTTGTGTGAAGGATGGAAGTTCAGAAGAGTTGTCTGCATTTCATGCTAAAAAGGAAAATGAATGGATCATTGACAGTGGATGTTCAAATCACATGACTGGAGACAAAAGTAAGTTTGTTAAGTTTGAAAAATATGATGGAGGAATGGTTAGGTTTGGTGATGGTGTAGCTAGTAAGATTTGTGGAAAAGGATCAATTACTTTTGAAGGAAAGCATAATACAGATGATGTTCTTTATGTCAAGGGCTTGAAGCATAACCTTCTAAGTGTTGGACAAATGTGCAACAAAGGATATAATCTTGTGTTCAAGGACAAAGGATGTGAGATAAGAAAAAGCTCAAGAATCGTAATTGTTGCTAGTAAGAAGACTCATGGTAATGTTTATCACTTGAAAGGCTCTAACAACCGTTGTTTGTTGGCTAAGACAGATGAAATTTGGCTATGGCATAGAAGAATGGGTCACATCAAATTTGATAATCTGGTGAAAATAAGTACTTCTCAGATTGTAAGAGATCTACCTAAGATTGTGAAACCTTCCAGTGTTATATGTAAATATTGTCAATTGGGGAAGATGACAAACACCACCTTCAAAAGCAAAGAACAATTCTCTATCGGTCTGCTGGAGTTGGTGCATACAGACCTTTGTGGTTCTACAAGAGTAAGAAGTCTGCAAGGTGATAGGTATTTCATGTTTCTTATTGATGATTATTCAAGAATGACTTGGGTTACTTTCCTTAGAGAAAAATTAGAAGCCCTAGACAAGTTCAAAACTTTCAAAGATATGGTTGAAAATGAATTGGATCTAAAAATCAAGTGCTTAAGGTCTGATAGAGGAAGTGAATTTACTTCAAATGAGTTCAATGCTTTATGTGAAGAACATGGAATAAAGAGACATTTCTCTGCCCCGTGGACTCCTCAGCAAAATGGAGTGGTTGAAAGGAAGAATATAACTGTTCAAGAAGCTACTAGAACAATGATTAAGGAAGCAGACCTACCAGAAGTGTACTGGAAAGAAGCAATACACATTGTTGTTTATATTCAGAACAAAGTGCAAGTCAGAGCAAAAGATACCAAGACACCTTATGACTATGGTATGGTATGACTCCTATAGTTATTTCAAAGTTTTTGGAAGCAAATGTTATATCAGAAGAGATGAAGAATTAGGGAAGTTTGATGCTAGATGTGATGAAGGCTTATTCCTAGGTTACTCAACCAAGAGCATGGCTTACCTGTGCTATAATAAAAGACTGAAAAAGATCATTGAAAGTGCAAATGTAAAGGTAGATGAAGATCTTAAATTGGATGGATATGAATCAGATGAACATGTCACAGAGAACGTAGAAAAAGGCAAAGAAAAGGAAGTTCAGACTTAAGTACAAGTTACTCCTGAAGAAGAAGAAATTCAAGAAGATGCTCCTGAAAGAATTCCAAAGACTCCCAAGTATGTGCAAAGTGATCATTTTGAAGATCAGATTATAGGTGATAAAAAGAAAGGTGTATTGACAAGGAGAGCTGCAGAAGAACAAGTAAATCTCTGTTTACTTTCAAAGGTGGAACCTAAGACAGTAAATGAAGCTTGCAATGATGAACATTGGGTCAAGGCAATGGAAGAAGAATTAATGTAGATTGAGAAGAACAAGACTTGGGAACTTGTCCCTAGACCTGGAAACAAGAATGTGATTAGAACAAAGTGGGTTTTCTGGAACAAACTGAATGAGGTTGGAGAAATTGTGAGAAACAAAGCAATACTTGTGTGCAAAGGCTACTCACAAGTGGAAGGGATAGACTATGAGGAGACTTTTGCTATGGTGGCTAGATTAGAAGCAATAAGACTATTTTTGGCCTTTGTTGCACATAAAGATTTCAAGGTGTATCAAATGGATGTGAAATCTACCTTTCTGAATGGTGAGTTAGAAGAAGAGGTATACATAGAGAAACCGGATGGATTCTAGTTATCAGACCAACTAGATATGGTGTGCAAGTTGAAGAAGGCTTTGTATGGATTGAAGCAAGCTCCCAGAGCTTGGTATACAAGATTGGATAAGTATCTACTGCAACAGGGTTTCATTAAAGGGTCCGCAGATAGTAATTTGTATATCAAGGCAAGCAAAGATCAAATCCTGATTGTTGAAGTCTATGTGGATGATATTATATTTGGTGGAAATGAAGGAATGTGTAAGAATTTTGTAGATGAGATGCAGAAGGAGTTTGAGATGTCCATGTGTGGTGAGATGAATTTATTCCTTGGATTGCAAATCAATCAGATAGACAAAGGTATCTTCATTTCTCAATCAAAGTATCTCAGAGAGTTATTAAAGAAGTTTGGAATGGAAGACTCTAAACCAGTGAGCACTCCTATGATTACTGGATGTAAGTTGCGAAAAAATGATGAATCTCCTAAGGCTAATTAGAGCAAGTACAGGTCAATGATTGGAGGATTGCTTTATCTGACTGCCGCTAGACCAGATATCATGCAATTTATCTTGTGGCTAGATTTTAATTAGATCCCAGAGAATCACATGGTGTGCCAGTGAAAAGGATTTTTAGGTATTTGAAAGGTACTCCGGATCATGGTCTATGGTATCCAAAGAATAATGACTTCTACCTAAGTGCCTATATAGATGCAGATTGGGCCAGTTGTGTTGATGAAAGGAAAAGCACAAGTGGAGGTGTATTCTTCCTTGGAGATATGGCAATGTCCTAGCATAGCAAGAAACAAGAATTAGTCTCCTTATCTACTGCAAAGGCAAAATATATTGATGCAGTAACATGTTGCACTCAGGTGTTGTGGATGAAACAAACCTTGAAGGATATCAAAGTTGAGTATGAGGATCCAATCCCTATTCTATGTGATAACACGAGTGCCATAAACATTTCAAAGAATTCAGTGATGAATTCAAAAACAAAACATATTTCAATTAAGTATCACTTTTTGAGAGAGAAAGTTGTAGAGAATGTAGTGAAGCTTGAGTATGTGCCTACAAAGGATCAAGTTGTTGATATATTCACCAAGGCTCTTCCAAAGGACACATTTGAGTATCTCCAAGAAAGGTTAGGGGTTATTGCTCCTCCTTCATTGAACTAGGTGCATAAGGAGATGCATCAGTCTAATGTACTTGAAAGAATATTTCTTTCTGGACTGATTTAGGAGGCTACCCTTCAGGGGGAGTAAAGAGTGATCTAAGTTGATTATTGCAGTTAGGGGGAGTGAAAGAATAATTCTAGAAGATCAGAGCAGAAGCATGCAAGTATGTGCAGTAGAAGAAATATGATGTCCTTTGCCATTCATGTCAAAGGGGAAGAGAAATCATGTGAAAAACTCAGGGGGAGAAAGTATTCCAGATGTGTAAAGAGAAAGGGGGAGATGGATGAATGCATATTCTTGTCTTGATGGTTTTTCACATCATATGTTGCCATTAATGACAAAAGGGGAGATTGTTGCAAGTATGTGCTAACTGGTGTTGTCATTGATGTCAACATTTCTGTGTTGTCATTGGTGTCAACTGTGCTCTTGTTTCGATGCTTGTTTGTGATGAGTTAGTTGCTTTGTATTGTCTTATATAAGTGTTGAATCTGATGGGAAGATATTCCTAATACTGAGTTTCCAAGTGCTTTTGAGAAAATTTGCTCTCCAAGTGGAAACAGTGTATTGCAGAGTATTTTGGCTTGCAGAATAACTATCTGAGTTTTGCTCTGCATATCCTCAGTATTGAAGGCCAGAGTATGAGATTTGGATATATTTTAGAGAAGTGTTTGAAGATGCTAAATCCAAAATTTGGTGGTTCGGATCACTATGCAGTAAAAGTTCTATTCACTAGTTTGAAGACTGTGCCTGACAGAGTTTACAGTGTGACAGGGAGGAAGTATTTTGCTCCGCATTCCTCTACAGTATGTTCTTTGGTCTTGTGGTTCTAGAATTGAGCTTACAAGGTCCTTAGCTTTCTTCATTTTAAAGGTTTTGTGATTTGGTGCTTTGGAAAACAAGTTTTTGATTAGCAGAGTTTGACAATGTCTGATTGAGAGCAGTCTGTGATCCATCTTCAAGAAAGGTAAGTTGAGATCTATTGTGGTTGGATTTTCTGGTTTCCAAATGATTCTATGGTGTTCATAGATGTTCCCTGAATGCATTGAAGGTGTGTGTCTAATCTGCAAGTTGTAATGAAGCTCTTGGAAGCGTGTGACTTAGTGATTCTTGATGTTGTATACTTGTTCTGACCGACCTGGTGCTTCACACTTGTTGCGGAGGTAATTTGTGGATTGTAGAAGCGTGTACAAGCATGTGAAGATCCATTTGGGTCCAAGCTAAGCCATGATGTATTCATCCTTCATTATTTTCCTCCACAAGATTGTTTAGGTCTAGTCTTATTTTGAAATTATTTATGTTTGCCGACCTTGGAGAAAGTTCTAATGGTCATAGATTGTAATGCTGACCTTGATGTACATTCCAAGGTTGATGATAGGTATAAATACATGTAATAAAGTCATGATTGTTGTGAATGTGTGAAAGAATGAGAAATTAAGGTGTGTGTGTTATAAAGGTAGAACATGAGAGATACATTGTGCTTCAATGGAACTAAACTCAAGCATATTGTAGATGCTACTATATCAGCTCACCCCTTGGCAGTGAGCTACCCACTGGCAGTGAGCCACACTTTTGGGAAATGAGCCTCTTTGATATTCAGTATTGTTACTACATTATATTGTGAGCTAACACTCATCGTGGTTTTTCCCTTTCTAAGGGTTTTCCACGTAAAAATCTGGTGTTCATGTGTGAATAGTGTTGATGTGCTTAAGTTTTGTTTCTGCATTTCATGTTTATTCTTCATATTAGATTAAGTGGTTAAAGCAAGTTAATGTGATTATGAAATTGATCAATTAAGGTTAAAGTTTTGATACAACTGATTAACCCCCCCTCTCAGTTGTGTTGTGTCTTCAACACTAATATACTTTCATGATAATTTTCTATGGTATCTTTTCCCATGCACTCTTTATGTTGATATATTTATGGCATTATTATTATGCACTTCACATGATGCATTCTTTCACCATTACATTTATGTCTTTCTTCCATACTTATCTTATCTACAACATGATGCATTGCAATTACATGATGTATCTTTTATTTAAGACTTGTCCTATTACTTGGGGGAGTTTTTTGGTTCTAAAGTCCTTTTGTGGACCCCATGTTTCATATGTGCTTCATGCTTATATTTTACACACATTTGGGCCAACATGTTGCTACATGTGGCCATCTTAACTCTCTACTCTCCTCAAATCACATCCATTACGATGTATGGATCCAATTTTAAGGGGTACATTTTATATAGACTATTATGTTTTTACTAGGTCCTTCATGCATAGATTGAGGGTGTCAACTCAAGTACTACTCCTCAACAACCCTATGCATGGGGTCATCATTTTTAGATATTACATTACATCATATTGTGTATATTAAGGGTGCCAAATTAGTTACTACTTTGGACAACCCTATACACATCACTTCTTCTAGGAGGGACCCAACTTCGTTACTACTCCTTGAAAACCCTAGAAACTTGATGAAACCTAGCCCTATCCTTGTCTTTTAGTCCATTCATCCCATTTGGTTTGGACCCAACCCTAATTCTACTCTTTTACCTAATTTAGGTGGAATCACTTCCATAATTTTTTCTCCTTGATAGAATTGTTGGTGCAATCTTTTCTGCCTTGTCCAAAGATAAATTTCACTTTTCAAGGCTAAACTAATTTGAAAATCTAATAGTTGCCCTTCAACTTGAACCCATAACTTTTAAATTAACATATAGGATTGCAAATTTTAAGACAAATCCTAGGGCATTTGTAAATCATCCTAGACCAATCCATTCACATTATCATAGACCATCACAAGAGCATTTTATATCAAAACTAACCAACATTTTACCAAGTAATAGTCATTGACCGTTGTCCTCCTTTTTGGCATTTGAAGTCTTTTCATACACATTGTGAACAACAATAATAGGGGGCTTGAACTAAGCACAAGGAAGTTTTGAAGTGCTGAAGTAACTTTTTGCTCTCTTTATCACATTCTACTGTTCCTTTTAGGTTTAGGTCTCTATGCATATTTTTAAAATTATTTCCTATTTAGTTGAATTTTTTACTACTTGTTTAATTGTTTTTAGTTTCCTTGTCCCTAGGTGTGTCAATCCTTTCTCTATCTTTTTAAAATACTTGATCTACAATTTTATTTCATTTTCATTCTCTTCTTGATGATGGATCACAGAGTGTGGTCCAAAACTTTGAGGCTAAAAAAGCTATACACAGTTGTTTCCAGAAGATTTACATACATTCATAGATGAGGTTTACCTATAATAGTGGTGCAAGCTTCATATTTTAGGCCTTAAACACTTTGGGGGGCGATTTCTCTTCTATTTTGGGTAGAAACGATGAAATGATGACTATTTTTAAGCATGGGGAAGCATCACGAGTGAAAGTTGGACCAATAGGGTCACCATGATCCTAATTAATTACATGTATGTTGGAGGCTCAAAAATAGACCTCAAATAGTCTAAAATTGAAATGGTTTGTATATTTTGATTCTTATTAAAAAATTGTGTGATTTCAAAAAATGACACATCATTTTTAGTCCATATGCAAAAGTTTTAGTAGCCAGAAGATGGAGTTTTTTGCTAGTGATAGGATTGCTACAGGCCACATTTGTCTATAGTAACATATTTTTTCATTTTTGTAGGTCTGATAATGGAGTGTTTCGACTCTTATGCGATGTGTTTGAATTTTAGACAATGATTACGTTCATTTGAAATGTTATTGAACCATTATAATCATTATTTTTATGTCAAAATTGACCATGTAGTAGAACGTTTCAACAGTCGTTTAAATGATGTAAAATTTCATCATTTTTTGAATGGACAACATGGTATCTTTTGGAATTCCTCTTCTTTGTGTTTCATATTGGGAGCCATTTTTGACCCCATGGAATGGGTTGGAGGATAAATAAAGGGAAAAAAGTTGTTGCATGTGTAGATTCCAACTTTTCAAGCATCTTGTTCAGTGGCCATTGTTGTCCCTTTGGGCAATGGTAATAACTCATTTTAAACAAGTTACATATTGAGCCACTAGGGCTAATGCAACAAGTTTCTAGATTGTTGCAAGTGTGATTAAGCAAAACCTTTTCTAAGGAGGTTATAGTTCTTATTTCCATTGTTTTGAGTAGAGTTGTAGGTCATGTCCTCTTTAAGACATTATGCTAGTGTATGTAAAAAGAGGCATTGTAAAACACTTGTAAAATTGTGGATTAGTGGCATGAGGAGCATCGATCACTCTTCCTAGAGTTTTATTCCTATTTAAGGATTTCTCCAAAGTTAACCTTATTTTTTGTAATTTGCGTGTTTAAATGCAAGGTTGCTTACTTCCACACATTTGAAATTGTCTGTTTTTTCTCCTTTATTTGTACATGCCATGGCGATTGACATCCATCATAGGTGGTTTAGTGGATGTTTAGGTAGTTTAAGGGCTACACGTTAAATCAATTTATTGATGTGCTGGAGTGCAACATAGCTACCTAGTTTATGGATCAAACCCTGATCCTTGCATATGAAGTTTTACCCAAAAGGTGTAGCCTTAAACTTCAGTACTTGCAATAAGTGTTGACCTTTATCTACACCTACAAATGGAAGACTTGGTGGTGCTAAAAACACTATTGGAACTTATTATGCTAGAAATGGAAAGTTAATTGGCTCCCTACATTGTACCTTATTCAAGCCTCATTGATTGATTCAACAATTTTATAAAGAGTTGGAAGACATACTAAGCAATCTGTGCAATGAATGTGTAAGTAGTTGACAATGATGTGGTACAATAACAGTGAGAACCTAAGACTGGATGTCATGAAGTGCAATGCAATGTATGTTAGAGTGATCTAGTGCAAGAACTAGGGTTTCTATTATTGATGTAAGTTTTAACTTAATTGAGATGACCAATGCAAAAGACTGAGTGGAGCTTGTTGAGTGATAATTTGTGATAGTGGGAAGGATAACTAAAGTAACCAAGGGGTAATGTTTTATACATGTTGTAGGTGCACAATTTGAGTGTTCTAGAGTGAGAGTTGGCAAACAATGACTAGTTAGGACCAAGTGAGCCATAATTAACTTTAACATTTAAAAAATGGGTCAAAACTACATCTACAACCTTGAATTGGATCAAGGTAGTACTTGCAATTTTGAACTAGGTAGAGGAAAATTGTTTTGAGTCCTGGGAATGTTATGAGAAAGGGTAAGATATTGTTTTTAAATGTAAATCTAAGTCTTGAGTCAATAAAAACACCAAATCAATTAAAATCATGTACTAAAATAATATAAATAAAACACCCAACAAAATGATGTAAAATAAATGAATATAAATATTAGTCTTATAATTTTCCCTTTACATTATGCTTAATCATTGGAGAAATAAAGAATTATCATAAAATATGAAGTATGGGGTAGAATTATCATAAAATATGAGAGATGGGGTACACCCCATACTTCATATTAACTAAAGTATTATAAATTATTATGATGGCACGAGCTTACCTTTGTCTTAACTTAAAGATTCTAAATATTTTTTAATTTTGATTATTCAATTCGTCTTTCTTTAATTTTATTTACTACATAAAAAAATACTTTTGTTTAGAACGATGGATATATTTATTTTTAAAATTAAAAAAGGTATGCAGATTTATATTTATAATCTTTAAGGACTAAGGAATAATGTGTTGGTTGATTAAAATTTGGTTAAAAAATGTATGCTTAATAATGTAATTGATTTTTGTCTTCTTTAAGGTGGGTCAATAGTTTTTTTTTCTTTATTTGAGTTTGATGGGCAATACATGTGAAAGGAAATAAAAGAAGCTTTAAAAAGCATTGTAGGTGTTAAATACGTGAAGAGAAATAATATTTTAAATATAGAAGTGAGTATATAAATTTATTGAAGTTGACAGAGATCGAAATTAAATATTTGTTGAAATAGAAATTAGGTAGTTAGGATTGAGTATTTTGAAATTGATTCAATGTAAATTTTGATTAATATGGAATTGTGACAAAGGACTAAAAATTGAATTATGAGGTTCAAAATTGGATCATATAGTACAAATGAATTGTTAGGGAATGTACTTAGAGTGTATTTTGACAATGGATGTTGCATATTGATTTTTAAGAGATGGTTTGTTTGTTGATGATAACAAAGGGTGAGTGATTGTAAATTACCTTTTTGATACTTTTTCGATCTCCAATTCATGATTATTCAATGATGCTAGAGTGTCTTAGGATGATGCCTTTAAATACATAATCCTATATGCATAATTCAAATTTTTGGCATCTGCCTTGATAGGTAATGACTAGATCCTAGGATTGTAAACCTCAAAATGCAAAAAATTAAATTTTGAAAGAGGATGATGTGATAGCACCTACAATCCTATCTAGGAGACAAAATCATAGTTGTGATCTTGTCCAAGATAAGTAGACTATTGAAAATTGGGATAGACAAATTATAAACAATGAAAGGTGGTGTAATTGAGTGTTGGAATGGGTCTTGAGTGAGTGAGTGTGCAAAAAAGTCAAATTATCTACTAAAATCATGCATTTAGTCATCAACCCAAAGTAACATAAAAAGAAAGGGGAAAAGTGCCAAGTATTCACTTTTATCCTCTATATTTTTCCCCCAATTTGATGTGTGTACAAAACTAAATGTGCATACATGCTAAAGTACAAATACATAGAAAATAAATTGTAATAAAAATATGTCAATTTTTGGATCCAAAAATGTGAACAATTGAAACAAATATGTGTCACTTCTGAAACTTCACATAAATTGAAAATAGAATCAATAGATAATAGGAAAAGGTACTCAAAGGTAAAATATCACCACTAATCATAGAAAGAGTATGATTATCATAAGACTAATGAAAATCAGTATTATTAATTATATGAGAAATATAATCAATGTGAAATCGTAGATAATTGAAGTGAATGCATATAAAAGGAATGAAAAACAATGACAAACTCCATGATGGATGAAAATCTTGTATATAATGAAATAATGCCTCCTTAAAACGTGCATCACCATTCATGTGGTACAAAGACATAATTTCATCAAGGATCAAATGACTGAATGTAATAGAATATAAAAACACATTGAAATCCTTGCTCAATGATAATAAAGATTTATGTTGGTAAGGCATTAGCTTTAACCTTTTAAGGGACCCTGTAGAGATTTATAAATGTCTTATCTAGGAAAGCCTAATTCTTGGAGAAGAAGGTGATTACACTTTCAATAAAAAAAATTTAAATTCCATTAAGATGCATATACATTAAAATGTAAGCTAAGGTCATAATATGCATAATAAATTTGCTTAAAAAATTAAAATATAATGATGATATTAACTCTAGAGTAATAAAATGTAAGTTAAGAAAGTGGAATGGTTATTAATTAAAAAAATGTTCTCTTAATTATAAGCCATTATTTAAATTTGTTGGTACAAAATTACTATTTTAATGAATTGTATATATACTCAATGATCATTAATTAAGGATCTCAATTTCATTGTAATTGATTACAAAACTCCTTGAAAATAGAATAATGTAATTGTCATTGCTCTTCTCTTTTAAAGAGGGTGAGCCACTAAATTTGAAGGTTATTAAAATTTCCTTCTAAGATATACCATTTAGAATTCCGTTATAAATGTTATCCAACTTATTAAAATGTTGGGAACTTAACAATGTTAGATATTGACAATATTATTTTCCTTCAAACCTTCAAGAAATTTTGTAATGAACTTCCTCAAATAAGCTATAAATACAATTAATACTTTGAAATGAAAAGAACTTGTTTTGATAGAATGTATAGTTTCCATAAAAAAAGGCTTAAATATATTTTTTAAATAGTACCTATCCATTATGTTTCACATTTAAAGAGAAAAGAATGCTAATCCTTCAAACAATGAAACTTCTTGACATAGATAGGAACTATTATACATTTATTAACTCTCATAGTACAACATTATACAAGTTTGAAATTGATATAGAGTATACAAACAATGATTATGACTATTGTCCTACGAATCAATATACAAGAGATAATCAAATACACAAAGTTTCAACTTTCAAATCATTACAAAATAGTAGACCAACGATTTTAATCATCTCATTTGAGTGAAAGCAATATAGTTTATATCAATATTTATGGAGGGAGAGCATCATCTGAGTGCTTTACCTCCAACCACAAACTAGGCAGTACCTCGCTCATCTTCCTATTGGAAGTGGCCTGACCCTTCAACAAAGGTGGTAGATACTGACATCTACAATAAAACCATAACCAAATTTAAGAACCAAGTGTAAATATGTACACACCCATCACATGCAGTCAGTCATGCAAACCCTAGATACCCTTTAGCTACACATGACTTCTGACTAACATGCAATCTATAAGTACAATGAATTGAAAATGCATATAGCTATAACATCACATTGGTCAGTGCGTTTAATTATAAATTGCATAGAGATATAGGTCTTTTATTCACAATACTAATATCTCTTTCTTGACTCAT
Organism: Cunninghamia lanceolata; assembly: GCA_027924645.1. Taxonomy (NCBI): domain Eukaryota; kingdom Viridiplantae; phylum Streptophyta; class Pinopsida; order Cupressales; family Cupressaceae; genus Cunninghamia; species Cunninghamia lanceolata. The sequence continues at coordinate 1,037,672 of BSBN01001750.1, forward strand.
CCAAAATGACCATGAAATAATAGTGGAAACACAAAGTATAAATCAATGAACAAGTTTTACAGATTATCATTTCATTACCAAACCCTCGGCATACCTGTCCCCTGAGCTGGTCTCAATATATTTCAATAATCAATTACTATCTATCTATTGTACTAGATAGATAAATTCATACAATATGTCTATATAATGCATATATAGTCTTATATAAGACTATACTCGTTGTTACCACACACTAATTATGAGTATAATCTAATACAAGGCTGTTGCAACTTATTTAACAAATACAAAATGCATGACAATCTTATAAAATGTTGTTTCAAGATTTTCCTAACATAAACAAGGTACCACAATCATAATGAGTACTATTTAAAACCAAATTCTCCAACCATTCAATGTGTATGATTGTGTACAATGTTGGTTATGACAAAAATCCAAACTTTTCCAACAATTTACAGCTCTAAAAGTCACTCTATTTGCCCCTAAAATAATCTATAAAATCTTGGAGAATCCTAACTAAGTGCTATGATTTTCTTGGCGAATCTTTCCTTTTTTTTGAAAAAATATTAATATTCCTTATGAATCTATGCACATTATTAAAAAAATTATAAAATCATGGCGAATCCTAGTGAATACTCACTAAAAAAAATAAAACCAATGGTGAATCTTAGCAAATAATTACTAAAGAAATTAATTATTATGGTGAATCCTTCCTTTAAAAATTTGCATATTTGGTCGATGCAATCCCCCATATATTCTTTTGTTTTTTTTTTTAAATTTTGAAGTGGGGGAACGGGGGCGGTAGCCACCGATGGGGTCAAGGGGGCAATGCCCCCTTGTGGGGGTCGAAGGGGCAGTGCCCCCTCGCGGGGTCCGGGGACAACACAAATTCACTATCTAGAATGCATTAGAGCACACACAAATTAAGTATTTTTTAAATGTTTCACTTAAAAAACAAGACTAAAATAAAATTGATTTGTCACCATTGATTATCATTTTGATCAGATGGATGTGGTTCAATTCCACAACCCTCTTAGCATGTGCCTTTTAAAAGGCTTGCTGGGGCCCGAAATTTGTTTTGGGCCATATGATCATGTGACCCAAAACAAATTTTGGGCCCCATCAAGCCTTTTAAAAGGCACATGCTAAGAGGATCACGGAATTCAACCACATTCCTCTGATCAAAATGATAATCAACGGTAATGAATCAAAGTCATATTCAAAGCGAATTAGCCTTAAAAGTATAGGATAATTTATTAATAACGGTGATATTATCCCAAAAGTAATGACATGAATATAATATTAATGGCGAATCCAATTAAGATTTATAATTATACTATAAACTATTGGCGAATCATCTCTAATGGCATATAATTTATTTGGCGAAGCAATTTAATTATTAGTTTAAAAAATTAATTCTTAGGTGATTTAACCAAGAATTTTTTTTTTTTTCATAAAAATCGGTTGATTTAGCCCCTCACTGGTTGCAATATATTCGTCAAATTTGAATTGGTAGATTTGAACTATTCGCCAATTGGCGAAGATTTGCCACTAAAAAAATCCTTTCTCAAGACATGAAAATGATAAAATCATGGTGGATAATGAATGTATGGCGATGTGAGCAATAATGGGCATAATAATTGAGGGATGTATAGAAATACGTGCATATATATATATATATATATGTGTGTGTGTGTGTGTGTGTGTGTGTGTGTGTGTGGATGAGGGATCTGGGAATATGTGTAAATGGATAAGTAATGACATGTGAGAAATAACCAAACTTCACACAAAAACACACCATTTATGGATACATAATTACATTAATCCATTCTCTCAAAATAGAACATAGATAAATAGGAATTAGCATGAATATGCAAATTTTACCATTACAAATTTTATTTAAAAATTGTGTATTAAGTCCCCATCTACGTTATGACCTGCTATCAAGTAACTCACAAAATCGAATCTAACTTGGAAAGTTTCCTAAAGCAGTTCCTATGGGAGGGATCGAAAGAGGAGAAGAAAATACCATTAATCCATTGGGACAAGGCATGTACAACGAAGGAGGTGAGGGGGCCGGGTTGAGAAAAATGAGAGCACAAAATTTGGTTTTGGGAGTCAGACTTTCATGGAAAATGTACAAAGACCAGAATAAGTTAGGTTTATGATCTTTCATAGAAAATATGAAGCAATGAGGGTGTGGTTGTGATGTACTTAACTCAATCATATAGTTTTGGTTCACCAACTTCAAGGTTTTCATGTACTTGCTTTAGAAATAGGCCCAAAGCATTGTAGCCCTGCCTAGAGGGTTTCTTCCACTTATCTTTCTCAATTTTAGCCCACTTAAAAAACTAATAATTTTTTTGGATACCCATTTCTATTGTTTTTAACATATCTCAGGATGAGGATAGGTTGTTTCAAAATGTATGTCTCAAAAATTGAAAATACAGTCAGCAATAAGGGTTAATTAGGCCTAATTAGGCCACCTAAATGAAGGATCTTGTAGAAAACTTGAGTTCTTGCCTCCCAAACTACTTGGGGATCCTGAGGCATGTCCAATTTGACTCAACTTGGCCAACCACACCCTCAAAATTCACTTTTATCCTTTAAAAATTATGACTGTCTTCTTTAGAGGCCTAATACATTGGCTTATTAGGCCAAAACTTGGTCAAATGTGGTCAAAGCTCCATTATCTTTCATGAAAATCATTGAAACATGTGTATCTACCCTAATGTAACTCATTTTATCATTTTGGAGGTACTTGGGGGGTGGATTTGGTCAAAAATCACATTCTAGCACTTCCAGAAACCCTAGTTCAGGGTTTATAGTAGTTTTCAGTAAAATGGATGGTTCTCCCTAAAAAATCAATGAAACGACCTCAAACCAATTTAATTTGGAAGGTAGTTCACCCCTCTATCCAAACCAAGTGGTTTTAGGTCCTGGAAGTTCCGTACAAGCATGTGGTATGGCTGGGAGCAGCACTTTTACAGAACAAAAATAGTTTTTTTGATAGTTTTTAGTAAATTCGCTATATCTCCCTCAAATCTCCATGTTTAGACCTCCAAAAGGATGAAAAATAAAGGTTATTCCTTCCCCCACCTGATGCAGGTGATTTGGAGATCTTAAAAGGCCATACTTGCCCGTGGTATGGACTACAACAGTAAGGTTTTGCAGAAAAAATGGAGTATTATTTATATAAAAAATGTTTTTTTTTCTTACAATCTCTATTCTTGTTTTAAATCTCAATGTTGCCTTCCCTCTAATGTGTGAAGGCTCTATATACATGTTTTAACTTGTTTCCCATTGGTTGTGACTTCATTTCAAAGTATATGACCTTTAGGAGCCTTTAATTACATGATTTGTTAACTTGACATAGTAAACTCTTCCTATTACTTAGATTTTTAGACTTTGTTTTTAACAACCTAAATTATGACTCTAAGAACAAAATTTTCTCCTTTTAGACCTTATCACATGGATCTAAGACTATATTACTTCCTAAAAACTCTTTGGACATTTGACTAAGTATTAAGCCAAGATTGGCTTGGGTGCTCCTGCACCAAAATACCTGGACGAACCTAAACCCAGTAGGATCCTCACAATGGCCAACTGCACAGGAGGATTGGCGATTTGGAAATTCTTATGGGAAAGTAGAATTATTATTGTTAACCATCTCACTTGGAAAGTTAATGATGGAAGGATAGCAAATTTTTGGTTGGATTCCTGGAATGGACACATGCCACTCAGAGATGTTACTGGTATGGTGGAGATGGTAAGTAGAGTCCAAATGTTGGTTGGTGCAAAGGTGGTCGATTACGTGGTCAAGATCACCGATGAGATGGGAGTCATAAATGAATGGATCAATTTTGAAACCTTATCACTGCCAGAGGTGACCAAATTGGAGCTTCAGAGTGAATTAGCGAAAAGGAAAATTATACTAAATAACCAGAAAGATGAAATAATTTGGTGTGGATCAAAGATGGAGGAATACTCCGTTAAGACTGGTTATGCAATCCAATAAGCGATTAGGGAAAACAAAGAATGGCCAGTAAGATTATGTTGGCATGCATCGGTTCTCCCCAAGGCTGGGGCGTTCCATTGGACTATGCTTCACAAAAGAATCCTTACGGTGGAGAGGCTTGCAATGTTGGGGATTCATGGGCCCTCGAGGTGCCCGTTATGCTGTAATGACGGCGAATCCATCGACCATCTCCTTCTGGAATCCCCTTTTATTAGCAAGTGTTGGGATTGGCTACAATTGGCCCTCAGATGGTGTGCACCTCGGCAAGGGGATATTGTGGGGGTCATGCAAAGCTGGCCCATGATCAAAAGAAAATCCCTCTGGGCAGAGCTGTGGATTGTCTTGCCGTCAATACTGGTATGAAAGATCTGGAAAGAAAGAAATTGAAGAGTGTTCAGGGAAGAACTTAGGTCTATGGAGGAGGTCTGTAAATTAATTGAGAACAATATTTGTGAAACTGCAAACTCAAAATGCAAGATTAAAGCTGAGATGATCTTCTCAAGCTGGGATGAGGATATGCAACAATAGTGGAATAGCCTAAAAAGGCCTGCGGGTGAGCTCAAAAATAAAAAAGAAGATCAGGCAGGAGGCCAAATGGATTATGCCCGCCCCTGGGCGAGTTAAGCTCAACTTCGACGGGGCTGCCAAAGGAAATCCGGGCATGGTAGGTGCACACTATATTATTAGAGATTGCAGTGGTAGGTGCATGGTGGCAATCTCTAAAAAGATCGGTTGTGCAACAAACAATGAGGCATAATTTGAAGCTTTGACAATGGGGTTAGAACTCTGTAAAAAATTGGGGCTAAAAAATGTGGACATTGAAGGTGACTCTCAATTGTGCATCCAAGCTATTATTAGAAAGGCCACCCCGAACTGGAAGCTCAAGGACTGGGTGAATGAAGCCTGCTTGTTGTTGGGAGAAACAAGGGACTTCACGATATCCCATATCTTCAAGGAGGCCAATTTGACAGCAAACAACCTTGTGAACCACGGGGTTTCCCAGTACAGTGGTGGGCATAGATGCAGGCAGATGGTCAGGGCTCAAAGACATCATTGAAAAAGAAGCAAAGTGCCGAGGTCTTGGTGGCTGGAAAAGGCTAGAAGGAGTAAACTGGGGCAAACCATAGAGGGCAGATAGGGATTGTTTAGTTTCCTATGGGCATTCCTTTTGCTCTCCAACACTTGGAAAGAATTAGTGTTTTGATGGATGGGTTTATACCCACCTCGATTACATTGTAATTGAATTTTGTTTTCAATATAGAGAGCTATCCCCTAAGATAGCACTTACCTTAAAAAATGTGTATTAAATAAATTTATAGTTCAAATAAAATATTGTCAAATATTTCCTCTCAATTATATATATATATAATTAATATTAATTTTTTTATTTGACACTTCATATGAAAATCTTAAAATTTAATCCACTAAGATTTTGAGACTTTACTTATTTGTATTTATTTTACTTTTACTTAATGCTATCTTTAATTTTATTTTTAATTTAAAAAAATTATATGCTTTTTAAAAACAATGGATATATCTTCATTAAAATATTAAAAAAGGAATGTCAATGTTATATTTGGAATCTTATTTGAGCTCCTAAAGTGTTTATCATATGTATAATGATGTAATTGATTTTGTCTTATTTATTTTATTTAAAGTGCTTCAATTATAAAAGAAAAATCTAAAATAACTTTTTTTTTCATGAGTTGGATGAAATAATTTCTCTTTTTTAAAGTTCTTAAATTACAAGTGAAAAAGAATAAATAAATTCTGATTTTATCTTTATTAAGTTTGATGGCAACAAGACAGGGCTATTGGCCCATCCATTATGTCACCTTTTAATTATTTATGGTTAAGACAAAAGAACCACTTTTTATAGAAATATAACTAGATTTACAATCAAGATTAGGATAGGATAGGAAAGGATAGAAACCATGGGCATGTTTTTTATTTTATTTGTATTTTATGTTTATTATTGTTTTATTAAGGATTTATATTTGTGTAAACATAGTTTTAGTTGTAAATCATGTGGTTGATTGGCTTTCTAAATTATATGTGTGTGTGTAATTAGTCGATAGGCTTTTATAAATTATATGTGTGTGTGTGTAATTAGTTGATAGACTTTTATATGTGAGCATTATAGTGTTCGGAATTGTCTCACGCCGTAAAAAAATTCATACTGAAATTTTTTCTAGAAATATTCTAAATTTATCGATTGTTCTTATCGACATATTCCTTGAACCTCCTATTGGTGCAAGTGCTAGTTAGGAGAATTGGTAATCCAATGATCTATAGGAGTATGCTTCAACTGGGTAGAGTGGGAAAGCCCCACTCTATACATTGCAAGTAAGATATAAAATCAAATTTAATTTAAATAGGTGACCTACCACACACTTAAAGATGACGACCACACCAACCTCCTAAAAACAATAAACGAATTTACTTATCCTCCAACATAAAAAACAATTTCAATAATAACAACCTTGAAAACTATTGAACTTTATTTACTTATATAATATGCACTTTCCCATGTAGTGGAAAGTAAAGTCAAATAATCACTCATAACACTCATGAATTATAAAGAAATGCTCCGGGTTTTTATACACATGTTAATGAATTGTGAAAAGATACGCTTTCTTTTCATTACACATATTGACTTTTTTAAAGGGAATATTGTTCGCTTTTGGGATCATTTCGACAACCTTGTCATCAATTTTAGGGTTCCTTCACACTTAAGCATCTTTTGCTTGTATTTTATAATTTTGAATTATATAAAATAAATAGTGAGGAATTAAAGTATAGTTAAAAATTATAAGTATTAATATATAAAATAAATATTTTTTATTAATGAATTTATTATATTTATTTAGATTTATATTATTTAATTAATTTTTATGATAAATAATTTATTTCAAAATAAATATTTTGATTATGAATAATTTTTTAGGTATTTATTAGAGGATATATTATTATTATTTTTTGTGATCAGTGAACGCTTTTGATCGGAGCTATGAACTGGTGAGGCTATAACACGAGGGTACCCATCCCCAAGCATGAACACTTAGAAATTAGAACACATCCACATTAGAAGCCAAGAGTCACAACTTAGAATTCCACTAATTATGGAAGACCAAGAGTCACTTAGATGTCCCTATGGAGATTTGAACTTGGGTCTCCTCGACAAGAACCCAATGTTTCAACCAATTAAGCTCAACCCATTGGACTACAAGAGGATATATTATTATTGTAAGTGAATAAATCATATTTTTAATCAATGATAAATAATTATTTTAGAATAAAGAATTAAGATTGATGATGTTATAGAAATATATTCAAATATATATTAAAATTAATAAAGGAGATTAAGGTACTTGGTTATAGGAGTGGATATATAATATTTTGTGATAGACAATATTTTGTGATTTGTCTTGGTATTCGATGTTTGGTACTTTGTAGGCAATACTTGTCAAAGTAAAAAAATTGATGTTCTTCGCTTAGGTTTAAATCTACGCCCAAGGAAATGACCTTCGTGCCTATAGAAATCAATCCTATTTGTGGATCTAAACCTTGGATATATAAATGTTTTATGCAGTTTCTTTTGCTTGAAACCTACTCATCTTGTTGTCTATAATCTATGTTTGAAAATAGATGGTGTTGATAAACACCTTTGGGAGTTTGCTAACCAAGGATCTTCTCCTTATGTCAAATCTTTGGATTTGATTTAACAATATTGAAATAGAAATTAAAAAAATACCAAGTAATCATGCAAAATGCCTAAGAAATGTGTATGTTGATGTTGTGGTATTTTAATGATGCAATGTGTAGTGGATCTCCCTCTTGATTCTTAGATGATCCAATATTGAATTAGGGTTTATCCTTTTATACAAAACCCTAGCACACAAATTAGAGACTTTCAAACAAAAGTTACTTCTCAAAAGGAATTTGGGATGATAATGAGACTTTGACATAAACATGACACAAACCCTAAAAGGATAAAAATAATGAAATAAGGGTATGCCTGGTATAAAACTCAGATAACTTGGAAATTCTCATATTTGGATGATAAAATTAGAATATAGAAATAAACCCTAAAGGTCAAGACCTAAGGGGGTGTAAGATTGGACATGTTCACCAAAATAAAAGGAAATAAAATATTACCTTTCAAATAATCTAGGGTAAAATAATAAACTCAACACAAGTAAGAAAGTAACTCTAAATTAAAGAGCTAATAATTGATATGCAAGCACACTTTCAAAATAACAAAGAGGGATTAATACTTAGCTTCGTGTGAGGCTAGGAAAATTTTAGCTAAGGACTATCACTTTGTGATCCAAATTGTGCTTTATGGTTAGATTTGTGTTGAATAAGCTTTGACAGATGACTAACTGTAATATTTTCTATTTTGGGTCAAATTTGCACTTGCAAAACTAATCTGCATGCTTGACAAAAGGAACCTTTTCTATAGATTTGATCAATGTGTGTAGATGTGAGTTGTGGACTTCTAGGTGTCAGGAATTTTCTCACCTCACTTTTTGGAGCTTGTGTTTACAAAACAAACAATATTAATGAACACCCTTGGGAGTTTTCTAAGCAAGGATCTTTTGCTTTTGTCAAACCTCTAGGATTAGATTTAATGGTTTTAGAACAAGGATTTCAAAAGACAAGAAGGAATCATGTTAGATGCTCTAATCTCTCATTGAATGTAGATATTGATGTAAGTCGATGATGTAATTGATGCTTTGATGCTTGAATGATAATGCTAGATGAAGCTTGGATTGACCTTATATCACTAAAAGTGATTAGGGTTTGTCTGTTATACAACATCCTAGCACACAAATTAACACATTTCATGCTCAAGGAATGACTATTAAAAAGGGAATTGGCTTGGGTCTAAATTTAAATTTGAATTTGAAAGTTCTAGGGTTATTTTTGCTTACGCAAATTTGACCCAAGTAAGAAAAGTGATAAGATGATAAAATTGATCTCTAAAAATCTCGAAAGTATGACCATATTAATATCCACTTTTATAAAAATATACACCATTAATAAGAATCAAAAAAAAAAGTGAAAGATATGGAGCACTATTTTTCTATTTAAAAAAATAATTGATCAAAAGACCATAAATTATACATCTTTACCCATACTAAAACCTTGTACTTTTTTTTACCCATACTAAAACCTTGTACCTTAGAAAATGAGATAGTGTAAAAAGTGTATATATAAAAATTTTACATCGTATGTTTGGTACAATTATAATGGTTTTTTTTTTTTCAATAATAAGGCATAGGTACAAGACCCACCATATCAATAATAGAATCTCAATAATTAAAGGAAGATTCATCTCGTTTATTGTACATGGCTACCTAGTCTTTGGAAAGGCACCCAACCGTAATCTTAAGGCCTAAGGAATACCTTGCATAATAATTACTTGTTCAATGATGAAAAGATTTTCGCTTTTAAGGGGTTGGCCGTTCACCTTTAGAAGGCCATGCAAGAGCCATGCAAGATTTGTAAATGTCTCATATGGGGGAACCTAATTATAAGATAAAAAAGGTGAATATGATTTTTTTAATAAAACTTTAAGATTATAAGGGTTAAGGCTATAGTCAATGCAAGAATTAAAATTGTCAAAGTTTTTTATTTCATTATTTGATTAAAGATTTGAAGGGAACATATTACTGCACAAACACTTATTGTTTAGGATTATTTTTCACAAAAAATTATGGGTATTTAATCTTATGTTAATATGTCGCTCGTAAAAGTAAAATTTCAATTTTCTCTTATGGAAGATAAAATTCTCTAGAGTTGACATAGTCCCCCCTTTCCATGTTAATGTGGTAATCACTAATTCATCTAAGTGTAACATTATTTATGGGAAATTGCTTAAAGAAGGCTTTTTGAAATTAAATTTTGATGAAGTATGAGAGCTAACCTTGGATAGGCAAGTGTTGGTGTAGTAATTTGTTTCCCCTTGAATCTTTTGTTATAAGTGACTCTTTTTATTTGGGCACTAAATCAAATAAGAAATTTGGAGGCTTTGGCAATTTTAAAAGGATTTAAGTTGGTTATGGCTTTGAGATGTTAAACAATGGAAGGAGACCCTATTTTATCTAAGGATTGTTAAAAAACTCAATGAAAGATTGGAGATTGAGGAATATCATTGAAGAATTGTGTGTAATTACTTGATGCTTTAAGACCATTTCTTTTACAAATTTTTTGGGGAATGTAATTGGGTTGTTGATTATCTAGCCAATATATGCATGGACCAATATTTGTTTACAACCAAAATTAGTGATCTTCCTAAAGAATTGGACATTATTCCTCTACTTAAATGTGGAATCCCCTTTTCAAAAATTGATAACCCTATTTTAGATTGCCTCCCATCATTTGAATGATGGAAGTACTTAATTTTTTAGGGTTACACTTTGTAGTTGTGTACTTTTGTCTTATCTTTTGTTAATGGACGTGTCTTTTGCTAGTGTTGTCATTTTGACCATTTTAGTATTTAAGACATGTAATTGTCTTTATATCCTTTTCCAATTTATCTAATATTTATTGTACTTATGCAAGGGCCTATAGAACCCTCAATTAACCTATCAAAAATATTATAACAGATGAGTTTGCATGTGTCCATTGTTAACATAAAACATTAGGAAGTTTTACTTAATTTAAAATATTCACATTTATATAATGAGAGTTAATCAAATGTATTATAAATTATCATCATTCTTCAAGAAGCTTAAAGGGGATAAGTTGTTGAATTTGAAAACTATTAAATTAATCTTAGACATTAACAAAATATTAGTAGCCAATAATATTAGATATTAAAAAAATGTTTTTGATTAAGATGGTCAAACAGGTTTTGAGAGGGGACCCTGAAACCCTTCACAGTACGAAGCATACAAAAAGAAGTAAGCCAACCGACAACCAACTATAAGCTACTAAAAATCATAAGCATATAACAAGTGGCCAAAAAGAGAGCAGATAAAACCAAACTAGTTCATCTTCTTAAGAGTTTCTGCCACTTCTAGTTCTTGTTCATAAAATGCCTCATGCATTTTGGCAAAGTCTATGAGCTCTTTCCTCTCAACTTCAAACTACTTTTTGTTTCTCCCCCTGGTGCGGGTCGAAGGTCCACCTGTGTCTTCATCTGCCACTTGTTTACCAGTGTTTTGAGTTTCATCTTCTTTATTCTGATTACCCAAATCCACAGTATTCATGATGTCCTCGGCATTGAAATCCTTGAACTGTTCTTTTCTTAGCTCCTTAAGCTTCTCTGTCAGCACTCTCATCCAATTGAGACTATTCTGAATGGTGAGTTTACTGATATTGCAAATTTTGTCTAAGTTGTTGTTCACCTCTATGATATTCTCTTCCATGTACTGAACCCTAGTATTGAACTCTTTTCTCATCCTATTTATCTCACGATCCATTTCCTCCATTTTAGGAATGGCATCCCAGTTTCTAAAGATAAGGGTGTCTTGTTCAGCTATAGTTTTGATTCCACTCCCCAATCTATCTTACCGCAGCTAGAATTTGATGTTGATTCTATTAATTTCCAAGAAGAACCACTTAGTCATTTTGTGCTGTGAATTCACTGCATTCTTCACAAGTTCAAAACCCTCCTCGACCTCATCTCTATTTCTCACCTAGGCTAACAGATCGTCAAAATTTTGAGGGAGGTTATTTGAAGGGTCGTTGACTTCAGGAAACTTGAGGCCTACACACGAATCAGGGATGTACTTGGACTTACCCAGAGAGTCTTCCACCCTGTCAGACGCTTTCTCAAATGGCTTCTCCTTAATCCCCTGCTTCAGCCTGGTCCCCTATTTTCGGGCAGAACTACCAACAATTTGGAAATTTTCATCTCCCTGATCCTTCTCAACCAGCTTTTCCTTCTTCCCAAGTTTCAACTTAATCCCCTGTTTCTGAGAAGAGCCACCAACATCCTGGAGAAAACCCTCATCATCCTCCATGGGTTTTTTACCTTTTTTCATAGAAGTGGGGGTTTTCCTCTTCTGAGGCATAATCTTCTTGTCAAAAATCTCCTTAACAGAGGAGTCAGTGTCATCACCCATTTCAAACCCTTTAGACCATGAGATGGAAACTTCCCTCTTCTGAGTTTTTATCTTCTTTCTAGAGGATTCCTCCTCACTCTCCTCTTCTTCCTCTTTAATTTCCCAATCCTTATCCTCAAAATCAGACTCTTCTTCGCTAGACACCACCCTACCCTTCTTCTTGAAAGGAAGCTAGGTGTGTGGAAACGCTTCCTACACTAATCTATTGAGGAGAGGGCTATGCAAATTCAACTTTATCCTAACTATTACAACGATGTTAAACCATTAACATGAGATATTGCAACAAAACACAAGAACCAAAAAGTAGACAGAAGAAGAGAGACAAAGATTTACGGTGGGGAAAACCCTTATCAGGTGAAAAACCCCACACTCAGAAACCTGCACAATGTATTAACAAATCTGAAAGAATGTTTACAATACACTTGCAATGCAAGCTTCAATGGTCTTCGACACTCATGTCTGGAGTCAATCCGGCAGCATAACAGTACCTGTAAACCTGTGATACAAACTCCATCTCTAAGCACTTGTTTTTATAGAACATACAAGGCAATTTTGGACCTTTCTTGGAATGGGCGTCCAATATGGCATCTCGGACCAAAACCCATGCTTAGGGACACTTGGTCAACATTGTAGAATGTGTCTGACACTTGTCCATAGCTCCCATCCCAAAGAGGTCGCCTATTTCCAAAATGGGCTATGACAGATGCTCTTACGACACTTATGACCATCATAGAATCTGTCATAGCGATTACAACTTACAGCTGTAAGAGAATCTGTCATACACATGCTATAAATAGCATATTCTCTTACAACACATCATATTCCACTTTGGGGTGCCCAAATATGCCTCATTCAAAGATGCTACATGACACATGTCATTCCCTGTCTTACAACCTTCTATTCTCGACTCTTACATGTCAGATTCGTCATAGGAATCCATCATAACCGTTTTGGTCAAACATTCCTTACACAACATAGAAGATGCCGACACATGGCAGAATAATCCTACCACTAATTGGGACGCCTATCTCCTCATGTGAGGATAAAATAACAAGTTGTCATAATCCATGTAGGATTGACACATCACCGTGCCACATCCCACAATATGACAAAGTGGAATTTCCAATTATTTACAGCATAAGCAATTGAATAATAAATACAAACATTACAAATGCAGAGAATTACCAAGGTTGAGACACCTTAATTCCCAACATTCTCCCACTTGTCGAACACCTTGTAAGAACCAATAGAAAAATAGGATTTAACTGCTATAGGCCGAGAGGCCCATAGACTCCGAACACCATCTGAACTTCTCTGTGCCCACTGGTTTCATCAATCCATCTGCAACATTCTTCAAAGTATCTACCTTCTCCAAATTTACCTTTCCATCCTCAACCATGTCCCTCACGAAGTGAAATTGAACATCAATGTGCTTGGTTCTAGCATGGAAATTTGGATTCTTTGCAAGGCAAATTGCACTCTGACTGTCACAACTGATCATGATCTGACCTGCATCAACACCAATATCGGAACACAATCTCTTAAGCCAAATGGCTTCCTTACAAGCATGAGTTTCTGCCATATATTCAGCTTTTGTCGTGGACAAAGCAACAACTGGTTGTCGCTTACTCATCCAACTAATAGCACCACCAAACGGTGTAAAAATATAAACACTGGTGGATCTCCTACTGTCAATGTCACCTGCCCAATCTGAATCCACAAATCCATGAATATCAACAAAATGTGGAGGTCCTGAAACATTACCATGATAGAAAATGGAATACTCGGAAGTACCCCTCAAATATCTGAACACTCGCTTAACTACATCCCAATGAACCCATCCAGGACTAGTCATAAATCGACTAAGGACTCCCACTGCTTAGGCAATGTCTGGTCTTGTGCAGACCATAGCATACATCAAACTGCCAACAACACTAGCATAAGGTACTCTGCTCATGTCCTCCACCTCACTAGGAGATTTTGGACAATCCTCAACAAATAACTTTGTCCCCAAAGAAACGGGAACACACAACGGTCTACAATCTGCCATGCTGAATCTGTCCAACACAGACTTCACATACTTACTCTGGCTTAACCAAAGTTTTCTGTTGGTTCTGTCTCTTCTGATTTCCATTCCTAGAATGTACCTGGCTGCCCCTAAATCTTTCATTTCAAACTGAGCTGACAACTGAGATTTAAAATCAGAAATCATATTCTTACCCTTCCCAATGAGCAACATATCATAAACATACAGTGCAACAATGAGAATATGATCACCATCAAATTTATAATAAACACAGTGATCCGATTTTGATCTCACAAATCCAATTGACAACACAAAGGCATCAAACTTCAAGTACCATCTCCTAGGGGATTGCTTCAAACCATACAAAGAATTCTTAAGTTTTCAAACCAAATTTTCTTTACCTTTTACCATGTAATGCTCTGGCTGTGACATGTAGATCTCTTCTTCCAAGTCACCATGAAGAAAAGTTGTCTTCACATCCATCTGTTCTACCTCCAAGTCATAAGCTACTGCGAGTGACAACAGGAATCGAATGGATGTCAGCTTTGCAATGGGAGAGAAGATCTCACCATAATCTATATCCTCCACTTGTGAATACCCCTTCGCAACTAATCTAGCCTTATACTTCTCAATACTACCATCTACACCAATCTTCTTCTTGAACATCCATTTGCATCCAACAGGTTTCCGTCCAGGAGGCAAAGGCACCAAGTCCCAAGTTTGATTCTTTTCCAAAGAAGCCATTTCTTCCTCCATGGCTTCCTTCCAGGAACTTGCATCCTTCATATCTGTTGGCTAATGGATTTGCCCTTATTCTGAAAATAATTTATTCTGACTCTATACCCCTCTTTTAAAGAACAAATGAGTTAAACAACATATGGGTGAAACTTTTAAATTAGTTCCCCTCTGAATTTAGGTATAGCTCCCTTTAAGATTTTCAGTGAAAACCTATTCAACTAACCAAATGCATTTTTAACCAGAAAATGCTTAAGGCAGACTAACATTCATACATAACCATGTCATGAATGCGATAAATTTATACAGTAACAGGATAGAATGCACAGATTCTACTTTGATACGTTCAAATACATGAATACATTCATACAAACTTGCTGAACCAATAAAGAACATAACACATATGACGAATTGTCCAAATAAAGAGCAATTACCAGATGAAAGGAGATTTTACACAGAAAATCTAATTCCACACATTCAGACGCACAGATCCAAAATAGGCAGTAATTGTTTCTTCTTCTCATTCACAGATGAAAATTACTCAGACAATTATCACATAATGTAAAAATATGAACGGTTCCCTCAAAAATTCCCTCCTTAAAGATTATAAAAACATATATATATGAATCTCTTAACCATGTCCTTGAGCAAATTAAACCCAGAGTTAACATAACTCTGACCCGTACGGGATTTAGTTTTTAACAACTGATTATAAAAGATCAAGATTGCTGGAAATAACATAAATAAAGGAACTGAAAGAGAACGAGCCAATGAGGTTATGACTGGAGCAACGGATCAGCATCTCTTGATTTGCTATCGGTAGCCTAGGAAGCATGTTGGGTCTTCCACTCCTGAAAGGCAGCAACGAACTCCCAAATTTTAGGGAAGTTTGGTATACCTATATGCTTCATTCTTGATTTCCAAACTTCCTTTTCCCTTCGCATTTTCCCAAACCTTGCCCTATGTTCTGGGAGTGCATCAATGCAGAGATAGAGCAGTGACTCGACTTTAGAAATCCTAGAGAAATCCTCAATCAAAATATTATCATTTTCTTTAACAAAGTTGATTTTATCTCTAAAAGATTGAACCACTGCTTCAACATCTTCCACATGCTTTCCATCATCTTTTAAATATTTAACCTCGATACATTGCAAATCATGTTGCAGTGATTGGGTGAATTCCATTATCTCCTTAATTAGCTTTGTGAGCTCAAAGCGTCCTTGTCGAGATATGGAGTTCCTCCATTCAATATTCTTTTTGTTCACATATAACAAATCTTCGTCCACACCAGTCAAGTTCTTTTCTGCCAAAAACTTCTCCAGCCCATATTTCCGAACCTCCTCTATTTGGTTTATTACACTTGTCCACTTACCTTCGTCTTTTGCCCAAACAGCAACCTGTGCTTTAAGATCTTCAACAGTGGCAGCAATCAGATCATATATATTTTTGAGTTCATGAATATATTCAGTTCCTTTTTGTTCAATGTTGTCCAACCAGTTGTCAAATGTTTTTGAGACCATTTTGCTTCTATGAACTTGATCTAGCATCCTTTGGTTGACAGGTGATTTTGGGTCGAAAGACAAGGGGACCTGTGAGATCGGCTGCGGGTTGGGGTTGTTAATAGCCTCAATGTACTCTGCCATTGAACGCAGAGCTTGCTTCAACTCCCTTTTGTCTTTTTCATCTTTCATTGTTCGACTGACCATTCTCTTAGTGGAAGCTTCAAGGTGGTGCACATCTGCAGCTCTAGAGGCAGCACTGAGATCTACTTTCTCCACAGTGAAATCATGCACTGTTGGGTCCTGTACCTCTTCCTCTGTTACAGGCGTAGCAATTTCAGCACTCCAGTTACTAGTGCTTGGATCAATATTTATCCTGGATGTCGTCTTGAGTTTCTTGGACTTGGGGGTTTTCCCCAAACACTTGCTTACCATGTCCTCCAATGGGATAATGAAAGGAATCACTTTCTTCTTATTAGAAATAGAACTTTCAAGCCATTTTGGTGCAGGGTTCGAGGTTGTCCTCCTGGGGTTCTCTCCATCAGAGGGTTCATTTGAGATCATTAACACATCAGGGGTCTCCAGAACGGCCCCTGGCTGTAACCCAGTGTCAACTACCTCTGTTCTGTTTGGGCTTGCCTCTTGGTCACCCATAGGCTCTTCTGATTCTTCCTCTGAATTTAAATCAACAATTATTGTTTCAGAAGTCTACTTCTTTCTTTTCCCTTTTGTCCTCAACCTGGTAACACGAGATGGCAGAATATCCGTGAGGACTCTTCTGGATCTCTTGGTGACAAGGCTTTTCTCAGTCGATGGCTTGGAAGCACCTTCAGGATATTTGAATTCACTGCGAAAACTTGAATAACGAGAGCCTTACACTTCCAGCGCTATCCTTCTCCGCATTGCACAGTATGTTTTCTTGCTAAAATTAGCTTGTTCTTGGTTAATAATGGCACTTACCAGAATGAATAATTATCGCTCAGAACAATACGTGCCAAAAATATTTGAAAAGACGTGAACTCTGATTTCTTCATTAATAACAAGTAATGTTCATGCGCCATCATGAAGTACAATGATTATCCATAGTCTCCGCTAAATTAGAGTTCTCGGTTTCATGATGAGTTTCTGACAAATTTTCCTCCAACTTTCCCGCTAAATTTGACCTAGAAAGCCGTGGGAGCAAACGAGACCAAAATTACCAAATCTTCGAACTTATTGAACCATTGAACCTTTAGGACATGGTTCAATGCAATGGTTCAATGTGATGGTTCGAACATGCCAACTGGACTTTATAGGTAGGCAAAAGATTGACTTACGGAAACAGGGACTTGACTCATGAACCGTTGAACTTGTGAAGACATGGTTCAATACGAAGGTTCAACGATGCAAGGGTTATGTAGACCAACAAAAAGTTATGCGGCTTTGGTAAAAGGTTTCCAATTATAAAATAGTGAACTATTGAACCTTGAACCATTGAACCCCGCGGCAGAGTACAAGCGGAAGGTTCAACGATATATTAGTAGACAAGGAAACTACGTGACCCGACTCATAAGAAGACAATGAGTGCTGAACCTTAAGACCGTTGAACCATTGAACCTTGAACCCCGCTATAGAGTACGCGCGGAAGGTTCAAGTTCAACCTGAAAGTACAAAGACGCTTAAGACAAGCAAAAAGGCAGCTTGCTTTATATGACACTTCAGACAAATTGAACCATTGAACTTTGAGCTTTGAGAATGGTTCGGGTTCAAAGGTTCAAACCTTTTATACAAAGACGACACATGGGTAAAATTTGAAGGACTAAGAGTCGATTTACAAAGTAAAGGTATGACCAAAAATATAGTACGGTAAACCGACTCTTGTTTAAGAAATATTACCGATACATAAATAAACAAGGGCGACTCAAAAGGTAACAATATCCAAACCCTCTGATACAGTTCTAGGTTCATCACTGTTAGTGAGCAAAGCATAAGCACAACTAGAATCAAGCAATGTAAAACCAAACCTTTCAGGTTGCTTTCTTATCCATGTAGACCTCCTCAAGAGTTGAGGTCCAGGTTCAGCTTCTTCCTTTGAGCTTTTAGAGCTACTAGAGCTCTCCTCATCATCAGGTCCAACATTGTCTTTTTGTTCAGTCTTCTCAGGGGTGAGAGGAAACTAAACAACATCCTCTTTCTTTTCTTTTTCTTCTGGCTGCAAAACAGTGGAAGAAGGTGTAAGCTCTTTGAAGATGACACTTCTGCTATACAACACTTTTTCAGCCACGGGGTCCCAAAGCTTGTATCCTTTCACACCAACACCATAGCCGATGAAGATACACTTAACAACTTTGTTCTCCAACTTTGACTGCTTCTCCCTAGGCACATGTGCATATGCCTCACAACCAAAAACACGAAGATGCCTTATTGAAGGCGTTCTACCAGACCACACCTCCATGGGTGTCTTGCCAACAAGAGCTGATGTAGGAGATCTGTTTACCAGATAGCAAGCAGTGGCAACAGCTTCATCCCAAAACTTTTGTTCCAGACCAGCTCCACTATGCATACTCCTAGCCTTCTCCATCAGTGTCCTGTTCATCCTCTCTGCAACTCCATTTTGCTGCGGTGTGTATGGAGTTGTCTTATGTCTTTCAATCCCAAGTTCCTTGCAATACTTATCAAATTCTATAGAACAGAACTCACCACCATTGTTAGTTCTGAAACATTTAATCTTTTTACCAGTCTGATTTTTAGCAAAAGCTTTAAACTCCTTAAACTTGCTATAGACTTCAGATTTGCTTCTGAGAAAATAAATCCATGTCCTTCTACTGTAATCATCTATAAAAGATACAAAGTATATAGATTTTGATACGGAAGGAACATTAACAAGACCAAACACATCAGAATGAATAAGGTCCAACACACCAGAAGACTTATGAGAACTTGAGTAAAAGTGAACACATTTTTGTTTTCCATAAATGCAATGTTTGCAAAAGTCAAACTCAAGATTACAATCATCTAACCCCTCAATGAGGTTCTTATTTTTCAGGGTACGCAGACCCTTCTCACCAATGTGGCCAAATCTCTTATGCCATAACATTGTCTTTTCTGCAGGAAGTTTAACTTCCAATGCACGATTACAACCATCAAGACTAGAAACAATAGATTTCTTCACTGCTCATTCAGATGGTGGGGATGAAGTGACTGCTGCCCTCTTCCTTGAGTCAAAAGAACTATTGCATTGTGCAATGCATGCTTCCAGCTGAAACAGAGTACCTCTCCGAGTACCCTTAGCAAGCACCATAGATCCTCTAGTCATCTTGGATCCTTCTTTCAAAAAGACAATCTGCACACCTGCATCATTCAAACTACTTACAGAAAGCAGGTTCCGTGCTAAGCCTGAGATGTGCATAACCCCAGAGATCCCCTTTACTCGACCATCAGGGAATCGGATAGAGACTCTTCCACGACCAATGATCTTTAGATGAGAGTCGTCACCTAGATACACCTTTCCACCATTGAACTCCTCATACTTAGTGAACCAGTCTCGATGCAAGGCCATGTGGAATGATGCACCAGAGTCGATTAGCCAGACATCATCAGATGCATGGGTTGCCAGGACTGCAATGAAAGCATCACCGTCATCTTGTGATTTGTCAAAATCTGAATCAGGAGCTTTCTTCTTTTTCTTCTTCTCCTCTTTGCATTCCTTTCAGAAATGCCCATTCTTGCCACAGTTCCAACAAAGAGCCTTGGACTTTCCAGGAGATTTGGATCTCCCACGGGATTTGGATCTACCCTTCTTAGCTTTCTTGTCCTTCTTCTTCCCTTTATCCTTGGGTCTTCCTCGAACTGCAAGGGCTTCTTTGGCTGCCTCAGAAGACTTTCTCCGCATCTCTTCAAATAACAGCGAAGAAACCACTTCTTCCATTTTGAATGTGGATGTGGTGCTTCCGATTGCCATGACAAGATGATCCCATGAGTCCGGTAGAGAACAAAGCAGGGTCATACACCAATCCTCCTCCTCCATTTTTACACCAATAGATGTTAATTGTGCAACCAACATATTAAAGGCATTCATATGCTTAGCCATGGATCCTCCGTCCTCCATTTGAAAAGAATACAACTTCTTTCTCAGGAAAAGTTTATTGACTAGGGATTTAGCTTGATACACATCCCCCAACTTCTTCTAAAGGAGTTTTGTAGTAGCCTCCTCATAGACATTTAACAACACAGAATCGGCAAGACTAAGTCTTATGAGACCCTTAGCCTTCCGATCCTTGAGATCCCACTCATCTTGAGTCATTGTAGCTGGTTTAGTTCTATTCACACTTTCCCAAAGGTCTTGGTCAACTAACATGTCTTCCATCTTGAGCTTCCACAGCTCGAAATTACTGCCATTGAACTTCTCCACTTCAAACCTTCCTGGTGTACTTGCCATCTCCTTGTTGCAATAAGATATAGAATGCTCTACACAGACTCCCACTCAACCTAAGATTAGCTCAAAAAACCCCTACCCTACAACTAGGACCAAAGGTGATCAAGCTCTGATACCAACTGCAAGGAAGCTAGGTGTGCGGAAACGCTTCCTACACTAATCTATTGAGGAGATGGCTATGCAAATTCAACTTTATCCTAATTATTACAGTGATGTTAAACCATTAACATGAGATATTGCAGCAAAACACAAGAACCAGAAAGTAGACAGAAGAAGAGAGACAAAGATTTACGGTGGGGAAAACCCTTATCAGGTGAAAAAGCCCACACTCAGAAACCTGCACAATGTATTAACAAATCTGAAAGAATGTTTACAATACACTTGCAATGCAAGCTTCAATGGTCTTCGACACTCGTGTTTGGAGTCAATCCAGCAGCATAATAGTACCTGTAAACCTATGATACAAACTCCATCTCCAAGCACCTGTTTTTATAGAACATACAAGGCAATTTTGGACCTTTCTTGGGATGGGCGTCCAATATGGCATCTTGGACCAAAACCCATGCCTAGAGACACTTGGTCAACATTGTAGAATGTGTCTGACACTTGTCCACAACTCCTGTTGGTTTTTTCCCAGATTGGATGCTTATTCCCAGATTTCCCTACAAGGTAGCCATCAATGATCAACAGGATCTCTAGGCCAGGGGCCAATAGTATAGGAGAAAGACTCTATTTTTATCTCCTCTTCTTCTTCAGGCTCTACAAAACCTAGGGGGTATTCCCTATTCAACATCCATGAGAATATGCATACAAAGGCTGGGATGCTGACATGAAGCAGATAAGTCCTCCTGTAGGTAGACCAAAACTGCAAGACAAGAGCAAAGGGGCTAGCTTTGGGCCTATTTTCAGTTGTAGACAGAGGACTTGGGATCCTAAAACTAATTCTACTGTCTTAATGGTTGTTTTGGAGTTTGATTTTGATTTTGTGTGTTTGGATGCAAAGCTGGACCTGGTGTATAACCTCAACACAAAGCTAGATTGGTGCCTACCCAGGGCTTAGAGTCATAGACATACACATGTAAATGTTCAGCATAAACATATTAAAACTGGATTTCAAGGGGATTTGTGTGATATCTGCCTTACAGATACATCCCAGAATAGAGTATCAAGTTATCTCTACTTATGATATCCTTACTGCAATATATTCTTCTCAACACTTAACCTGAAAATAGTTTAATCTATCCCTTGAACATAAGTTAAGAGATCAAGCATTCAATATAGTAAACCTATATCCTAGAACCCAAGACACCCCTTAGATATCCAGATTCAAAAGGAAAGCATATTCAATACAGGAGACAGACAACAAAACACATGCAATATAGCATTACTCATCTAAATCAGCATGAAACCAATGAATTTATGCACAAAACATAAGGCATGAGACTCATAAACTCACAAAATCCACTGCACAGAGCAACCAAAACCAGATGTATTTCATTATAGAGCCAAAATGTCCAGTTTTCAACCACCTCGAAATGGGTCACACAGTCTGCTTAAATAGCAAGAAAATGTACCCAGCACATTAATTACATGAGAGGCCAAAAATCCCACCAGATACACAGTATGATCAGATTGGCACTCAAAATAATAAATGCTGCAGAGGGACAAAGAGGAAGGAGCAGGTGAGATTGGGGTCTAGGCAGCCGCTCAGGGACACTCCTTATAAATTCAGGTGGTTGAGCTGTCAACATGACCCATCCTTCTGCAACAATATGCCATTAATGTTTCAGCAACCTATAGCCCCTAGAAAGTAGCAATGGCGCGCCTCTGGAGTTTTCCCGCCAAAAACGGTCGCAGACGCGGGAAAAAACCCATCGCTGCAAGATTAAAACCTGGCCGTCGATCCAAAACCCTGTCGCTGCGATCAAACGGCCCCAAAAACTACTGAAAAGTCGCTGGCCAGTGATATTGTGCCACGTAGACACTTCAAGTTTCTAAAGCTGGGTCCACGCATTGCTTTTCCTTAATTTTCTCTCGCCAAGAGTCTACTGCCGGACCCTCACGTGGAAGCCACCACGTGGCAAGCCCCACGGCACCCTTGAAACCCAAAGAAACTCCCTCGGAAGCTAGGCGAAGGTAGACACATGGCGGGCTTCGCACCCTCTTGAAACACAAAAGAGTCTCTTTTGAAACACTACTGAAACTCTCGTGGAGATCGACACTTGGCAGGGTCCGCGTTAACCATAAAACATATAGAAACTTAAGAGAAACAGTCAGAAGTCTCGGGACCCTCCGCCGCGTGTCACAATCCGCCACACTTAATATTTATGCAGGGGCCCACCTCCATGTTTCACCACACTGTGAAACAAAAAGAAACCTTCGCGGAAGCTGACACTTGTCAGCGTTCGCAGCAACTACAAGGGACACGTGGCACTATCCGCAACATCTTAGAAACTTTTAGAAACTTTCAAGAAACTCCCGCGGAGAATAACACCTGTAGGTTCCACGGCCTCCTGAAACTCAAAGAAACTTTATAGAAACCCCGCGGACTGTGACACTTGGCACCTTCCGCGCTCCACTTGAAACACTTAGAAACTTTTTTGAAACTCCTGCGAAAGCCGCCATGTGGCGCCTTCTGCGGACCTGTTGTAACATAAAGAAATTGCCCCCGCTGTTCGACACGTGGCACGCTCTGACACATTTGAAACTTTAAAAAGGGGCTCTCAAGACTTCGAGTGGAGGCTACCACTTGGCATCATCCGCAGCAGCAGGGACTCTACACAGGGACCCACCATGTCTGTGCCAAACCTTGAAACAAAAAAGGAAACATTTAAAGGGTCTGTGAAGCCTTTGGTGGAGACTATGAAACTTTTAGAAACATCGGCGGAAGCCACCAAACTTTAGGGTCTCTCAGAAGCCTCCACGTGGCAGGTTCTGCGGCACTTCTTGAAACTTAAAAGAAACTTCATTGAAACTTTGGCGGAACCCTGTCGGAAACTGACACGTGGCGCCACCTGCAGCGATTAACTTAGAAACAAAAAAGACACAGCATCTGCTACGTGGCAAACTCTACGTTAAAGCTACATTCAAAAACAAAAGCGCGGCAAAAAACTGGGGCTCGACACTTGGCAGGACCCCACGGCGTTTGAAACATAAGACCCGCTCAGCCACACTTAGAAACATTTTAGAAACTGGAAACTGTGGCCCGTAGCAGTGACCTGATATGCATTCTTATGCATTTGACCCATTTTTAACATTTTTCAGGGGCCGACAGCGATTTCTGACCCGCCACTGCATATTTTGACTTGCACCTTAACTGATTTCTCGCACTTTTAACAACTGCAAATGCCAAAAGACACATAAATTTTGGATTTTTTGGGAAGAGATCCCGACTCAAAACCCCATACATAAATGATTACTAACAACGCCCATCCCAAAGAGGTTGCCTATTTCCAAAATGGGCTATGACAGATGCTCTTACAACACTTATGACCGTCATAGAATCTGTTATAGCGGTTACAACTTACAGTTGTAAGAGAATCTGTTATACACATGCTATAAATAGCATATTCTCTTACAACACATCATATTCCACCTTGGGGCGCCCAAATATGCCTCATTCAAAGATACTACATGACACATGTCATTCCCTGTCTTACAACCTTCTATTCTCGACTCTTACATGTCATAGATTCGTCATAGGAATCCGTCATAACCGTTTCGGTCAAACATTCCTTACACAACATAGAAGATGCTGACACATGGCAGAATAATCCTACCACTAAGTGGGACGCCTATCTCCTCATGTGAGGACAAAATAACAAGTTGTCATAATCCATGTAGGATTGACACATCACCGTGCCACATCCCACAATATGACAAAGTGGAATTTCCAATTATTTACAGCATAGGCAATTGAATAATAAATACAAACATTACAAATGCAGAGAATTACCAAGGTTGAGACACCTTAATTCCCAACACTTCTTAGCACCAGTTTTTTGTTTTATTCCTTTTTTGGGGGTGTTGTTCTTCATGTACTCCATTATGAGTAATATGAGGCTCTCATGCAGGACTGGAAGTTTAGGATTTTTACTATGTTCTTTCAGACCAAACTACAAAGAAGAAAACAGGTAGAAGGGAAAAAGAAACCAACATACCATGTCTGAAATGATTGAGCAAATTGAAGTGATAGAAGTAGATGGTCACATACCTCCCGTCCAAGGTTACATATCTCATTATAACTTCAGCGACTTCCGCTTAGATAGGCTTAATGGAAAGATGATTATACCCCCCAGTCTGAAATTTGACTAGCTTAAGATATTAACAAAATGTTAGTACCCAATAATATTAGATATTAACAAAATGTTGGTACTTAATAATATTAGATATTAACATTTTTGTTTTCTCTTAAAACATATAAAAATTAAGTGGGAATGACAAAAAAATACATCAATAAAAACTTATAATTTCCCAATCAATTACTTATAAATGATATTTATTTTTTTAAAGTAAAAATATTAATAAAATTAAAAATTGAAATAACTATCTTCATAACATTTAGAGAAAATGAATAAATTATGTTATTAATATAAAAATGATGTAAAAAACCAAAGAAACCTAACAAGGATAACAAAGGAACCCTACATAACCCTACATAGATGACAAAAGAACCCTACAAGGATGATAATGAGAATGTAATGACAACGAAACTAACACATTTAAATTGACAACAAAACCAATACATTTACTCCATATATATTCTTTTTATTATTAATTTATACTTTTCTTCACTAAAAAAATAAGACCATGACATGTGACTATCAACCACCTTAAAATAAAGAGAAACCAAGGGACCCCAAGTGAGGCCATCTATAAACTTTAAGTTACTTTTCTATCAAGGGGTCGACAAGATATATTTTCTTTTGCATATGCTTGCTTACTAAACAAACATAAAATTACGAGACTTAGTGCACTTTAGGTATAGAAATATATTCTCTTTTTGTCTTTTCTGCTTTTTTTCCTTGTCTTTTGCTCATTAATTGCTCATGTGAGACACTGTATTAAATTGTGTCTATTAATAAATAGGTGGCTAGTAGCTATTATGTGAATAAGTTCACTCACTTGTCATATCCAAAATTTAGAAATATGAATAAATAATTAGCTCTTCAAAATTGGGGGAGATTGAAGGCAAGTCAAGTGAGAGAGAGCTTAGAGAAAGAACAAGTTTTGAGGGGTTGGTGGGGGTCAATCCAACTCACGCACATAGTTTATTTTGTAATCTCTTTGTTGGAAATACCATCGTTAGCATTGGATGGGATTTATTGTTTGGCCATTGGCATTGTTATTTGAAAACCTCATCCATACAATTGCGCCTTTTTGGTGGGGCTCTAGTGGCTCTTCATAGTATATAGGGTCATCACCTTAATCATAGAATGGTGCCTTTTTGGTTTCCCTTTAGACAATTTAAAAAATCTATTATATTGGTCTCTCTTCCACACTCCCTTTGTAACATAATATTAACTAGCACTTGCACTCATGAGGTTCAAGGAATACGTCGATAGGAACCGACGACTTTAGAAAATTTGCTAGTGTGAATTTTACGGCGTGAGACAATTCCGAGCACTATAATGCTCACATATAAAAGCCTATCAGCTAATTATTTAAATGTATTTTTAAATGGCTATAATCTCATATATTAGAAAAGATAGAGAAGGTAGAGGTGAATGAGTCAAATTTAGAGGCAAAAGTATACAAGTTGTTATATCGCTTTTGTGGGTGAACATCTGACCCTAATTTATGGACTCAACCCACTAAAGTGCAAATAGAATTTTTTGATTTCAAAGTGAATTTTAGATTGTTATATCTCGTTTCTAATCCTAAGACATCTAAAATTTAGTACATGAACATGATTATTCATTCATTCTTTGATCATAAGCA
Source organism: Cunninghamia lanceolata (assembly GCA_027924645.1). Classification (NCBI taxonomy): domain Eukaryota; kingdom Viridiplantae; phylum Streptophyta; class Pinopsida; order Cupressales; family Cupressaceae; genus Cunninghamia; species Cunninghamia lanceolata. The sequence continues at coordinate 1,064,379 of BSBN01001750.1, forward strand.
CTTTTATTTATTGTGTTTATTTTTCATATTTTAACATTTATTATTTTAAATTGCCATTTAATAATTTAAGTTAGCTTATACTTATGTGTATGCATTTTATTAGATTAGTCTAAATTAAATTTAGGGAAAGATTATTTTCCTCTAAACACATATAATTATTAATATGTTTGTTATGTACTATGTTATTTATTGTTATTGTTGGAATTTTAATTAAGTGATAAGTATTAATTATATATTTGTATTGCTCTCGAAGTGTAGATTAATTGATAAGTTGTAGAAAATATGAATATTGATTGTGTGTTCAAGCCCTGGCCACATCATAGACAAGGGGAAGGCCCCCTGCGAAAGAGTTATACTGGGGTTTCATTCATAACATTATGTAATATGTGGTTCTTGATTTTTCTCTTGAAAAAATAATTTATTATATATTTGTATTAATTAGAAATCATATTAAAAAATTAATACATAAATTGACAAAAAAGTAAAGTAACATCCCCCATGCAATGTAAAGGAAGGAAAATCATTTTAAATCCTAGATGACCTTTCAATTCTTGTATTTTTTTTTTTTATGATAAAAGTTCATTTGTAGTGAATAATGTACTACTTTAACTACGGCCAAAGCTATTAACTATGAATGTTCCTTCATTGTTTTGTCTTCTCTTTTCAATCTAGAATTCTCTCATAGCATCATTTATCTCTCAACCACTTGATGATGATTGATTATTCAAAAAGAATAAGATTAATATTTATATAACACTTTATTTAATTTTACACTTGAATTTTAAGAAAAAGTATATTTAAGTTTAGAATTGCAAATCTATTTGATATAGTAGGTAATATTTTAGTTTATGTAGTGAGGGCCCTGTTGAAGCTTTCATCCATATTAAAAATGGACAACGTTACATAATAATATCCTTGATCATACAATAACATATCACTGAACTTTGAGCATGAGTTCATATAAAACATACCTACAAATAAGATACTTTTGAATAAAAGAGAATACAAAAGCTATAAGATATATAAACTTTTTACAAACACAATTTGTAAAAGTGGAAACTCAAACCTAGATCTCCACAATCCTCTTGTTACAAGACACAAGAAATCCTTCACAATCTATTGCATACCTCTTCAATTAAATATTAATTTCAAAACTTTATAAATAATTTTAGTCTAACATAATAAAACTACACAATTATAGAGGCGATAATAGTGATATCTAAATAATATCATTAACTAAATAAAATAATAAAATATACACAAAATTTTAATGATCATATGCAAATAAAAAATATTTTATTCTTAATCAAATTTATAAAAAATAGTTTTAGTTTATAGAAGTTATTTTGATTGTCTCCTTAGCAATTATAATGAATCAATTGCTATAATATATACTTAAAAAATACTAACACATGTGGATAATTTTGTCTTTCATTTAAATGACAATTACAACATTGTCAAAGTTTGATGGATATTTATTTTCTTTTAATAATGAATTGAGTGTACTTTTAATATTTAAGAAAATTATGAGGAAACTAAAATTATGTACTTGATTATGCATAAATTTAACGAAAAATAATGTATTTATTTAAAAAAATAAAGAATATGGATAAATCATGTGTATTTAATATAACTATTTAGTATAATAAAATAGTTTAATTAACAATTATAAAAATAAAAATATATATTTTTTAAATTTGGTTTAAGTGTTTCATAAAAAAGTGAAAGCATAATATTCTAATAATTATATATTCACCAAATCTATCTACATTTTCCTAATCCATTTTGATCTTAACATTAAATCATAATCATTTGTTTATGTAGTTCATTCATAATCACAGTCTAAAGGGTAAGGGCAAATTACATAAATTTTAACTTTTATTTAATAATTATTTTATTTTATCTACATCATTTTCTTTATTTTTATTTAAAGAGTTGTTTTTTTATACCATATTTGTTTTACTTTGTTTTGAAAAGGATAATTTAAATTTTATATTTATATTTAACTTTTAATTCTATTTTTCCAAAGCCCATGTTCATTATTTCAATAATTTTTTTGTTTTGTTTTTGTTTTGAAACATGTAGTAAATAAATTATATATAATGTAACTTTGTAATAGTTTCAATATATATTTAAATTTTTTGTCTCTTTATATTAAAAAGAAATGTTAATTCTAAATAGTTTGGGTTTAGAATTGTCTTCACTTTCTTGAGTCTTTTGTTGTTTGTAACATGCTAGTGCCTCAGAGGCTTTCACTAGGGGATTTGGATTTTTCATTTGTTGTGATTGTTTTCTTTATTTGGATTCATTTTTATATTTTAACCTTTTGTTTCATGTGGATGCTTTGTTTCATTTTGATTAAGAAATTCTTCATACTTCCCAATAGATGTTGATGCACAAGGATTGCTTTCAAAACCTTTTTGATGATCCTTTGGAGAGATATGATCTTGAAGTCTTGGAATAACTTCACCTTTTTGAAATAAACCTGATGACATGTGATCTTGTTGGTCCCAAGAAATAGGTTTAGGGTATTGTAAGTCAAGGTTCATGGTAAGAATAGTAGTACCATTAAAGAGGTTGGTGGCAGTGAGATTTTCATAGAAGCTATGGATAGACCTAGTTTTAGTGTTTTCAATATCGTAAGAAGCTTCCTCAGAAATCGTAGAAGTATCAATAACATCATCAAATTGCTCATTTGGAGGCATGTACCCTAGGCCCCATGTCCCTGGATTTTCATGAATATGTATAGGCTTTAATATTCCTTACTTGTACAAGCCTAATCATTTCCCTTGATATTTCATGCCTTTACATATTTTGTTTGCAACAGGATATTCATTATTTATACATCAGGATGCTAGATCTTCATCATCATGGAGCCAAGAATTGTTTGTACATTCAATTCTTTCATTTGTGAGGAAACCATGCTAAAGGAAAGTAGTTGATACATACTATATTGAGGCTTTTACTTTCTTCTTATTTATGTTAGGCCTGCCATGAGATCAAGGAGAAAGAGGAAGCTAATTTCCTATATGAAAGGTGTCTTGGATCTCATATTCTCTACAACATTTGTCAATGATCTTGATATGTGTTTTAGAATATGGATTGGTGGACACCGGATGTGGATGTAGATGCAGATGCAAGGTCATTTGGATCTATATAGGATGATGATTTTTTTTTTCAAGTATTGGAGATGCTTCAATGATGGGCAATGGTTGGTTTTATGATAGCACCCTTCCAACATTTTGTAATAATGAAAAGTTTGAGGATCAGCAGGAACAATTATTTCCACTCCTAAATGAAGGAATTTGATGTATTGATGAAAACAACAAGGAATAGCTTACATGGAATGGATCCAAGGGAAACCTAAGAGGATATTATATAAGAGATCAAGATTAATGACATGTGTAGTAATGTTTGTTGCATAATGGACCTAACTTCAATTAGTAGATGTATTATCCCTACTAACTCTTGCTCTACATTATCATAATCCTTAATAGTAATAGTCTACATATCTAAATCTTTTTATGAATAACAAGGTGTTGCACCAATCCTAAAGTGCAAATGTTCAAACTTGATCCATTATCTACAAGCACTCTCTTCACTTTATGTTTAGTGATGAAGGCCTCAATGTATAGGGAGATTATGAGATGGCCCTGCGGAAGGCATGTCATGTTGGATAAATGTGAGATGGTGGTTTGAGGATAGTGCCCCACAAGTTCTTTAAATTGTGATGGATCAATGTTGTTTGGAACTCTTGACTCCTATGGGATTTTATTCAATACATACCTATGTACATCAAATATTTTGAGAAGTTCCATGATTGAGATTTCTATTGGAGTCTTCTCAAGTTGTTTGATTAGGTTGTATTGGCCCTTAGGAGTAGGTAGAGGAGGCTCTTGAATAGTGACCTTATTATGTCTTGTGGTAATGCCACAATCAAGAGTTTTGATTTTGATGGTAGCTATTTGGTTTTTAAGGTGCTCAATGTGACTGACTATGGCATCATATGAGAAAGAGGCTTTATTATAATGGACATTGTTGGTATAATTGTTTTGATTTTGACCTTGGTTAGATGTTGGATGGGATTGATCATGCTTTAGAAAAGGGTCTTGATATATCCCTAATTACTTGTTTGGTGATTCAAAAGTACTCCCTTCTATTTCAATATCCCCTCTATCAATGAGGTTTTTCATATAATGTCTCAATTTCTTGAACCTATTAGTTGAGTGTCCTGAGACCTTATGAAAATCACAATACTCATTCTCTCATACCAAATTGGTTTGGGTTTCTTTTTGTCAAATGGTCTAATAGAAGGGAAAATTATCATGTTTTTCTTAGCCAATTTATGGACCAAAATTTCTAGTGGCTCCCCTAAGGATGTGAAATGCATATGCACTATTTCTTGTTTTGATTGTCTTAATGGAATGATTATAGTAGAAGAGTTTTGGATGTTTTGAACCTATTTATAGTTAGTAACTCCATCACCAACGATGTCTTTATTCTTGCTAATAAACTTGCATTTATTTGATTGGTATTTGATCTTTGGAGAAAATTTTGACAAGTCCCTTTGCAACAAGGGCTTTCTCAATTTGCACACCCTTTTCAATGATCTCATTAAAGTAGTTGCATAATGTACTAACAATTGGAAATCCATTTCTAGATTTAAGTTGGCAATAAAGATATTGACTAGTTGTTTTTTGATATGTGCTAAAGGAATCTACTTACTAAGCCTCTCCATCATTAAAGGAAACAAGAGAAGTTCTCCCCATTCCTTTGTTTTGTATTACAAAGGTCCATCATTGTCAACTCATGTTGCATGTTGTAAGTAAAGTGTTGTATTAATGTTTCTACTAAATCTGAAAATATTGTAATGGTGAATTTAGGTAAGTGTAAAAACCATTCAAGAGACTTCGATCCTAGAATTTTGGGAAAGAGCCACTTCTTGACATGCCATGTAAAATTCTTTCATGTGGGCACATGGATCTCCTTTCTGTTTATTTTTTTCAAATTTAGGAATCTCAAAGTATGGAGGGTAAGGAATTTGCGACATTGTCCTATCAAAGGGGTAAGGGCATTCTTACTCAAATTTAAGCCATTTTATTTTACTTTGTGTTCCTACTTGTAAATTTTTTACTGAGTCTTTTAAGTCATGTAATTCTTGATCTCTTGGAATATTTTGAGAGGGTGTTGTTGATGGTGTGGAAACATTGTTTGGGTTAGGTTGATATGGTTGGTAAAATTTATTATTTAGATTGGGTTGTTATTGTTGATAAAATGACAAGTTGGATGAGTTGGTAAGATTAATTTTTTGGATTAGGTTGACCTAAGGTTGATAAAATTGATTGTTTGGATTAGGTTGATGTGATTGATAGAATTGATTGTTTGGATTAGGTTGGCATAGTTTATAGAATTGATTGTTTGGATTAGGTTCCTATGGTTGATAGAATTAATTATTTGGGTGGAAATTATTGGAGTTTGAATTTGAGTTGTTTTTATTATTTTGAATGACATTGTTTAGATTTGATTTGAATTGCATGGATTGAACCTATTTGAATTGGTGTTGTTTGGCTTTGCATTTAAGTTATTTTGATTCAATGAATTGTTTTGATTTTATTTGCTCAAATAGGTTGGATTTGAACTTGTATTGTTTGGATTTGGGTTACCTAGGTTGTTTTGGGTTTGGATAGCTTAGGTTTGCATCTAAGTTCTTTTATATCGATGAATTGTTTTGATTTTATTTTCTCATATTAGTTGGATTTAAATTGCTTGGATTTGAACTTGTATTGTTTGAGTTGTTCTGGTTGGCATATGTATGACTGTCATTGGTTTTATTCACATGACTACTAGTAGTGGCATGGTGTTAACTTGTGACAAGGTTGTATTCTAGAGGTAATGTAGCTACTGATTCTAAGAGGTGTCTAAAAAAATTATCTTTGTTTCATTGTAAGTATCGATTCATTAAGGCAAGTCCTTGTTTAGAATCAACGAAGTTATGATATTCATGGGAAAATTCATCTTTGTATGGGGAATCACTATCACTATCACTATAATTTTGTTTTCCATGCAGATTTTGAGAGGCTCATCCAATAAGATAAGGATTTTGGACACATAGAGGTTCTTGGAGAAAATGACACTCTTCATTGAATTCCATGTTTATGCTTTGCTTGACTTCTAGTTATTGGTATATAAAGTTGATCTTTCCTTTGATTTTGGTTTTGCATAGGTTTAACACAAGGGGAAAGACAAAGAAGCCACAATAAGAACCTAAATTATTCAAGTGGGTGTGTTTGGATTATGAGCCCACCAATATATCAAAATTGGTTGTAAATAGTGTTGACCCAATATCTCAGAGCACCGGTTATAAAGGATTAGGATGATACCCATAGCTCACTATTCTATTTCCAATTATACATGGTAGCTTTCTAGGGCTAACCACTTATTAGTGAATCACAAGTTACAAATGGGTGATGGCTCTCTAACCTAGGATTAGACAAGCTTCAACTAAGTGAGTCCTTAATATACCTTGTGGTACATGTTGAATCCCAAAATAACTGCAACCCGAAACCCTAAAACATTTCAGAAATCACCTAGGCCAGGGGTGTCATCAAGGTGACTGAAATAGGTTTATCAACAAGTTCTGGGTGATTCTGGACAACCTATAGGAGTGGGTAAGCTCCTCTGCATTTCAAGTTCAGTTAAACCTAGCAGGGATATTCCTAGAGGCATTAAATATGGCACAAACAAACAAATATAGCCATACCCAATGTACACTTGACCCCAAAGTTGTCACGAGGTCAAGACAAACTGACTGCACAAGCCTCTAATTAAGCTGATAAAGCAATCCTAAAGAATGAGGACGTTGGCGGAACTACTACTATAATTCAAATGTGATGTATTGTTGTGATTTTCAATAATGTGTGGGTGATCATAGGCCTCTCAGACCGGTGCCTATTAAATGGGCTACAGAGTTTCAGGTTTATCAAAGGAAAACATTAAAAGGGGATGTATGAATGCCTATCTGGTTATTCAGATGCACAAAAAACAATATCAAACAATGAGAATACTTAGTAATCCAACACCATACAATATTATTTCATGTGTAATAGTAAAATGACCATTTACAAAACATGAAAATGGATTAAGAACTGTCACATTCATTCAAATCAGATTTTACAATCATACCACGAAGTGTGGCAAGAGAAAACCCTAATTACGATAGAGACTTCCTGAAAGAACACTTACAACAATGGAGAAAAATAATGAATTTATATCAAGATTACAATATAGTATGCATACACCTCTGATGAATGTTTCCTGAAGAACTGAAAATAAACAATAGGTGAAGCCCTAACTATCTTGGATGTACAACACCTGTACAAAGAAATTTTGCCCAGAATGATCAACCCTTGGAAAGAGTTTAGATCTTGCCCTTATAGCCTTCACATACACATCTAAGAATGAAATGGGCACTAAAATCCTTAACCACCCCACCAACTGCATTGAAACCATTGAATTCAGACACCACTTCACACTAATGGCGCCCCCAAAAGTAGTTGGAATGTTCCCAGGTGGTTGGAGGAGTGTGGAGGGCCAGGAAAGCAACCTCCAAAAAATTAGACTTTTGGACTTCAAACCTTCGGCCTTTGTCATTTTTCTTCAATCTCCTTATCTCCCTTTACCTTTTCAGATTTCAAGCTTCGGGCGTTCCACATTTCACCTTCTAAAAGGAAGAAGGAAGGAAATAGAAACCCCCGCCTTTCGATGCCCACAAAACTTAACATAATATTGTCCCTATCGGACTTTGGCCTTAGGGCCTTCTTGGCAATGCTTGCCATTAGGACGGAAGGGAGGACCTTCAAAACTCTGCAGAACACTTAGAATTTCAACACTCAGGCAATTTTCGGGACCAAAAGGGGAAGCACAAAGGAAGGAGGAAGTCCAAAACTCCGACCTCTGACAAAGGGAGAAAATATAAGGGAATACTTAGAAATTTTGAAACTTAGTCATTTTTGGGATTTTCTACCTTGCATTTTTAAATGGCAAACACATGAAAACCTATGAAATATGTCTCTGATTGGTTATAAGCTATAGGCTCAAGTGGAATTCAAATGGAAGTTGGGGGAAAAATGGGGCATTTTGGGGACTACTTTTCAAGTCTCAACACTGGTTCTGGTTGGGGACGTGTGCCAAGTTGTGGCACAACAAGAATTCAGATCTCTAAAGCAAACCAAAAACACCAAAAATGAGACACAAGAATTGAAACAAAATACCATCAAGACCAACAATGGTCAAGATTAATCAAGGTCAAATATATTAGATATAACAAGATTTCACTAGAAAATTTGAAGGAAAATCATTACCTATGAGAAGTAATGTTTCAAATGTTGCCCATGAATAGGCAGCGCGAGTAGTTCACCTTCCATGTTTTTGACATAAAAGGTGTCCACACTGGCCTTCTCATCAATTTGATATGGGCCTAACCATAGTGGTTTAAATTTACCATGTTTGCCCTTGTCTTCTGACTTTGCATTCCAGAGAAGAACCAAATCACCAGTCTGAAAACACCTTTTAATCACTTTCTTGTTGAACAGATGTTCCACCTCTTGCTGTCATAGCAAGTTTTTGTCATGTTCCATCCTTCTGGCTTCATCCAACTCTTTTAACTCATGTATTCTCAATGCCATGGCATCATCTCCATCTTCTCCTATTTGTTGCAGTATTAATACACATGAAACTCCAATGACATTGGCATTTTGGCCTCCTTCCCATACACTATCTCAAAAGGACTCTTGCCTAAAGAAAGTTTATAGGTGATCCTATCAGCCCAAACGCGATATTTTAGCTTGTCATCCCACCTTTTCTTGTTCATATCTAAAGTCCTCTTTAAAATTTTCATGAGGCTCTTATTGTTGGACTTAGCTTGCCCATTACTCTGTGGATGATATGGTGATGAATGAATCAAACTTATCCCATACTTAGAACACATACCTACAATGTCCTGGGACCTAAAACACATAGCATTGTCTGCAACAATTCTAGATGACACACCAAATCTAGTTATCAAAATTTTCAACAAGAACTCAATCACTACCTTGGATGTGGCGTTGTGGGTTGGAATAGCCTCAACCCACTTTGTAAAGTAGTCAGTTGCCACCAATATCCTTTTGTACCCATTGCTTGATCTCTCCTATATCTCCCCTATGAAATCAATGCCCCATTTTTGAAATGGTGCTTCAATGGTAACATTCATAAGGGGAAGGGCACATCAAAACTTCAACTTGCCTGCAAATCTTTGACAGACATCACATTTTCTAATATGTTTTGCAACATCCTTGAAGAGGCTTGACCACTAGAAACCTACCCTAATGATTTTATGTGTTGTTGTTTTAGCATGAAAATGCCCACCACATACTCCTTGGCAATACTCATCAATAACCTCCTCAAATTGTTGTTGATCTAGACACTTTAACAATAGTCCCTCATGATTTATTCACATCAAAATACCTTGGATCAAGACATACCTTTGAGCCTGGAGTTTAAGTGTTCTTTGCTGAGTTACATTCATGCCTAGGGGGCAATGCAGGTTGACAAGATAAAAGATAATATCCTTATACCATGGATCATTTGTCAACGCACACACATCAACAGATTGAGAAGCATTTACCTCGTTTATCTTAGCTACCTCTAAGTTGGAATTTTCCATCAACTTAGCTAAACCCTAGCCTCTAACTAGTTTGGTGTCTTGCACCTTAATGTCATACTCTCGAATCATGTTGATCCATCTGCACCTTCTCCCAGAAACTTCCTGCTGTGTGAAAATATCCTTTACAGCTGAATGAGGCACATATGCTATTGTATTTGCACCTACAAGGCATGGCCTGAAGTTTTTTACTGCTTTGACTAAAGCATATGCATGCTTTTCCATAATTGAATAGTTTAACTCAGCAGCTTGCAAGGACTTGATAAAGAACCCTATTGGCTGCTCAAATCCATCTTCATTCTTTTGTAACAACACAACAACAATAGTATAAAATGAAGTGAAAGAAAAGAGTTGGAAATGCTAGGAATAGTTTGGACTTACCAGCACTGGTACATTTTTGAGAGCCTCTTTTATGTCAAGAAAAGCTTTAGATGCTTCCTTATCCCATATGATGGATTGTCCCTCTTTAAGCATCTTGGAGATGGCTTTAGTCTCTTCAATGAAGTTAGGGATGAATCTCCTTACAAAATTGATTTACCCAAAGAAAGACTAAACACCTTTGACTATCTTGGGATGGGGAATAAGGTCAAAGGGCTTAACTTTGTCGAGATCAATTTTGACCCCCTGCTTTGACATAATGTGTCCCAACAGCTTTCCTTCTTCAACTCCAAATTGACATTTCTTGGGAATTAAAGAGATCCCATACTCTAAACACCTTTCAAAAATCAATTGCAAATGCTTGCAATGATCATTAATGTCCTTTGAAAATGTAGTTAGATCATCCTAGTAAACAACCATGATCTCATCAATGAGGCGAACAAAGGCCAAATCCATTTCTCTTTGAAATGTAGATCATGCATTTTTTAGTCCAAATGGCATTCTCAAATATACATAAGTACCCCAAGGAGTGGTGAATGTTGTTTTGTATTGTTCAGACTCCTTGACCAACACCTAGTTATACCCTAAAAATCTATCTATCATTGACATCAATTCTGAACCAACCACCCTCTACAATAGATTATCCATTCTCGGAAGAGGATAGTTATCCTTGAGGGATTTAATGTTCAAATTTCTAAAGTCAACACATAGTCTAATCTCCCCATTTTTATTTCTTATTGGGACAAGATTAGACACCCACTCAGAGTGTCTGATCAGCTTGATGATACCGCCATCTTTCATTTTTAGCAACTCCTTTTGCATCTTGGGAGCTATGGTGGGATTTATAGGCCTTTGTTTCTGCCTAAATGGTTTTGCATCAGATTATAGGGGGATAGTATGCTGAAAAAAATCCTCCCTATAAGCTTTCAGCTCATCGTATGACCATGCAAAACACATTATGAATTTCCTCAATAAAGCGATCAAAATTTGCTTTTCATGAGGTTTTAGCTTCTTGCCTATGTAAACCATCTTTGGTGCCTCCTTTATTTCAAGGTTAACACGTTCTAGACTATCGTCTTGAACTGGTTTACCATTGCTTTTCCAGTGATCACTGCTGTCAAACACCCTCTCCAATGCCACCAATCCCTTGGGAGTGGTATTGGTCTTCAATTGTACAACCTCATTACTAAAAAGAGTTTCCTTGCCATCAACAACTTCTATCATTGGCTGCCAATCAATCAATTGATTGTCAAACTCATCCATACAATTTAGAAAACTATAAATATGATTGCTATCATTGAAAACCTACCAACTATAGATGTTGTCAGGGATCGTTGGCCTAGTAAGCACTTCCATAGCATAATGGCCATGAGGAAAATTCATTTGAGGATCAAATTTTGATGCAGCCACAGCTAAGGAATCTACCTTTTCATTTCTAGCCCTCTCAACCCATTCAATGCCAATGGTGTTACATCCCAAATTTTGGCTTTGATTTTACTATTTATTTTCACATGATTAGTAGTGAATTTTATGAATAAATGTTTTGACGTTAAGATATAATGTCAGAGTAAATCATTGTTTTATTAAATATCAATTCATGTGATTAAGTATAATACATGTGATTGAATAATTTAGAAATTTACGTTATGAGGTTTTGATTTGGTATTCATAAAATTTATGAATGGACTAACGATGCACTAATCCTGGTTTGGTGAATTGCAAGTTGTATTTAGGAAAATAGGTTTTGACCACTCTCAAAGAAAGAGAGAGAGTATCTTTCGAGGAGAGGAGAATAGACATTTGGTTTTGAATAGTTCATTTGCCGTCTGAGTATAGTGTATCTTTAGTTAGTGAACCTTGTTGATTAAGGTAAGTCGTGCCTAATCAAGTTGGTTTAAGGCAAATTTTTTTGACTCAACAAGTTGTCAATGTCGTTTAGTCTTTTTAACATGTTAATGTCAACCAAGTCATTTTTGCGAATTTGACATCATCAAGGTTGAACGTTAGTTGTTTTGGGACTAAGGTGACTTTTTTGTCAAAATCGTCATTCTTTGCGTCGTAAAAGAGAATATGTTTGAGTTTGCTTTGACATAGTTCGAAGAAATTAAAGTTGTGTTTCTTGTAGATATTTTTAACGTTGAATTTTCATATTTTATCAAATTGAAATCAACTCAGTTTTCATAAATACGTGAAAAGAGAGATTTTCTCAACCCAATCACATGTTGTGCATAACGTATGAGGCAATGTAAGTATACATTACATTCTCATAGTCACTATTGTTAATAATATCTATGTTATTAGATTATTGTAAGTAAATAATCTTTGAGTGGAATTCAAAGATAGTGGGTTTATATGTAACAACCTTCTTTAAGAAGAGGTGTTCACCTCTTAACCAATTCTATAACCTAGGAATACTTTTAGGAGGTCATTGAATGGAGAGAGTGGTGTTTTAATTACCACGTATTCCCTCAACATGCATGCTCAAACAAAGAGGGATTTCAGGCTTACATAGAGGAGAAACCATGACTAGTGGGAGTGAGAACACGACTTAAAAACATGAGCCAATAGGAGGACAAAAGATAATGGTTACCGCAGGATAGAGAGGGAAGTAGTAGCATAGTAGATGAAGGTGTAGGTCGAGTGAGAATACTAGCTCATTGATAGGATAGAGTCTTAACATCTTATGTATCACATTGGTGAGGCGTACTCAGGTAAGAGACGAGCCTATTTTCTTATGTTTTCTTCTTAAATTTATGTCAAACGAAACTCTTTTGATAACAATAGTTTATTCTCTTATGAGAACATAGGGATATCTTTCATAGACTGTGAATTAACTGATAGTTTTTAAAGACTTTAACTGTAAGATATCATGAGCAGTATACAACGTAGAGCACATGAACCTAATAGTTGATATTATATAAGTTATTGTTACCAGTTTGTTGAGGACATGTGTATCAAATCTCAAAGAAATCAGGGACGTCTGTAACTAGACAATAACCAGAGATACAAGTTTATTTATGTTTTCTTAATGCATGAATAAGTGGTAGTTTTATCTTACTATCTATGTTTTGATGTAAAGAATAGTACTCCAACCTGTTCACTATGATAACAAAACACTTGTATGTTAATGAGAACTCTGAGAACATCTTAGTTCTAATATATAGAATTCACTATCTAACTTTACGTAAACATAATGTGGTATCATAGTCAAGATTTTGGATATATAAGATAGTTTGAAAGTATTACTCGAAATGAAATAGATAACATTGATTTTGAAGAATATCAATTGTTCTATCCTCTGGATTTGACTTCTTTATTTACAAAGGGTTTGAACCAAACAAGAAGAGTATTTTGATAGAGTAATTTATCTTCAAGTTTATTTAAATAGTACTTACAAATTTACTATTATTCAAAAGAGAACTCGAAGGATTATGGTTAATTATAACCTTGTTGAATATTATAGCCTTATAATACTATCTTATATTGGTCGATAACGAAGGGTCGAGAACCCTGAGTCTTAATGTTTGAATTAGGCTTGTCTAAAGAAGTTTGTTTTTAGTTGATGGTGATTTTCCTATTTAAGAAACCAAATTGTTTTATTACAATTGACTTGAGTCATGCACTCATGGAGTAGATGTCAATAAGTCATAGACCTCAGATTTTGCAAGTATGCAAGGAGGTATTTTTGGATGGATAGTGAACCCATAAAACCTTATGGTATGAATGACAGGATCATGAGAATTAATCTAAGTTAGGTAGACTAGAATTTGAATTAAACAAGACTATTTTTGTAACCATTTATCAAATGAAACAAGTTTACCAAGTCAAACTACATGATGTGATAGTATCCAAGTCAAGTTAGAGGTGTGTGGACAATATGACTACATTTACTTTAAATGTCTATTTATATAGAATCTTTGGCCAAAGTAATGCATACGTCTTTGCATGCATTAGTCGGTTCATCATGTCCAGATTTCATAACCTACTGGTATGATCATACTTATCCAGAGGATTGTCTAGAGTTGGATGATCGATAGATTTATGTAGGATACAACACTAGTACTCAAATGACAAATACCAGTTGGTTACCTTATGTTTATACTCTTCGTGAAGGGTAGGGCCACTTCCACTGGGAAGGTGAGTGGGGGACCATCGGTTTGTGGTTGGATGTAAAGCACTCAGAAGATGCTCTCTCTCTCTCTCCAATAGAAGACTCATAGAGACTTGCGATGTGGATGTCAGAATTCCAGATGCAGCATACTTATTGATATGAGACTTGTATTTCATAAACTATGTAAATTTTATCAAGTGCAGATCATTGTAATTGAAAGATGAAATGTTGATTTTGTAAATTAATACATGTTGTATATTCTGAAAGGAAGTTATGTTTATATGATGTATTTTGGTTCCTTGAAAATATTTTAATTCAAAAAAAAAGAAGTTCAATCTTTTTTCACTTAGTGATTTATATGTTCATTTATCTCTTGGTAAATCTTTGCTTTAAGCCTTGTTTGAGAGTTAGTATGTTACATATGGTATCAGAGCCAAGTTCAGCACTAGGGCTTATGAGCTCACTATGCTAACCTATTAGCCAACATTATCAGTAGCTAATGTTTGGACTTCTTGTGCCAGGATGGTGCAACTCAAGATGACTAACAGGAAGTCAAATATCGGTAATGAGTGCTACCTAAAGGTCAAGAAAGAATGAGAGGCCATATAACTAAAACCATAGAAGGAACCAACTATGACAATGTAATATGGCTTAGTGATACTGAAACTCTTAGTAATGCCATGTCTTGAATTAAGTGAGAAAAGATTAAAATTCTAGAGGTAGCTAAGATCATAACTTATTCACCCCAGATGAATCCAACCATCTCTCTCAAGAGATACGCCATTTAATCAGAATGTGGACACACCTATGATTAGGAGGGACCCTCGTATACCCTCACCTTCTGAGAATATTGTGCTTAGTGAATTAGAGGAATATACTCCTCTTAACCAAGTATCTAATAGTGAATCAGAGGGATACACTCCCTTTGATTATGACAATTGAATCATTTTTATGTACAAATAAGGATGTAGTTACTCCAAAAAAAACTATAATAAAGATGAGATTATTTTGTACCAATCTGATGTTTACTTTTGAGTTAATTATGTTTTTTATTTAATGAGTCGCATAAATTTAGAAAACTAATAGATAACTTAATATTCTTAGGTGTGAGAAAAACATCATGGTTCGTACAAGAACAAATCAAAGTGAAAGTCAAGAAGAGAATAACCCACCAGTAAATCCAATGGAAAAGTTAGATCAAATTTTAGCTATGCTTGCAGAAACCAAGGAGAGACTTGGTACCTTAGAGCAGAAAGTAAGAGATCAAGGGAATCCTGAAGGGGGAAATGAGATCTCTCTTGGATTGAGCGAAGAAAATCATCAAGAGCATAGTGCAAATAGTGAGAAGCCTGATAATCGTAGACCCCAGAGAGAAGTAAGGGATAGGCTTGCTTTGGAATTGTCTAAAGATATGAAGAAAGTCACACCACCTAAGTTCCATGGAATGGTGACTAGAGATGCTGCCAAGGTTCGGTTAATGGACATGGAAAAGTATTTTGAGATAAGAAATTATTTAGAAATAACCAAAGTAGAATGGGGAGCCTATCAGTTAGCAGGAGAAGCATCCACTTGGTGGATGAACAAGAAGATGGAATTAGGATTAAGTTCCTTAAAGGTAACTTGGGATGAGTTTGTTAAATTATTCCGTAAAAGGTGGTTGTCACAACTCTTCTTTGATCTAAAGTTGACATATTTTCAAAATCTACGTTAAGGGGATATGTCAGTAGTCGAGTATGGAGAGAAGTTTACTCATCTTCTGATGTATGTACCTCAATACCAAAAGGATGAAAGATTTTGAATTAGGAAATTCATCATGGGTCTGAATGCCCAGATTGGTGGTGAAGTGGATGTGCATGGTCCTACGACAATGGATCAAGTTTATGATAAGGCCATTAAATAGGAGCAAAAGTTGAAATCCATATCAACTTGTCGCGACAGGAATTGCAAGAGGTTTATGATGGGGAGCATGTAATGAAAGCACACAACTGATCAATATTGATCAGTCAGAGTCTGATCTTCGGTCTCAGTGATCTATTCTTCTTCTTTTGTTATCAGCCAAACATACCTCGTCGGCCACTTCAGAAACTGTCTCAGTGAAACACTGACGACTCTTCCTTCGGTATAACTTAGTATTGTCGGTGTAACCTCGTTCTCATCAGGCTGACATAGTGATGAGACCAACTCCTGATGTTAGTGAGACTTACTTCTATCGGTGAAGTCTTCTACCCTTCAACTGATGCCTTGATGATGGTTAAGTCCCCTTCGTCTTAACTATGACAGCTTCAATGGCAGTTAGACGTGACTTAATTAGTAACCTCCTTTGATGTGCTTCTGATATACCGATGGTATTTGTTTTTAGTGAGACTCTTCTTATCGGCGAGCGATTACAAACTCTGGTTGATGCGCTGATAGACCAACTCCCTTAGTGAGACTTGTCCTGTCGGTGGGACTTACTTCGGAGTTGCCGATACACCGATGCACAATTTGCTCTCTCCCTCTTCAACTGAACCCTAGCACATAGAGATGCTAGGTCAACCTACTGTGCAAAAACACTCTGTCTGGATCCTCTGCACCGTCGAACACAAAAACAAAACAAGAAAACAAAAACAAATACTGTACAACAAAGCCATCCCACTGATTTTGATAGGAATCATACCAGTGGAATGCTTCACATCGACATACTGCAACAATGGAAAGCACAGAAAGAATAGAAATCTACAGTTATACGAATTACAGTTACAGAGAATGGAAACCAAATTGACAGAACAAAATAGTTTTATTTCTCCTTAGAACAATACACAATCACACACACACTTCTCCTTTCCAGATAGTTCCTTCCTCTGGTTGTTATCAACTCAACCTACCAATAGTTGGAAAACTAACCGATGTAAACAGTTGGAAGACCAACCGATCCAAAACTGCTTCAAACTATCCTACTGCCCTGTTTTGGCACTATGTAATTACAATATGACAAAAGTGTGTTTTAAGTCACTTTGGACTTACAAAATGGGTTCTAGGTCTTGAAAGACCTAGAGACAAATAGAAATGAAAATGCATTGGTCAAATAGACCTTATTACAAAAGAAAACAGGATTTTCTAGGTGCTCCTGCACCAGTTTAATAAGACTCAAACTTCCCAAACTTTCAAGAAGAGGAACGATAATAATTACGAGAGTAGGAGAAATGGCAAAGTAACCAAGAAGTTTAAGAGTGGGTCTGGCAATGAAAAGAATGGTAACTTCAAGAGGAATGAGGATAATGCTAGCAAGACAAATGAAAAGAGAGGACCTCTTGGAGGATGTTTTACTTGTGGAGGTGACCATTATGCCAATCAATGCCCAACCAAGAACCAAGGTGCTCAGCAAAGAGGTAATGCTTTACCTACCCAACAAGCAACATTTCAACAAAGGATTCATGCAGCACTGGATAATCACCAAGTGAAGTATCAGATCACTCCTATAGAGATGACAGGTACCTTGTTTGGAGTCCCTATCTCTAATTTGATTGATATTGGAGCAACTAAAAATTTTATTTCTCCTAGGATATTGAATAAGTTTCCTAGAAGAGCTAGTTATATGGCTAAACCTTGGTTAGTAGAATATGCTAACCAATCTAAGGCTCAGGTAGAGCAATATTTGTTTGAAGCTAAGATTGATCTCTCAAGTTTTTCAACTGAGGTGAATTTATATGTAACTCCCTTAGGTTTCTATGATGTTGTCTTAGAAATAAATTGGTTGTTGAAACATAGAGCCAATGTTGACTATTTTTCAAAAATAGTTGAGTGTTTAGATGATGGGGGAAATAAGGTTTTTTTGCAAGATATTCAAAGAGAGGTCAAGATTCCACCAATCTCTGCTAATCAATTGAAAAGGGCTAGGTGAAAATGGTGTCAACTCTTTGTAGTGAAAATGGAACAAATTGAGAAAAGTCTTAGAAAGCAAAGTGTCTTTTGAAGAAAGTCATCCTTTTCTTCGAGATTTCTAGGATGTTTTCTAGAGGAACTTCTAGGTATACCACCCAAACGAGTCTTTGATTTTGCAATTGCCATTAAACCAGGATCTAAGCCAATATCAAAAACACCTTATCGTATGACTACTATGAAATTGATGGAATTAAAAGCCCAATTGCAAGAGTTGTTGGCTAAAGGATTGATTAGGCCTAGTGTTTCTCCATGGGGTGCACTAGTAATCTTTGTTAAAAAGAAAGATGGAACTTTGCGTCTATGTATAGATTATCATATGCTCAATAAAGCAATGATAAATAATAAGTATCCATTACCACATATAGATGATCTTTTTGATTAAATGTGTGGAGCTTCTGTGTTTTCAAAGATCGATTTATAATCGAGATATCATCAACTGAGATTGAAGGATGAATATATCCACATAACAACTTTTAGAACAAGATATGGGCACTATGAGTTTACAATGCTACCATTTGGACTTACGAATGCCCCTACCGCATTCATGAATCTGATGAACAATGTGTTTAGAGATTGCTCGGACAAGTTTGTTCTGGTTTTTCTTGATGATATTCTTATTTATTCTAAGAATGAAGAAGAACATTTGCAACATCTGCAAATAGTATTGTAGTGGTTGAGAGAGCATAAGTTATATGGAAAACTTTCTAAGTGTTCATTCTTTCAAAAGGAAATTCATTATTTAGGACACATAATTTTTGTTGAAGGAATTTCTGTAGACCCAACAAAGATCAAAGTTATCCTAGATTGGCCTATACCTAAGAATGTGCATGAAGTGCGTAGCTTCATGGGATTGACAGGATACTACAAAAAATTTGTTCTGAATTTCTCAAAAATTGTAAGTCCAATCACTTCATTGCAAAGGAAAGAGAAATGTTTTGATTGGTTAGAAAAATATCAAGAGGCATTTTATCAATTAAAAGAGAAATTGACAACACCAATTCTGAAAGTCTGCGATCCTAAAGGTCAGTTTGAGGTAATAATCGATGCCTCAAGAGAAGGTTTAGGAGGAGTTCTTATGCAAGATGGGTGAGTGATAACCTATGAGTCTAGGAAGTTAAAATCTTATGAGCAAAATTATGCTCCGCATGATTTAGAACAAGCAGCAGTTACGCATGCTTTACAAGTATGGCATCACTATTTGTTAGGGATAACCTTTGTGCTAAAGTCAGATCATCAAAGTCTTAATTATATATTTTCTCAACCTCATTTGAATGCTCGACAAAGAATATGGTTAGATATGATATCTAACTACGACTTTGAGATAAGTTATATCAAAGGTAAAGAGTGTTGGCAAGAGACACTATATGGATTCATGATTGTTGTCATTGATGGCAACAAAGTTCATCCCACACATCCGCAGGACATGGTGTGTCTCTACCGGAAGTCAGAATGAAGATTGTTGAGGTTCGGTAAACAAGAACAGAGCTTGTGGCAAGGTCCAACAGACAGGTCCGGATCTCTCAAAGGAAGTATCTTGGTAAAGTGCAGATTTGGGAAAGTCAAGAGGACTACCTTGAGTAATAGATTCCAAGGATTTAGCCTCCGGTGATGGACAAGGAAAAAGATATGAATAGTTGAGTACCGGATTCCTGAGTGACAGTGTGAACAGAGGAAGAACTGACTGACTGAACATCAGAATATTTTCTGGATGCGTTTCTGATGGTGGTAAAGGTTATGAAGACATGAATTATGTTTGGCCGACATGATTAATGATTTCTACAAGTATATGCTTGATCCGCATTACTTGATGTGCAAGGATTCAGCTAACAGAACAGAGTTTGTGAGAAGATTGACTGTTCCAAGTGCCGACTAGAAAGATAATGAAATCACTTGTGTGGATATATATATAGGATGGATTTAGTTGTGAGAAGGGTTGTGGTGATATGTGGGATGCAAATAAAAGCAAAGCAGAGCAGAAACAGTAAGAAAGGTCTGGTATGTGAAAGGAAAGCAGCATAAGAGAAGAGGAAAGATGAAGTGCAACAGATCAGTGTACTAAGCCTAACTAGAACTGAACTCCAGCATATGTGGATGCTTCCAATCAGTTCAAGTATTGTATAACATTCTTTTGTAGACAGTGTATCTCGTTGTAGGCAGTGTGCCTCCTTTGTGAGCAATATGCTTGGGCAGTGAGCCCTAATTGGCCAGTGCCATTTTTGTATTTCCTTATTCTTCTAACAGAGAATAATCTTTAGGTTAATCACCCCATGGTTTTCTCCCTTAACAGGGTTTCCACGTCAAAAATACTGTGTCATGTGTTTTTCCATTTCATGGTAATGTTTGCTTGTTTGAATTAATGCTGCATTAATTAATAAGAAAGTTCAGAAAGAAGAAATAATTAGGATAACTGATTCACCCCCCCTCTCAGTTATCAACAATTGGTATCAGAGCTAAGTTCCTCCTAACAGAGCCTAACAGCTTGAGGAAGATCTGGGAGTTCAAATGGATGCATATGGTTTAAGAGAGCAACTCAAGACTGCCCTTGATGATCTTGAACAGTCAAACTCTGAAGTTAATGAATTAAAGGAAAGACTCAAACAAGCTGATGATTTCATGAGAGAACTAAAAGATAAATTAACTCTCTCTATGAAAAAGAGAAAGGAGCTACTTCAGCAATTGGCAAGACAAGGTGAAGAAAATAATGCAAATGAAGAGCTGACTGAGAAAACCAAGTTATGTGAAAAGTTATCAAAAGAAATCATTATGGTAAGACATGAAATGGAATCAGGAGTTATAAAGTTTACCCAAGAAGTTGAAGAGAAAAGAAAAACTGAAGATAATTTAAGACAATCTCTCAAGGAGAAATTAGAAGATTGCCACCAGATGGATAGAATTATCAGACATCTTGAATCTGATCTTGAAGATGCTAAAGATAATGAAGAAAAACTTGAGGATCAAATTGTCTCTCTAAAAAGAGATCTTCAAATAGCAAATGAGTATAAAGAGAAATTCAAGATAAGTTCTGCTCAACTTGAAGTTCTACTTGGAAGTCAAAAGAAGGTAGATGACAAGTGTGGTTTGGGATATGAGAAAGGAGAAAGCTCTGGATCTGGTCAAAAGAAGTTTGGATCAGAAAATCCAAGGAACAGGCCTAGAAGACCTCCGGTAAGACAGCCTAATGCTCAAAGATATCCATCCTTCAATGGATACTGCCACAGCTGCAATCACTTTGGTCACAAAGCTAATCAGTGCAGAAAGAGAATGAATCAGACTAATTCATCCTTCTCTGGATAGTGTTTTAACTGCAAAAGGTATGGTCACAAGTCCCATGAATGCAGAAATATGCAAATGAACAAATCATTCAATGGTAGATGCTTTGCATGCAATCGAGTAGGTCATATGGATAACCAATGCAGATCAAGAGGATATCAGTCAAATATGCAAAGAAATGTTGTTTGCCAAATCTGTAATAGGTCCGGTCATAATGCAAAAGTCTATAGAAGCAAGAATCAGGACAAAAGAGGTCCGGTATATCAAGATAAGGGTAAACAAAAGATGAATGCGGATGAAGTTAAAAATGAGATGAGCAAGATTTGGGTGAAGAAAAGTACTGAGAATGTAGAGGTTGGATCCGCACCAGACTCTGGTGTTGATATTCCTTCTGAAAACTAAAAAATGAGCTCTGGCTTAGGGGGAGACACAAAGAAAACCTTGTTTCCCCAGCCAGTCAATTGGTGCCGGAACTGGCACAAGAAGAGTTGCGGATTGAAGGAGTCATAAGGGATATATTCAAACAAACTATGGTTAATATTTGGAAGATCCGCGAGATGTTTAAAGATCAGGGTTGATCCGGTTCTTCAAATCACTCGAACAAGGCAAACTGGAATAATGTAGGTCAAGCATTTATTGCAGTCTGATATTAGGGCTTGTGGAGCAATATAAGGGTTTTTCATTAATCACTCGTTCATTCTGCACTCAAGAAGAAACGAAAAGCGGAGCTCTACAAGAAAATTCCTCAAGTTCATCGAAGATCACTTGCAGAAGTCATTACTTCCAGAGATCAATCCAACCAACTCCGTGAAACCAGTAGGCGCAAAAGGTATTTTCTGTTTTCAAATATCTCACTGAAAATCTCTTGATAATGGGTACTCTGAATATTGTAAAGATTTCTGATAGACCTCGCCCTACATTTAAGAAACATCCATACAAATCCTTGGAGGTAGATCCCCTAGGAGCATTCTCTAGTGTTCCGCATGGCACTTTACACATAGAAGACATTAGGGTTTACATACATGCCAATATTGAAGAGTTTGGGGAATTCAAACTAAGAGACATCTATCACAAACAATTGATAGATGATGCTTTTGAGCTTAAACTAGAATATAAGGGCATCCAGGAAAAGCATTTTGATCAGTTCATTCATTTCCCCTGCTTTGAAGAAGATGAATGGGTCCGGTATGTTTTAAGTAGGGTGCATGATAACTTCCTTTGGCTGAATAGACCTTGCAAGATCACCAAGGAAGCAATTAGGGCAGTAACTGGTTTACATTCCTCCGGAGGAATTCTTGTCCTCAAGTCTGTCAAAAAAAACATTGTCACAGAGGCCACCGGATCAAAATTTGATAAGAGGGCAATGACCATTGAAGATATTACTGACCTGGATATCAAGTATGCATCTATGATAATAGGATACAAGATATATCATTCCAGTAGGGAGAATTTAGTATCCAGAACTACAGTATACATGGCCTATGAGATGCTGAGAAAGAATGCAGATTATGATCTCTGTGAACTCCTCTTGAGCCAATTAATGGAAAACATATAGAAGATCAAGAAGGACAAAAAGAACTCCTTTAAATATGGAGGACTGATACTATGTTTGTTCTTCTACTTCATGAATGAGCTTCCCGGATCAAATGAATGGGTATGGAAAAATGACAAACCGGTAGCTATCCAGATCAAAGATTACTTGCATGAACTTGGAGATGCAAAGGCAAGAAAAACAGCTCTGTGGGGATACTTTAAGAACTTTCAAAACATGATGCAAACAAGAGAAAGGATTCCCCAGTCCCTTGTTGAGAAATACAAAGACACAGTCTGCTTTATGGTAGAGACTGATTAGTGCCTAATGGAGGTAGTAGAACCAAGGATAGTCTGGATTATGCCCATGGGGTATGAAGTGGATGAACAGATTGTGGAGCTGCATGTTCAACACATGCTGAGTCAGCCTAAAGATCCAAAGGTAGAAAGGTTTGGAACCTGTTAGTGCCTGAATTGACTGACAGTTTTTGAGCAATTTTCATGCAGGCACTTTCCCCAAGTATCCAAAAAATGTTCTAAGTGTTGGACCTCCTCAGCATTTTTCAGCTGCAGCACCATATTTTCCTGAAGAGGAGATCATCATCATCATCTTGTCTTCGATGATGGTCCGCAGCATCATGTTTTCTGTCGACTTGTTTTTCATCAGGATCATCATATTTCACTATCGGGTGATGTTTGGATATCATCCTGATCCTGCTGATGAGCTACAGTGTGCCCTGATTTGCTTGCGGGGGTGATTTTTCAAGTATCCGGTGATCTTCCAATTATCACCTTGCCCTTTTATGATGATGATGTTGCCCCGATCTTCTGAAGGGATTATTCTCTGGGTTGTTCGACCTGACTTGTTTTTTCTTAAGGGTCGTCATCATCATCATCATATTTCCAGTTATCACCGTGTTTCTTGCGGGGGTCATCATATTTTCTGCCTGCATGATATTTCGTCGGGGTGATATTTTTATCATCGGGTGATCTTGGTTATGATCATCCTGATGATGTTGTTGAAGAGTTCTAAGTAACCCGATATTCACTGGGGTCATCATATTTTGAACGTCAGGATGATCTTAGTCAATATCATCCTGATGATGTTGTATCACCTCATGTTCGTTGTTTTATCATCCTGATGATGCTGACGTCATTCTTATGTCAGGGTGATATCTAGTTCTCTGCCTATCTGCATCATGATATTTCCGAAGGAGGGGGTGATATTTTCATTTTTGAATATCACCCGGATGTATGTTTGTTCCAGCGTCATGATGATGCTGATATCAAGGAGATATCCGCCTACCGGCTTCGTGCATTATCTAGTGGGGGGAGATCTTTTCAAGCATCATCATATTCATCTATCGCCCCGATCTTATAGTGGAGCTACAGTGCAACATGATATTTGTGCATCAGGATGATATTTCCAAATATCCGGTTATCTTCCGAATATCATCCTGATGTCGATATGATGATGACGTCATCAAGGTCCGGGGGGGTCATATTTCTAACATAGATCATCTTGTGGAGATCTCCCGATATTTGCAAACATGATGATGACGTCATCCGGATATGAGGAGGTGCGCAGTAGGCAGATATGCTGATGACGTCAGCAGGATATGACGGTGACGTCATCAGGATGTTCATCGGCCAGACTTTTGGTATAGGCTCAGCAGGAGGATGTTCCTCCGATGGATCAGGTTGTGCCGATGAAGGCGATTATCATGCAGGTTATATTGCGATATGATGCTGACGTCAGGGTGATATTTCAAGCAACAGGATATCATGCTGCTGGAGGATGATGATGATGAAGTCTTATACTAGTGTCGTCAGGAGCAAAAGCACCGACATCATATATGCTCATGACCTAGTATATAAGGTGTTGAAGAGGTTGCTGCGGGGTGCATGTGGGATAATTGATATCCTGCATATTCGAAATATCATGATGATGAATCTCGGCGGGAAATGGTTGCGATGCAGAATTGACGTTTTCCCGAGGCCGCGGGTTGGTACGCCATTAATGGCGAAAGTTGCAGAGGTATGGGCAGATCTGGTACCCGATTGAAGGTGTACATCGACGGACAGTGGCGCAGGGCTCGAGATATCTTCCTGTCTCCTCCCCTACCTGCTGCATTCATGTTTGGGCGCCAATCTGGTAATGCGTTGAGCGCCATTTTGCTGATACTATGTATCTGGCGGGATTTTTGGTCAACCATGTAATTAATTGCTGCGGTACACTACCTGGCTGTTATAAGCAGGGAGTGTTACTCATTTGTGGTTGTTGAAAGTTGAAGATTTTTGGCTCTGTAATTCAAAACAAGCTGATCTAGTTGCTCTGTACAGCTTAACTTGTGAGTTTATGTATCTCCTGTTGTACGATTTGGCATGAATCCACTGATTTCATGGTTAATCTTATATGGGTAATGCTATCTTAGCATGTGTTGTGTTAATTCTGTCTCCAGTATTGCATGTATTCTTCTTCTGAATCTGGATATTTGGGTAATGTTTAGATTCTAGAGCATAGAATTCCTATGTTGAATGTCTGATTTTTTAACTTCTGCTCAAGGGGTAGATTAAACTATTTTCAGGTTGAACATTGGGAAGGGTATACTGCAGTAGGGATGCCATAAGTAGAGATAACTTAACACTCTTTATTGGGAGATATCTGTAAGGCAGATATCATGTGTATCCCCCTGAAATCCAGTTTTAGCTATTCATGCTGATCATTCACAGGTGTATGTCTACCGACTCCAAGCCCTGGATAGGCACCAATCTAGCTCTGTGTTGAGGTTATACACCATGTCCAGCTTTGCATCCAAAATTCAAACTAAACCATTTCATACTTCCACCTGTTAGTTGTAGGAGTAGGATTAGGAACCCCCTGCATGCTCTCATACCCAACCAAACATCATGTCCAAGAATGTTGCCAGCCTTGTGATCTATCATACAGATCTTGGTCCATACATGAGAGTATTCTGCCTATTGTTGTCAAGTTAGATCTTTTTATCTTTGAGCTAGTCAAGGTTACATCTTGAGTTATAGGGATACCCCCCTTGGTGCGGCAGAACCAGAAGTGAAGGGGAGGCAGCTCACGCAACCTCCTGTATTTAGTTGGCTGAATCTGCCTGTGCATTAGAAGTGGCAAACCCTAATGCTGATTCAGAAGAAAAAACCAACAAATTGGCGACTCTACTGGGGAATGGGAAGTAAAAGTACTATCTAATCATCTCCAGTAATATATCTGTGACCCATCCAAGTCACCAACAAATTGGCAACTCTGTTGGGGAATGGGAAGTAAAAGTACTATCTAATCATCTCCAGTAATATATCTGTGACCCATCCGAGTCACCAACAAATTGGCAACTCTGCTGGGGAGTCTTTCATGTGAAAAATGATGCTCTGCTGGTGGAATGAACTCAGAAACATATTTGATGAGCTTTCAGCTGCTGTAAATTTTGTCCTCTCTGGAGAGGTGGCGACTCTGCAAAAAAGATCCAAATGCACATGAAAGATGGATGTATGTGATGTGACAAAAATGTGTTGTTCATTTTTCTACATCTGTATGAGAAAAGGTACATTGTTCCTTCCCCTTTTATATTTGTTGTTTTACTGCATAGGTTAGATGCCAGGGGAAGCCTTAGGTCTTAGACAGACAAACGATGTCTAAGAGTAAGATTTTTATGAATCCAAGTATGAATTATCCCATACTCAGTGGTGAAATGTTGAATAAAGGAATAGAAGAGATAAGAAATAGGTTGATATTCTTAGAGGCTGAGCAGGCCCAGTTAAAAAGCAGTAACCCTATTGTGTCTGCCAGTCAGAAAGCTAAACCTCCTGTCAGCCCTTTTGATCCTTTGTATGACCAACTGGATTTGTCATGGGTGGATTATAAAGTAGAAACTATGCCTGCTAGGATATACTGTCAGATGCCTAGATTTAGTGGTCACAGTGTATGTGATGGGAATGCATATATCCAAAATTTTCACAGTTTTATGGGAAAATATTCATTCAGAGATGAGGATATGTGGATGAGGTTTTTTGTTAGGTCCTTTGATGCAAAAGCAAAAGACTGGTATTTGAACTTTTCAAAAGGATCCTTTGCCTGTTGGGATGAGCTTGCTGACTGTTTCAAGGAAGAATTTACAAAAGAACCGGCTGATCTTGTTGCAGAATTGATGAGAATCAGAAAACAAGATGAAGAGCCATGTGTTGATTTCAGTCATAGGTTTGCAATAGCCCTTTCACAGATCCCAGAAGTCTTCAGACCTGATATTTCAGCCTGTGTTGGCATATTCTTTGAAGCTTTTGAGGAGGGCTTTAGTGCAATACTGAGGGATTTCAAGGTGACAAGTATGCAGATGGCATACAGGTTCATAGAAAAGATAGAAAAAATCAGAAATGTGTACCTGCTGAAACCCCTGTCCCCAGGCCTTGGTGTGAGAAATGGTTATGAAGCTGCAAATGACCAAATGATTATGGCATCATGTGCAGATAAAAATGAAAATAAAAGCATAGAGGTTGAGACTGCTGTGTTTGAACATAATGCTAACAATACTGCTCAACTGGATTGTTCACCAGTTGAGGATGCCAGTGAAAGGACTAATGAGGATTCCCATTGCAATGATGAGGCAGCTGACCATGAAAACAATAACGAGGTTGTGGACAGCAATGAGCAATTTTTGGAATGGACCTGTGGAGACAATTGTGAGTATTGTACTCAAGACAGAGAAGATATAAGCAAACAGAGAAGCAGTCCTATGTGTGACCCATTGACTTCTTTTCAAACACATGGAGATCATGAAGAGCAGTCAGAAATTGAAATAAGTGCTAGTTCAGAGCATTATTGTTTTTCATTTGATGGCTGTTTTGCTTATGACACACAGGCTGATACTCCTCCACAGAGTGAATCTATTGGTGATGAAGATGTGTGCTCTGCTGCCCATGAACAAATGGCATACTATGATGAAACTGATGCACCTGGGTCACCCATTTATGACACATATGGTGATGAGGATCTGTCTGAGTATGGTGAAGATCTAGACACTATTTTTGGCTTGGATTCTGTTTCTCATCCTGATGAAAGAGGAAAAAACATACATCAGGTAAGTGATTGTGAAAATGTGCCTGATTTGAAAGAGATGCCAGAGCCTGATCTTTTCCAGCTTGGTATGCCGGATGGTTGTGTACATGATGTACACAATTGTGATTTTGAAAGCTTTTCTTTTGATGTGCCAGTATATACAATGAGCTCTGATCTTCCTAGCTGTGTGGTGGACTCTGACTGTTTCCTATTTGCAGTCCAGCTAGGAGATCATGTTGCAATGCATGATGATGATCTAGATGATAAGTGCTATATGCCATATGAGTATGCATTGCTTGATACATTCTACACCCACATGTCACATGATGCTGAAGGTTATCTGCACAGGGGTGATAATGACAAGCCAAATCAGAGGGTTGAATATGTAGATGACAAGATTTGTTTGTGGGTGGATCTTTGTAGTATCTCCAAGCTTGACCCAGTGCATGCAGATGAAAACAAGATATTTGACAAAGGGAGATACATGTTTTTCTTTTCTTGGTGGCCTTAGGCCATCAAGTGTGTTTGGTGATGCAGGTCAGTGCAGTATTTGACTCTGTGCCCAATGGATAAGGGACTGGTCTGCATCCCAGAGATTCTGGGGTTCTCGCTGCAGTCTTGCACCTGCACGTCCCCAGACAGAGCCAGTGTTAGTGCCTGAATTGACTGACAGTTTTTGAGCAATTTTCATGCAGGCACTTTCCCCAAGTATCCAAAAAATGTTCTAAGTGTTGGACCTCCTCAGCATTTTTCAGCTGCAGCACCATATTTTCCTGAAGAGGAGATCATCATCATCATCTTGTCTTCGATGATGGTCTGCAGCATCATGTTTTCTGTCGACTTGTTTTTCATCAGGATCATCATATTTCACTATCGGGTGATGTTTGGATATCATCCTGATCCTGCTGATGAGCTACAGTGTGCCCTGATTTGCTTGCGGGCGTGATTTTTCAAGTATCCGGTGATCTTCCAATTATCACCTTGCCCTTTTATGATGATGATGTTGCCCCGATCTTCTGAAGGGATTATTCTCTGGGTTGTTCGACCTGACTTATTTTTTCTTAAGGGTCGTCATCATCATCATCATCATCATATTTCCAGTTATCACCGTGTTGCTTGCGGGGGTCATCATATTTTCTGCCTGCATGATATTTCGTCAGGGTGATATTTTTATCATCGGGTGATCTTGGTTATGATCATCCTGATGATGTTGTTGAAGAGTTCTAAGTAACCCGATATTCACTGGGGTCATCATATTTTGAACGTCAGGATGATCTTAGTCAATATCATCCTGATGATGTTGTATCACCTCATGTTCGTTGTTTTATCATCCTGATGATGCTGACGTCATTCTTATGTCAGGGTGATATCTAGTTCTCTGCCTATCTACATCATGATATTTCTGAAGGAGGGGGTGATATTTTCATTTTTGAATATCACCCGGATGTATGTTTGTTCCAGCGTCATGATGATGCTGATATCAAGGAGATATCCGCCTGCCGGCTTCGTGCATTATCTAGTGGGGGGAGATCTTTTCAAGCATCATCATATTCATCTATCGCCCCGATCTTATAGTGGAGCTACAGTGCAACATGATATTTGTGCATCAGGATGATATTTCCAAATATCCGGTTATCTTCCGAATATCATCCTGATGTCGATATGATGATGATGTCATCAAGGTCCGGGGGGGTCATATTTCTAACACAGATCATCTTGTGGAGATCTCCCGATATTTGCAAACATGATGATGACGTCATCCGGATATGAGGAGGTGCGCAGTAGGCAGATATGCTGATGACGTCAGCAGGATATGACGGTGACGTCATCAGGATGTTCATCGGCCAGACTTTTGGTATAGGCTCAGCAGGAGGATGTTCCTCCGATGGATCAGGTTGTGCCGATGAAGGCGATTATCATGCAGGTTATATTGCGATATGATGCTGACGTCAGGGTGATATTTCAAGCAACAGGATATCATGCTGCTGGAGGATGATGATGATGAAGTCTTATACTAGTGTCGTCAGGAGCAAAAGCACCGACATCATATATGCTCATGACCTAGTATATAAGGTGTTGAAGAGGTTGCTGCAGGGTGCATGTGGGATAATTGATATCCTGCATATTCAAAATATCATGATGATGAATCTCGGCGGGAAATGGTTGCGATGCAGAATTGACGTTTTCCTGAGGCCGCGCGTTGGTGCGCCATTAATGGCGAAAGTTGCAGAGGTATGGGCGGATCTGGTACCCGATTGAAGGTGTACATCGACGGACAGTGGCGCAGGGCTCGAGATATCTTCCTGTCTCCTCCCCTACCTGCTGCATTCATGTTTGGGCGCTAATCTGGTAATGCGTTGAGCGCCATTTTGCTGATACTGTGTATCTGGCGGGATTTTTGGTCAACCATGTAATTAATTGCTGCGGTACACTACCTGGCTGTTATAAGCAGGGAGTGTTACTCATTTGTGGTTGTTGAAAGTTGAAGATTTTTGGCTCTGTAATTCAAAACAAGCTGATCTGGTTGCTTTGTACAGCTTAACTTGTGAGTTTATGTATCTCCTGTTGTACGATTTGGCATGAATCCACTAATTTCATGGTTAATCTTATATGGGTAATGCTATCTTAGCATGTGTTGTGTTAATTCTATCTCCAGTATTGCATGTATTCTTCTTCTGAATCTGGATATTTGGGTAATGTTTAGATTCTAGAGCATAGAATTCCTATGTTGAATGTCTGATTTTTTAACTTCTGCTCAAGGGGTAGATTAAACTATTTTCAGGTTGAACATTGGGAAGGGTATACTGTAGTAGGGATGCCATAAGTAGAGATAACTTAACACTCTTTATTGGGAGATATCTGTAAGGCAGATATCATGTGTATCCCCCTGAAATCCAGTTTTAGCTATTCATGCTGATCATTCACAGGTGTATGTCTACCGACTCCAAGCCCTGGATAGGCACCAATCTAGCTCTGTGTTAAGGTTATACACCATGTCCAGCTTTGCATCCAAAATTCAAACTAAACCATTTCATACTTCCACCTGTTAGTTGTAGGAGTAGGATTAGGAACCCCCTGCATGCTCTCATACCCAACCAAACATCATGTCCAAGAATGTTGCCAGCCTTGTGATCTATCATACAGATCTTGGTCCATACATGAGAGTATTCTGCCTGTTGTTGTCAAGTTAGATCTTTTATCTTTGAGCTAGTCAAGGTTACATCTTGAGTTATAGGGATACCCCCCTTGGTGCGGCAGAACCAGAAGTGAAGGGGAGGCAGCTCACGCAACCTCCTGTATTTAGTTGGCTGAATCTGCCTGTGCATTAGAAGTGGCAAACCCTAATGCTGATTCAGAAGAAAAAACCAACACTACTTATGTAATTACTTGCTTTGTGTCCATATTGATTGCTAAACAAAAACAATTACCATGAAAAGAATAGAGGAACATGGTTTGTCTTGGAAATGAATTTCTTTGAAATCCTTGCCTAGGAGTGTGGACTCTCCTGAACCCATCATCATTTGAAGTCCTAACTTCTAATTTTCTAGCAGTAGTACTAGATTCTCCTTTCTTACATGTTGTACCTTTTGATGAGTTTGGCAAAGCAATTGACTTACCAATTACATCTTTGAAACTTCTTTCTCCTTCACAACCTAGTCCTGAATTGTTTGACACAAATTTCTGATTTTGAATCAACTTGTCAAAAAGTTCAATACTTTGCTCACATTTAAGGGACTGGTTTAACTCTTCTTTCACCTTCTCTAACTACTTTCTCAGGGACACAACTTCTGCCTCTAACTTCTGAGAGTCCTCTACTCTTGTTTGCAAGTCCAATTTTGTGACTTCTTCAATTCTTTTAGACTCTTCCAACTATAATTTCAGATCTACAAGTTGTTTATCAGATTCTTCAAGTCTTACCTTAAGTTTTTCATTTCTTTTTCTTTCATGTCTTAGGTCAGCGAGTGCAGAAATCAACTCTCCCTCAAAATCAACTTCTTCTTCAGAATCATCATATTCTTCCACATCAATGTTGTCTTCTTCTTCTTTATCAAATGAGTTCTTTTCTTTTTCAAATGCCATAAACACACATTCATTTTGGTCACTAGCATATGAGTTATTATCAGAACTACTTTCTTCATCTACATACATGACTTTCTTCTTTGTACCAAAGAATCTTTTCCCCATTTTTGAGTTATTATAATTCTTAGAGTTATCTTCTTTGTCTGTTTCACCTAGAGGACAATTAGAAGCAAAATGGCCAACTTTACCACATTTAAAACACTCAAAGGGCAACTTATCTTTGTAATTGTCTGATCCTCTTTTTAATCTTCTTACAAAGTTGGATTCTTGATCATCTAACGCCTCTAAATCTGAATATGCCTCCTTATCCTTTTTGACAGATTTAAAGGCTACCTCTTTACTTGTAGACTCATCATTGCAAATCCTCATTTCATAGGCCGTGAGGGTACCATGTAGTTCATCTAAGGAAAGTTTGTTCAAATCTCTTGCCTCTTCAATTGCAGAGACCTTAGAATCGTACCTTGAAGACAATGACCTTAAAACCTTTTTAACCACCACTAGATCTTTCACTTCCTCTCCTAGACCACTAATGACATTAACTGTTTCTTGTACTCTTAGAAGATAATATGCAATCTTCTCATCTTCATTCATTTTCAGTCCTTAAAACTTTGCCCTAAAGGTTTGCAACTTAGCTTCTTTGACCTTTACATCACCTTGGTAAATACTAACCAACTTGTCCCACACTTCCTTTGCAGATTTACAGTGCATAAACTTGACTAAAATTTCATTTGTTAGCCCACAAAAAATGGCATTCTTGGCCTTTGCATTGCATTCATACTCTCTTTTTGCATTAGCAGTGGAGGGTGGTTGAGAGGGTATAGTATATCCATTCTCAACTTCTGCCCACACATCATAATCTAAGGACTGCAAATAAGACTCCATACTGAAACTCCAAAAGGCAAAACTAGAACCATCAAAGAGGGGTGCTTTGGAAGTGGAAGAACCTTCTTGACAATCCATGAGTGTAACCTACTACCAAGATCTACCCAAGTTGACTAAACCTCTACTAGGAACCTTGGTCTGATACCAATTGAAAAGAGGACAGTTACACTGAGAGGGGGGGTGAATCAGTGTAGTTCAATCCAACACCTTATTCAATAATCTTAAAACTCTTTAAAGAAAACAATATAAATGAACACCAAGAAAAACATTCACACATGACACCAAAATTTACGTGGAAACCCTATGAGGGAAAAAACCACTGAGAGTTGCTTGAGTCTACTGCTCAAATCCAACCTCAAAAGAAAGAAGCTTACAATTGTTTTAGAAGCACCTACTTCAAGGTACAACCATACCTAATACACTATTTTTAAGACACCAATCTCAAGGTACAATGCACACCTGATAAACCACATACTTTTCTTGAGGCACCAACCTCAATCAATAAAACTAATACACCAATCTCCTATGACTTGACAAGTTCATGTGTAAGAAATGATTCTATACAATCTAATTTGCACCAATTAACATCAATCAATACCCTCTACAAAAAAATCTTCAATATACCAACCCACACATCTCTGATCATCAAAAATATTCATGAAAATACCCTACTGTTCATCTTTGTATCATGTTATCTGCATCATAAAGACATTGTTTCCTTTATGTTCACAATCCTTCTATATGCTTTCTGATCAAATAAAAATGGTATACAATGCATATCATGTCCTATTCTCTGTATGTTCTCTTAAAAAACCTTTTGAAACTTGTGGAGAAAGATTTATACAGTACTTATGATCACCGAACTTGAAACAATTAACCAACTATTCTTAAAACTACACAAAATTGAAATGACATCTCTTTGCCCATCAAATTGTATTCACATTGAAGATCCATTAGGTTTCAAAACCTATTTAAATATGCACCATCGATGGTGTCGTTCATGCCCTCGGAAGAGACAATCCACACTGTCGATCTGAAGTTCCCACTCTATATGAAAAAGGCACCAAAGGCACTAGTTATGACTAGGAAGGAGGGCCGATGAATGCATGATGAACAACCCCTTAAGATGTCACTTAAGTGACATGTCCACCAGGTTGCGCAGGTCACCAGGCAAATAGAAATAAAGTGCACCCGTCACATAACTAAAACAAAACCCTTAATCTTAAGAAACCTTTAGGTGATTAGGGTTTTAAAATAAGGACTTAAACCATATCATGTTTAGTTTAGATCTTCAAAGAATAGATATACATCAAACCCTTGATTTCCAGAACAAAGTTTATCTATAGTAAACCAACCTTTATACCCATAATATTAGAGGAATATTGCTAGGGTTTTAGGGTTTAAAACATTTTCAACTTAGGGTTTTAGAAGACACAAGTCTTTTAGGAAATAGGTCTGTAGTAAGAATAAAATCCCTAAATG
Source organism: Cunninghamia lanceolata (assembly GCA_027924645.1). Lineage (NCBI taxonomy): Eukaryota > Viridiplantae > Streptophyta > Pinopsida > Cupressales > Cupressaceae > Cunninghamia > Cunninghamia lanceolata. The sequence continues at coordinate 1,098,813 of BSBN01001750.1, forward strand.
TTCATTTCAAATAACATTGGCTCGACATAATCAGACATTCTGTAGCAGAGAAGGATAGACAAATAAGGCTTGATGAAGAAGACATTTAACATTTAATGATTATGATTAAAGAAACATGGCAAACCCTAAAAGTGTACCCAAAATATATGGACTTGAATTCACTAAACACATGAGGCACAAAAGAAGACAATGAGGGATACTATGAAAAGAGGTCTCCATGAATGAACATTGACACCAACAACTCACAATGACATTATCACCATACAACTGAATGAGCAATCAAAAACATTGTCATGAAGAACATCCACCATATTGGCATGAAGATTTGTCTCTGCATTATGAATTGAGATTGGGGAGGTTCCTCTACCATTTTGATATTAACACCAAACACCATTCCTTTGTATGAACTGACAAACCATTTGCATGACAACAAGCAACCAACAACTAATATAGCTCCAATAACAAGTTTTATCCACTGAACATACTAAGCATCAACGAGAGGGTTCTCCTAACACCAAATTATGTTGACATCAATGCCAACATACCAATATCATGTGATCAAATTCCAAAGGACCAACAATGACTTCATAGGCCCAATTGACCCTCCATCAAATAGGAAGGAATACATATTGGTATGCACAAACTACCTCACCAAATGGGTGGAATTTAAGGCTCTAAAAAATGCACATGATGAAAAAGTAGAAAAATTTTTGTATGAAGAGATCTTCACTTGTTATGAAGTGCCTAAGGAGATTGTTACCAATTACAGACCATGGTTTACATTAGGATTGATTGCAACACTTGTCAAGGAATATGAACTCATACATCAAAATTCTACTTACTCCCTATCACCCTCAGTCCAATGGCCAAGTAGAGGTCACTAACAAAGAGATTGAATCCATTCTTACCAAAACTGTAGCTCTTCACCACTAAGATTGGGTAGCATGCCTTCCTAAAGTGGTATGGGCCTATAGAACCACAAGGAAGACAACAATAGGATTCACACCCTGTGAGCTAGTATATGGTAAAAAGGTTGTGCTTTCCATTGAGTTTGAGCATAAGACCTTAAGGATGACACTAGAACTGGGAATGGATCTATCTAATATACAAAAAGAAAGAATAATTCAACTAAATTCACTAGATGAACTATGGAAAGAAGTTGTTCATGACACAAAGATTGTGCAAACACAGAGGATCAAATGGCATGACTAATTTATCAAAACAAAATAATTCCAAAAAAGTGATTGGACATTGTTGTATGACTCAAGATACAAAGACCACAAGGGTAAGTTGCAAACAAGATGGCTAGGGCCTTATGCGATAGAGGAAGTATTTCCCAAAGGTGTAGTCAAGTTACTAACAATTGACCATGTCAAGTTTTCCTTGATGGTTAATGGTCCTCACCTTAAGCTTTACAAGAAACCATTGAACAAGACACAATTTCTCTAACATTCGGTATAGAAAAAATGACCTAATATTGCTACAAAATTTTATTGGTCACCAAGAACAACATAAATGATAGAGGAAGAGCCTACTAGCTTAGACACTATCCACTCTCAGGTATGATTTCAATCTTTCCATAAAAAATAAAATAAAAAGAATTTATTACCAACATTGAAAACCCTTCTGGGCACTATTGGCAGTTCTATCTTCATCAATACACTCCTTTTCTAGGCCAACCTATAGGATTTCACTACTTTTAGTTTCCCCAAGTGTGGGGTTTCTTGTAGCATCTACATAAGATCTTCCTACAGCATCTATACTAGAGTTTCCTTCAGCATCACTATCAAGGCTTCCTGTATCATCTATAATGGAGTTTCCTGCAGCCTCCAAAACTAGACTTCCTATAGCCACTCTCTACCATTGTTCCTACAACCACTATCAATAAACTAGCAATCATGTAGCTCCATCAATAAAAACAATAACTACATCACACAACAATCATTAAACACCATCACTAAAAGATACACTTGTGTCAGTCGTCGATCCTTCAACATTTATGCCATCACTAGTCACCATCATTACGTACCACCAGTCCAACTCTTCCACCCACTTGTAAGGTTTCGTACAACAAATTACATGCTCTTTATTTTTGAATAATGATTATTTTAACATCATTTATTATACTTCACATTTAACTTAGTGCTTTACAATTTATTATTATCATTAACATTTAAAAACCACTTCTACTCTCCTATCTTTTCCATCACGTGAGGACACGTGACATGCCTAGCTAGGGGGTGAATGAAAAGATTTTTTTAGCTCACCATCTCATTAACATGAACCACCATCCTTACCTCACCACCCTTACCTCACTCTACCTCACTCCATCCTTACTTCACCCTCATAATTCATACACATGCAACACATTTGAACTGGAAGTGTTTGAGTCTACCTACATTGTTTTAAACACCACAAAATTATAGCCACCAAAGCACCAAAACCCTAGCTTATTAGTGGAGAAGTGATTTGAAGCAACAGAAGTGAGTACACGAGTAAGATTTAAAAAAAAATCTATAGAATTTGGGTGTATTGTTGAAACATCTGGAACATAAGAATGGGTAGCGACCTTGTTCAAAGTGAGCCCACATACCATATGTCGCTCCTAAATCATAGGGAATGCCTTCCTATCTTTCAATAGGCGCAGTGAATGGATTATTTTTAGAGATTAGAAGGCTATGATGATGAAGTTGCCTCCCAATTTGCACAGACCCTGAATAATAATAAAGCAATTATAAAAGGGCTAAGGGTGAATTTCCTAGAGGCTACCATAATGGAAGTTACAGGGATTCCTATAGCTAAATAAAAGCTCCCAAAAAGGGGCAATGCAGCTACAACTCAAAATGAGTTTGTTGAAGCAGGAGATCAATTCAAATATTTGTTGCAGGGAACCAAACACCTATCATTTTTGCCTCTATGGGCTCAAGAAGTGACTCATATCATCAAGTACCTCATCTAGGAAGGTACGTAGTCTTTCTTATATATTGTGTATTTCAAATTATTGAGCCACTTTCATCATGGTAGGCAAGTCAATGTCCCAATTTTTTGTTCAAATTATTAAATGGAATGGAAAAAGGATTGTCCCATCATGGTGTCATTTAGTTACTGGTTAAGAAGAGATTAAATGATCAATTCACATATGTATCTTGGAAAGACTTTTTGGGGTTGAATAGTATTAGAAATAGGCCGAATATGGGGTCGCATGGTAGAAAACTTAGAATGAGATAGACCCAAGTTCCACAATCAAAGGATATTCAGGTAGGGAAGGATAAAATTATGGAAGAAGTGTCTGCAGTCTCACCTCCTAAGCATATAGAAGCTTCTTTTGAGCATGCAGCATCTTCATTTAACCCTATAGCATCCTTCTAGGATCTTGCAACATCTTTCCAAGATCTTGCAGCATTTTCCCATGCTCCTGCAGTATCTTCCCAAGATTTTGTAGTGCCTTGACATTCTCATGCAACATCTTTCCAAGATCCTGTAGTGTCCTCACATGAACTTGCAGCATCACTTAGACATGGAATATCTTCACTTATGCATGAAGCACCCTCACCTATATATACTAATCATCTAGAACAAAATGCAACTAGAGTTGTCCCTTCCTCCTCTACACCTAAAAGAAAACAAAGAGCACCTCCTTCTTCCACTAAATAAAGAAAAAAGAAGCAAAAGTTTGCCACAACTTCACACAGGATCGACCAAGGCATTCTCAATGCCTCAAAACAAAAGGAGTAAGAACCAACATTGTTGCCTCAACTCCATGAGTAGTCTTCCTAGAGACAGACATTGATTCAGAGAGAAGAATTGTTTGTCAATAGGGAGCATTTGGATACATCCAGCAACCTAGGATTTGACCCAGACAAAGAGTAATACCTTCTTCTAAGTTTACTAGTTTAGGTATGGACAAAGAATAAACTCCTATGGAGATAGAGCCAGCTAATGAATTACAAATTGCTTTACAAAAAATTGAGAAATTCGAGAAACAACTTAGGGCATATGTGTTGCAAGTATGTGCCTAACTGGTGTTGTCATTGACAAAGAGTACTACCTTCTTCTAAGTTTACTAGTTTGGGTATGGACAAAGAATAAACTCCTATGGAGATAGAGCCAGCTAATGAATTACATATTTCTTTACAAAAAATTGAGAAATTTGAGAAACAACTTAGGGCATATGTGTTGCAAGTATGTGCCTAACCGGTGTTGTCATTGATGTCAACATATTAGTGTTGTCATTGGTGTCAACTGTGCTCTTGTTTTGATGCTTGTTTGTAATAAGTTAGATGTTTTATATTTGCCTATATAAGTGTTGGAGATCATGGTATTGAGGATATTGAGAAAATTTGCTCCTCTGGTGGAAATAGTGTGTTGTAGAGTATCTTTGTCTACAGAAGAACAGTCCAACAGATTGCTCTGCATTCCTTGTAGAATGAATATCTTTAGCTATGGATTGGAAGTTATTTAGATACATGTCTGAAGAAGCTATGCTCCAATTTTGAGCCTCCAGTATGAAGAACTGAGTTAGTTATGTTCACCAGAGTGAAAACTACTTTTTTTGTATGTTTGGTGGTGACAGGGAGAATGTATTATGCTCCACATTCCTCCGCAGTTAAGTATTTCAGTCTATGATTCTAGAATCAAGTTAGTAATGATGATAAGTGCATTTAACTCCTATGGTTCGTGATTTGATGGTCTGTAAGCAATCTTTTCTTTATGACAGTGGCTAACAGTGTTGTTTAAGTGCTCCGGTTTGAAGAATCTTTTTGACAAATTGGTTAGAGTTTGTGTAGATGTTCTTGGCAATTACAATGTGATTGTGGATGTCTCCTGTTCACATCCCTACCTTTGATTTGGTCTACAAAGAGAAATTTAGATCATGGATGAAGACTATTCTTAGAAGACTTAGTGAGAACACAAGTCTTGGCCAACTTGGTCACTTTCACTGATTGCAGAGATACTTTGAAGTTTGTAGTAGCATGTTGTAGCATGGAAGATTATATTTGAGTCCCAACTAAGATGTAGTGTGATCCACATACATCTTTACATCTTTCCCTTAGAAAATTTTGTATTAGGTCCAGACCTATTTCTATGTATGATTGTAATGACGACCTTGGAAACGATTCCAATGGTTGACGAATGTAATGTCGACCTTGATGTTCATTCCAAGGTTGATGAGTTGTATAAAAACATGTAATGTAGTAGCGAAAAAGGTATCCTTGTACAAAAATGTGAAGATAAGTGAGAAGTGTAAGAAGAGCATAGTAGAGAAGTATTATGCTTCAATGGAACTGAATCCAAGCATGAAGTAGATGCTTTCAAATCAGTTCTCAAATCCATGGTAGTGAGCCACCCCTTGACAGTGAGCCGATCTTTGCATGAGCATTTTTGGGTAGTGAGCCTCTATTTTTCGGTATTGTTATAACATATATATTTCTATGGGCTAACACCCACCATGGTTTTCCCCTTATAGGGTTTTTCACGTAAAAATCTGGTGTTTCATTGTGTTGGAAATGTTATTGTGTTAAACTTCATGTTTCATGCTTTCATGGTTGAATCTTAATGATGGTGATTGAACAATTGAAGTATTGATAAGTGGTTAAAGTTTTGTGACAATTGATTCACCCCCCCTCTCAGTTGTCTTGTGCATATTAACAATTGGTATCAGAGCTAGGTTCCTTGGAGGTAAGCTTAACAACTTGAGGTAGATCCAGGATGTCTTACAGGAAGGAGGCTCCATAGTTTGATGGAACAAATTATGTGACCTGGAAGATACACATGAAAATCCATCTGCTTTATATTGGTTATAGAGTATGGAAAGTGACAAAGACTAAATACACCATGCCGCAGAATGGTCTGACAACTGAAAATGAAATCAAAGAATATGAGTTAAATATAAAAGCTAGAGATGCTATGTTAAGTGCATTGATTGACATTGATTTGATAAAGGTCATGGACTACGAAACTGCTCATGAAGTCTAGGAAAAGTTGGAAAATCTATATGAAGGAGATAAATCTGTAAAGAGTGCCAAATTGCAGGGACTGAAAGGTAAATATGAAGGTTTAAAGATGGGCAAAGATGAAAACATAACATCCTACATGCAAAAGGTTGATGAACTTGTCACTGGAATCAAAGCTATGGGAGGAACTATTGAGGAGAACGAAGTTGTGATGAAAATTCTTAGGTCATTACCTAAATCCTACAGTCACAAGGTAGATGTAATTGAAGAAGTAATGACTATGAAAGAGGTCACCAAGGATCAGTTGCTAGGAAAGATTACAGCCTTTGAGATGAGAGAACTTGGTGATGCTCTGCCAAAGATTGAGACTGCTTTCAAAGCCAATACTTTAGAGAAGATCTCCAAAGAAAAAAAGTACAAGGTGGAACCCGATGATGAGCTTGATGAAATTGAAGAAAATTTTGTTGACAGACTGCAAAGAGGTTCTGGTAAGTTCAAAGGCAAATTACCTTTCAAATGTTTTACATGTGGTAAGGTTGGTCATTATGCTTCTAGGTGTCTGGAGAGAATTGAAAGGAATAGAAAAAGATTTGAAAACAGACCTAGGATCCCAAAGAAATGGTATTATGTTAGAGATATTGATGATGAAGGTGTGACAAATGATGAATCTGATGATGCTAGTACTAGTGCAAATGAATGCTTGTTTATTGTTATTAAAGAAGAACCTGTGTCTACTAATCCTGCTAGTTGTGTGAAGGAAGAAAAATTAGTGGAAGAAAGTGCTCTAGCTGTTCAGGTGGAGAAAGATAAGGATGAATGGGTTATTAACAGTGGATGCTCACATCACATGACTAGTGAGAAAAGTAATCTTATAAGTTTGGAAAAGTATGATGGTGGACTAGTTAGGTTTGGAGATGATACAGCTAGTAAGATTTATGGAAGAGGATCTATTTCTTTTGATGGAAAGCACAATATTGATGATGTTTTGTATGTGAAGGGTTTAAAGCACAATCTTTTGAGTGTTGGTTAGATGTGTAACTTAGGTTATGATATGAGATTTAAGGAAAATGGATGCATGATCATGGAAAGCTCCAAAACTATGATTGCTACTGGTAAAAAGACCAGAGGTAATGTTTATCATTTGAAAGGAACTAACAATTACTGTTTATTGGCTCAGACTGATGAGAGTTGGTTGTGGCATAGAAGGATGTGTCATATAAATTTTGACAACTTGGTAAAGATAAGCTTTGTTTAGGCTGTAAGAGATTTGCCTAAGCTTGTGAAGCCTGGTAACACCATTTGCAAAGAATGTCAATTTGGGAAACAAACAAGAACAAGTTTCAAAAGCAAAGAACAATTCTCTGTTGGATTGCTGGAGTTGGTTCATACAGATCTATGTGGTCCCACAAGAACAAGAAGTCTATAAGGAGACAGGTATTTTATGTTCCTTATTGATGATTATTCCAGAATGATTTGGGTCACTTTTCTAAAAGATAAATCAGAATCCCTAGACAAGTTCAAAGCTTTCAAGGAAATGGTTGAGAATGAGTTAGAGTTGAAGATCAAATGTTTGAGGTCTGATAGAGGAGGTGAGTTCACATCAAATGAATTCAATATCTTTTGTGAAGAACAAGGGATAAATAGACAATTGTCTGCGCCTAGGTTTCCTCAACAGAATGGAGTTGTTGAAAGAAAGAATAGGACAGTTCAAGAGGCTGCTAGGACTATATTAAAGGAAGCTAACCTTCTAGAAGTATACTAGAGAGAATCCATACACACTGCAGTGTACATCCTAAATAGGGTTCAAGTTAAAGGTAATAGTGCTAAAACTCCTTATGAATTGTGGTATGGAAGAGCTCCTACAGTGAGATATGTCAAAGTTTTTGGTAGCAAATGTTATATCAAAAGAGAAGAAGATCTACGCAAGTTTGATGCTAGGTGTGATGAACGAATCTTCCTTGGTTACTCTACCAAGAGTAAGGCCTACTGGTGCTACAATAAGAGATTGAAGAAAATCATTGAGAGTGCTAATGTGAACATTGATGAAGATAAATGAAGAATTTCATATCTAAATGGCTATGAATCAGATGAGCCTGCTGCTATAACAAATGAAGAAAAAATTGATCAAAAAGATAGTCAAGATGAAGAAGAAAAGGCTCTGGAAAGCACTGCTAAGACTCCCAGGTATGTAAGAATTAATCATTCTAAAAATTACATTATAGGGGACAAAAGAAAAGGGGTATTGACAAGGAAAAGAGCTACTGAAGAACAGGTGAATTGTTGCTTTCTTTCAAAAGTTGAACCTAAAACTATGAATGAAGCTTGCAATGATGAAAATTGCAAATAGAAAAGAATCAAACTTGGGAACTAGTTCCTAGACCTGCTGATAAGAATGTGATTGGCACCAAATGGGTTTTCAGAAACAAGATGAATGAGAATGGAGAAGTAGTAAGGAACAAAGAAAGGTTGGTATGCAAAGGATACTCTCAAGTTGAAGGAATAGATTTTGAAGATACCTATGCTTCGGTGGCAAGAATTGAAGCAATTAGAATGTTTTTGGCATTTGCAGCATTCAGAGACTTCAAAGCGTATCAGATGGATGTTAAGTCTGCATTTTTGAATGGTGAATTGGAAGAAGAGGCCTACATTGAGCAACCGGAGGGATGTCAATTATCAAAACAGGGTGATATGGTCTGCAGATTAAAGAAAGCCTTGGATGGACTAAAGCAAGCCCCCAGAGCTTGGTATGCAAGGCTAGACAAGTATTTGTTGCAATTAGGATTCAGTAAAGGCATTGCTGATGGGAATTTGTATTTCAAAATCAATGATAATCAGATATTGATTGTTGTGGTCTTTGTTGATGACATTATCTTTGGAGGCAATGAAGGTATGTGCATGAAGTTTGTAGGTGAAATGCAAAATGAGTTTGAGATGTCTATGTTTGGTGATATGAATTTCTTTTTGGGTCTGCAAATTAATTAATCAGAGAAAAGAATCTTCATATCTCAGTCCAAGTATGTGAATGAGTTGTTGAAGAAGTTTGGGATGGAAGACTCTAAACCATTATGTACTCCCATGGTAACTAGCTGCAAGTTGAAAAAAATTGATGAATCACCCAAGACTGATCAGAAAAGGTACAGATCCATGATTGGAGGATTACTTTATCTAACTCAAACTAGACCTGATATAATGCATGTAGTTTGTCTTGTTGCAAGATTTTAAGAAGATCCAAGAGAGTCGCATGTGATGGCAATTAAGAGAATCTTGAGGTATTTAAAAGGCACACCAGATCATGGCTTATGGTATCCAAAGGATAATGATTTCACTCTTAGTGCTTATACAGATGCAGATTGGGCTGGAGATGTTGATGACAGAAAAAGTACAAGTGGAGGCACTTTCTTCTTGGGTAATAGATTGGTTTCATGGCTAAGAAAGAAGCAAGATTCAATATCTTTATCAACTGCATAAGTAGAGTATATTGTAGCAACATGTTGTTGTACTCAAGTGTTGTGGATGAAGCAGACTTTGAAGGATATAAGTGTTGTGTATGAAGATCCAGTTGTAATCTTCTGTGATAATACAAGTGCTATAAACATTTCAAAGAATCCAGTGATGCACTCAAGAACAAAGCATATATCTATAAGGTATCACTTTCTGAGAGAAAAGGTGACAGAGAATGAAGTAAAGATGGAATATGTGTCCACAAAGGATTAGATTGCAGATATTTTCACTAAGCCTCTACCTAAGGATACTTTTGAGTATCTCAAAGAAAAGTTAGGGGTCATTACCCCTCCTACTCTAAACTAAGATGCATAGGAATACATCAGTCCAGTGTTACTCAAAATCTCATTCTTTGATCTGGATTGATGTTTTGAGGGCTACCCCTCAGGGGGAGTAGCTAGATGTTTCTAAGAAAGAAAGTGTTGACAACAGAAAAAGTTTAGTTGGATCAGAGCAGCAGTGTGCAAGTATGTGCCCTTTGCCATTGATGTCAAAGGGGGAGAGAAATCATGGAAAATTTTAGAGAAGAAAGAGTGCAGATGTGTAAAGAGAAAGGGGGAGAATCTTGTCTTCATGGTCTTTACAGTTTTTCACATCATATGTTGCCATCAATGACAAAGGGGGAGATTGTTGCAAGTATGTGCCTAACCGGTGTTGTCATTGATGTCAACATATCAGTGTTGTCATTGGTGTCAACTGTGGTCTTCTTTTGATGCTTGTTTGTAACAAGTTAGATGTTTTATATTTTCCTATATAAGTGTTGGAGATCATGGTATTGAGGTTATTGAGAAAATTTGCTCCTCTGGTGGAAACAATGTGTTGTAAAGTATCTTTGTCTACAAAAGAACAATCCAACAGATTGCTCTGCATTCCTTGTAGAATGAATTGTTGATAACTGAGAGGGGGGGGTGAATCAGTTATCCTAATTATTTCCTTTATTGAACTTTCCCTTTAATTGATGCAGCATAAAATCAAACATAAAACATTAACCATAAAACAAGAAACACATGACACAGTATTTTTGACGTGGAAACCCTGTTAAGGGAGAAAACCACGGGGTGATTAACCCAAAATTATTCTCTGTTAGAAGAATAGGAAATTACAAAGATGGCACTTGCCAATTAGGGCTCACTGCCCGAGCACACTGCTCACAAGAGGCCCACTGCCTACAAGAAGACACACTGTCTACAAAGTGATGAGAATCACAGTCTTGAACTGATTGGAAGCATCTGCATATGCTGGAGTTCAGTTCCGGTTAGGCTCAGTACACTGATCTGCTGCACTTCATCTTTCCTCTGTTCTTTATTCTGCTATCTTTCACATACCGGATCCTTTTTGCTACCTCTGCTCTTTATCTAGACTTATTCGCATATCTCTCCACAACAACAACACCTTCACAACTAAATCCATCCTCTATATATATCCGCACAAGTAATTTCATCACCTTTCTAGTCGGCATCCGGAACAGTCTAGTTTCTTATAAACTTTCATTCTGTCGGCTGAATCCTTCCTCACCAAGCAATGCGGATCAAGCATATACTTGTAGATATCATTAATCATGTCGGCCAAACATGATTCATGCCTTCACAACCTCTGTCATCAATAGTAACCCATCCGGAAAGCAGTCTGATACTCTGCCAGTCAGTTCTTCCTCTGTTTTCACTGTCTCTCAGGAATCCGGTACTCAACCATTCATATCTTTTTCCTTGTCCATCACCGGAGGCTAAATCCTTGGAATATACCACTCAAGGTAGTCCTCTTGACTTCCCCAAATCCGCACTGCACCAAGACACTTCCTCTGAGAGGTCCGGACCAATCTGTCGGACCTTGCCACATGCTCTGTTCTTCTTTCACCGGACCACAACATTCTTTATTCTGACTTCCGGTAGAGACATATCATGTCTTGCGGATATGTGGGATGACCTTTGTTGCCATCAATGACAACAACCATGAATCCATATAGTGTCTCTTGCCAACAATCTCCCCCTTTGGCATTGATGGCAACACTTAGTGAAAAATGACTAAGTGTTTTCACTATGCTCCCCCTTTGCTGATGCTCTGTCCTTATATACAATTTCTGGAACTCCCCCTTAGTTGGATCCCTCATTTTTCACTGCTCCTCACTCCCCCTTTGACATCAATGGCAAAGGGTAGGGTCCGCACACCAAAATTTTCAAAAATTTTCTATATATAGCCGCATATTTACATACTCACATGTACTGAAGAATGTCTGCAAAGGATGTCTGCAATTGGATCATTTCTGTAGCCCAACTTTGCTTCATTCTATCCAAAATTGAAATGTGACCACTTAGCAAAAATGCAAAGGCTTCTGCCCCCTTGAGATCTGTCGGATCTTTTGTTTGGGCGGTGGTCTGAGCATCACTGATGGCCTCATGCATGGTTTCCAACTTAGGGATTATAATCCTTCTAAGTTCTCCCATCCGGTTGGTGATGTTCTTCCTTTCCTTCTCAAGATTTTTTATTTCATTCAAGACTGCAATGGTCTGACATTCTTGATTTATTATAGAGGAAGAGAGAGGATCAAAACTTTGAGATAAGCTTTGTAGCTTATCCCGTTCCTCTTTTATTTTCTTGTCAAATGCTGCTGTTGCCTTTGACCAGGATATACAAAATTTGTAGATGTCACCGCCATCCTTAAGAGCATTCTCTAAGCTCCTTATTCCAATGCTTACAATCTTCCTATCCTTAGAGATTAATTCTAATATTTCTAAAAATCTCTTATCCAAAAATTCCTTCCGAACCTTTTCTTCAGCTGATTTTTCTAAAGAATCAAAATGTGTATCAACACTGCTGACTAAGGTTTTTAGATTACCGGAAGTGGAGGCTGTCAGATCTATCTGGATTGATGGCATGATCTTTACAAGTATTCCGGAAGCAGCCTCTATCAACTCACAGTCTTCCATATGAGACTTCAGGAGCTTTTCATTTGCCTTGGCATTTGCAAATGAAGCTATCTTCATTGTTTGTACCGGAGAGAGAGAGTCAAAATCAAATGGACCTTTTAGAAGCTCCGGTTCATCAATCTCTAGAGTTTCTTTACTCAAAAATTGTTGAACAGTTTGTGCAGTGTCTCTTGCCGGAGACAGATGTTTCTTTTCTTCTGCAGTCTTAGAACTGTCAACCTCTTTGTCTTTCACCACTGCTTCCTTCTCCTGTAGTTGCTCTTCTTCTTTGGATCCGGAGACTGTAGGGGAAACCGGAGGAGAGATGCTAGTTTGTTCATGAGCCACTTCTTCTGGAGCAGAGGGTCCCAAGTCCTCAGCTGTTTCTGTACCTAAATCCTCTACAACCGGAAGATTGAACCTTTTGAAGGCCTTCCGGAGGATCTCTTCTGTTTCTTGGGCCACTTTGTCAGTCTCGCCAAGCATGAGTTGATTCATCCTGGCTTTGCTTCTGAACTCATCTTTGCAGTCTTTGAAGATAATGTTCATGGTCTTGGGATCAATTTGAGGATATAGCTGAATAGCTATCTGCTCCCGGATCTCAAGATCTTTAGCATGAGCATTATTCTTTCTCACTTCCATTTCCTTTTCTAGGCTTTTAGGAATAAGAGATATTATTTCAATGAAAGCCTTATTATATATGTTAAGATATTTTACTGTGGCCTCCTGCAGAGTCTTTTGGTCGGCCTCACTGAAGTCATCATATGATTCAGTCATTGGTTGAAGGTTTCCATCCACCGTGACCGACTTGATTATGCTCTCTAGTGACAGAGTGGGCTTTTCAACAGTTACCTCTGCCATTTCCTCCTTGTCTTGGCCTGTGGAGGGCTTACCGGATCCTTTCTTTTTCTGTTTCTTTACTTCTCTTACTCCCTCATCTGATTCTGTTTCCTCTTCATCCTTTTGGCTTCCATAAGCCCTTGTGGCTTTTGCCTTTGATCTCTTACCGGATGCCTGAACTTCCGGTTTTGAACTTTTGGTTGTGGAAGGTGCAGGTCTCTTTGATGATCTGGTCCGGGTGGGAGTTTCAACCGGAGCACTTTCTTTGCTTTTCTCTTCTTCCTCGGCCTTCCTCCTCTTTTCCCGGCTGGCATCAAGTGCCTCCTTTGAGATACCTAGGCCTTGAGCAATGTGCTCTACTTCTTTTCTTACCTTTCTTTTAATCTCAGGTTCCCTGAGTTCTACATGTATTTTTACACTCAGCTCCTCAAAGGTTCCAAACCTTTCTGCCTTAGGATCTTTGGGCTGACTTAGCATGTGTTGAACATGCAGCTCCACTATCTGTTCATCAACTTCATACCCCATGGGCATGATCCAGACAGTCCTTGGCTCCACTGCCTCCATTAGGCACTGATCAGTGTCAACCATAAAGCACACTGAGTCCTTGTATTTCTCAATGAGAGACTGGGGAATTCTCTCTCTTGCTTGCATCATGCTCTGAAAGTTTTTGAAGTATCCCCATAGAGCTGTATTTCTCGCTTTTGCATCCCCAAGTCCATGCAAATAGTCTCTTATCTGGACTGCAACAGGTTTGTCATTCTGCCATACCCATCCACTTGTTCCGGGTAGCTCATTCATGAAGTAGAAGAATAGACATACAATCAGAGTACCATACTTAAAGGAATTCTTCTTATCCTTCTTGATTTTCTGTATATTTTCCATTAATTGGCTTAGCAGTAGTTCGCAGAGATCATACTCTGCATTCTTTCTTAGCATCTCATAGGCAGTGTATACTGCAGTTCCGGATACAGAATTCTCCCTGCTGGAGTGGTAGATCTTGTATCCTATTATCATTGATGCATATTTGATATCCGGATCGGAGATGTCTTCAATGGTCATTGCCCTTTTGTCAAATTTTGATCCGGTGGCCTCAGTTACAATGTTGTTCTTGACAGATTTGAGGATAGGTACTCCTCCGGAAGAGTATAGGCCAGTTACTGCTCTAATTGCCTCTTTTGTGATCTTGCAGGGTCTATCTAGCCATAGAAAGTTGTCATGCATCCTGCTCAGTACATACCGGACCCATTCATCCTCTTCAAAACAGGGGAAATGAATAAATTGCTCAAATTGTTTCTTCTGAATATCCTTATACTCTGGTTTAAGCTCAAAAGCATTGTCAATCAGCTGCTTGTGATAGAGGTCTCTTAATTTGAATTCCCCAAATTCCTCAATGTTTGCATGTATGTAAACCCTAATGTCTTCGGTGTGTAAAACTCCGTGGGGAACACTAGAGAAGGCTCCTAGTGGGTCTACCTCCAATGATTTGTAGGGATGTTTCTTGAATGAGGGGCGAGGTCTATCAGAGATCTTAACTATGTTTGGAGTAGCCATTCTTCAAAGATTTGCAGTGAGGTAATGAAAAACGGAGAATACCTTATGCGCCTTCGGTTTGCACGGAGTGGTTGGATTGATTTCTTTATGCAATAGCTTCGGCAGGAGATCCTTGGTGCTTGATGAACCTTGTTGTAGAGCTCCACTTTTCGCTTCTTCTCGAGTGCAGAATGAGCAAATGACCTTTGAGAAATCCCTTAAATTGCTCCGCGAACCCTAATATCTGTCTGCAATAAATGCTTCACCTACATCATTCCGGTTTGCCTTGTCTGGATAGTTTGGAGTATCCCGGATTGGTTCTGATCTGAGAATATCATCCGGATCTTTCAATCATGAATAAATCGAGGTAACATATTACAAGAGCATCCCAAACACTCTGTCCAATCCGCAGAACAAGATAGTGCATTTCTGGATCTTTCCGGACCTTTTTGTAATCCTCTATCATACCGGAGCATCTCCCTGAACAGGTCTTATTTGATCGATCACAGCTTCTTCATAACTCCATGCGGACCTCTGAAAACTTGACTGAAGTATCCCAAGACTCATATCTACAAACCCTTTGATCCGCATCTTGTGCCACATCCGGCACCACTTGTTTGGCTGGGGGAACAAGATTTTCTTTGAGTCTCCCCCTGAGCCTGAGCTCACCTTTTAATTTCCGGAAGAAATATCAGCACCAGAGTCTGGTGCGGATCCAACCTCTACATTCTCTGAACTTTTCTTCACCCAAATCTTGCTCATCTGATTCTTAACCTCATCCGCATTCATCTTTTGTTTACCCTTGTCTTGATTCTGATTATACACCGGACCTCTTTTGTCCTGATTCTTGTTTCTGCAAACTTTAGCATTATGACCGGACCTATTGCAGATTTGGCAAATAACATTTCTTTGCATATTTGACTGATATCCTTTTGATCTGCATTGATTAGCCATATGACCTACTCTATTGCATGTGAAGCATCTACCTTTGAATGATTTGTTTACTTGCATTCTTCTGCATTCATGGGATTTGTGTCCATACCTTTTGCAGTTGAAGCACTGTCCGGAGAAGGATGAATTAATCTGATTCATTCTCATTCTGCACTGATTAGCTTTGTGACCAAAGTGGTTGCAGCTGTGGCAGTATCCATTGAAGGATGGATATCTTTGAGCATTTGGCTGTCTTACCGGAGGTCTTCTAGGCCTGCTTCTTGGATTTTCTGATCCAAGATTCTTCTGACCGGATCTGGAGCTTTCTCCTTTCTCATATCCCAAACCATACTTGTCATCTGTCCTCTTTTGACTTCCAAGGAGAACTTCAAGTTGAGCAGAACTTATCTTGAATTTCTCTTTATATTCATTTGTTGTTTGAAGGTCTCTTTTGAGAGAGGCAATTTGATCCTCAAGTTTTCCTTCATTATCTTTGGCATCTTCAAGATCAGATTCAAGATGTCGGATAATCCTGTCCATCTGGTGGCATTCTTCTGATTTTTCTTTAAGAGATTGTCTTAGATTGTCTTCAGCCTTTCTTTTTTCTTCAATCTCTTGAGTAAACTTTATAGTTCCTGATTCCATTTCATGTCTTAACATAATGACTTCTTTTGATAACTTTTCACATAACTTGGTTTGCTCAGTCAATTCTTCATTTGTATTGCTTTCTTCACTTTGTCTTGCCAACTGTTGAAGCAGCTCCTTTCTCTTTTTCATAGAGAGACTTAATTTGTCTTTTAATTCTCTCATGAATTCATCAGCCTGTTTGAGTCTTTCCTTTAATTCACTGACTTCAGAATTCGACTGTTCAAGATCCTCAAGAGCTGTCTTGAGTTGCTCCCTTAAACCATATGCATCCATTTGAAATCCCAGATCTTCCTCAAGCTGTTAGGCTCTATTAGGAGGAACTTAGCTCTGATACCAATTGTTGATAACTGAGAGGGGGGGGGGGTGAATCAGTTATCCTAATTATTTCCTTTATTGAACTTTCCCTTTAATTGATGCAGCATAAAATCAAACATAAAACATTAACCATAAAACAAGAAACACATGACACAGTATTTTTGACGTGGAAACCCTGTTAAGGGAGAAAACCACGGGGTGATTAACCCAAAATTATTCTCTGTTAGAAGAATAGGAAATTACAAAGATGGCACTTGCCAATTAGGGCTCACTGCTCGAGCACACTGCTCACAAGAGGCCCACTGCCTACAAGAAGACACACTGTCTACAAAGTGATGAGAATCACAGTCTTGAACTGATTGGAAGCATCTGCATATGCTGGAGTTCAGTTCCGGTTAGGCTCAGTACACTGATCTGCTGCACTTCATCTTTCCTCTGTTCTTTATTCTGCTATCTTTCACATACCGGATCCTTTTTGCTACCTCTACTCTTTATCTAGACTTATTCGCATATCTCTCCACAACAACAACACCTTCACAACTAAATCCATCCTCTATATATATCCGCACAAGTAATTTCATCACCTTTCTAGTCGGCATCCGGAACAGTCTAGTTTCATATAAACTTTCATTCTGTCGGCTGAATCCTTCCTCACCAAGCAATGCGGATCAAGCATATACTTGTAGATATCATTAATCATGTCGGCCAAACATGATTCATGCCTTCACAACCTCTGTCATCAATAGTAACCCATCCGGAAAGCAGTCTGATACTCTGCCAGTCAGTTCTTCCTCTGTTTTCACTGTCTCTCAGGAATCCGGTACTCAACCATTCATATCTTTTTCCTTGTCCATCACCGGAGGCTAAATCCTTGGAATATACCACTCAAGGTAGTCCTCTTGACTTCCCCAAATCCGCACTGCACCAAGACACTTCCTCTGAGAGGTCCGGACCAATCTGTCGGACCTTGCCACATGCTCTGTTCTTCTTTCACCGGACCACAACATTCTTTATTCTGACTTCCGGTAGAGACATATCATGTCTTGCGGATATGTGGGATGACCTTTGTTGCCATCAATGACAACAACCATGAATCCATATAGTGTCTCTTGCCAACATGAATATCTTTATCTGTGGATTGGAAGTTATTTAGATACATGTCTTAAGAATCTATGCTCCAATTTTGAGCCTCCGGTATGAAGATCTAAGTTAGTTATGTTCACCAGAGTGAAAACTGCTTTTTCTGTATGTTTGGTTGTGACAGGGAGAATGTATTATGCTCCGCATTCCTCCACAGTTAAGTATTTCAGTCTATGGTTTTGGAATCAAGTTAGTAATGATGATAAGTACATTTCACTCCTATGGTTCATGATTAGGTGGTCCGCAAGCAATCTTTTCTTTATGACAATGGCTGACAATGTTGTTTAAGTGCTCCGGTTTGAAGAATCCTTTTGACAAATTGGTTAGAGGTTGTGCGGATATTCTTGGCAATTACAATGTGATTGTGGATGTCTCTTCTTCACACCCCTACCTTTGATTTGGTCCACAAAGAGAAATTTGGATCATGGATGAAGACTGTTCTTAGAAGACTTAGTGAGAACACAAGTCTTGGCCGACTTGGTCACTTTCACTGATTGCGGAGATACTTTAAAGTTTGTAGTAGCGTGTTGTTGGAAGATTATATTTGAGTCCCAGCTAAGGTGTAGTGTGATCTGCATACATCTTTACTTCTTTCCCTTAGCAAATTTTGTATTAGGTCCAGACCTATTTCTATGTATGATTGTAATGCCGACCTTGGAGACTGTTCCAACGGTTGATGAATGTAATGCCGACCTTGATGTTCATTCCAAGGTTGATGAGTTGTATAAAAACATGTAATGTAGTTGCAAAAAAAGGTATCTTTGTGCAAAAATGCGAAGATAAGTGAGAAGTGTAAGAAGAGAAGACCAGAGAAGTATTGTGCTTCAATGGAACTTAATCCAAGCATGAAGTAGATGCTACCAAATCAGTTCACAAATCCCTGGTAGTGAGCTACCCCTTGGCAGTGAGCCACCCCTTGGCAGTGAGCCGATCTTTGTAGTGAACATTTTTGGATAGTGAGCCCGTAGGCAATGAGCCTCTATTTTTCGGTATTGTTATAACATATATATATTTCTGTGGGCTAACACCCACTGTGGTTTTTCCCTTATAGGGTTTTCCATGTAAAAATCTGGTGTCTCATGTGTTGAAAATGTTATTGTTTTAAACTTCATGTTTCATGCTTTCATGGTTGAATCTTAATGATGGTGATTGAACATTTGAAGTATTGATCAGTGGTTAAAGTTTTGTGACAACTGATTCACCCCCCTCTCAGTTGTCCTGTGCATATTAACAATATGAGCAAAAAGAAAATGAGTTGGATAAGTTAGCCCAACTGGAATTAGAATAAATTGATAAGCAACATGGGATAGTTTAAAAATAAACATGTATGATCACCCAATCCAAAGATCAGACTCTTCCCTCTACCCTAGGTACTTCTAAGGAGCTCCAATTAATGGCCACTAATGGGAAAGAGAAGGAAACTTAGTTCATGAAGAGGACATGGGAAAAGGAAAAGAAAGAGATGGAGTGGAAATTTGCTAAGGAATTGGAGGATAAAAATGTTGAGATTGATAAGATGAAGAAGAAGGTGGAACAAATGGCAAGGTTAATGGTGCAGGGGTACCTAGACTCTAGTCATCAATTTTGTATTTTTGGTCTTAAGTTTCATATTTTTGGTTTGAATGGAGATTATAGGGGGAGTTATCTCATTTAATATTGTAATAAAGCCCACTAAGGGCATTTTCATGTAGTGGGAGTTTCAAAATTTTACTTTTCCTTTCTAGCAGTTGGACTGCTATTTTGGGTAGTATAGTGTCTAGGCTAATTTTAGCCTACTTTTTTTATTTTTCTCCATGATGTGAGTAGTGGAAAGATGGAAAATAAATATATATTGATATTTTTATGTCTGATCATCATCAAGAAAGGGGAGGTAATTGAGAAAAAGGAGGAAATACAAAGAATTAGCTCTGATTTCTACATTTTTTTCTACATTGTTGATGTTCCAGTGTTCTATAGGAGGCTGTACAGTACTGTCAAAAGTTCTTATGAACAAAATGTTATAATGGATGGTCTTATCTTTGTTTTAAATCAAGTTGGAGGATTTTTTATGAAGTTTGAAGCATTCTGCAAATGGTTTCTATAAAATATGCCCTGCATTTTCTGAGTTTTCTTATTATTCTCAACGATTGTACTTGCCCGTACTGCTCTGTCATGAGCTCTAATGCATGAAACCTTGAAGTGCATGGGGTTGCCTGCCATTTGAGTCTAAGTTGGAGGATTATTGTAGTAATTAAAGAATTTTCTAATCACTTTTCTGAAACTGCTTCTTTTAGCTAGGGTTTTAGAGGGTTTTTAAGGTTTTTGTGAAAATTGATGGATTGGCAGCCTTACCCATCTGTACCATAGATAAAAATGGATGGAAAGGCTCTATTTTGTATGTATCTCAATTGTGTTCTTGTGTAGAGTAGGGGAAGGTGTTCAAACTGTCCTCAAATGTCTTTTGTTTGATCATGTAAGAAACTTGTTGTCCTCTTACAATGCAGGCTAGAAAGATAGGCAAAAAGAGCCATTTCATGGTTTGAATACATAAACTACTTATCAAACCTCCCAACCACCTTGGACCACACTAAATTGACTAGGAGATACTTACTAAACTCACAAAACACCTTGAATGCTTGTTTCACCTATTGTTTCTTCACAACTTGACCTTCTTGCTTGTAGCCCTTGAAAAGAGGTTTTTGAAGCATATCTCATGGAAATTGGACCAAACCAATGAACCAGCTAGTTTTTATGATACCCATTAGGCTCCTTTATAACATATATTTCATGCAACATAGATTATTTTTAGACATGTTCCCCAAAACAGGACTGTTCTTGTTGTCCTTAGGCCTAATTAGGCCTCCTCACCAAAGCAAGTGTGTGGAAATTTTGACCCACACTGCAAATTCTTGTTCTAAGGTGATTGGGATGTTTAAATATGATGGATTATGCTGGTTCTATGGTTCTAACCACCACACAAACTACTTTACCTTCAAGGTCTCACTCTACCTATGCTTGGACTGGCTAATACATAGAGATATTAGACTTCATGCACCCAAATCTGCCTTGTGTTCCAGTCCCCTACTTCTGCACAAAAACCCAATTGAGATACATACAAAACAGAGCCTTTCCATCCATTTTTATCTATGGTACAGATGGGTAAGACAGCCCCATTGATTTTCACAAAAACCTTTAAAATCCTCTAAAACCCTAGTTAAAAGAAGTAGTTTCAGAAAAGTGATTAGAAAATCCTTTAATTCCTACAAGAATCCTCCAACTTAGACTCAAATGATAGGTAACCCCATACACTTAAAGGTTTCATGCATTAGAGCTCATGACAGAGCAGTACGGGAACAGCAAGAAAACTTAGAAAATGCAGGGCAGACTTTATAGAAACTGTTTGCAGAATGCTTCAACCTTCATAAAAAATCCTCCAACTTGATTTAAAACAAAGATAAGACCATCCATTATAACATTTTGTGCATAAGAACTTTTGACAGTACTGTACGGCCTCCTACAGAACACTGGAACATCAATAATGTAGAAAAAATTACATAAAATAGAGCTAATTCTTTGTATTTCCTCCTTTTTCTCAATAACCTCCCCTTTCTCAATGATGATCAGGCATTAATATATCAAGATATATTTATTTTCCATCTTTCCACTACTCACATTGTGGAGAAAAATCAAAAAGTAGGCTAAAATTAGCCTAGACACTATACTACCCAAAATAGCAGTCCAACTCCTAGAAAGGAAAAATCAAATTTTGAAACTCCCACTACATGAAAATGCCCTTAGTGGGCTTTATTACAATATTAAATGAGATAACTCCCCCTATAATCTCCATTCAAACCAAAAATATGAAACTTAAGACCAAAAATACAAAATTGATGACTAGAGTCTAGGTGTCCTTGCACCAGTTAACCACAGATTATTCAATGTCATCCTTTGGCTAGAGTTTATGCCCTATTTATTAATGAGTAATTTCTTAGTTTTTAGTTCATACAAATTTATTGTGATCTTCCATGCAAAGTTGACACAGTTAGATCATTTTTCAAAGCATACTAGGTGTCTACTGTTGAGCTTCAAAGTTGACTATGTGAGTTTTATCTTCATGATATGGCCATCCCATGGAACCTAACATGGAATCCAATTCCATATATAGGAGATGTCCAACTCTAGGCATTGGTTTCCTTTATACAGAATGAACAAAACAAGGGAATGCAAATGCAAAAGTATAAAGAGAAGGAAAAATCTATTTCCTTGAGGATTAGAGGAGAAGCTAAAGATCCAAATGAAGTTATAGAAAATTGGATATATTTGACAAAGAACTCATCATTGGCTAGAAATTTTTGTCAGGAACAACAAGCTGATCACTATATGTTTAAGGATGTGGTAACAAAAATTGGAAAGGAGTCCTTTGAATTCAACAAGGTCAGATGGAAGGAACTCACAGTGGAACTACGCAAGAAGGAGCCACATTCTATGTGTAACTATCATGCAATTGTGACCAGAACACACTGTTACATTGACCTGGCTAGAGCAAATGGACCTACCTAGATTCCACTCACATTCTAGCCACCACTCCTCTAGTTTCCTATTGCACAATGGCGTGGAAATAGGATTTACACTTCATAGGAAGAGGATGTAAGATGGTAGTGCATCAAAGGTCAAAAAAGATTGTACCTGAAGCAATGTGAAGGGAAAACAGAGCCATATGATTTTAGAACCATAGCTCTCATGTATAATGGGAGACCATAGTTGCTTAAGGGAAAGCAAAATGGTAAGATGGGGGGTGTGATGAGTGCCATATTTATCTTTTATAATCCCTATGTTTCTTATTTTAAGAACAAAATTTTGCATACATTCCTACCTTTTAAGATAAGACTTTAATTAATATGTGGACAAAAACACTATGTTAGCTGTAATATGTTTTAATGAATGTCTGTGTTAAAGTAGTTGCTTTCAAATATAATGTGGTATGTTATTTTGTTTATGATGATCTTAGAGTAGGGATTTTTCTATGGGACTAACTCCTTCCTACAACAACTAAGAGTAACAACTTGCATCAAAACCTATAGTGTGCATGCATCCAAAAGACCAACTTCCTCCAGCTGAAGAATTTGCTTCCTACAACCAAAGGACTAGCTCCTACAGAAAATCTCATGACTGCCTACAGTTGTCTAGCAGCGATTAACTCCTCTGTAGCTAATGATGAATTTCATAAATAGAGATAAAAGGGTGTTTAACAAATGTCAAATGTCTACCCTTTAGCAAGGAATGTGGAAGGATTAAATAAGTCTATTTATCCATTCTCATGTTCCTTAATTAACTCTCTTGTACCACGTACAGATTAGGGAGTCCTACAATAAGTGTTCCTCTTTAATTGTTTCAAATTAAATTTCCTATTTTGGTTCTCTTTCCAAAATAAGAGCCCTTCCCACATATGATGGGAAGTGACCGACTAGTCATAGTTTTCCATAAAGGTATGAACTCATGTTGGATATGTATATATTGTTCGATCCAGCATATCTAGGAACAATTCGATTTTCTCCATGCATGTACTAGATTTTGTCACACAATAATAAAATAGAGTTTTCCATCATAAAAGTAATTTTTTACTTTTACTCTGGGAATGTGGCGAATTGATTGATGCATTAATTTTAATTAGTAGTTGATAAAGGAAGAAGGGCACAGTCAATCCAAGTAAGGGCCCACTTGAGGTGGACTACAACATGTTAGCATTAGATTCTTGCAATCGGAACTAGATTTGTTTGTTATTATTTTGTTTCAATTAATAATTTAATTTGATTAGTCTCAAATTTATAAGGTAGATTCCATGTTTTAACATTACATTCCTTTCTTATTTAACAAAGAATATCATTTTCCTACTTGACATAATTGTATTGTTTCAACCCCCAGAAATATTTAGTTGTACATAAAGTACTGACACCATACCAAGAAAATACGTCCTTGGATTGATAACATAAATGTAGTATGTCATTACTTAGTGAGTTGCTTGATATGAGATGAGGACATATGTTGAGTTGTATGCAAGCCTTAGCTACATTAGGTTTATTGGGAATTGATATCACTCCTCAACTATGATAGGGTTAAATGATAGTTTGAGAAAGTGTGGAACATTCCCCCATAGTTGAATCTATTTATCAAGGCACAACAAAGTTCCATTAGAGTAGGGGAGGTACCTAGGCCATCAATTCTAGACCTACTATTATCTAATGATGATGCACATCTAGCATAAGACATGGATGACATAGATGTGACACCAAAGTACCTTACATGGTGGGCTACAACTAGACCCATGCCTATTTTCCCAGCAAATACAACAACTATGAGTGCAAGACCACAAGCAGGAGTAGATGACACTAGGGATAGTGATGGAGATGAGGAGATGAAAGAAGATGAACCCAAGGGTGATAAGAGTAAGACATGAGAGGAGGTTGTAGAGGAGGGGAGAGATATACAACAAGCTTAGACCCAAGGTACAGGGATAGTCATAAGGTCAAGAGGAGGGGGGTCCCAACGAGTGTCAGAGTAGGGGAAGAGAAAGGTCATAACATAGAGGGTGATAGAGCCCATATAAGCAACACCCATAGATCCCAATTGGTAGGCCAAAGACCCAAGTATGGATTTAAGAGTTTATACACATATTTTCTTATGATGTATTAGAATACTAGAAATGTACATTTTATGCTATTTATTTATTACATGAGAATATGGTTACTAATTAGCTTTTATTTTTCTTTTGTAGTGAGAATTTAAGAGTGGTTGGACTATATCATATGGGTTTTCGCCAAGGTGGTCCCATGGGTCTAGGTAGAGCACGATGTGCACAATAGCTACAAACCTTAATTGATAAGAGAGTGGTATGCTAATTTTTTTGAACCTATAGCTCAAATAAGAGTTGCATTCTAGGAGTAGCTAGAGAGAGTAGGCATAGTCACTACAAAGGTCATATCACTTAGCATGGAGATGGAGATAGCTATCACAAAGTGATACAAGGTTTAGGCAAGGGAAAATGAGCTATAGGTGGAGGCAAATTAGCTAAGAGTGGTAGCTACTACAACAAGGCCCATAGATCCTACACTAGAGCATCCCTAAGTGCGGGCCCTAATGGAAAAGATTTGCAAGCTTAAAGAGAGAAACGCTAGGTATAGGGTAGAGGATACATTGTACAAGGGTGAACTACAAGGATTGTGCATATGGATCATTTCAATGACTCAAATGGAGTTAGGGACCTCAAAGCACTAGTCATAGAGATAATTTCCAACACAAGCACCTTCACCTCCAGAGGACCAGCCAATGCCCACCAAGGTGTCACAAATCCATGACTAGCTTTATGTATATAGACACACCACATTTTCTTATAGTGGTGGAGATACATTTGTATTGAGTGATGTGTGTACATACATTTCAATATATATATACTAACTTTTTACTATAGTAAGGCATGTGCTATGAGATTATTTATTTATGGATGATGTTTGTTATGGATTAATTGAATGTTGATGTATGGATATGTTTAATGTATTTAATTATTTAATGCAGATGAATGTGTTTATATACATATTTATTTTATATTATGCATAAAACCATATGATGTGAATAATAAAAGGAAACTAATTAATTGATGAACATGAAAAAGGTTCATATTTAATTAATTAAATTCACAAAATTATAATTGAAAGAACAAAGTTTAAGAGATAAATCCTAAAGTGTGGAAAGAGAAAGGAAACTGAAACACCAAAGATCTTGTGAAAAAAATGACTTGAGTATGTGACCCTAAAGAATTAAGGATGTCCCACATTATTCACATATGAAATCATGCTATGTGGTCTCTCTGAAAGGAAGATAGGTGTGTGGAAATCACTTCCTACACTAATCTAATGAGGAGAGATGATTGCAAATTATTTTTAACCTTTACAATTACAGAATCTTTAACACAACAATGGAGATATTGCAAAAATACACAACACAAGAATGTAAGATAGAAGAAGAGAGAGACAAGATATAACGTGGGGAAAACCCTTATCGGGTGAAAAACCCCACACTCCAAAACACAGCTCAAATGTATTATCTAAACAATGAGGTTTACAATACAGTTACAAAGCCAATTTTCTTGTAGGAGTCTTTGACACTCATATCTGGAGACAATCCGACAGCATAACAGTACATGTCAATCACATAATACATCTCCTCTCAAAAGCACCTATTTAAATAGAAGTTATAAGGCAAAAATGATCCTATCTTGAGATGGGCATCCAACATGGCCTCATGGGCCAAAATCCATGCCTAGGGATAATTGTCCAACATTGCAGGGTGTTCATGACACTTGTCATATCACCCCATCCCAAAGAAGTTGCCTATTCCCAAGTTGGGCTATGACAGATACTCTTACAACTGTCATAGAATTCGTCATAACTATCATATCTTACAGTTGTAAGAGAATCTGTCATACACAGGCTAAAAATAGCATATTCTCTTACAACATGTCATAACCCTCCTTGGGTCGCCCAAAGATACCTTCTTCCAAGATGCCTTGTGACACGTCTTCACCTGTCATAGAATCTTCCATTTACTACTCATGCGTCATAGATTTGTCATAGGAATCTGTCATAACCATTTTGGTCAATATTCCCTTACACACTATCCAAGATGCCGACACATGGCAAAATATTCCTACCACTAAGTGGGATGCCTATCTCCTCATGTGAGGACAAATGTACATGTGGTCACCTTCCACGTAGGATAACACATCACAGTGCCAACTCCCACAAGATGACAATAAGGATTTGCATCCTAATTACAATAATAGGTAATAAATAAATAAATACAATGAATTAATACAAGGAATTACCAAGGTTGAGACACCTTAATTCCCAATATTCTCCCACTTGTCGAACACCTTGTAAGAGACAACGGAAATAACATGATTTAACTGCTATAAGCAGAGAGGCCCATAGACTCTGAACACCATCTGAACTTCTTTGTGCCCACTGGTTTTGTCAATGCATCCACAACATTCTTCAAAGTGTCAACCTTCTCCAAATTCACCTTCCCATCCTCTACCATGTCTTGCATGAAGTGAAACTATACATCAATATGCTTTGTTCTGGCATGGAAAGTTGGATTTTTTGCTAGGCAAATCACACTCTAACTGTCACAACAAATCATAATCTGTCCTGCATCAACACCAATATTTGAACACAATGTCTTGAGCCAAATGGCTTCCTTACAAGCATGAGTTGCTTCCATATACTCTGTTGTAAATATGTGCCTATGATGTGTTGTCATTGATGTCAACATATCTCTTTATCACAGATAGTGAAGACAGCGCAATTCAGTAAAGTAGATTGCTCTGCATTCCCAATGAGACCAAGATTAGAGTCTGTAGATTTAAGAGTTTCGTAGAGGATTGTCTGAATCTGAGTAGAACCAGGTTTTGCAGTTGTTCAGAGGTAACAGAGTGATAGGGATTTGGTCCGGATTGCTCCGCATTGGAATAATATGGTTTGCAATTCTAGAGGTATGTTTGGGATGTTAGTGTGTATCCTCAACTGTTCATGGTTTGGATGTCTGCAAGCAATCTTTCTAGTGTGACAGTCATGATAGTTAGTGTTCTTAAGTTCCCGTATGAAGATACAAGTGATTCTGGTGATTTGAGGTGGTGCGGTTGTTCTTGTTGATTTCATTGTTCTTGTGGAGGTCTTTGGATTGTGTGTTTGTTGTGTTGGTGATCCGTATTGAGGATTGAGCTCGTAGTTGAATATTTCTCCTTGGGTATTGATGTTCTCTCTAGTCTTGGCCGACCGGATGCTTAGTGTGTATTGCGGATGATCTAAGAGAAGTTCTATGGAGCATG
Source organism: Cunninghamia lanceolata (assembly GCA_027924645.1). NCBI lineage: Eukaryota > Viridiplantae > Streptophyta > Pinopsida > Cupressales > Cupressaceae > Cunninghamia > Cunninghamia lanceolata. The sequence continues at coordinate 1,126,436 of BSBN01001750.1, forward strand.
GCATGTTGTTCGAGGAAGATTTGAGTCCTGGCTATGTTTGGCCGATAGTGTAGTGGTCCACATGTAGCATTTTGTATTAAGTCAAGTCTTGTGATTGTAATTGCTTGTAATGCCTATCTTGGAGAATGTTCCAGATAGATGATTGTAAGGCTGACTTTGATGTTCATTCCAAAGTTGATGTCATGTATAAATAAGTGTAATGAAGTTGTGTAAATGTGCATATGTATGTGAAGATGCAGAGGTAGAGAAGAAGTGTTTGGGGGAAGAGTAGAGGTGTTGTGAGCTTCAATAGAACTGAACCTTAGCATGGAGAAGATGCTATTTCTCAATTCAACCTTTCAGTGTTAATCATGTGAATGTTTTTGTAGACAGTGAGTCTCTTGGAGTAATGAGCTCTAGCCAGTGTGCCCGAAGGCAAGTGCCTTCCCATTTTTCTATTCTTTTAACAGAGAATAAATATTGTGGGTTAAGCCCCACCATGGTTTTCCCTTAACCGGGTTTCCAAGTAAAAATCCTGGTGTTATGTGTGTTGATTATGTTTCTGCTCATGTGTTGTTGATTCATACTTTCATGGTTATATCATTAATCTATTAATAAGTGATAAAGAAGATTAAAAGCAGCAAAAGATAAAGTTTTTTAACAACTGATTCACCCCACCTCTCAGTTGTCAGCCCTAATTCCAACAATTGGTATCAGAGCCGGTTCCTCTAAAAGAAGCTTGACCGCTTGAGGAGATCCAGGATGTCGACATACAAGAAGGACAGTCCAAGATTTGATGGAACAAATTACTCTCTTTGGAAGAATCGCATGGAGTGTCATTTCTAATGCATGGGTGATCCTTATTGGTTGATAACTAAGAATAAGTATACTCCTCTGTAGAATGGTCCTACAACTCTAGATGAAATCAAAGAAGCTGAAAACAACATTCGGGCTAAAGAAGCATTGTTGAGTGCCCTGACTGATACAGAATTGACAAATGTCTTGGAATTGCAAACTGCTCATGAAATCTGGAAAAAGTTGGAAACTTTGTATGAAGGTGATGCATATGTCAAATGTGCTAAGTTACAAAGCCTAAAGGGTAGATACAAATGTTTGAGGATGAGTGAAGATGAAAACATCACTTCCTACATGCAGAAGGTTAATGAACTTGTGTGCAGTATCAGGTGTGCTGGTGGAAAACTGGAAGAATTAGAGATTGTTGCCAAAGTGCTCAAATCCTTACCTGCTTCATATAAGCATAGAGTTGCTGCTATTGAGGAGATCAGGACTGTGACAGATGTTACAAGGGATCATTTGGTTGGCAAGCTTTCATCATTTGAAATAAGTGAGTTTGGTGATTCTCTTCCTAAATTAGAATCTGCATTTAAGGCCAGTGTTTTTAGAAAGCAAAGATTTGATCTAGGTGAAAGCTCTTCAAGAAGACTAACCAGATATGAGAACGAAAGGAAAGAACTTGAAGAAGATGAATCTGAGCTTGAAGAACTTGAAGCCCTTGTTGCCAAAAGATTACCAAGAGGATCCGGTAAGTATGAAGGAAAGTTGCCTTTCAAATGTTTTTCTTGCAATAAGATTGGTCATTTTGCTTCAAGATGTCTGGAGAGGGTTTCAAAGCCAAACCCTAACAAACCTAGGGTTCAGAAGAAATGCTACTATGTCCAAGAAGCTGCTGATGAAGGAGTCACAGATGATGAATCTAATATGTGAAGTACCTCTGGAAATGAATGGGTGTTCTTTGCTATCCAAGAAGAAGATCCGGTGCCTACTAAATCTGCTAGCTGTGTGAATGTGGAAAGTGCCTTGGCTGCTCAGGTTGAAGAAAAGGATGAATGGGTGATTGACAGTGGATGCTCTCATCATATGACTGGTGATAAAAGTAAGTTTGTAAGTTTGGAAATATATGAAGGTGGAATTGTGAAGTTTGGAGGCAATTCAACTAGTAGAATCTGTGGTAGAGGATCCATCTCTCTTGATGGTAAGAATAACACTAATGATGTCTTGTATGTAGAAGGGAAGCATAATCTTCTCAGTGTTGGATAGTTGGTTGACAAAGGGTATGATCTCTGATTCAAGGATGGAAAATGCAGAATTTTGGGAAGCTCTGGAACTGAGATTGCATCTGGTACACAAACTAGAGGTAATATCTTTCATTTAAGTGGTACTGGTAAAAGTTGTTTGATTGCTCAGATTGATCAAAGTTGGTTATGGCATAGGAGAATGTGTCATGTAAACTTTGATAACATTGTCAAAATAATTACTACTCAGGCTGTGAGAGATCTTCCAAAGCTTGTGAAACCTACTAATAGCATGTGTAAGGAATGTTAGTTGGGAAAATAGAACAGAGCTACATTCAAAAGTAAAGAAATTTTTTCAAGTGGATTGTTGGAACTTGTACACATTGATTTGTGTGGTCCTGCTAGAGTTAGGAGTTTGCAAGGAGATAGATACTTTATGTTGTTGATTGATGATTACTCCTGGATGATGTGGGTCACTTTCTTGAGAGAAATCAAAGGCTCTTGACATATTCAAGGTGTTCAAGGCTATGGTGGAGAATGATATTGGTGTGAAGATAAAGTGTCTGAGATCTGACAGAGGTGGAGAGTTTACCTCCGGTGAGTTTAATGCATTTTGTGAAAAGCATGGAATACGAAGATAGTTATCTGCTGCTAGGACTCCTCAATAGAATGGAGCTATGGAAAGGAAGAACCAAACTATTCAAGAGGCTTCTAGAACCATGATGATGGAGGCAAATGTTCCACATGTCTATTGGAGAGAGGTTGTGAGTATTGTTGTCTACACTTTTAATCGGGTGCAGATTAAAGGTAATATTGGCAAGACACCTTATGAACTGTGGTTTCCAATAATGCTCCTACTATGAAATACTTCAGAGTTTTCAATAGTAAATGCTATATCAAGAGAGATGAAGATCTAGGTAAGTTTGATGCAAGATGTGATGAAGGAATATTTCTGGGTTATGCTAACCAAAGCAAGGCATACAGGTGCTTTAACAAGAGATTGAAAAGGATTGTTGAAAGTGCTAATGTCAAGGTTGATGAAAGCAAGGAGAGACCTTCCAAGTCTTGTGGATATGAATCAAATGATCAAAATGAAAGTCCAAATAAAGAAAAGCAAGTTCAAACTCAAACTCAGATTCAGATTGCTCTGGAGAATCCAATGACTCAAGAAGCTAGTGCAAATGTTGAGGAACAAATTCAAGAATCAGAAGGTCAATAAAATCCCAAACTCCCAGTTATGTAAGGTTGAATCATTCTAAAGATCAAATCATAGGAGATAAAAATAAAGGTGTTCAACTAGAAGAAGAATTACTGAAGAACAAGTCGAGTATTGTTTGATTTCAAAAATTGGACCAAAATCAGTGAATGAAGCTAGTAATGATGAAAGTTGGGTAAAAGCAATGGAAGAGGAATTAATGCAAGTTACAAAGAATCATACTTGGGATCTTGTTCCTAGACCTAAAAACAAAAATGTAATTGGAACTAAATGGGTCTTCTAGAATAAATTGAATGAAGATGGTGAAGTTGTGAGAAACAAAGCAAGATTGGTGTGCAAAGGATATTCTCAGGTAGAGGGAATTGATTTTGAAGAAAATTTTGCTCCGGTGGCAAGAATAGAAGCAGTCAAATTATTTCTTGTCTTTGTTGCTTACAAAGATTTCAAAATTTACCAGATGGATGTCAAGTCAGCATTCCTGAATGGAAAATTGGAAGAAGAAGTCTACATTGAGCAACTGGAAGGATTCCAGTTGTTTGATCAAGGAGATATGGTCTGCAGATTGAGGAAAGCATTGTATGGACTTAAACAAGCCCCAAGAGCCTGGTATGCAAGATTAGATAAATATCTGCTAAAGTTAGGTTTTAGCAAAGGCACAACTGACAGTAATCTTTATTTCAAAATTGATCATGAACACATCTTCATTGTTGAGGTATTTGTTGATGATATCGTCTTTGGTGGAAATGAGAGCATGTGTAAACAATTTACTAATTAGATGCAAAGTGAATTTGAGATGTCCATGTTTGGTGACATGAATTTCTTCTGAGGTCTGCAAATCATTCAGTCAGATAAGGGCATCTTCATATCTCAGTCTAAGTATGTGAAAGAGTTGTTGAAAAAGTGTGGAATGGAAGATTCAAAACCAGTGAGTACTCCTATGATAACCGGATGCAAGTTGAGTAAAGATGATTCCCCTAAGGCAGATAAGAAAAGGTATAGATCAATGATTGGAGGACTGCTTTATCTAACTCAAACCAGACTTGATATTATGAATGTCGTTTGCCTTGTTGCTAGATTTCAAGCTGATCCTAGAGAATCTCATATTGTAGCAGTCAAAAGAATTTTTAGATATCTAAAGGGGACATCTGATTATGGCTTATGGTATCCTAAGGATGATGATTTCACTCTTCATGCATATATAGATGTTGATTGGGCAGGAGATGTGGATGATAGGAAGAGTACTAGTGGTGGTACATTTTTCTTGGGAAAGAGATTGGTTTCTTGGTTGAGAGAAAAGGAGGAGGAAATATCTCTATCTACTGCAGAGGAAGAGTCTATAGTAGTAGCAAGTAATTATACTCAAGTTTTTTGGATGAAGCAAATGTTGAAGGATATCAGAATTGTGTTTGAAAATCCTGTTACAATCTTCTGTGATAATTCAAGTGCAATAAACATCTCAAAGAATCTGGTGTTGCATTCAAAGACAAAGTGCATATCCATCAAGTTTCACTTTTTGAGAGAGAAGGTAAATGAGAATGAAGTCAGATTGGAGTTTGTTCCTTCAAAGGATTAGATTGCAGATATCTTCACTAAGCCTCTACCTAAGGACACTTTTGAGTATCTCAGAGTGAAGCTAGGGGTTATTACCCATCCTGTTTAGAACTAAGGTGCACTAGTGTGCATCAGTCTTGTGGAACTCACAGTCATATCTTGTGATCTAGATTGGTGTTAAGGGGATGCTACTTAGGGGGAGTAGTTAGTATGTTAATTTTGGAGTTCAGTTTGGTTTTATCTAAGAAACAAAAAGGGGGAGAGATGATTGCAAATATGTGCCCTTTGCCATTGATGTCAAAGGGGGAGAGAAGTCATGTGAAAAACTCAGAAGTAAGTAGCTTCTAGTGAAAGGGGGAGAAGTGAAGAAAGTGGTTGCAGGTGTGATAAGAGAAAGGGGGAGAAGTCCTTGTCCTGATGGTTGAATTAGTTTTTCACATCATATGTTGCCATCAATGACAAAGGGGGAGATTGTTGCAAATATGTGCCTATGATGTGTTGTCATTGATGTCAATATATCTCTTTGTCAAAGACAATGAAGACAGTGCAGTTTAGTAAAGTAGATTGTTCCGCATTCCTAGTGAGACCAAGATCAAAGTCCACAAATTTAAGGGTTTTGTAGAGGATTGTCTGAAGTTTCGCCAGTCAAGATTTGAGAGGTCCGCATAGAGGATTGGTGAAGTTATGGCCATCTGAGTAGAATCAGGTTTTGTAGTTGTTTAGAGGTAACAGAGTGACAGAGATTTGGTCTGGATTGCTCCGCATTGGAATATTATGGTCTACAGTTCTAGAGGTATGTTTGGGATGTTGGTGTGTATCCTCAACTCAAGTGGTTTGTGGTTTGGAGGTCTGCAAGTAATCTTTCTAGTGTGACAGTCATGACAGTTAGTGTTCTTAAGTTACCGTATGAAGATGCAAGTGATTCTGGTGATTTGAGGTGGTGTAGTTGTTCTTATTGATTTCATTGTGCTTGTGGAGGTCTTTGGATCGTGTTCCTATTGTATTGGTGGTCTGCATTGAGGATTGAGCTCATAGTTGAAGATTTCTCCTTGGGTGTTGTTGTTCTCTCCACTCTTGGCCGACTGGATGCTTAGTGCGTATTGTGGATGATCTAAGAGAAGTTCTATGGAGTGTGGCATGTTGTTCGAGGAAGATTTGAGTCCCAGCTATGTTTGGCTGATAGTGTAGTGGTCTGCATGTAGCATTTTGTATTAAGTCAAGTCTTGTGATTGTAATTGCTTGTAATGCCTATCTTGGATAATGTTCCAGATAGATGATTGTAAGGCTGACTTTGATGTTCATTCCAAAGTCAATGTCATCTATAAATAAGTGTAATGAAGTGTAAATGTGCCCATGTATGTGAAGATGCAGAGGTAGAGAAGAAGTGTTTGGGGACAAAGCAGAGGTGTTGTGAGCTTCAATGGAATTAAACCTTGGCATGGAGAAGATGCTATTTCTCAGTTCAACCTTTTAGTGTTAATCATGTGAATGTTTTGTAGATAGTGAGTCTCTTGGAGCAGTGAGCTCTGGCCAGTGTGCCCAAAGGCAAGTGCCTTCCCATTTTTCTATTATTTTAACAGAGAATAAATCTTGTGGGTTAACTCCCACCATGGTTTTCTCTTAACCAGGTTTCCACATAAAAATCCTGGTGTTATGTGTGTTGATTATGTTTATGCTCATGTGTTGTTGATTCATGCTTTCATGGTTATATCATTAATCTGTTAATAAGTGGTAAAGAATATTAAATGTAGCAAAAGATAAAGTTTTGTAACAATTGATTCACCCCCCCTCTCAATTGTCTACTCTAATTCCAATAATACTCAACTTCTGTCGTGGACAAAGCAACCATAGGTTGTATCTTACTCATCCAACTAATTGCACCACTGAACATAGTGAACACATAGGCACTGGTGGATCTCCTGCTGTCAATGTCACCCGCCCAATCAGAATCCATGATTCCACGAATACAAACTGAATGCGGAGGTCATGTAGGATTACCATGATAGCATATGGAATACTTGGAAGTACCCCTCAAATATCTAAACATTCTCTTTACTACATCCCAATGTACCCATCCAGGATTAGCCATAAATTGACTAAGGACTCCCAATACTTGGGCAATGTCTGGTCTTGTGCAGATCATAGCATACATCAAACTACCAACAACACTAGCATAAGGTACTCTGCTCATGTCCTCCACCTCACTAGGAGATTTTGGGCAATCATTAATAGACAACTTTGTCCCCAAAGAAATGGGAACACACAATGGTCTACAATATGCCATGCTTAACCTATCCAACATGGTCTTCACATACTTACTCTGGCTTAACCAAAGTTTTTTGTTAGCTCTGTCTCTTCTGATTTCCATTCCCATAATGTACCTGGCTACCCCTAGATTTTTCATCTCAAACTATACTGACAATTGAGACTTCAAATTAGAAATCATATTCTTACCATTCCCAATTAATAGCATATCATCAACATATAATGAAATAATGAGAATGCGATCATTGTCAAATTTATAATACACACAATGATCTGATTTCGATCTCAAAAATCCAACCGACAACACAAAGGCATCAAACTTCAAGCACCACATCCTAGGAGACTACTTCAAACCATACAAAAACTTTTTTAACTTGCAAACCATATTTTCTTTACCTTTCTCTATGTAATGCTCTAGTTGTGACATGTAAATCTCTTCCTCCAAATCAACATGAAGGAATGTTGTCTTCACATCCATCTGCTCCACCTCTAAGTCATAAGCTATTGCAAGAGATAACAAGAACCGAATATGTGTTAGCGTTGCAATAGGAGAGAAAATTTCACCATAATCAATTCCCTCCACTTGTGAATACCCCTTCACAACCAGTCTGGCCTTGTACTTTTCAACACTACCATCTGCACCAAATTTCTTCTTGAACACCCATTTGCATCCAACAGGTTTCCGTCCTTCAGGCAAAGGCACCAAGTCCCATGTTTTATTCTTTTCCAAAGAAGCCATCTCATCTTCCATGGCCTCCTTCTAGGAACCTGCATCTTTCATGCCCATAGCCTTTGTCACAGTTCTAGGGTCATCAGTGTTAGTAAGCAAGGCAAAAGCACAACTAGAATCAAGCAATGAATAACCAAACCTATCAGTTTTCTTTCTTGTTCGTGTAGACCTCCTCAATGGATGAGGTTGAAGTTCTGCTTCTTCTTCTAAGATTTCAAAGCTACTAGAGCTCTCCTCATCATCAAGTCTCACCAGGTCTGTTGGTTCAGTCTTCTCAGGGGTATAAGGAAACTAAACCACATCCTCTTTCTTTTCTATTTCTTCTAGCTATAGAACAATGGGAGAAGGTGTTAGCTCTCTAAAAATAACACTTTTGCTATACAATACTTTTTCAGCCACAGGATCCCAATCTTGTATCCTTTCACACCAACACCATAGCCAATGAAAATACACTTAACAGCCTTGTTCTCCAATTTAGACCATTTCTCCCTAGGCACATGTGCATATGCCTCACAACCAAAAAAATGAAGATGTCTAACTGAAGGCTTCTTACCAGACCACACCTCCATAGGTGTCTTACCAACAAGAGTTGATGTAGGAGACATGTTTACCAGGTAGCAAGCAGTGGCTACATCTTCAACCCAGAACTTTTGTTCGAGGCTTGCTCCACTAAGCATACTCCTAGCCCTCTCCATCAGTGTCCTATTCATCCTCTCTACAACTCCATTTTGCTATGGGGTGTATGGAGTTGTCTTATGTCTTTTAATCCCTTTCTCTTTACAGAACTTATCGAACTCTGCCAAAGAAAACTCACCACCGTTATTAGTTCTCAAACACTTAATCTTTTTACTAGTCTGATTCTCAACAAAACCTTTAAACTCTTTGAACCGACTAAAGACTTTAGTCTTGCTTCTGAGAAAATTAATCCATGTCCTTCTATAATCATCTATAAAAGATACAAAATATACAGATTTGGAAATCGAAGGAACACTAATAGGACCAAACACATCAGAATGAATAAGGTCCAACACACCAGAAGACTTGTGAGAACTAGAGTAAAACTAAACACGGTTTTGCTTTCCATATATACAATGTTCACAAAAGTCAAACTCGAGATTACAATCATTTAACCCCTCAACAAGGTTTTTATTTTTCAGGGTTCTAAGACCCTTCTCACCAATGTGGCCAAATCTCATATGTCATAACATAGTCTTTTCAGTAGGAAGCTTAACTTCCAAAGCATGAGCACCCTTGGGTACACAAGATGCACTACCATCAAAATTTGTTACAACATATTTCTTCACTGCTTGTTCAGATGGTGGGGATGAAGTGACTGCAGCTCTTTTCTTTGAGTCAGAAGAACTATTGCACTGTGAAGTGCATGCCTCCAGCTGAAACAGAGTACCTCTCTGAGTACCCTTTGCAAGCACCATAGATCCTCTAGTCATCTTGCATCTATCCCTCGAAAAGACAACCTGAACACCTGCATCATTCAAAATACTTACAGAAAGCAAGTTTTGTGCCAAACTTGGGATGTGCATAACCCCAATGATCCCCTTCACTCATCCATTAGGGAATCGGATTGAGACTCTTCCATGACCAACAATCTTCAGATGAAAATTGTCACCCAGGTACACTCTTCCACCATCGAACTCTTCATACTTCGTGAACTAGCTTCGATGTGAGGTCATGTGGAATGATGCACCTGAATCTATCAACCACACATCATCAGATGCATGGGTGGCCAGGCCTACAATGAAGGCATCGTCATCATCTTGTGACTTGTCAGAATCTGAATCTAGGGCATTCTTCTTCTTCTTTTTCTTTTCCTCTTTGCATTCCTTTCAGAAATCTCCAACTTTACCACAGTTCCAACAGAGAGCCTTGGACTTTCCAGGAGATTTAGATCTCCCATGGGATTTGGATCTACCCTTCTCATCTTTCTTGTCCTTCTTTTCCCCTTTCTCCTTGGGTCTTCCACAAACTGCAAGAGCCTCTTTGGCTGCCTCAGAAGACTTTCTCCGCATCTCTTCAGATAACAACAAAGATACCACTTCATCCATTTTGAAAGTGGATGTAGTGCTCCCAATAGGCATAACAAGATGATCCCATGAGTCCGGCAAAGAATAAATCAAGGTCATACAACGATCCTCCTCCTCCATCTTCACACCAATGGATGTCAATTGTGCAACTAACATGTTGAAAGCATTCAGGTGATCTACAACAGATCCTCCATCCTCCATCCTCAGATAATACAACTTCTTTCTCAAAAAAAGCTTGTTTACCAGGGATTTGGCCTGATAAACATCACCTAGCTTCTTCCAAAGGTCTTTCGTGGTCTTCTCCTCATGGACATTCAACAGGACAAAATTAGCTAGACTGAGTCTTATGAGACCCTTAGCCTTCCGATCTTTGAGATCCCAATTAGCTTGTGCCATTGTGGTTAGTTTTACACTGGATATGGTTTCCCATAGGTCATGATCAACAAGCATGTCTTCCATCTAAAGTTTCCATAACTCAAAATTTGTGCCATTGAATTTCTCCACCTCTAATCTTCTGGATGTGCCTGTCATCTCCTTCCTACAACAAGATTATAGAATACTCTACACAAATCTCTCACTCAACCTAAGATTAGCTCAAAAAACCCCTACCCAACAACTAGGACCAAAGGTGATCAAGCTCTGATACCAACTGAAAGGAAGCTAGGTGTGCAGAAATCCCTTCCTACACTAATCTAATGAGGAGAGATGAGTGCAAATTCTTTTTAACCTTTACAATTACAAAATGTTTAACACGACAATGGAGATATTGTAGCAATACACAACACAAGAATTTAAGATAGAAGAAGAGAGAGAAAAGATATAACGTGGGGAAAACCCTTATCGGGTGAAAAACCCCACACTCCAAAACACAGCTCAAATGTATTATCTAAACAATGAGGTTTACAATACAGTTACAGAGCCCATGCTCTTGCAGGAGCCTTTGACACTCGTATCTAGAGACAATCTGGTAGCATAAAAGTATCTGTCAATCACATAATACATCTCCTCTCAAAAGCACCTATTTAAATAGAAGTTACAAGGCAAAAATGAGCCTATCTTGAGATGGGCATCCAACATGGCCTCATGGCCCAAAATCCATGCCTAGGGACACTTGTCCAACATTGCAGAGTGTTCATGACACTTGTCATATCACCCCATCCCAAAGAAGTCACCTATTCTCAAGTTGGGCTATGACAGATACTCTTACGACTGTCATAGAATACGTCATAACTATCATATCTTATAGTTGTAAGAGAATCTATCATACACAAGCTAAAAATAGCATATTCTCTTACAACATGTCATAACCCTCCTTGCGGCGCCCAAAGATGCCTTCTTCCAAGATTCCTTGTGACACATGTCTTCACCTGTCATAGAATCTTCCATTTATGACTCTTAAACGTCATAGATTTGTCATAGGAATCTGTCATAACCATTTCGGTCAATATTCCCTTACACACTATCCAAGATGTCGACACATGGAAAAATATTCCTACCACTAAATGGGAAGCCTATCTCCTCATGTGAGGACAAATTTACATGTGGTCACCTTCCACGTAGGATGACACATCACTGTGCCAACTCCCACAAGATGAAAATAAGGATTTGCATCCTAATTACAATAATAGGCAATAAATAAATAAATACAATGAATTAATACAAGGAATTACCAAGGTTGAGACACCTTAATTCCCAACACCTCCAAGAAAGTAATTGAACACATAGACAAGAGAAATTAGAATAGAATAGTTTTACATGTAAAAGCGATCAAGATGAATGGCATTCGTAGGTTCTTTAAGAGGTTGATCATCCTATGTAGTTAGGCCATAAGCACCTAAGCCATAGATAGAGGAAATAACATAGGGTCCCAACCAATTAGGACTAAATTTACCCTTGAGATCCAAAGGCACATTTGCATTGCATTAATTTCTATAGAGAACAAGATCACCAATTCAAAAGGAACGAGGGAGAACATGATGATCATATGATCTTCTAAGACACTTTTGGTAGGCCTAAAGTTATTCCAAGGCACTTACACAATGTTCATCAAGTGTTTCTACTCTTGGAGATGATGTTCCTGATAAGTATTATCATCAATACACCCATGGAGTGAAACATGAAGAGAATAGATTTCAAGCTCCAAAGTTATAATTGCTTCAACATCATGCATGAGAGAATATGGTGTAGTACCTATTGTTGGAGCATAGACAACACTGAGAGGGAGGGTGAATCAGTGTTGTAGATGTTAAAACTTTAATTTACTTTCTTTAAACAAATTTGTAAATAGAAATATTGATGTTGACAACACTTAATCAATTTGGCCTACTTCATCAAAGTAAGGATGCTTAGACATGAATGATAAATGAATCACACAATAACTGAAACCATAACACAATAAATTTTAGGAGTGGAAAACCCTCATGGGGTATAAAAACCACTTTGAATTGCCTCACTGGCTTATCAAAATCACACTGATTATAAAAGTTGTCTCACTAACAATTAACCATGCCTCACTGACAAATTAGGACCTTCACTAGGTACAATAGGTATCTCACTAATACACATATACCTCACTGGCTGGCTGAATATGAACAGTAGTAAGAAAGAATCCAGTCAGGAGGTTACCCTATTACAATATGCACCATCACACAAAAAAAATTCTCATTCCTCATTTTGTTTTCAATCAACAAAGCCTCCTTCAATCAAAAACCACTCACTCATTGTTAGTGAAAACAAATCAACCTCTTTCAATCTCTGTAAATAACTGATCTTCAACTTTCAATCTCTACAAACTCCATGATACCCTCCATAAAATTGATCAATTCCTATGTAGACATGTAGATATACTTTCTATAAACTCATATCAATGACTACAAACTCCAAGAACATCATACAGATCTCATAAAGAAATTCATTGGGCCTATGTCTCATACAAACAAACCCTAACAAAGAATCTTCTCAATCATTCTTTGCATATCAACATGAAGGTATGTCCTTGTATGTCACCATCCTGATACAACCTATGCTTGATCTTCTGCTTCCATACTATATTTAATCATTTGTTCAAGTTTTCCTATCTCTTCATTCAAACATAGGTACTCCACATATTCTCTTTCAACACCTGCAAAAATATGTATCTATAAGGAAGACCTTTCATTTTCTCTTCTTTCCATATTCCTCCTTTCAAAATCATCTTCATTTTCACATTCAAAAATAAAATTTTCAAGATAATCTCCTCCACTTGCAATATAAAATAATATAAATTTCTTTTCTGCATCTATGAAGAACCTGCAAGAAAAATAAGATCAATTTTCTCTTCTTTGCAAGACCATTCATTTTCCCTTTTCTCTTTGTATTCCTTCTCCCTTAAAGAAAAAACTCTTCAATATTCTACAAACTCTTCACCTTCTCTACAAATATCATCTCTCAATCTACCTTTGAAAAAGAAATAAAAAATTTCTTCATTATCTCGGACTCCTCAAAAATATTTTGCAAGTTCCATAAACATCTCTCCACAAAAAAAACTTTCTTATTTAAACAAATGAAGACTCCTCCATTAAAATCTCCAAAGCCTCGAAAGTAGTTAATAAAAATAGAAAAAGATCTTAAAAAGAATCTTTTAATCTCATAAAAACTAGCTTTTAAACATACCAAAAATAGCCTTAAAAAGGCACTATTCTATGCAGGTATATAGAAAGATGATCAAATGCACGTCAAAGTGCATTGTAGAGGAGGAGGGAATTGAAGTTTAAACACTGACCATTGACTATTGATAGTGCGCCCACAAAAGGTTCAAAGAAGGCCATTGATATTCCTTTGGTGCCCTCGCACCCATAAGATAACCAACCAAGCCGGTAGCACAAGGTAGAGTGGGCTAGTCAAGATATGATCGCGACCCCTTTAAGTTGTAACTTAAGTTACAACTAACCTCCTATTTCAGGTCACCATTCAAATATATCAAAAAGTGCATTCTTTGAGAGACGGCTATTGAGAAGTATTAAATAATGAAGACTTAGAGTTTTAAGAATTTGAAATAATTACAATTTGGAGATTCAAAATCAAATGACAAATTCTAATTTTCTTGATCAAGGTCCTATTGTCATATTATCTCTGCAACTGAAACATGCCCCAACATAGCATAATACCTTTACTAGACAGGAGGATAATAATAAACACGAGTGAACTGATACAAGGCACAACACCATTTATAACCAAGTAATAGACTGATGTGATCTCTTCACTACAAGAAAACATGAACTTAACACCAACTAGATCTCCATTGATCTGTTATTCCTCATCATGTGCTAGACCCTAATGTCTTGACAAGACTCCTTACTTGCTTAAAAACAAGAGGATTATGAGCTGCAACAAGAGTACTTGGAGTGAACATATCTCTACATATAAAGCTAATACTACTAACCCAACATCATTGCCAACTCTAGAGCAACCATGATCAACATGCCTGAACACAAACTTGAACAAGGCATCTATTGCAACTGAAACTAAACAAAAATAAATTCTATCAACTGTCATATGAACACATGAACCTCTTCCTTGACATTCCATAACATCTTGAAACATGATGACAAGAATGATCTCTGCATTGAAACCAAGTGGACAACCTGTGAACAACATAACCGCATGAAGCAACACTTTTTCAACCTTCTTGTGTATGTCCAACCTTGTATCATCATTACACAACCAAACCATCAATGGAAAACTACTCAACACCTTTTTGACATCAATGACAATCAATCTCCATCAATCTCCCCCTTTGTCATTGATGGAAAAACTACATGATGCATTCGCTCTCTCCCCCTTTTTCACATCGTATGACAAAGGATAAGGTACTCCCCTTGTCATTTAACTCCACTGAAAGATGTTAAAGCTTGATCATAACATTTACAATTATTATGAGGATTTTGAAGACATAAACTCCTGTTAACTTGTTATCTTTCCTTTGAACCTGTGATGATCTATGATGACAAAAATAACAATCCTGAAGCAAGTATATAACAAACCTTGTTGAAAATTCCCTAAAACAACTCTTCAACTTGACCTGAAGCACATACATCCTAAAACACAAAACTTGAGAGCAACATCATGAGAGGCACACCAAACAAAGCATCAAACCACTATTATAAGATTGTACCATATTATCAGCACAATACCACTTCTTGTCACAACACAAAAATAAAGATGAAGATGAAAACTGACATCATTGAAATCCTCTGATCACTTCTTTTGATAAGATGAAGACTGACATATCTCTGTTATCAAATACCAACTCCTGATAATATCACTTGTGATTGCAAAACAAACTTTTCATGACAAACAATTATTTCACAATCATCAGCCCTTTTTGACCTAAATGACAAATCTCCAAGATCTCCTAAGGCATAGAGTATGATGTATGATTATGATGACATAAAATTGACTCTTAGGATTTTTATGAATCAAGCCTTTGACATGACACATATGAACTTGAACTCCATGCAAAAATATCATAACCACTTCAACACCCATAAACACCAACATGAAGACTACTCATCGCACTATTCTCAACTCATGATGACATGATGACAACACAAGAGATGACCTTGCCAAGACCTCCATGATAGTAACTACAAGATGGACAATCAACCTGCAACCAATCTACTCCTGCACACACTTCTTGGCATGATAAAGAATGAAGACCATCCTCCTGTTCCTGCACAAGACACTTTTTACAACACAATATCAAATCTGATATATACTAAACCACATCTAAAACATACTGCAATCAACAAGAATTGTTGTCTCTTGACTGTATCATTCAAATCAGCCCATCAAGTTTAAACATCAACAAACTAACTGCACCATCAAGACAACTAAAACTTTGTAAGTATCAACATGCTATGAACAAGATATAAATAGAATCATTTATAAACAAAGTCACTCAACATCATCAAACACTTTGTGCATTGAACCCCTGAACATCTTATAAATATTTTATTTGCATTATGATATAATGAACCACTGATCACCTGTATCACTGGCATACACTGAAGAACAACATAGTTATCAACATCATCATGAACTTCATTTCATAAAACTGATACGAGTAGCATCTTACCAAACATTATCAGGCAAGAATTTAATAATATGATAAACAAGACAAGATCATCATATTAACAAACACCAAATGATCTCCTCCTGAAACTTCTTGGGAATAATTGATAGAACATGGACAACTCCCCCTAACCTCATGCCATATGTTATACAACTGATGATGTGACTTGTGCAAAATGCACAAGTTTAGTGTCTATCTTCTCTTGGCTTTATTTCAGTCTCCATATTTTCACAGGTTCTTTCTTCTATTCAGGTTTCTTCTTCCAAACCTTTTCAACCTTTTTATTTTTCCAACCTTTCAAATCAAGTGATGCTATTCTTCCATACATTCTGCAACTATATGCTTTGTGACCAGGAGAATTGCACTTGAAACATACAAGATTAGTATTCCTTCTACAATCAACTGCTTTGTGTCCAAAATGATTACAGATATAACAATAACCATTAAATGAATAATTATACCTGTTCATATAACCTTGTCTTGCTGGAGTAGCCCTTCTTGAATTTCTCTTTTGATTGTTCATTTTTACAAACTCATCTTTGGTTTTTATTTCAGCTTCAATCTTCTTTTTGCCTTCAGGAGCAGCAACATGATAGTCCAAATCTATCTTCTTTCTTAGAGTTTCTCTAACTTTAGAAGACTATCCCTTTTCATAACCAAGTCCAATAGTGTCCCTATGTTGTTTTTGTTTACCAAGAATCTCATATAACTTGATGGTGCTCTCTTCAAACTCATGACTTCTCTTTGACATACTCTTGAGATTTTCATTATCTTTTCTCAAGTTAATAATTTCAGCCTCTAGTTTTAGGCATTCATTAGGTTTGATTTCACATTCAAACTTAGTAACATCAATTATTCTCTTAGCCTCTTCAATCTTAACCTTTAGGCTGATAATCAATTTATCTAATTCATTAATTTGTGTCCTTAAATTCACAATCTGAAATCTTGCCTCTTCAAGATCAGAAGATATTCTTTCAAAATCTGAAATTACTTTGTCTTTGGATTATTTTTCTTGTTGTAGCTACAACTCTAATCTGTGATTCTCCTTTTTATATTTCTTGAACTCACTCATAGCACATATGAGTTCTCCTTCTATGTCAATCTCACAATCCTGTTCATCATACTCCTGATTATAATCACTCATAATGTAATCTTCTTCTTCTGAATAATATTGTACTTCATCCCCTTCACATGAATGACTTCCATCATTGTCACTCTTCTCAGATAAAAAATTTTCCTTTCCTTCAAGTGCATCACCTTGATAGATTCTGATCAATTCCTTCCACACATCCTGAGTTGTTTCACAATGCATAACTTTACAAGAGACTTCATTAGATAAACTAGACAAAATGGCCTTCTTTGCTATATGATTACATTCATAAGCCTCTTTGATATTTGTAGTATTAGGTGATTGAGAGGAAATAAAATATCCATTCTCAACAGACATCCATACACCATACCCTAAAGAGGATAGATAAACTTGGATTCTAATGCACCAAACAGAGAAATCTGAACCATCAAACAAAGGAACTCCTGACTCGACTTTTGAGACATTTCTATCAACCTTTGAATTTGGTATAGATGGTGTCTTTTGACTAGAATGAGACTTGACATTTTTCTTTTCTCTATTTCTTTTAGACTTTCCCATGGTACTCCACTATCAGGACCAACCCAAGCCGGTTAGACTTCTATAGGGAACCTATGCTCTGATACCACTTGTTGGAGCACAGACAACACTGAGAGGGGGGGTGAATCAGTGTTGTAGATGTTAAAACTTTAATTTACTTTCTTTAACAAATTTGTAAATAGAAATAATGATGTTGACAACACTTAATCAATTTGGCTTGCTTCATCAAAGTAAGGATGATTAGACATGATTGATAAGTGAATCACACAATAACTGAAACCATAACACAATAAATTTTAGGAGTGGAAAAGCCCCATGGGGTAGAAAAACCACTCTAAATTGCCTCACTGGCTTATCAAAATCACACTGATTACAAAAGTTGTCTCACTGACAATTAACCATGCCTCACTAACAAATTAGGACCTTCACTAGGTACAATAGGTATCTCACTGATACACATATGCCTCACTGGTTGAATATGAACATTAGTGAGAAATAATCCGTTCAGGGGATTAGCCTGTTACAATATGCACCATCACACAAAAAAAATTCCCATTACTCCTTTTGTTTTCAATCAACAAAGCCTCATTCAATCAAAAACCACTCACTCATTGTTAGTGAAAACAAATCAACCTCTTTCAATCTCTGTAAATAACTGATCTTCAACTTTCAATCTCTGCAAACTCCATGATACCCTCCAAAAAATTGATCAATTCCTATGTAGACATGTAGATATACTTTCTATAAACTCATATCAATGACTACAAACTCCAAGAACATCATACAGATCTCATAAGGAAATTCACTGGCCCTCTATCTCATGCAAACAAATCCTAACAAAGAATCTTCTCAATCATTCTCTGCATATCAACATGAAGGTATGTCTTTGTATGTCACCATCCTGATACAACCCGTGCTTGATCTTCTGCTTCCATACTATATTTAATCATCTGTTCAAGTTTTCCTATCTCTTCATTCAAACATAGGCACTCCACATATTCTCTTTCAACACCTGCAAAAATATGTATCTATAAAGAAGACCTTTCATTTCTCTTCTTTCCATATTCCTCCTTTCAAAATCATCTTCATTTTCATAGTCAAAAATAAAATTTTCAAGATAATCTCCTCCACCTGCAATATAAAATAATATAAATTTCTTCTTTGCATCCATGAAGAACCTGCAAGAAAAATAAGATCAATTTTCTCTTCTTTGCAAGACCATCCATTTTCCCTTTTCTCTCTATATTCCTTCTCCCTTAAAGAAAAAACTCTTCAATATTCTACAATCTCTTCACCTTCTCTACAAATATCATCTCTCAATCTACCTTTGAAAAAGAAATAAAAAATTCCTTCATTATGTTGGACTCCTCAAAAATATTTTGCAAGTTCCATAAACATCTCTCCACAAAAAAAACTCTCTTATTTAAACAAGTGAAGACTCCTCCATTAAAATCTCCAAAGCCTCGAAAGTAGTTAATAAAAATAGAAAAGATCTTAAAAAAAATCTTTTAAATCTCATAAAAACTACCTTTTAAACATACGAAAAAAAGCCTTAAAAAGGCACTATTCTATGCAGGTCTATAAAAAGATGATCAAATGCATGTCAAAGTGCATTGTAGAGCAGGAGGGAATCAAAGTTTAAACACCGACCATTGATTGGTGATAGCGTGCCCACAAAACGTTCAAAGAAGGTCGTTGATATTCCTTTGGCACCCTTGCGCCCATAAGATAATGACCAAGCTGGTAGTACAAGGTAGATTGGGTTGGTCAAGATATGATCGCGACCCCTTTAAGTTGTGTAAGTTAAGTTACAACTAACCCCCTATTTCAGGTCATCATTCAAATATATCAAAAAGTGCATTCTTTGAGAGACGGCTATTGAGAAGTATTAAATAATGAAGACTTAGAGATTTAAGAGTTTGAAATAATTAGAATTTGGAGATTCAAAATCAAGTGACAAATTCTAATTTTCTTGATCAAGGTCCTGTTGTAATATTTATCTCTGCAACTGAAACATGCCCCAACATAGCATAATACCTTTACTAGATAGGAGGATAATAATAAACACAAGTGAACTGATACAAGGCACAACTCCATTTATAACCAAGTAATAGACTGATGTGATCTCTTCACTGCAAAAGCACATGAACTTAACACCAACTAGATCTCCATTGATCTGTTATTCCTCATCATGTGTTGTGACCCTAATGTCTTGAAAAGACTCCTAACTTTCTTAAAAACAAGAGTATTATGAGCTGCGACAAGAGTACTTGGAGTGAACATATCTCTACATATAAAGCTAATACTACTAACTCAACATCATTGCCAACTCCAGAGTAACCATGATCAACATGCCTGAACACAAACTTGAACAAGGCATCTATTGCAACTAAAACTAAACAAAAATAAATTCTATCAACTATCATATGAACACATGAACCTCTTCCTTGACATTCCATAACATCTTGAAACATGATGACAAGAATGATCTCTGCATTGAAACCAAGTGGACAACCTATGAACAACATAACTGCATGAAGCAATACTTTGTCAACCTTCTTGTGTATGTCCAACCTTGTATCATCATTACACAACCAAACCATCAATGGCAAACTACTCAACACCTTTTTGACATCAATGACAATCAATCTCCATCACCTATTGGGGGATGAATGCTTGTATGGTAAGCACACAAATCATAAGAAAGTTTGGAATGCTAATATTTTCTATACTTTCTCACTAATTTATGCAAAATTTGTTTAATGGTCTTATAATAAGCTTATGCTTGACCATTAGATTGCAGATAATATGGCATAGATCTAAAGGATGTTGAATGTGGAATTTATCAAGGAATTTATTCACATCTTTGTTCTTAAACAAAGATCCATTATTGGAAACAAAATTGAAAGGAATTCCAAAGCAAGAAATAATGTGGTCCATCAAAAATTTATAAATTACTTTGGCAATGGTGAAGCTTAAGGAAATAGCTTCAACCCACTTAGTGAAGTAATTGGTAGTAGCGATAATAAATGTATTCCCTTGAGAAGAGGATGGAGAAATTTTACCAATTAAATCAAGGGCCCAAATAGAAAAGGGCCAAGGAGATGTATAAGGTTTTAATTCCTATCTAGGAGCATAAATGAGATTACTATGTTGTTGACATTGGGGACATTTCTTGACAAAATCATGAGAATTGTGTTCCATCTTCTACCAATAATAGCCCATTTGAAGAAGTTTTTGAAATAATGCATTAACATGAAAATGACCCCACAAGCACCAAATTGTGCTTCCTAGAGAGCAAGAGTGGTTTTACCTTTAGTTAAACATTGTAGAAGAAGTCCATCCTAACCATGATGATATAGAACATTAAAAAGAAGAATATAATACATAGCATTCTTTCAAATATGAATACACAAATTTTTGAAAGAATTAGGAGGGAAAGTACCATCTTTAAAAAGGCATAGTGATGCAGGAGCATCCCTGGTTCAAGAGCAATCTTGCATCAACCAAAAATATTTGCATTTCAGTTTGTTTGCAATTTAATTTGTTTCCTTTCATTTTTTAGTTCAGTTCAAGCAGTTCAGTCAGTAGCAGTTTCAGTATTTTGGTCCACATTCTACCGCAGTTGCATTTCACATCTTGCGGAGCTAGACTTAGCACCTAGATTCATTCATCTACATCATATCTAGAATTTAGAGCATTTGGATTAATTACCAGAAAGTTATCGCTATCAGAAGATCAACTATGTTCTCAGAACAGAGCATCCTGACAGCCTCTGTTAATTAGCTAAAGGAGAAGATTGGCAAAGCATTCCTCGACTTGTGAAGATTAACGACACATCATTCAATGATCTTTGGTTTGTGGTTGACCTTCCCCGAGATCCGCACATCATTCCATTCATTTACAAAGGTGTTCTACATGATTAGGTCTGACCTATCCATGTACACATGTTACAGCTCTTCATTGGAGTTTGTGACCTTCCTTAGCCGATGCGGAGGAATATTTTGTACGAAAGATAATATATAAGGATGTAATAGATCCCAGGGAAAGTAGTTAGCATAGTTCTCATGATTTAGAAGATAGATAGTTTAGCTCCTTCGTGATGTTTGTAATCAGGCATGTAGTGCCCCTCATCTCGTCGTCCATCAGATTGATGTTTGCTTAAACTTTATAGTGTCCTAGACCTTAGATGATGGATCTCTTGTTATCTTGTTACTTCATTGTGAACCTGATTGTTATGATAACAGTTGTTGATGTTGGATTTTATCATTTTATGTTTTAGAATTTGATAAATGAACTAGATGTTACAGATGTTTTGATGTTAATTGCGATATTGGATTGAATGTTTTATGTTGTTGATTAATATCAGATACCTTGTTCAACGTAGTTAATTGTTTATGCATAAACGTGAATGGAACAATGTTGTATTACTCGCTTTCGAGTACCCTACACCACTGCGATTTCCATTCACTATAGGACTGTATGTGGATATATATCTTGAATGTTTAACCGTGCGTTGTTGCAGGAATGCAGGTACTAGGCATCGACTCCACCTGATTATAGGTCTAAGCGTGCCTTCGCCAACGGATTAGTTGTTGGAGTTAACGTGAGGTCCCATGTCAATGTGGTCTGGTTGTCAGTTTATTCTCTTGGTCATTGTCTGTCATTCGATCATGATTTGCGGACAAGTAATATTGCACCTTGGAGTCTAACTAGGTTAGAAAGTGTCTGAAAGTGTAAGGTATCATTGTGTGTTAATTAGAATCATATTACGGAAAGTATAATGTCGATAATTGTTGATTATTGTTGTAAATAAATTATTATTTTATTAGAAGTATAGTTATTAAATAGAGATTGTAAGAGGTTTTGTATTATTTAATATAATATTATTTACAATAAATATTTAAATAAATAAAATAGTTGTAAGTTATGTTGTAATTAGTGATTTACAACTAAATTAATAAAATAAATTAAAAAATATATAGTTGTACTATTATAGATAGTTGTAATATTATAACTTTATTAAATAAAATATGCTTGGTCGGCTATAAAGTCATTAAGTGTTGTCGGGAATTATGTGTTTTCATTTTAAAAAAAAAATACAATAAAATAAATAAAGAACTTCTTTGGGATTATTAAATTAAATAAAAATATTAGTAGAGGAGGGAGATGCACGGGATCACATGCCGAGTCCCTTGGAAGAAGGAAGGGGCTGTGTTATAAAAGAAAAGGCTTGTTGAGGCAAAGAAGACAGCATTGCAGGTAGAAGAAAAGTGAAGAAGATCAGGAAAAAGGCTTGGACTGCAGTAGTTGAAATGAAATTGTCGAATCAGCATCATAGCCAGGTACCATTAAAAGTTTAATTTATTCCTCTGCTTCTCTTTTTGAATCTACAAATGTTGTTGGTTGTTTAATCTTCCAAATGTTTTGTTTGGGTTAAATTTATGCTTAAAGGTATGATCCAATCTGCAATCGGTTTGTATTCTGAGTTTTCACCACCAAATCCTAAACCTGGTGCTCATTTTTGTAGATTGTCTTCTCTACGTGTAAACAGTAATATCTCTTAGGGTTTTAAATCATTTCTGCTCAAGGAATTCATTGTTCAATTGTCTTCCTTCCTCTGTATTTGCCAAATGATTCTGTCATCCTGGCAATCATTCATTTCGAAGGTCTTCGTCATATCATTGGGGATGTAATTCGGCAATTCCTCCTTTATGTAATCTCAGACCAGCGTATGATTGATAGGGTTTGAAGACCCAAGGTAACGTTTCCCTAAGATCTCTCAGATCCCTCTTGCTAAACTTCTTGCACAGATTCAGTCATGTTTTGGTTCTGCAATTTTGTATCCTCTCAGACATTTAACTCAGCATCCATTCGGCACTGCCATCATCTGCAATGGATTTGGAATTGACAGCAATGTATGGATCGAGTGTGCAATCTGTACTTGGGTAATCGCAATTCTCTTCCACTCTCAACCACTAAATATTCATACATCTAACAATAGGTTTTATCTCTGCACTGCGACCTTTTCGTTGTTTCAAAGCAATCGACTGGATAAGTAATAATAATTCCATAATGTGGGAATTCTGCCATCACTGAGATTTATAAGAGATGCTTTTGGACTGTCACCGGAACCTTGCATCTGCAAAGAGAATGGAGATAGACTGGGAATTGAGTGCAAGCCAATAGGCGGACCTATTAATTAAGATCATTCAACAATAGATGCCAACTCTATAGTGAAAATTGCATTATAATCTGGGCAATCGACGTAGAGGTGGAAATCTCCTTAACCCTAATTAATCTAGTCGTCCGTTTCATCCTGCAACCTTGGGGTTTAATTAATTTAATAGAAGTTAAAAGTGTCTCACCTCTGATGACGGAAGGCCAAGCTAATCCAAGTGACCTACGAAATATCACCTTAGCCATTCCATACGCAAAAGTTTAAGCCTTCCCTTCAGTTATAGCAGGCATGCAATCCGAGTGACCCTGGGATTATACTTAGTGGCTAGAGGAATCACAGAAGCCCTCCAAACATAAAGGCTTACTAGTCCAATTTCTGTATACATTGCTTTTATCTATACCTGATATTATGGCTGTTGTGGTGCTTGAGTCAAGCAAGAATCTTGATAATGATCACGATCACATGAAGGGCATCAAAGATTTACTAGACGCAGGCATTATGGATTCAGTGCCTGCTAAGTATGTCTTTCCTCAGGTCAGACGCCCATCAGCCTCTGAAATCTTTCAAGGAGAGAGTATACCCATTATTGACATCTCGTCCCTTGATGGATCCCAACAGCAACGACTTCAAACCATCCAATCTCTTGGGAGGCTTGCACAGAGTGGGGATTCTTTCGGGTAATTAATCATGGGATTGAGGCATCTCTAATAGCTAGTATATTAGATTTAGCCCATTAGTTCTTCTTGCTCTCCTCTGAGGAGAAGATGAAGTATGGGAACAGGGATGTTTCTGATCCAGTGAGATATGGAACCAGCTTCAATGCACGTGATTATTATTCAGGTCATTATGAAAGGGCACCTTACAATAATAGTGATATCAGGTCAATATATCACGTACGTGAATATGATGTTCACAAACTTAAGCAGGTCGAGGAGCCTCTAGACATTTTTATTTCACACGATTGGCCTCGTGGTATAACTGCTTTGGAAACTCGGAGCAACTGCTTCGTCATAAGCCTTTTTTTTTGAATCTGAGGTACTATTGTTTGATCTGTAAGATATTTTTAGATCACCATTTTTGCATAAAAGGGAAGGAAACAAACAATTGAGGTTTTGCTGTTAGTGCACAAGTTGACCAATTTTTCAGTTGGAGAGATTATTTGAGGCATTTCTGCCATCCTGTACTGCAGACTCCAGATAATCCCCCAAATGATAGGTAGTATTTTTCTCTACTTTATTATCAGATGAAATAGACTCGTATTAATAAAAAGGGAAGTCCAGATTTTAATATTTTGTATATTTTCTAGATCAATACATCCAATAATGAAATTGGGTACAAACTGAAATGACAGAGAAATTTAAAACCAAAAAAAAAAATATTTACCATGTTGTTGATTATTGAGGAGAAGCATGCAGCCCTGCCTACATACAAAATGCACAAGCTGAGAGACTAAAGGACTCTGCACACCACCAATTAGATTTCATCAGTTAACCCCAAACCACATTAGCAAAGGCATCCAGTTCTAAAGATTGGTCATTTTTATATATGCTTGTAATATCATCACAAGATCTGTTGCAACCCAAACTAAAATTCTCTGCTTTCATTGTTGAAATATTAGACTATTGTAACTTGATCTCTTTTAAGCATATAAATTCAGTCACCATCACCACCAACAGTAGCAACTGCAGCAATTGGAGGAATGAGTTGTCGCAGGACTCCAGACAGAAGGCCGTCAATAAGATACTTCTGCCCTGCTTGTAGGACCAAGATTATGCTTGGCAGCCCTATCAAAATTCAGTTGCATTCTTCCTCTGCTAAGGATGGCTTCATTTCTCATTAAGCTATTTTTCCTTCCCCGTTCTAACATCATTTGCAGGAGTGAATAATGCTTTATGAGATAAGTGCTTTGTGGGCAAACTGATTAGCTATCTATTTTAATTCTCAGCCTTGTATTTTCTTCACATAAGGAGCCTGCCCGTTCATGGTAGTCTGTACATGTAGGCTTATTCACAGAGCTGTATGTTTTGTGTAATGTTTGTCTACAGTGGTATATATTATTCTCCTTGAAGCCAATAAGCATCTCAGTAAACTGTGGAGGGTTTACCCATGCAGATCGCACCCTTAATGGAGTTTAGCATCCTGTTCCTCACACACAGTGAACATTTCTTAACCTTAGAGTCTTAGATTGTATTCTGCAATCTTATTATGAAATATCTCATCCACATTATGCTCTAAGGCCTCGTGGTGCCATGAGTGTCTCAAGAAATTTGTGGTTCCATCATGGATTATTGCTTTTAAGTCATATGGTAGATCTAATAGCTATCTCCATATTCTTGAGGTTTAACTTTATCTTTCGCATTTAGGGTGCCATTTATAAGGAAATCTTGGAAACCACTATACATTTCAAGACATAATCCTCTACTCTCATTGTCACTCGACATATAGGCTATTGTTGTGCATTCAGCTGTCCACAACGTCAGCAAGTAATTAGTTAATCCATAATTTCATATTTCCATGTGATCCCATTTAGGAGTTGTTCTCTGTTTAGGGGTTGTGGTTTTGATATTACTTGGAAGTATTATTAAGGTGTTGGGATCTCAAAGAACATCCTTGGAACCTTCGTCAAACCTATTGCCTTCATTTTCTGTGACCATTGACTTTCGTGAAAAAATATTGTGGTAGAAAGAAAACTGTTGAAGTGTTACCGCCAATTATATCAATGGCAAGTTTGAAGGAGTTAGATGGACGCTACCAGAAGTTATTGGACTAAACTAATATCATCCATTTCAATGATTAAGTGGTCATTAACAATTTCATACCATCTCTGCGATCAGTACTTACAATTCAATAGGTTATTACACTTGAAATAGATATAGTAGAAGCATTTACCAGAAAACTGTAATGCCTTGGGAACGAACATAGTTGATACTTCTATTAAGTTTCGACGGCGTAAGAATGTCTAGTCCCGATCTTCTTCTTAGACAGATTTAAATCATCTTTGATTAAAACATTTCAGAGACATCGTTATGATGAAGAAATCCAAGTATAGTAAACTGTTATCTGATTGAGGTCAAGAATATCTGAAGGACCGTATTAGGGTAGAACTTAGAAGAAAACGAAAACATTGATGTTCATTGTTGATGGTTGGACCTTTGTCCTCGTTGTATTGCCGTATAGTTATAAGGTATTATTTTAGTACTTAATCCAACGTTGGAAAGGTAAGTTAATCAGTGTAAAATTTGTTATACTTGTGTTTTATAATCTATTTTTAGAAACAAATGTAGAATATTTAGATAATTTTAGTATAATTGTTGTATTTATTGTGAAATCAATTAGTTTGATTTAAAGAGATAATGTAATCCATTGTTGATTTCATTACAAAGTTATTTATGATGAGCCAAGAAGGAATTTTAGTGTTTAATTTCTAGAATCTGAATTGTACTATGTGAGTTAAGTATTTCTATTGTCTTAAAGAGTCGAATTGAGAGTGGTCATACTTGAAATTCCAGAGGCTGAGTTTGTCGTAGTGTGGATGGATGTTTTTGTATTTGTGATGTTATAACGATTATGTGATTCAAATTTAGTATGAAGTATAATGGAGTATTGACTAAGTTGATTATGTGTTTTGTGATATAAAATTCTCTGGATGAGATATTTAACCAGTTGTGACTATCTTGTATCCATTTTATCGTAATTATTGTTTGGAGAGACCTGGTATCTGTAAAAGTGTAAAATGTTGTAATGCTATAGGCGATGGATAACAATTGGTGTTATGATTCTGTTTGTAATGCAAGAGGGTTTATGCCTTGCAATGAACAAGTATGTGTATTGCTATAATGCCTTGTATGGTGGTTAGGGTTTACTAGGTGTTAGGAAGGAGAGTGGCTTTCAATGTGGGGCTGGCGCCCAAAGTGGCAGTCAGGATAACCCGTTGGAAGTAGATTAATCAAGTGATAACCTAAAATGAACTAGGGGGTTAAGGGTAGATTTCACACTAAACAAGATTAATGGATTCCTCTCCCATGGCCTGTAGTGCTCGTTTAGACTAAGGAGGGGTAGAGAAGGCCTGGTTGGCATGATTGACTTCCTTGTCCTCACGAAAGGAAGGTCGATTCCGCATGTGTCACCCTATGGGGCCGGCGCCTAGTGAGAGGTTGTCAGGATAACCATAGATGGGGGCCGGCGCCTAGTGAGAGGCTGTCAGGATAACCCATGCTAGGACCATGCAATGACACTCTCCCTACTACAACCTAGCATTCCTTGTTTGGTCTCTCCACTTATGTTATGTTTTGCCTCTGGAAGATAAGTTGTGTTGTATTGTTATTGCCATGTGTTGATTGGCGTTTGGTCGTCCTTTGTTCATGTTAGTTCTGTCTACCTGACTGTTATTGTTTGGGACCTCATGTTAACTCCTAGCTCGGGGGGTGGACCTTAGGGTTCCACATGGTCGGGTGGAAGAGCTATTTTATCCATTGGTTATCCCTTGTCAAGTTCATGTGCAGAAAAGATTTGTTCCAGTTGTACTTGTCCCAGTTGGTGAAGATATATGTGTATAATCTTGTACCAGATTTGTGTAACAGATCAATCATAATGTATGTGATTCTGATGTAGTCTGAAAATGGCAATGTAATGATGTCATGATGTACTCATGTGTAATAAAAGCATTTCAGTTATGTTTTGATCATGTAGATTGTATTATCTGACGGTATGTAATGAATATGAATCATTTATTCAATTATGCATTGGATTTAGATCAGTTACTGATGAATGTTAAATTATGTTAGTTGGTTTGTAAAGTAATGCAGCGTTGTATCCTTAGAGAATATGTCGTAGTTAGTTATGTTAACATTATTTGTTATCTTAAACATTTTAAAAAAAAAAAAGTTCCTGTTTCATGTAGCATAAATGTGTAATTCTTTGAGGTGTACAAGGCGGGCGTTACAAGGCATGTGAGCTGAATTGTAAACCCGCATGATGCCGGCCATATTGTATTTGAATTCTATGATATATTGAATGACTGAATCTGCATTTGTTTCATATCTTTGAGTTGTTTCCATTGTGTTTACTCTTGTTGCACGGCCTGGACAGTTCATTCTGTGAACCCTCCTACCATGACTGCACCAAGTGGTATTAGAGTGAAAGTTCATATCTTTGGGAGTGAGTTGAGCGAAGTTGGTGAAGGAATTTCATAAGATCTTGTTCTGGATAGATCGCTGAATTGAGGTAGGTTACTTGTGTCACAACTGATCGCCAATTGTGAGGCAGTTGTCACCTTGTAGCCTGATCGTCGAAATTGAGGTAGTTTGCACTTGATCCTAGGAAGAATGCCACCGAGGAGAGTTGTTGTTGGAACAATGGCTGGTAGAATGGATGAGATGATGGAAATGATGTGAATTTGATTGGATGTTGTTGAAGAAGATAGATGAAGAGAATTGACAGCAAGACCTAATGTTGAAAGTGATGATGATGAAGAATTTCAATCTGTTGAACAAATTAGTGAAACCCTAGGAGGTGATGAAGAAGAAGAATCAAATCAAGTAAAGATGTTGCGAGCTATTTCAAAGATTAGAAAGAGACCTAGAGTTGATGTGCCAAACTATACTGGTAATTTGAACCCTGAAGAATTGATTGACTGTATAAATTACATGGAAGAATACTTTGAATATGAAGAAGTTGAAGATTTGGAGAAGGTGAAATTTGCAAAGATAAAGTTGAAAGGACATACTACTATATGGTGGAAAGAAGTTTAGTTGGAAAGAAATAGAAGAGGGAAAGAAAAGATTATGAAGTGGGATAGGATGGTGAGAAATTTGAAGAATCAGTTTATAGCTGTTGACTATGAGTTGGAGTTGTTGAAAAGATTGCAAAACCTGAGACAGAAGGAGAAATTTGTGGAGTACACTGAAGAATTTCATAAGATGATTATAAGGACAGGACATAGTGAAGCAAGCAAGGAGAAAGTGGCTAGATACATCAATGGACTAAGATTGAACATTCAAGAAGAACTAAGCTTGGTACGGATGACAGCTTTGGAAGAAGCATATCAGTTTGCCCTGAAAGTTGAAGAGAAGCTGAATAAAATGCATGATCTGAGATAGAAAGGAAGAGGAGGTAAATTTTTAGAGAGGTAGAATATTTTCTGGAGGAGACAGATCACATTCAGAGCAGAAAAAGTTTGACAGCACATTCAAGAAGGATGACATAGATAATAATGCTTATCAGAGAGATGATAGAAATTTTTATCGGAGAGGAAACCCTAGTGCATATCGGAATGAAGGATACAGAAGAGAGGGAAGAGGTTTTGATAAGAGAACATTCAGAGGTACTTGTTTCAAGTGTGGAGGTGAAGGACATAGAGCATTTAAGTGTAATTAGGATAGTACAAGTAAGAAGACAGAGAATAGTGGAAGAGCAGCCTATGTGGAAGAAGAACCTGTTGGATCACCTAGTTTTGTTGGTAAACAGAGAAATGAGAATCATTGGTGATGAGGAGAGCACTATTTCAAGTAGAAACAAATGAGGAACCACCGCAAATAAAAAGTTTGTTCAAAACCAGATGCAAATCAGAAGGTAAGTGTTGTAAAGTTGTGATTGACAGTGGTAGTTCAGATAACCTAGTTTTAGAAGAGATGGTGACTAAGTTGAAGTTGGAAAGATTGAAACACCCTAAGCCCTATCAGATAGAATGGATTCAAGATGATCATAAGGTACTAGTGAGTTAACAATGTTTGGTGAAATTTCATATTGGATCTTATCATGATGAAGTCTTGTGTGATATTATGCCTCCGGATGCTTGTCATATCTTGTTGGGTAGACCTTGGCAGTATGGTAGAAAAGCTATACATGATGGGAGAAAGAATACATACACTATAATAGAAAATGGAAAGAGAATTATTTTGATTCCTTTAGAAAATTATCCTGAGAGTGAAGTATGTGGAAATGCTAGAATATGTTTGGTGGATGGAAGAAAATTTCTTGATGGTTTGAGACATGAGAATATGTGTTATGCTTTGATTCCTAAGAAATGTGAAACATTGAAGAAAGAGACTGGAGGAGAACAACCGAAGGAGATAACAAAGTTACTGACAGAGTATGAAGACATCATATCAAATAATGTGCCTGAAGGATTACCACCTATAAGGAGTATCAGTCATCACATGGATCTTATACCCTGGAGCAAGCTTGCCTAACAAAGAAGCACACCAAATGACACCAGTAGAGAATGAAGAGTTAAACAGACAGATACAAGAGTTGTTGAGGAAAGGTTTGATCAGATAAAGTTTGAGTCCTTGTGCAGTACCTATTGTGTATGAGGAAAAATTGATTAAATCTAAACTAAATAAAACCAAAGAACCCAATAACATAAAGGAAACGAATTTAAATAAAAGCCATGACAAACACTCAATGAAATAAAGACTTTTACCGAAATTTGTGTTGTTTCCTTTGGATTGAATGTGGATTGCTCAATGAAGTTGTGAAGCCATAGCTGCAACAAGCAAGTAGTGTGCTCAATGTGCTCAAAGATCAATGTCAAGAGATCATGAGAGTGCTCAATCGACGTGTTTTGTATGCTCAAAGCTCTGTTAAGTATGCCTGAGAATACGATCAAAGAGAGAGGCTCAATGAAGGAGATGAGGGGGGTTTATATAGATTTCAATGAAGATCAATCAACGGTCCAGATAATTCAGAAGAATCAACGGAGGAGAATAATTGAGGAATGTGCAACGAATAAGAAGAAGACAAGTGTCTTGCTTTCTTTTGCATGAGAGGAGTTATCAAGAATAGAAGAATGAGTAATGATCAGTTAAGTGATTTAAAACAAGAAGAAGAGATTTGCATGAGAAAAAGAAGATATTTTGCTTTATTAAATATAGAAAGCTTGAGTTATATTAGAGATAACTCAAATTAGAAGAAAAAGCAATTTAAATAAATAATTGATTTATTTAAATTTAGAGGAGATATTTTAGAAGAAATAATTAAATAATTGGAATTATTTAATTTAGAAGATTTGAAAGCAAATTAAATAAATAAATTTATTTAATTGTTGTGCATGATTTTGAAAGAATGATTTTGATTTAATTAAATAATTTAAGAATTATTTAATTTTAGATAAGAGGGAATTTGTTGAATTAATTAAATAATTAGGTTTATTTAATTAATGTGGATGTGAAATTTGGAAAGAAGATAATGATCTAATTAAATAATTAAAATTATTTAATTGTGGAAGAATATAGAGGAATTTGATTTAATTAATTAAATAAAGAGAATTTATTTAATTAATGTTGAAAGTATGTGATTTAGAAGAATTTGATGAAATTAATTAAATAATTAGATTATTTAATTAACGTTTGAAATGCAGGTGATTAGGAAGAAATAACGAAATGCAAGTGATGCGACGACTTGGTCATTTTAGGGTGTCTACACCTGCAGTGTTAGCACCTAAGAAAGATGGAGAATGGAGAATGTGTACAGACTCTAGAGAAATAAACAAGATCACAGTTAAGTATAGATTTCCTTTACCTAGGATGGATGATATCATGGATTGTTTGAGTGGAGCAAGATATTTCACAAAGATAGACTTGAAGAGTGGATACCATTATATCAGAATTAGAGAGGGAGATGAATGGAAGACTACTTTTAAGACAAATGAAGGATTGTATGAGTGGTTGGTGATGCCTTTTGGATTGACAAATACACCAAGTACTTTTATGAGATTGATGAATGAAGTCTTGAAGAAATTCTTGAGTAAGTTTGTGATTGTATACTTAGATGATATTCTAATTTTCAGTAAGACAAAAGAAGAACATTTGTGGCATATTAGACAAGTTTTACAGAAGTTGAGAGAAGAGAAATTGTTGATAAACATCAAGAAGTGTGGTTTCATGAAGGAAGAACTAGTGTATCTGGGATTTGTGATTTCTGCAGAAGGATTGAAGATGGATCCTGAGAAAGTAAGAGCAATTGTTGAATGGCCTACACCAGAAAGCATTGGAGAGGTTAGATCATTTCATGGATTGGATAGTTTCTATCAAAAGTTCATCATAAATTTCAATTCAGTATGTAACCCTATGATAGAGACAATGAGAGGTGACAAGAAAGACTTTAAGTGGACATCAGGAGTAGATAAAAGTTTTAAATTGTTGAACCAAAAAGTGACAAAGCAACCTATGTTGACATTATCGGATTTCAATAAGGTATTTCAAGTTGATTGTGATGCAAGTGGAAATGCGATTGGAGCAGTATTAAGTCAAGAAGGTAGACCTGTAGCATATTTCAGTGACAAGTTGAATGATGCAAGGAGAAGATATTTAGTTTATGATCAAGAGTTCTATGCCATAATTCAAGCCTTGAAGAAGTGGATACATTACTTGTTGCCTAAGGAGTTTGTGCTATATACAGATCATCAAGCTTTGCAGTATTTGAACAGTCAAGGTAAGTTGAATCAGAGACACATGAGATGGGTAGAGTTCATGCAGAGTTACACTTTTGTGTTGAAGCATAGGAGTGGAAAATCAAACAAAGTTGTTGATGCGTTGAGTAGAAGAAGAAACTTGTTGACAGAAATGAGAGTTGAAGTGTTGGGATTTGATGAATTGAAGAACATGTATGAGGGAGACACTGATTTTGTAGAACCTTGGAAAGCATGTAAGGAACCTGTTGTTATAGATAGGAGTAAGTGGCTGGATTATTTCATTCAGGAAGATATGTTGTTCAAAGGAAGTCATTTGTGCATATATAAGAGTTCAATGAGAGCTAATTTGATCAAGGAGAAACACAATGGTGGATTGGCAGGACATTTTGGCATTGACAAGACAGTGGCTTTGGTGAGTGAAAATTACTTTTGGCCTCAGATACATAAGGATGTTTGGAAATTTGTGCAGAGTTGTAGAGTTTGTCTAGTTTCCAAAGGGAGTAGTTAGAATACTAGATTGTACAAACCTTTAATAGTACTAGAGAGACCTTGGGAAGACATAAGCATCGATTTTGTAATGGGATTGCCGAAGACGCAGAGAGGATATGATTCAATATTTGTAGTGGTTGACAAATTTTCAAAGATGGCTCATTTCATACCTTATAAGAAGACAACTGATGCAGTGCATGTAGCAGACCTATTTTTCAAGGAGATTGTGACATTACATGGATTACCTAAGAGTATAGTTTCAGACAGAGACACCAGATTTCTTGGATACTTTTGGAAGACACTTTGGAAGATAATGAAGATAGATTTGAAGTTCAGTTCAGCATTTCATCCACGGACTGATGGACAGATAGAGGTAGTGAATAGGAGTTTGGGAAACCTGTTGAGATGTTTGGTTGGAGAAAAAGTTAGAAGTTGGGATTTGATTCTTTCACAAGCAGAGTTTGCATACAATAATTTAGTAAATAGGAGAGCCAGAAGAACACATTTTGAGATTGTTACTGGAGTGAATCTTAGAGGAGTTGCAGAATTGAGAGACATTGGTATGGAAGAAAAGAGAAGTGCAGAAGAAGAGGAATTTGCAAATCACATGAAGACAGTGCATAATCAAGTGTAGAAGCATTTGGAGGATATGAACAGTAAGTATAAGGAAAAGGCAGATGAGAAGAGAAGACATAAGGAATTTGAAGTTGGAGATGAAGTGATGGTGTACTTGAGAAAAGAAAGATTTCCAGTTGGGACATATAACAAGTTGAAGATGAAGAAGTTTGGACCTTGTAAGATACTCAAAAAATTTGATTCAAGAAATGCATATGAAGTGGAGTTACCGAAGACACTAGGTATATCACCTATTTTCAATATTGCAGACCTTTATCAGTATCATGAAGCAAAGTTCAGTGACAGTATGGAAGAAGAATTGAAGAAGTAGTTACCACAAGCACTGGAGCAGATTGAAGACATTTTGGATAGCAGAGTTGGATGCAACACTAGAGGAAGACATACAAAGAATATCTTGTGAAGTGGAAAGGCAGACTGGAAGAAGATTCATCATAGATTTCTCAGGCTGAGATGGACCGTCTTGGTTCTCCCCTAGCCCCAGCAAAGTGAGGGACTCACTTTTTCAATAACCCTGGATGTCTAATGTAGGAGTGTCCCTGGTTCAAGAGCAATCTTTCATCAACCAAAAATATTTGCATTTCAGTTTGTTTGCAATTCAGTTTGTTTCCTTTCATTTTCCAGTTCAGTCAGTAGCAGTTTCTATATTTTGGTCTACATTCTGCCGCAATTGCATTTCACATCTTACAAAGCTAGACTTAGCACCTAGATTCATTCATCTACATCATATCTAAGTACCAGAAATTTATCGCTATAAGAAGATCAATTGTGTCCTCAGAATAGAGCATCCTGACAACCTCTGTTAATTAGCTAAAGGAGAAGACTTGTAGAGCATTCCTCAACTTGTGAAGCTTAACGACACATCATTCAATGATCTTTGGTTCTTGGCCAACCTTCCCTAAGATATGCACATCATTTCATTCATTTGCGGAGGTGTTCTACATGATTAGGTCTGACCTATCCATGTACACATGTTACAGCTCTTCATTGGAGTTTGTGACCTTCCTTGGTCGATGCGGAGGAATCTTTTATACCGGAGATAATATATAAGGATGTAATATATCCCTAGGAAAGTAGTTAGCACAGTTCTCATTATTTAGAAGATAGATAGTTTGGCTCCTTCGTGAGGGGACTTCAAAGCTATATCTTGTGCATATTTTGATATTTGTAATCAAACCTGTGAGCTGAATCGTAAGCCCGCATGATGTTGGCCAGATTGTATTTGAATTCTATGATATACTAAATGACTAAATCTGCATTTGTTTCATATCTTTGAGTTGTTTCCGTTGTGTTTACTCTTGTTGCACGGCCTGGACAGTTCATTCTGTGAACCCTCCTATCGTGAATGCACCACATAGATGTCCATGTAAAATTCACTTGAATCAACCACATAGGAGAAACGAGAGTGAATAAAAAAATGGAAGTTCTTAGTGGAATCGCCTAAGTATAAGAGACAAGCTACACTAGCCATTACATTAGCATGACGATTATCTTTGCAAGATATAGTATCAATAGTATAAGATGAGAAATAACTAAGAAGGGACAAAACCAAATCTTAAAATAAGGAAATATTATCATGCTTAGCTTGATAGGTACTAGTGATATGCCAAATGACTAACTATGAGTCACCATAAATAATCAAAGAGAAAATATCAATAGAAAGTGTAGCTCGTAATCTAGCTATAAGAGCTTCGTACTCAATGCTATTATTGGTACAAGGAAAATTGAGGTGAAAAGAAAGAGGAATAGGTCTTCCAAAAGATGGAATCAAAATAACACCTTCTCTTCAATGAATCTGACAATGTGAGCCATCAAAAATACATCTCCCATAGATGATCGACCTCCATCCTGAGAATAGTTTCATCTGGAAAGGTGTCAAGAGTAGGAAAAGAAAAAGGAGAAGAAGCATCTACCAAGTGATCAACCAAAGCTTGTTAGGTCAAATTAACTAACATACCCACTTAGTAAGATGTCCTAATAAATTGATTTTAGACATGAGATGTTTAAGAGGATCAAATTTAACAATGAGTCTCAGTATGTAGTAAATAATGACAAAGCTTTTGTGTAGCAAATACAAGAGAAAAACATTGTTTTCCAAGGGTAGTATAAAAAATTAATAATCTATTAGAATTCAACTAACTTATTAAACAACATGTTCCTTGCCATCATTATTTAATTGAGCAAGAAGAGAATCCAACACATGATTGGTAATAAAAGTGTAAAGAATAAGAAAACACCCAGAGATTGTGGGTATAAGGATGGGAGGATTAGCAAGATATTATTTTATATTATCAAAGGATTTTTGACACTATGCATTCTAATGAAAATTTACATCCTTCTTAAGTAACTATGTGCAAGTAAGGGCAGCAAATTGAGCAATAAAATGGCAAATACCCTGAATCCTACCCTAAAGAGTATGAAGTTGAGAAATGTTGCGAGGTGGTGGCATATTGCCAATAGCATAAATTTTCTTGGTGTCAACCCCAATGCTATATTGGGAAACAATGAAACCAAGAAGTTTTCCACAATCCACTCCAAACACATACTTTTAGGATTAAGGCACATTTTATAAAGACAAAGGCGTTCAAATATGAGATGAAGGTATGTACGTAATTTTGTAAAAGAACAAATTTAGACAAAATATCATCAATATAATCTTCTAAGATATCATGAATAAATTCAGGAAAGATTAGGGGCATTGCCCACTAGTAAGTAGCACCAACATTTTTCAACCCAAAAGGCATAACAAAATAACAAAAAGTTCCCTAAGGGGATGTGAAATTTGTTTTGTATTGATCTAAAGGATCAATGAGAATTTGATTATAGCTCGAGAAACAATCCATGAATGAGAGGAGAGTGTGTCCAACAGTTGAATCTACAATCATATCGGAAATCATATTTTGGGGAAGCCTTGTTTAAATCATTAAAGTCTGTGCAAATGCAAATATGGTCCTCTAGCTTGGCTATGGCCACAATGTTAGAAATCCAAGGTGAATAGTCAATAGGGTGGATAAAGTTATATTTTAAGAGCTTCTATATTTCTTCTTTGACCAATAGTGCTACCTTGATATGCATTTTTTATATCTTTTGCTTAACTAGTTTAACATAAAAAGAAAGAGCAATATTATGTACCATGATTTCCTTATCTATGTTGGGCATGTCTTTGCATTTCTAGGAAAAGACATCAAGAAAATTGTAGAGAAGTTTAGTATGGTATTAACATTCTTTAGAAGAGAGAAATTCACCAATTTTAATATTTTTTCAAACTGATAGGATTAGGCAAACATCCACCATGTGCCCCACTATAATGGTACTACAATCTTCAATAGCAGGGGCAGGGAGAATTTCATCAAAGGATTTAGAAGAAAGAATCAGGTCAGAGGTAATCTTCATCAATGACCCAAAATAAGCATGGAGATGCAAGTGATAAGCCATAATTGTGATAGATAGTAGAAGTATCAATACAGACTCCTAAAAATTTAGCTAATGCTTCTTCAATAGAAAATAGATCCAAAGAAGGTGGGTTATAAGAGGAATATGTAGAAATGAGGTTAGGGTATTGTAAGGAGATAGAAGATTTTGAAGAAGTGATCATAAATGGTGCAGTCATAGTAGGAGGGTTCACAGAAAGAACTGTCCAGACCATGCAGCTAGAGTAAACACAATGGAAATAACTCAAAGATATGAAACAAATGCAAATTCAGTCATTCAGTATATCATGAAATTCAAATACAATCTGGCTGGCAACATGCGGGCTTACAATTAGGACTCAAGGGCATGATTACAGAATATCAGAATATGCACAAGATATAGCTTTGAAGTTCCTATGCTCAAAATCTAGACTAAGGATTATGAATCAAATGCCAACTACCTTCGTAGGGATCTATTACATCCTTATATATCATCTCTGGTACAAAAGATTCCTCCGCATCGGCCAAGGAAGATCACAAACTCCAAGGAAGAGTTGTAATGTGTGTACACGGATAGGTCAGACCTAAGTGCATAGGACACCTCTGCAAATGAATGGAATGATGTGTAGTGTTGGCAAGAGACATTACTAGGCATGATTGGTGTTGTCATTGATGGCAACTAAGATCATCCCAATCATCCACATAACATAATTTGTTCACACCGGAAGTCAGAATCAGAATTTGTCTAAGTCCGAGCAGTTAGGAACAGAGTAGATGACAGGGTCTGGTATCTTGGTTCGGATCTCTCCAGTGGAAAGGCATGGTTTGTTGCAGATCTGAGGTAGTTGTAAGAATTGTCAATACACTCTAAATCCACAGTCTTGTCCTTCGGAGATGAAGGACTCAAAAGATATTAGCTTATGAGTATCAGGTCTCGATTTGACAAAATAAACAAAAGAAGGACAGGCTGACCTTGCAAATGATCTTAACTCCAGATGTATAAAAGTTGTTTATTGGGCAATGTGTGATGATCATTGATGGTAGTCAACATGGTTGATGATTTGCGATTGCAAGTTTTGATCCACATCTCATATTATGTATGGATCTAGCCAACAGAGCAGAGTACTCAAATAAGTTCTAAATGTTCTTGAAGCCGACTGGTAAAATGGTTGTAGATCATGTTGCAGATATATATAGCAGATGGAATTGGATGATTTGGTGTTGAGTGTGTGAACAAGGTATAATTGTGAGAAGAGCAGAAAATCTAAGGAGCGAATGAAGGCAGAGCAATAAGAAGAGCAAGTAAAGATGAAATGTGTAAGATCAGTTTTTGCACTTAACTAGAACTGAAACTCTTGCATGGGTAGATGCTATTTATCAGTTCAAAATCTCTGTTATTCTCTTGTAATCTTTTTGTAGGAAGTAAGCCTCTATTTGAGCAGTGAGCTCTAGGCAGTGAGCCCGAATGCATGTGCATTCTCATTTGTAAAAATACTTCTAACAGTGTATTAATTTTTGTGGGTTAACCCCCACCATGGTTTTTCCCTTAACCGGGTTTCCACGTCAAAAATCTTGGAGTCAAGTGTATTATTTATGTTTCTGCTCATGTGTTAATTATTGATGCTGAAATGTTTATATCATTAATTTGATTATAAGTTGTAAAGGAAGATTAATGGTAGAAAAGATTTAAATATGTGACAACTAATTCACCCCCCCTCTCAGTTCTCCAGACCTAAACCAACAATTGGTATCAGAGCAAGGTTCCTTTTGAAAAGTTTAACAGCTTAAGGGAGATCTGGGAAGTCAGTAAAAATAGATGAATATAACCTTCAAGGGCAACTAAATCTTTCCCTAGATGATCTTGGGCAGTCCAAGGCAGAGGTCCAAGAGCTGCAAGATAACCTCAAAAAGGATGAAAACTTCATTGACATTTTAAAAGAAAATTTGAGCAAATCCAATGCAAAAGGAAAGGAGCACCCTCTTCAACTGGAAGACAAGGCCCTGAAAGAGAAGACAAAGGAATGTGAAAAGTTAGCTAAAGAAGTTGTTGTCCTAAAACATAAGATGGTAACTGGGGTGATGAGACTAACCAAGGAATTGAAGATAGGAAGAAAATTGAAGAAGAAATGAAGCAAAATCTAAAGGAGAGAACTGAAGAATGCTACAAATTGGATGGAATATCCAGTCTCCTAGAATCAAATCTACAATAAAGCAGAAACAATGAGAGAAAACTTGAGAGACAGATTATTGCTCTTAGACATGACTTAGAAATTGCCAATGAGTATAAGGAGAAGTTCAAGATAAGCTCAGCTAAACTTGAAGCACTAATTGAAGAACAAAAAAAGGATGATGACAAGCATGATCTTAGATATGAGAAAGGTGAAAGCTCTGGATCCAGACAAAGAAATTTTCAATCAAGAAATAGAACTAGAAAACCTCTGGTAAGACAGCCTAATACTCAAAGATATCTATCATTCAATGGAAATTATTTCAATTGTAATAAATTTGGTCATAGATCTACTCAGTGTAGAAGCAGAGTGAATCAAAATGATCCATCCTTCTTTGGTCAATGCTTCAAGTGTAAGAGGTATGGTCATAGATCAAATGAATGCAGAAGTATGATAATGAATAATGCTAACAATAGAGGAATTGGTAATTCTTTTAATGGTTACTGCTTTTCTTGCAATGGGTTTGGACACATGGCTAATCAATGCAGATCAAGAACAAATCAAGTTCATAAGCAAGGAAATGTTGTGTGCTTTAATTGCAATAAATCTACTCATATTGCAAGATTCTATAGAAATAGGAACAATGGAAGAAGAGGTCTGGTAAATAGAAAACTGGATGAACAAAAACAAGACAAAGTCTAAAGAAAAATTGATGTGAATGAGATACGGAGTGAAATGAACAAGATCTGGGTAAAGAAAGATACAATAAACAACGGTGATGGGTCCGCACCGGAATCAGGTGCTGACAATTCCTACAAGAATTAAGTCAAGAGCTCTGGCTTAGGAGGAGCTGCATTAAACATCAAATTCCCCCCAATCAGTAAGTGGGTGCCTGAATCTGGCACAATAAAAAAAGAATGTTTTGAATTGGTCCAGAACCTTTGGAAGGATTTCCAAAAGAAAAGATGTTGATATGAAAACTTGCGGAGTGATTCATGAAGAATTGTCAAAAACAGAGTAACTAGATATAGTTAGAGAAACGCATTTATTACAATGCCAAATTAGGTTTTGCAAAAGATAAAAGGTCACTTGGTCACTCATTTGAATCACTTTACATTCTGAGGAAACAAGAAGAAGAGCATTCAAGCTGCAAATCCAAAGACTAAGGCAAAGAGTGAATTCAACTGGCAACTAATCAACCCTAACCTCGCGAAAGAAAAAGGTACCTCTCTGTAAAGCTTTGAATCTGAAATCTATTGAGATGGCTACTCCTCATGTTGTTGACATTACTGAAAGGCCTCAACCCAAATTTAAGAAGCATCCTCACAAATCAATTGAAGTCAACCCGTTAGGTGCTTTTTCAAGTGTTCCGTATGGTGTGCTGCATGTTGAAGACATTAGGGTTTATATTCATGCAAACATAGATGAGTTTGGAGATTCAAGGTATGTAGACTTGTTTGAAAAATAACTCAGGGATGAAAATCATGAACTTAAACCCGAGTATAAGGCACTATAGGATAAACACTTTATTCAGATTATGGGGTTTCCAACATTTGATGAGGATGAATGGGTCCAATACGTTTTGAGTCAGATGCATGATGAATTCATTTGGTTGTTAAAACCATTCAAGATTACCAAGGATGCTATCAGAATTGTAACTGGCTTAAACTCAATCAGAGGATTGCCCATGCTGAAAAACAAGACAGTGATTGATGCTACCGGTGATAAGTTTGACAGAAGGGCAATGACCATTAATGATATTATAGAATCGGATGTCAAATTCACCTCCATGGTGATTGGGTACAAGATCTATCACTTGAGCAGAGAAAATTCTATTTCTAGAAAAGCCATATATGCTGCATACAAGATGCTAAAGGAAAATACTGATTATGACTTGTGTGAATTACTACAGAATCAATTGATTGAAAATTTAAACAAAATCAAGAAAGATAAGAAAAACACTTTCAAGTATGGTACATTGGTTCTATGTCTATTCTTTTACTTTATGAATGAGGTACCTGGGGTAAAAGGTGTGCACTGGACTAAGGATGAGCCAGTTGCCATTCATATCAGAGATCATCTTCGCAGCATTGGTGATTTCAAAACTCAGAAAACTGCAATATGGGGTTACTTCAAGAATTTTCAAAGTATGATGCACTTAAGGGAAAGAATCCCTAAATCAATTGTTGAGAAGTACAAAAATGATATATGCTTCATGGTTGATATTGATCAGTGTCTAATGGAATTAGTGGAACCCAGAACTGCTTGGATCATGTCCATGGGGTATGAAGTAGATGAAAAACTCTTGAATATGTATGCTCAACATCTTCTAAGCAAGCCTAAAGACACAACGATTGAAAGTTTGGAACTTATGAGGAGCTGAGTTTAAAACTGCATACTAAATTTAGAGAACCTGAAACCAATAGGAAAGTAAGAAAAGAAGTTGAGCAGTTAACTAAAAATCTAGGCCTAACTAAGGAGGCTATGAGGAAACTCAAAGAAAGAACTAAAAAGGCTAAGAAAGAGAAACAAGATAAGAAACAAACAAATGCTCTGGTGGAACTCTCTTCCACTTCAAGAACTACTAGGAACTCTGTTGTTGCCCCTGTTCCTTCCAAGACTACAAAATCAGAAGCAAAATCATCTAGAAAATGGGATAAAAGGAAGAAAACAAAAGTATCTCGGACCTATGAAAGCATAAGAGAAGAAGAAGAAGATACAAATTTTGACATTGAAATCAAGGAAATAAAGGCCACCGGAACAAAAGCTGCAAAAGTAACCAAAGAAAAGTCCTCTGAAAGCAAAAGGGCCAATAAAAGGCAAAAGACAGAAGCATATGAGGAATATGTTGAGAAGCCCACACTTTCCTTGGAGGATGTGATAAAGTCAGTCACTCTAGATGGTAATCTAAAACCCATAATTGAATTCTATGATGAATACAGTGATGTGGATAAAAGGGTGTTGGAGGAAGCAACTGTCAGATATCTCAACATCTACAACAAGGCACTGATTGAGATAACTTCTGAGTTGCCACAAAGTCTAGGAAATATTTTGGAGTTGAGAAAAGAAAATGCCAAGAGCAAGGACATGGAAATCAGGGAACATGAGCTAATAAAGTTGTGTCCTTAGATTTCACCTAATCAAATAGATATGATATTCAAGGAAGTCAAAGATGACTTTAGATGCAAAAAGAGAATGAACAAACTCATGCTTGGAGAAACAAGTGAAATCATTAAAGAAACTCAAGAAATTCTTTTGAAAGCATTGGAAAACCACAATTTTCCCATAGTCACAGAAGAAGTTTCGGATGGTGAAGAAGAGAACATCATCGAGCAGCAATCTGAGTTAAGTGAAGCCTCTGTTCTGGAAATGGAACAAGTAAATCAAGATGATACAAAAATGATGGATAAAGTAGTTGATGCAGGAGATACTCCTAATCCACTTGACCCATCAGGAAAAGAAGATAATATTACTACTTCACAGAGCCCTCCAGATCAGGTAGCAAGTGGTGAACAAACAAAAAAGAGTCCCTTTGCAGAACACAAAGAAAAGTAAAGCAAAGAAAGAGGAAGAAAAAGGAAAGAAAGATAAAGTGGAAGAAGATGGTGCAAATGTTGAAGCACCTAAAGCAAATACTAAGAAATCTGATGAACAAAAGGATGGTTCATAAAATGTTGCAAGAGACACTGCAGATGCAGTGAAAAGTCTTCTTGAAAATAAATTATTGAGCTTGATGAGCCTAAACTACTCCAAGGTCTAGCCAATCTAGATGCTTTCCCTCCAATTTAATTGATGAAAATTGCATCATTCACCCAAGTAAAGGCTAGAGAAAAGATGTTAAAGTTCCACATGGAGGACAATAAGCTACTGAGGCTTGCAACCGAGATTTTGGAAAAATTATTGCCTTCCTACTAGAAGAGTCCATCTGATTCCCCCTTCGGACATCTGAAAATTCTTGTAAGTTCTGTAAATACTCATTTTGAGTCTTTTGAGGAGTCTGCAGAGACAAAAGTCATAAATGAGTTTTTGGATAAGAGATTTAGTGAAATTAAGAGTCTAATAGGGTATGATAGGACTATACTTGCTATCAATATAAAGAGTGTTCAAAATCCTCTAAGTGATGGAAGTGATGTATATAAATTTTGTCTATCCCGGCCCAAAGTAAATGAGGATATTGAGAAGAAGATAAAGGAACAAGAACTGAAATTGTCAAATCTGTCCAATAATTTTGATACTCTAACTATTTCACCCATAAGTCAGGAATGTCAAGTAATTAGCTTGACTGATGAGATAAAGAGACTTGTTAAAGAGAAAAGCAACATTATGAAGAGAATGTGTGAGCTCCGGGGATTGATTGCCCCTAAGTTAGAGACAATGTATAATGCCTTATCTGAAGCTCAAACTACAGTTCAGACTAGTGATCCATCAGCTCTATCAAAGGCAAAAGCATATTCATTTTTGTTAAGTGGGCACATTTCTATTTTGGATGGAATGAAGAGTACTTGGGCCTCTGAACTTGTGGAAATAAAAACTAGCTTTGCAGACGTTCTCAAGTTCATGTAAATTGAACTTAATAATTAGTTGTACTTATGCGGTCCTATATACAAATTTTTGAAAATTTTGGCTTGCAGACCTCACCCTTTGCCATTGATGTCAAAGGGGGAGTGAAGATCAGTGAAAAATGAGGAATCTAACTAAGGGGGAGTACCAGAAAGTAACATGAACAAT
This sequence comes from Cunninghamia lanceolata, assembly GCA_027924645.1. Lineage (NCBI taxonomy): Eukaryota > Viridiplantae > Streptophyta > Pinopsida > Cupressales > Cupressaceae > Cunninghamia > Cunninghamia lanceolata. Next base: position 1,171,012 of record BSBN01001750.1, read on the forward strand.
AGTATGGAGCACAAGCTAAGGGAGAGCTATTCCAACACTTAGTCATTTTTCACTAAGTGTTGCCATCAATGCCAAAGGGGGAGATTGTTGGCAAGAGAGACTGCTAGGCATGATAGGTGTTGTCATTGATGGCAACTAAGATCATCACAATCACCCGCATAACACAATTTTTTCACACCAGAAGTCAGAATCAGAATTTGTCTAAGTCTAGGCAGTTAGGAACAGAGTAGGTGATAGGGTCCGGTATCTTTGTCCAGATCTCTCCGGTGGAAAGGCATGGTTTGTTGCGGATCTGAAGTAGTTGTAAAAATTGTCAAGATGGACTCAAAAGATATTAGCTTCTGAGTATTGGGTCTCAGTTTGACAAAATAGACAGAAGAAGAATAGGCCCACCTTGCAAATGATCTTAACTCTGAATGTATAGAAGTTCTTTATTGGGCAATGTGTGATGATTAGTGATGGTAGCCGACATGGTTGATGATTTGCGAGTGCAAGTTTTGATCCACATCTCATATTATGTATGGATCTAGCCGATAGAGCAGAGTACTCAACAAAGTTCTAAATGTTCTTGAAGCCAATTGGTAAAATGGTTGTAGATCATGTTGCGGATATATATAGTAGATGGAATTGGATGATTTGGTGTTGAGTGTGTGAACAAGGTATAATTGTGAGAAGAGCATAAAATCTAAGGGGGGAATGAAGGCAGAGCAGTAAGAAGAGAAAGTAAAGATGAAATGTGTAAGATCAATTTTTGCACTTAACTGGAACTGAAACTCTTGCATGGGTAGATGCTATTTATCATTTCAAAATCTTTGTTATTCTCTTATAATATTTCTGTAGGCAGTAAGCCTCTATTTGAGCAATGAGTTCTAGGTAGTGAGCCCGAATGCATGTGCATTCTCATTTGTAAAAATACTTCTAATAGGGTATTATTTTTTGTGGGTTAACCCCCATCGTGGTTTTTCCCTTAACCGGGTTTCCACGTCAAAAATCTTGGTGTCAAGTGTATTATTTATGTTTCTGCTCATGTGTTATTGGTTGATGCTGAAATGTTTATATCATTAATTTGATTATAAGTTGTAAAGGAAGATTAATGGTAGAAAAGATTTAAATATGTGACAACTGATTCACCCCCCCTCTTAGTTGTCTGGACCTAAACCAACAGTGCAGATCTCGGGGAAGGTTGGCCATGAACCAAAGATCATTGAATGATGTGTCATTAGGCTCCACAAGTTGAGGAATGCTTCACAAGTCTTCTCCTTTAGCTGATTATCTGAGATTGTCAGGATGCTCTATTCTCAGAAAAAAGTTGATCTTCTGATAGCGATAACTTTCTGGTAACTGATCCAAATGCTCTAAGATTCAGATATGATGTAGATGAATGAATCTAGATGCCAAGTCTAGCTCCACAAGATTTGAAATGTAACTGCAGGAGAATGCGGACCAAAATACAAAAACTGCTACTGACTGAACTGTTTGAACTGAACTAGAAAATGAAAAGAAACAAATTGAACTGCAAACAGACTAAAATGTGAATGTTTTTGGTTGATACAAGATTGCTCTTAAACCAAGGATGCTCCTGCATCAGACATCTGGGGTTATTGAAAAATGAGTCCCTCACTTTGCTGGGACTAGAGGAAAACCAAGATGGTCCACCTCAGCCTGAGAAATCCAAGATGAATCTTCTTCCAGTCTGTCTTTCCACTTCACAAGGTATTCTTTGTATTGTCTTCCTCTAGTGTTGCATCCAACTCTGCTATCCAAGATGTCTTCAATATGCTCCGGTGCCTGTTGTGGTAACTATTTCTTCAAGTCCTCTGCCATGTTGTCACTGAACTCTACTTCATGATACTGATATAGGTCTGCAATATTGAAAATAGGTGATATACCCAATGTCTCATGTAATTCCACTTCATATGCATTTCCTGAATCATATTTCCTGAGTATCCTACAAGGTCCAAACTTCTTCATCTTTGACTTGTTATATGTTCCAACTGGAAATCTTTCTTTTCTCAAGTATACCATCACTTCATCTCCCACTGCAAATTCATTGTGTCTTCTCTTATCATCTGCTTGCTCCTTGTATTTGTTGTTCATATCTTCCAAATGCTTCTTAACCCGATTATGCACTGTCTTCATATGTTCTACAAAATCTTCTACTTCTGCACTTATCTTTTCCTCTGTACTGACATCTCTCAATTCCGCAACTCCTCTAGGTTGTACTCTGGTAACAATCTCAAAAGGTATTCTTTAGGTACTCCTATTTACTAAATTATTGTATACAAACTCTTCTTGTGAAAGAATCAAGTCCTGACTTCCTACCTTTTCTCCAACCTAACATCTCAACATGTTTCCCAAACTCCTATTCACTACCTCTGTCTGTCCATCAGTCTGTGGATGAAATGTTGAACTGAACTTCAAATCTATCTTCATCTTCTTCCAAAGTGTCTTCCAAAAATATCCAAGGAATCTGGTGTCTCTGTCTGAAATTATACTCTTAGGTAATCCATGCAATCTCACAATCTCCTTGAAAAATAGGTCTTCTACATGCACTGCATCAATTGTCTTCTTACAAGGTATGAAATGAGCCATCTTTGAAAATATGTCTACCACTACAAATATTGAATCATGTCATCTCTTTGTTTTAGGCAATCCCATTACAAAATCCATGCTTATGTCTTCCCAAGGTCTCTCCAGTATTGTCAAAGGTTTATACAATCTAGTATTCTGACTACTCCCTTTTGCAACTTGACAAACTCTACAACTCTGCACAAATTTCCTAACATCCTTATGTATCTGAGGCCAAAAGTAGTTTTCACTTAGCAATGTCATTGTCTTATCAATGCCAAATTGTCCTACCAATCCACACTATGTTTCTCCTTGATCAAATTGTCTCTCATTGAACTTCTAGGTATGCACAACTAATTTCCTCTAAACAACATATCTTCCTGAATGAAATAGTCCAACCACTTACTCCTATCTGTCACAACAGGTTCCTTACATGCTTTCCAAGGTTCTACAAAATTAGTGTCTCCCTCATACATATGCTTCAATTCGTCAAATCCCAACACTTCAACTCTCATCTTCGTCAATAAGTTTCTTCTCCTACTCAATGCATTAATAACTTTGTTTGATTTACCACTCCTATGCTTGAATACAAATGTTTAACTCTGCATGAACTCTACCCATCTCATATATCTCTGATTCAACTTACCTTGACTGTTCAAATACTGTAAAGCTTGATGATCTGTATACAACACAAATTCCTTAGGCAACAAATAATGTCTCCACTTCTTCAGAGTTTGAATTATAGCATAGAACTCTTGATCATAAACTGAATATCTCCTCCTTGCATCATTCAACTTATCACTGAAATATGCTACAAGTCTACCTTCTTGACTTAATACTACTCCAATTGCACTCCCACTTGCATCACAATCTACTTCAACAGTTCAAAGCTTTTATCTGCTCCTGATGTCCACTTGAAATCTTTTCTGTCACCTCTCATTGTCTCTGTCATAAGGTTACAAATTGAACTGGAATTTCTGTTGAACTTCCAGTAGAAACTAGCCAATCCATGAAATGATCTGACTTCTCCAATGCTCTCCAGTGTAAGCCATTCAACAATTTCTCTTACTTTCTCAATGTCCATCTTCAATCCTTCCACAGAAATCACAAATCCCAAGTACACTAGTTCTTCCTTGATGAAACTACACTTCTTAATGTTTATCAGCAATTTCTCTTCTCTCAACCTCTATAATACTTGTCTAATATGTCACAAATATTCCTCTTTTGTCTTACTAAAAATCAGAATATCATCCAAGTATACAATAACAAACTTACCCAAGAATTTCTTCAAGACTTCATTCATCAATCTCATGAAAGTACTAGGTGCATTTGTCAATCCAAAAGGCATCACTAACCATTCATAAAATCCTTCATTTGTCTTAAAAGTAGTCTTCCATTCATCTCTTTCTCTGATTCTGATCTGATGGTATCCACTTTTCAAGTCTATCTTTGTGAAATATCTTGCTCCACTCAAACACTCCATGATATCATCCATCATAGCTAAAGGAAATCTATACTTAATTGTGATCTTGTTTATTGCTCTAGAGTCAGTACACATTCTCCATTCTCCATCTTTCTTAGGTGCTACACTGCAGGTACTGCACAAGGACTCAAACTTTCTGATCAAACCTTTCCTCAATAATTCTTGTGTCTATCTATTTAGTTCTTCATTCTCTGTCGATGTCATTCTATGTGCTACTTTATTAGGCAAACTAGCTCCCAGTATAAGATCCATGTGATGACTGATACTCCTTATCAGTGGCAATCCTTCAGGTACATTGTCTGACATGATGTCTTTATACTCTGTCAGCAACTTTGTTATCTCCTCTGGTTGTGATTCTTCCATCTCCTTCTCCAATGTTTCTGGCTTCTTAGGAATCAAAGCATAACACATATTCTCATGTCTCAAACCATCCAAAAATTTTCTTCCATCTACCAAGCAGATTCTAGCATTTCCACACACTTCACTCTTAGGATCATCTTCCAAAGGGACCAAGGTAATTCTATTTCCATTTGATGTTATAGTATATGTATTCTTTCTCCCATCATGTATAGATTTTCTATCATATTGCCAAGGTCTACCCAGCAAGATATGACAAACATCCATAGGCATAAAATCACACAAGACTTCATCATGATAAGATCCAATGTGAAATTTCACCAAACATTGTTCACTCACCAGTACCTTATGATCATCTTGAATCCATGCTATCTGATAGGGCTTAGGGTGTTTCAATCTTTCCAACTTCAGTTTAGTCACCATCTCCTCTGAAACTAGATTATCTGAACTAGCACTATCAATTACAACTTTACAACATTTACCTCCTGATTGGCATATGGTTTCGAACAAACTTTTCCTCTATGGTGGTTCCTCATTTGTCTCTGCTTGAAATAGTGCTCTCCTCATCACAAGTGATTCTCTTTTCTCAGGTTTACCAACTGAACTCAATGATCCAACAGGTTTTTCTTCAACATAAGATGTTCTTCCACTGTTTTCTGTTCTCTTGCTTGTACTCCCTTGATTACATTCAAATGCTCTATGTCCTTCACCTCCACACTTGAAACAAGTGCCTCTGAATGTTCTCCTATTAGTTCCTCTTCCTTCTCTTTTATATCCTTCATTCTGATATGCATTAGGGTTACCTCTCTGGTAAAATTTTTTGTCATCTCTCTGGTATGCACTATTATATCTGTCCTCTTTCTTGAATGTGTTCTCCTGTCTGTTCTACTCCGCAAATAATTTATCTCCTCCAGAAAATGTTTTACCTTTCTAAAATTTACCTCCTCTACCTCTCTGTCTCTAATAATGTCTCTTATTCATCTTTTCTTCAACTTTTAGGGCAAATTGATATGCTTCCTCCAAAGATGTCATCCTCACCAAACTTAGTTCTTCTTGAATGTCCAATCTCAGTCCATTGATGTATCTAGCCACTTTCTCCTTGCTTGCTTCACTATGTCCTATCCTTATGATCATCTTATAAAATTCTTCAGTATACTGCTTCACAGATTTCTCCTTTTGTCTCAGGTTTTGCAATCTTTTCAATAGCTCCAGCTCATAGTCAACTCAGGTATAAATTGATTTTTCAATTTTGTCACCATCCTATCCCATTTTGTAATCTTTTATTTTCCTCTTTTGTTTCTATCCAACTGAACTTCCTTCCACCATATAGCAGCATGTCCTTTCAACTTTGTCTTTGCAAATTTCACCTTCTCTAGATCTTCAACTTCTTCATATTTAAAGTATTCTTCCATGTCATTTATCCAGTCAATCAACTCTTCAAGGTTTAAATTACTAGTATAGTTCGGCACATAAACTCTAGGTCCCTTTCCAATCTTTGAAATAGCTCGCAATATTTTGACTTGATCTGATTATTCTTCTTCATCACCTCCTAGGGTTTCACCAATTTGTGCAACAGATTGAAATTCTTCCTCATCATCACTTTCAACATTAGGTCTTAGTGTCAATCCTCTTCGCCTATCTTCTTCAACAGCATCCAATCGAATTTGCATTATTTTAATCATTTCCATCATCTCATCCATTCTACCAGCCATTGTTCCAATGGCAACAACTCTCATCGGTGGCATTCTTCCTAGGATCAAGTGCAAACTACCTCAAGTTCGGTGATCGGGCTACAAGCTGAAAATTGCCTCACAATTGGTGATCGGTTGCAACACAAGTAACCTGCCTTGATTCGGCGATGTATCCACAGTATGATCTTATAGAATTTCTTCACCAACTTCACTCAATTTGCTCCCAAAGATTCAAACTTTCGCTCTAATACCACTTGGTGCAGTCACGGTAGGAGGGTTCATAGAATGAACTGTCTAGACCATGCAGCTAGAATAAACACAAAGGAAAAAACTCAAAGATATGAAACAAATATAGATTCAGTCATTCAGTATATCATGAAATTCAAATACAATCTGGCCGGCAACATGTGGGCTTACAATTAGGGCTTAAGGGCCTGATTACAGAATATCAGAATATGCACAAGATATAGCTTTGAAGTTCCTTCACTCAAAATCTAGACTAAGGATTATGAATCAAATGCCAACTTCCTTCCTAGGTATCTATTACATCCTTATATATCATCTCCAGTATAAAAGATTCCTCCGCGTCAGCCAAGGAAGATCACAAACTCCAAGGAAGAGTTGTAATGTGTGTACACAGATAGGTCGAACCTAAGTGCATAGGACACCTCCGCAAATGAATGGAATGATGTACGGATCTCAAGGAAGGTCAACCATGAACCAAAGATCATTGAATGATATGTCATTAGGCTCGACAAGTCAAGGAATGTTCAGCAAGTCTTCTCCTTTAGCTGATTATTTGAGATTGTCAGCATGCTCTATTCTGAGGAAACAGTCGATCTTCTAATAGTGATAACTTTCTAGTAACTGATCCAAATTCTCTGAGATGCAGATACAATGTAGATGAATGAATCTAGATGCTAAGTCCAACTCTACAAGATCTGAAATGCAATTGCAGAAGAATGCGTACCAAAATGCAGAAACTGCTACTGACTGAAATGCCTGAACTAAACTCAAAAATGAAAAGAAACAAACTAAACTGCAAACAAACTGAAATGCAAATGTTTTTGGTTGATGCAAGATTGCTCTTGAAGCAGGGATGTTCATGCATCAATAAAAATATCTACAAAAAAATAAGGAGACTTAGGTGGATGAGAAGATCGATAGCCTAAACCTATATTAGAAAAGTGTGGTTTAGGTTCTAAGGGAATCCTAATTCCCTATTCTCATCATCCATGACCATTTCTATTATAACCATGTTTATAAATCACTTTAAATCCCACACCATAATAGTTTTCCAATTTAGTAGGAGGAGGATTGTTGTCACTGGCGTGGTCAAAGTAGGTGGTATAATCACATATTTGAGAAATAGAAGGTATATCTATAGAAATAGTTATATTAGGCTAATTAGAAGTATGTGATTCTATAAGTAATTTAGGAATGTCAAAATGAACTAGGTGCACCTTACATTCATTGAGATAGGAAGATGTGAAATCTAAGGATCCCCAGTCATCACCGAGATACACATTAGAAGATGAAGCAACCTTTGAAGATATAGAAGTAGTAGCAAGAACTACTAGTGGTGTATTACCTTTAGTTGAAGAGAATGGTTTGTCTAAAGAACTAGGTTGTGTGGTATGAAAAATAAAAGAATTATTTGATGGAGTAGAGAAAGTGGTATCAACAATTTTATAATATTGAAAAGGATCATTATTAGCCTTTTATCAGAAAGGATTTTCCTCCATAAAGAAACTTTATAGATTGATGCAGGGTAGATTCTTCATCATCATCTCATTAATTCAAGGCTTGCTAAGGAGAAGATTGTAAGAGAGATTTCCTAGCATGACATGGATTAAAGTGGGGAGGGTAACAAGTCCTAATGAAATAAGCAATGTAATGGTACCTAAAGGATCCCTTCTAACATTATCAAAACCTTTAATTGATGCTTCAAATAAAGAAATATTATAAGTAGCTACATAGATACATTGTAAGAAATTGAGGTTACACACATTAAATCTCAAACCATTGTCGATTAAGGTTCACTTAATCTTCATAGAGTTGATACCAACCATAATTAAGAGAGATATTTTGTCATTGAGTCTCATATGAAGGGAGTTTGAGAGGAAGGAAAGTAATGTCCATTATATAATTGTAAATAGATTCAATCAAAGTAGATATCTTAGATGGTTTAGCAAAAGGAATAGAAATCTTCTACAAAGCCTACTAAAGTAGCTTATGATAAGAAGCATATATTTGTATGAGGTCCCATAGAGAAATTTTAGCCTAGGTGTCTTGAATCTACTCTATGATATTGTATTCTTTAGAATTTTTAAGAGGAATGTGAGGAGCATAAGGAAGAATAGGGTCAAAGGGAAGAAGGGAAATAGGCATAGGAGCAGTTTGCTAGTTTTGCCTAGTGTTATAAGTGTGACCTACTGCATGGAAGCCGATACGAGGAAGAGTTGTAGATGTAAACATTGGAATAGAGGATGGAATACAAATGTTGAAGAAATAATATTATCTTTATCACTTACCTACATTGAAATAGAATTTTTTTCCAAAAACTCTATGAGCAACAAGAAGATGGCATCAAAGGAACCTTAAAAGGTTTGACCTTTGTTTGAAGGTCCCTTTCATAAATCATTTTGAACATGAGACATTTCATAAAAATTAAAAAATCTTTCATTCGAAGGTCATGATGGCATCACCTTCAAATGAAGGTCCTTCATTCAAAGGTGTTTTACAATTTTTGGCACCTTGGGCTCAGTTATTGCCCTATCCCACAACTAGGACACACTATTATGGTATCACCCACTTACAAACCAAATTTTCTTTCCCTTTTTCCTCAAACCCTTCTATCTATGACATATACATTTCCTCTTCAAGCTCCCATGTAAGAAAGTAGTTTGTACATCCATTTATTGTACTTCAAAATCACAAGTAGTAGCAATAAAAAGTAGGAATCTAAAGGAAGTCAATTTAGAAATTGGAGAGAAAATTTCACCCAAATCAACTCTCTTTCTTGGAGTAGCCCTTAGCCACCAGTTTGGGTTTGTACCTCTCTAACTTACCATTTTCTCTGAATTTCTTCTTAAACACCCACCTACAACCAATGGGCTTCTTTCCATGGGGCAAACTCACAAGATCTCAGATGTCACATTTGTCCAAGCCCATCATCCCCTCTCACATGGCCTTCATCTCCTCTTGCATGGCCTTCATCTAGTAATCATTTTCATCTAAAGAGAGAGCTTCCTTGGAAGATCTTAGTTCATCATCAATGCAGCTTAAAGCAAATACACAACAAAAATCTACCGAGCTATACATATCAACTAGATTTTGATGTCTTATTGATCATCTCAAAAATGGAGTAAGGGACTCTAACTATTCTTTTGCATCCACAACCTGCTCAAAAATCTCACTTGAACCCTCTTCTTCCTCTCCATCCTTTAATCCACCATTTTGTTCTTCAACATGTGCATATTCCTACTTCTTGACCTTACTCTCAAAATGCACTATTTTCTTTCATTCCTTTTCCTTTTGTTGCATAAAATTTGAAAACACTCTAAGTTCCCTAAAAATCATATTCTTAGAATAATTCATTTTCAAAGTTGAGGATTCCAAAGCTCAAAACCTTTTACATTCTCATCATAACCAACAAAGATACATTTCTATGCTTTTGGATCAAACTTAGATCATTTTTCCTTAGGCACATAAACAAAATCCTCATACCCAAATACCCTTAAATGTGAAACAAAAGGTTTGTTACCTATCCGCACTTCATAAGGAGTCTTTACTACAATCTATTTGAACAAGGAGATTGGTTAATCAACTAACAAGCTATAGCCTCTACCCAAAAGCATTGAACCAACTATGTACCACTTGTCATATTTTTGGTTCTTTCCATTAAGGTTTGGTTAATCCTCTCTACAACCCCATTTTTCTAAGGTGTATAAGGGGTGGACTTATGTCGAACACTACCTACATCTCTACAAAAATCATTAAAATCCATGGAGAAATATTCACCACCATTGTTAGATCTCAACTCCTTTATTTTCTTATCCAACTATTTCTCTACAAGAGCCTTAAAATCCTTAAATTTGGAGAAAACTTCAAATTTAGAACACAAAAATAAGTCCAAATGTAGATAGAGTAATCATCAATGAATGTAAGATAATAATAATATTTACCTATTGAACAAACATCTACTAGACCAAACACATCCAACTCTAGAAATTTACCTATAGCAATATTGTAGGCTTCCTATTTTGGATCATGAACAATTTTGGGACCATTCCTCTATCAGGAAATGATGAAAGTTTTTAATAATGAGGAAGCATCATGGTAGAAATTTGGACCATTGGGGTTAACTTTAATTACATCTAAAAAGTATTTACTACATATATTTAAAGTAGAACTATTGCCAACTAAAACTTGCTTAACCTAAATGTCCCCATATTTGATCACAACATATAATGGTTGGTACCCTTTAATGGCACTTGGAGGAGGTTACTCATGAGATGCAAATAAAAAATTAGATTTATTATCATAAATAGGCTTTAAGGATATTTATGACCTTGTTAGGAGTAACATTAGGTGGAACAATTATTTTAGATAAAGCTTTTTGAAAATATTTGTATATGTTTAAAATGAACACATGAGATCCACAAGAGAAATGTTTATTGGAGACCCCTTAAGTTGGTCAATCAAATTGTTTTCCTAGGCCATCCTTTGATGTGTGTGATTGGCATGGCATGTGTTGGTATGCATATTTTGTCACCTAACTCTATATTCTTTTGCCCAAACAGATGACAACTAAACCAACAGTTGAATCGATTGCAATGATATTTTGCAATGATTCTCTACTTATTTTACAAGGCGCGACTGTTGAACACCGGTATATTACGAGGGGGGTGAATCAGTATTCTCTAAAACCACTTAAAAATTTAAACATTCATTTTACATAGCATATTTAATTTGTAGTAAGCAAGGAAAACATGAAAGCAATCATCAAAACATATAACACATGAACACTAGATTCTTACGTGGAAAACCCAAAAAGGGAAAAACCACAATGAGGATTAGCTCACAATAAATTATAATACAACTGATTACAAAAGGTGGACTCACTGTCCAAAAGAGAAGTGCTATACAATGTCCCCTTTTAGGATATTCCTGATTTCTTAACCTGCACACAAGAATAACTACTAGAAAGGGACATTATCAATATTAAAGATTAATAAATTAGAATATAGTAATGAAATCAATACATCATAATCATAATCAATAACAATGAACAAGAATGTAATGTTATTTGTGCATACATATATTCAATTGTATACTTTAACATACTTAAACGTGTCTTATGCCTCATGATATACTTTGGGAATGTTGAACATCGAACCTGGTTGTTAATCTAGCCCAATCATCTACCCTAGCGGAGGAGGGGAAAACATTATGTTAAGGTGTTGGATAACTAATCCCCACTGCCATGGGCCCAAGAGTTTCATGAATGCCTGTCAATACCACCACTTGGCCCAAAGGTGTCACGAACGCTTGTCGATACCACCATTTGGGAGTCACCCACTGTGTGAAACATTAATAACAAACTAATCTCCACTGCCATAGGCCCAAGGGTTTCATGCTTGCCTGACAATACCACCACTTGGTCCAAAGGTGTCACAAACACCCGTCGATACCACGATTTGGGAGTCACCTACCATGTGAGACATTAATAACAAATACCACCCTTCCCTAACAACCCAAACGTCCTCATAGGGGTAGAGGTGAAAGATTAAAGACGTGGCAAGTCATGGTCATCCCTCGTATATCATGAGTTAGACCAAGTATAACTGTTTAAAGCATAAACAAACATATAGGTTAGAAATATCATACCAATACATGATTCTTCTCCCTAGATGATTTGAGATGCACAAGTGATCATATGATCACCAATATAATGATTACCTTGATTTCTCACAAGGCTATTACAAGATTCAGAATTCCTTTTATGCAAGGTTGTTCTATATGTCTTTGTATATTATATTTATGTAGATCTAAATTTTAATTCATATATATATATATATATATATATATATATATATATATATATATATATATATATATATATATATATATTTCAGACTTAGATTCCTTCTTAGATTATTGGATATATCTTTATTGTATTCCTTTCTGCTCAGACTATTCAAAGTATATTTATGTGTATTCGTATTTCTTGCTTGCTACCCCATCGATGAGTCACTATGAACTTATATACCTTTTTAAAGTCTTACCATTTCCAACGGTCGTGACTTTTAGATGGTTCGCTATTGATAAACAGCGACTACTTTTAGTTAAGGTTGTTTACTAATCATTGTAGCCTATTAAGACTTACCAATATTAATACTTCCTTTTGTTAAGAGTCGATGACTCTTAGTTCTTGTCACCGTTGGCTTTGAATAACCTTTTATTTGGATTAATCTACCCATAGTTTAATATCTATATTTATACTAATAGTTGTATTTATTATTTATATTTACTTTTATATAATTCTATTTATTTAAACAAACATATTATATATTTATATTAATAACCATAATTATATTTATTATTTATAATATCTATAATATTTGATTTATTATTAATTTATAATATTTAATTTATGATATATTTATAATATTTAATTTATATTTATTCTTATATAATATAATAATATATATTATAATAATATTTAAATTATTAATATTTATATTTATAATCATATATTGTTATTATATAATATCTAATTTAATATTTATATTTATATTAATAATTATATTTGTTATTTATATTTGTTATTTATATTTAATAATATATTTTAAATAAATATATTATATATTATATTTTAATTATATTAATTTATAATATGGATTTAGGATATTCATTCATATCTTTAATTTGAATGAATAATACATAATCGATTCAACTATAAATTACTAATATAGGGACATGATAGCCCTCCCCACTCAAGATTGATTGTCCTTAAGCAATCTCAGATTGGGGTGATCAAGAATTTCCACCTCTTCCCCGTAATGCCACCTACAGGAAGACCCTTCCATTTAACGAGATATTCAAAAATGACTTTGTTTTCTCAACTTCTTCTCCTGTATGTAAAGATGTACTTGGTTCTAGAATTAACTTTCATTCCTCCTTTTACTAGGAGTTTCTTTATTTCCCTCTCGTATTTCTTCGTTGGATAGGATTTCTATATTGTTTGCTTGACTTCGTTTTTCACATTTATGCCCTGGTTTCCATTTCTTTTTACATTTGTAGCATGTAAGTTTGTCTCATCTAATTCTTTTTTATGACAAATGTGCCCATGTTTCTAGGGTTCTTTGCATTTGTAACATAAGTTTTTTTCATCTAATTCCTTTCTATGACAAAGGTGACCATGTTTCCACGGTTCTTTGCATTTGTAACATAAGTTTTTTTCCTTCATTTCATTTTTGGAAGAGAGGGATTCATGGAATCTTTCTTTCTTGTGGAATGGTTTTGTATAGTCATTTGAAGTTTTGTTATTTATGGAGGAAGCTTCTAGTCGTAAAGTTTTTTCGATGGCATCCTCAAGGGATGTTGGGTTAAGGGCACTCACCAACCCTCAAAGTGAGTCTTTCAATCCCTCAACAAATAGATAAGTGAGTCTATCCTCCTCGACTCCTAAAACTCTTAATGAAATTTTCTCGAATTTAGTTATGTAATCTTCCACAGTCCCTCATTGTTTTAATTGTGTTAACTCTTTGAAGTCTTGTTGAGGGTGTTTTTGATCAAATATTTTGATAAACTTTCATGTGAATTCATCATAGGACATTAAGTCTTGGTGTCCTTGTGTGTGGCATCCATGGTGCCACCATTCGTATGCTAGTCCTTCTAAATGGAGAGTAGCAAATTGAATAGCATCCTCCTCGATCATTGGACTAAGGGTGAGGTAGGTGTTCATCTTTTGTAGCTAGGCATGGGCTGTGATTTTATTTGACCCATCAAAATTTGGAAGATTTACTTTGTTCACTTTATGTTTTAGGTCTTTATTTGAGAGCCTCCTTTCCTTTCTAGGTACTTCCTTGCTCTTGGACTCACTGAAGTCTCTGAAGGATACTACCTTCCTAATTTCAAGGTTTAAGCTTGCGTAGATTGAAGCAATATCTTTGGTGCTCATTAAGGGTGTATTATTCTCTTCTTCTTATCTTGGTCTAGTTTCCTTGGATAGGAACGGAGGTTTGGGTACTCCCAATGTAAATGATCCATGATTATCTCCTGAATGATTTGAGCTTATGTCTCTTCCATTTGAGGGATTGACCTTAAGATTACTAATGGCATCTCTAATGTTTTGCATAGCTTGGAGAATTCTTTCATTCTGGTCCATTAGTGCCTTTGTTGTCATCTCCATAAAAGATTTCATATCATTTTCCATTTGTCCTTCCATATTATTGTTGTTGTTGCATGTGGATTTTCTCCTTGTGTAAGTTTACATTAATTTCTTTCACAGGATGGCAGGATGATAGCTTTGATACCTCTTGAAATGTCCCCTTTTAGGATATTCCTTATTTATTAACCTACACACAAGAATAACTACTAGAAAGGGACATTAGCAATATTAAAGGTCAATAAATTAGAATATAGTAATGAAATCAATACATCATAATCATAATCAATAACAATGAACAAGAATGTAATGTTATTTGTGCGTACATATATTCAATTGTATACTTTAACATACTTATACTTAAACATGTCTTATGCCTCATGATAGACTTTGGGAATGGCGAACGTCGAGCCTAGTCGTTAATCTAGCCCAATCATCTACCCTAGTGGAGGAGGGGAAAACATTACGTTAAGGTGCTGGATAACTAATCCCCACTGCCATGGGCCTAAGGGTTTCATGAAAGCCTGTCAATACCACCACTTGGCCTAAAGGTGTCATGAACACCCGTTGATACCACCATTTGGGAGTCACCTACCATGTGAGACATTAATAACAAACTAATCTCCACTGCCATAGGCCCAAGGGTTTCATGCTCACCTGACAATACAAGAATAACTACTAGAAAGGGACATTAGCAATATTAAAGATCAATAAATTAGAATATAGTAATGAAATCAATACATCATAATCATAATCAATAACAATGAACAAGAATGTAATGTTATTTGTGCGTACATATATTCAATTGTATACTTTAACATACTTATACTTAAACATGTCTTATGCCTCATGATATACTTTGGGAATGGCGAACGTCGAGCCTAGTCATTAATCTAGCCCAATCATCTACCCTATTGGAGGAGGGGAAAACATTACGTTAAGGTGCTGGATAACTAATCCCCACTGCCATGGGCCTAAGGTTTTCATGAAAGCCCGTCAATACCACCACTTGGCCTAAAGGTGTCATGAACACCCGTTGATACCACCATTTGGGAGTCACCTACCATGTGAGACATTAATAACAAACTAATCTCCACTGCCATAGGCCCAAGGGTTTCATGCTCACCTGACAATACGACCAATTGGCCCAAAGGTGTCACGAACGCCCGTCGATACCACCATTTGGGAGTCACCTACTGTGTGAGACATTAATAACAAATATGACCCTTCCCTAACAACCCAAACATCCTCATAGGGGCAAAGGTGAAATATTAAAGACATGGCAAGTCATGGTCATCCCTCATATATCATGAGTTAGACCAAGTATGATTGTTTAAAGCATAGACAAACATATAGGTTTGAAATATCATACCAATACATGATTCTTCTTCCTGGATGATTTGAGATGCACAAGTGATCCTATGATCACAAATATAATGATTACCTTGATTTCTCACAAGGCTGCTACAAGATTCAAAATTCCTTTTATACAAGGTTGTTTTATATGTCTTTGTATATTATATGCAAATCTGAATTTTAATTCATATATATATATATATATATATATATATATATATATATTTCAGATTTATATTCCTTCTTAGATTATTGGATATATCTTTTATTGTATTCCTTTTTTCTCAGACTATTTGAAGTATATTGATTTGTATTTGTATTTCTTGCTTGTTGCCCCATCGATCAGTCACTATGAATTTATATGCCTTTTTAAAGTCTTACTATTTCCAACGGTCATGACTTTTAGATGGTCCGTTGTTGATAAACAGCGGCTGCGGCTACTTTTAGTTAAGGTTGTTTACTAATCATTGTAGCCTATTAAGACTTACCAATATTAATACTTCCTTTTGTTAAGAGTCAATGACTCTTAGTCCTTGTCACCGCTAGCTTTGAAAAGCCTTTTATTTGGATTAATCTACCCATAGTTTAATATCTATATTTATACTAATAATTGTATTTATTATTTATATTTACTTTTATATAATTCTATTTATTTAAACAAACATGTTATATATTTATATTAATAACTATAATTATATTTATTATTTATAATATCTATAATATTTGATTTATTATTAATTTATAATATTTAATTTATATTTATTCTTATATATTATAATAATATTTAAATTATTAATATTTATATTTATAATCATATATTGTTATTATATAACATCTAATTTAATATTTATATTTATATTAATAATTATATTTGGTATTTATATTTAATAATATATTTTAAATATATATATTATATATTATATTTTATATTTTAATTATATTAATTTATAATATGGATTTAGGTTATCATTCATATCTTTAATTTGAATGAATAATACATAATCAATTCAACTATAAATTACTAATATAGGGACATGACATGCTCACTGCTAAGGACTCACTGTCCTGAATAGAAAGAGATAGAAGAAGGGGTGGCTCACTGCCAACTATGAAATGCCAGTAATGCATCTAACTTATGCAGAAGATACAATTCCACTGAAGCTCAGAATACTGACTTAACACACTTCATCTTCACCACAGTCTTATCTTATCCTTCTTTGCATCATATTTCACTCACACATACACACACTTAGTTCTTTCACACCCACACCACACTTCACACAAGAAATCAATCTTGTTTATATATCGCATTCAAGAAAAACATCAACCAGGTCAGCATGATAGTGTGTTGTGTGACTCCTTGACTTGTCAGCCAAAAACTCAACCCTATACACTTTGCGAAGAGAACCAAAGCGTGTAGCACATTCAGATAGGTCGGCATAGCCTATATTTGATGCAGAGCCAAAACTCTGTCATGCAAACTGATCGATGAGAGGGTGGTCCATGTCTTGGTGATCTTCTCTTCATCGGCCAAACATTCCCCGTCAGCCACTTTACCCTTTATCTTTCTGACATTCAACTCTCCCTGATGTATGTCTTCAACTTTGTATCTACCAAGAGATACATTCTTCAATGTACATTCGCAATGTACATTCGCAACATGCATTTTGAATATGCATTTAGTGGGACCAAACGTTGACTTCCTTTGTATGCCGATACACTATCGGTCAGACTTCCCAGATCGGAAGCTTTCAACTTTCTCACTCCGACAAATTTTGTCACCCCGATGCAGAACTTAACCATTCACAAGATACTTTTGTGACATAAACATGAACATACAACTGTGAGCTACACATGAAATGAACCCAACATACATTAGCGATATACACACAGAATGTATACCTGGCGAAACAACATGAATCTTCGCCGATCTGAACCTCTGCAAACCCTGTAGCTCCACAGACCCATTTCTCCAACAATCTAGTACATGACAAATGCTAGGGTCTATCAATGCATCTTGTACGTGATCCTGCAAACACAAACGAACAAAACAAAAATGAACTGTACAACCATTCCACCGATTTCAAAGAAATCTAACCGGTGGAATGGATTAAGAATCCATCTCAGCCACAAAATAGTAAATCAATTGCACAAAGAAAACCTAAGAAATTGAATGACAGAAAGATACACAGAACAGGACTTTATTTATTATGCCTTTCAAAAATGTGCATACACAGATGCTCTGTTTCACAATTGCAATTCGCACTCTCTCAGATCTTCCTAACCTCAACTACAACTAATTACATTCGATGATCTTGGGCATTTATCTACTCACCCTTAGTAGTACTGAATTGACTCCAAGCGGCTGGGAGATCTAACAACCTCCAACTGCCTAACAACCTCCTAACTGTCTAACAACCCTCGTGATTACAGATCGACAAGTGTCCTTGGGACTTACAACATAAACCTAGATACAAACTAAAATGACATGCATTGGTCAAATAGACTTTATTACATGAATGGTCTTATAGGACCTTATTGGAAACAGCAAAATGAACGTTAAACAGTTAAATGCCTCATGGAGGCCACTGTGGATTGGGTGCTCCTACACCATACACCCCACCACGAAAAGAACTCATGCCCCATGAGTTAATTCTTGGGTTTGTTCCACCTTTACTCTTTGCGGTCTCATGTCTGCCCCATGATCTCTGGACTGCAACCTGCTGCCATGGAAGCAAAGACTCATGCCCAGCTTTGTAGGCTCTACTCACACCTTGCCATGAGTGGGTGCTTGCAACCAGACCTACCCTTTGCTTGCCATTCTTTCTTACCATCATCTCTGTCTGAATGCCTGCATTGGAAACCTTGGGTAATGCTTCTTGTACTGTTGTTATGGTAGAATATGTTTGCCTTTCAACTCTTGTTGGTTCTAGAGGACAAACAATTGTCCCAACTATGATAGCATCCTTGTCTTTCCAATCAACTGGTGGCTTCTTGGAAACATGCTCCTTGACCTTCTGCTGATCCATCTGATCTCCATCAGTCAAAACTAAAAGTACCTTCAAACTTTGATCCTTAACAACCCCATTCCTTGAGGTGTCCTCAACTGTCCTTGTCCCTTCTGTATTGACCTGCACAAACTCTTTCTTTCCCATCAAGATGACCTTGGCTACCTTCTTTGCTGCAGCATCCTCCTACAATGGTGTCATCACAAAAGTTCTCCCATCCTTCTTGAAGGTGTAGGTGTTAGCATATCCATCATACAATGCTCTCCTATCAAATTGCCATGGCCTACCTAAAAGTAGGTGACAACATTCCATGGGCAAAATATCACATAAAACCCTATCCTGATATTCTCCAATCTAAAAATCAACATATGCTTGTTCATATACCAAAAGTGATTGATTATCACTCACCCAAGATGCTTTGTAAGGATTTTGATGAGGAATCCTTTCTATGTTCAATTTATCTACCATTTCCTGAGATACCATATTATCTGTTGAACCAGAATCTATTACTACCTTGCATATTTTACCTTTGCTTTTGCAATTGGTCCGGAAAAGTGCTCTCCTTTGTATCATGTCCTTGGATGTCTTCAAGAGTGTTCTCCTTAGCATCAATGATTCTCCATCTAGAACTAGGGTTGCATTCCCCATTGGAAGGTTAACACTCTCATCTACCCCTTCTTCTTGCACATATTGAACCCTCTTTTCATTCTTCCTATCACCTCCTGATGTTAAACCTTGCCTTTCTGGACATTTGAATGCTAGATGACCAATTTCATTACAATGATAACATCTCCTAGTGAAAACATTAGAACCTTTACCACCTCCAAATCTGCCTCTTGTGCCTTTCCATCCACCCCTGAAATTAGACTGCTCTTGTCCTTTACTAGTCTCTTCTTGATTCTCATTGACTTGTCTTGTGGTAGGGGCTGATCCTCTCCCCCTTATATTGTTGGCTCTTCCCCTCATGGACTTATCCTATCTCCTTTTCATCTTCTCCTCAATCCTGAATGTCATTTGATAACAGTCTTCTACACTCCTAGGATTAGCCAGAACTAATTCATCATGTATGTTCAATCTCAAACCAGCCAAGTATCTAGCAACCTTTTCAACCTCATTCTCATGATGACTAGACCTCATACTTAATTTATAAAATTCCCCAGTATATGCCTTCACATCCATATCCTTTTCTCTTAAAAATTGAAGCTTTTTGAACATTTGAACTTCATAATCCTTGGGTAAAAATTTACCTTTGATTCTTGCTACCATCTTGTCCCATTAGGAAATCTTGGACTTACCCTGCTTTCTCCTCTCTAATTGTATGTAATCCCACCATACCAAGGCATGACCTCCGAATTTGGTCTTTGCAATCTTTACTTTCTACCTCTCAGGAACCTCCTCACATTCGAAGTGATTATCTAATGCAACAATCCAATCAACTCTTCCTCATTTAGACTTCCATTATACTTTGGAACATCAATCTTTACCTAAGGTTTGTCATTCTTGACTACCCTTAACAGTTTTTCAAATCTCTGATCTTCAGGATCCAGATCTTCATCTACATCTTCAAACTCTTCACCATTCTCTTCTCCTTCTGGTTCACTTTCTTCCACTTCCCTTCTTTTGTTTGTCTCCAAGGCTGCAAGCCTGGCTTGAAGGGCTTTTGCAAGCTCTTTCATCTCCCTCATCTCTCGAGCATGCTTTTCTTTCAACTCTTGCAACTCTCTAGCAGTTCCAGCACCTTTTGGAGGCATCTTGCTAACCTCTCAATCCTCTACTTCTACCTTCTCAATGACAGAATCAAACACACAACAGCCCAAACCTTTTACTGAGCTCTAATACCTCTATGATGCAGAGCTAAAACTCTGTCATGCAAACTGATCGATTAGAGGGCGGTCCATGTCTTGGTGATCTTCTCTTCATCGGCCAAATATTCCCCGTCGGCCACTTTACCCTTTATCTTTCCGACGTTCAACTCTCCCCGATGTATCTCTTCAACTTTGTATCTGTCGAGAGATAAATTCTTTAATGTACATTCAGGATATACATTTGTGATATACAATCGCAATATACATTCGGTGTGACCTTCCTCGTCGGTGAGCGCTTTGCATGTGCTCCTGATACACCGATGGAACAGCTTGAATATACTTTCACCGACTTGTGATCACTGGTTTCCTTCACCGTTGCTACTGTTGCCTCTTGCATCTAACACAATGTATATGCGCAATGTATATTTTCAATATACATTCAGAAGATGCATTCTCCACATACATTCAGAACATGCATTCGGAACATGCATTTAGTGAAATTGATCATTGACTTTCCTTGTATCTATGCCGATGTACATTCGCAACATGCATTTCGAATATGCATTCAATGGGACCGAACGTTGACTTCCTTTGTATGCCAATACATTATCGGTCAGACTTCCCAGATCGGAAGCTTTCAACTTTCTCACTCTAACACCTTTTGTCACCCCGATGCAGAACTTAACCATTTACAAGATACTTTTGCAACATACACATGAACATACAACTATGAGATACACATGAAATGAACTCGACATACATTAGCAATATACACATAGAATGTATACCCAGTGAAACAACACGAATCTTCACTGATCTAAACCTCTGCAAACCCTGTAGCTTCACAGACCTATTTCTCCAACAATCTAGCACATGACAAATGCTAGGGTCTATTAATTCATCTTGTACGCGATCCTGCAAACACAAACGAACAAAACAAAAATGAACTGTACAACCATTCCACCGATTTCAAAGAAATCTAACCGATGGAATGGATTAAGAATCCATCTTGGCCACAAAATAGTAAATCAATTGAACAGAGAAAACCTAAGAAATCGAATGACAGAAAGATACACAGAACAAGACTTTGTTTATTATGCCTTTCAAAAATGTGCATACACAGATGCTCTATTTCACAATTGTAATTCGCACTCTCTCAGATCTTCCTAATCTCAACTACAACTGATTACATTCGATGATCTTGGGCATTTATCTACTCACCTTCAGTAGTACTGAATTGACTCCAAGTGACTGGGAGATCTAACAACCTCCAACTGCCTAACAACCTCCTAACTGTCTAACAACCCTCATGATTACAGATCGACAAGTGTCCTTGGGACTTACAACATAAACCTAGATACAAACTAAAATGACATGCATTGGTCAAATAGACCTTATTACATGAATGGTCTTATAGGACCTTATTGGAAACAGCAAAATGAACATTAAATAGTTAAATGCCTCATGGAGGCCACTGTGGATTGGGTGCTCCTGCACCAATATTTACTCCCATGACTTTGTTCCATACATGACTTAACTCCTCACAACCTCAACATCTTTAGGTTGGCTCTACTGGTGAAGTAACAATAGCATGAACTAACAGTTTTCTCGCAACTCAACATGTGGACTACCAAAATGCTTACCACTTGGAGACTAGACATTTTTGACATCTATAAACTTATCCTCAAAACCGCATAGCAAAATATTCATCTATAGTGGAATGCGGAGCATTCCAATAAACCACTAATACTGTCATTACAAAGTCTGATACTCTGTCAACTCTATCTTTCACTGCAGAGGGCTTCAAGACCTGAAACTTTGGATTTAGACTCCTTTAGTATGCACCAAAAATACCTTACAACCGCATAGCAAGAATCTTCATAGCGGAGCAATGTAGACTAAAATAATGTGATCCTGTCTTAGGTTCTATACTGCAAATGCCATCAATGACAGCACTACTCACTGTCATGCTCATCAATCTCTTCATCATCATGCTTATGTTGCCAACAATCTCTCCCTTTGTCATTGATGTCAACATACACCAAAACTTCTCCCCCTTTGTCATCAATGGCAAAGTGACCACATGTATTTCTACAAATCAAAACTTCTCCCCTATCTCAAAACTAATCTTATTTTTCTATGTACATACTCACCCTTACTATTTTATTCCTATACTTTAATATGTAAATCAAAATATTATATTATCACAAAAATTGTTTTCTTTTATCTTTCCGCATATGTACAGGAAATTAGGATATGAACCTTATTATTTGGTAGGAAGAATCTCCTTGTATATATTCTTCAGATGTAACACTGCAGAGTCCCAATGCTTCTTGGCAGAGTTGAGTATTTACATCTGCCCAGTAATCTGCAAAAACAATTCTTCTACTTCTTCAATTGATGAAGGTGCAGTTGTCATCTGAACAAACTTATCAGCCTCTTTCAACATCCCTGTCAGCACTGCTATCTTAAAACTAACAATCTCCCTCAACTGACTCATATGATCCTTAATTAGTTCTCTTTAATTATGAAGTTTCTTGATGATTACATGAGTCTTTTTAACTTCAACCCTCATATCTCCATTTTTATCCTTTAAAGGCTCATATGTTTCAGAGATATTAGCTATCTGCATTTCAAGGCCATCGATCTTGTCTTTTATGTCTTTTATAGTTATAGGCCATGATAAGCAAAATTGATATATTACCCTAGCTTCACCTAGGGCATTTTGAACACTCTTTACACTAATACCCAACAGATTGTGTGCCTTGGAACACTTTTCTGATAGATATATTAGTCTCTTATTACTAATATGTTCCATTACTTTCTTCTCAACTTCCTTCTCTAAAGATGTAGAATAACTGTTAAAGGACTCCAATAGTTGTTTCATTTGTTGTACAGGAGTTAGAGAGGCATCCCTCTTGGTCTCTAGTAACACCTTTTCAAAAACTTTTATTGCTTCCTATAGAATCTCATTTCCTTCTACTTATGATTGTAATATTTCTTCTTGGGCAATAGCCTGAAAAATGGTTCCTAGTCGCAATTTCTTCAATGGAGAAATATTGGACAAATTGATTTGTCCATCCATAGATGGCAATTGAAATAGCTATGGGGATGCAATAGACTGAATTTGTCTCTGTTGAGCCAAGAAGTGTCTTATGGAGTCAATTGGGGAGACTCTAGAACTCTCACCCTCTGTATTTTTTTCTCCTCTTCAAAAACAGTGACCATGTGTGAACCTGAAATCTTCAGAGGACAATTTTCTTCATGTATCCCTTCACCTTCTTTGTTCTTAGCCTGATACCCAGAGGTTTCCAAAGGAACAGAAGCATTGTCCACAGTGCTTTCTACTTGTTCATTTTAATTCAAAACCATCTCACTATGTTCTCCTTTTTCTTTATCTTTCTTTTCCTCTAGATTCTCCTTTTATTCAACACTCTCTACATTCTCCAGAGGAGGAGATAAGTTTCCAATATTTTGATCCTTTGCATTGGTTGTTTCGGTGTTTACCGGAGGAGATGACACATTTTTCTTTGTCTGAATATCTTGTTTTGTACTCATTGCTTCAGTCTCTTCATTTTTCTCAGAATTGCCATCACCCTTTTCTCTTTCCTTAGAAGAAGACAATTCTTCAATGATAGTTGTATCAATTTTTATTTCCTTAATGATATCTGTTGTTATCTTCAAGGTCTCCTTTTCTAGCCTTTTTATTTCTTCTTTGTCATTAGACATTAAGGTGTTCAATCTCCTTTTTGTTCTAAATTCTTTGGCTAACCTTTGAATAGCCTGTCTTTTCTTGAGTAGAAATTGAAGGAGAAATTTTCTCAATTGCCTTATTTCTCATTTCAATATCATTATTCATAGCTTCATCTCTTTTCTTTGTTAGCACACTAGCAAGATTTTCAGGTAATTGATCAATAACCTCTATTAAAGCAACATTGAAAGCACCCATGTACCTGATTATTACTTTTTCAATGGTTGATTTGTCATTTAAGGATCTTTCATCATAAAGTTCTGCTACTTGTTTTAGATTTCCATATTATGTTATAGCACTAACAGTAGCTTCAAGTTGTAGGGGTGCAAGACTTGATTTCTTTAACTTCTTTTTTTTCTGTCTTTCTCCTTTGAGACTTCTCCTTTTTCAGCATCTTCATTTTCTCTTTTCTTCTTTTCCTTTCCTTTTCCCTTAGGAGACTCGACTCCTTTACCAGATTTCTCTTCTCTTTTTTTGAAGATGAAGCCATCCTTTTCCTTCTCACTTCCTTCTTCACTTCTGGTATCAACATTAGCAATTTTTGCTTTCTTGGTACAAGGATCTTCTTCAAAGGCTTGAGATGCTCTTTTCTTGCTCCAGACCAATTGAGGTCCTTCTTCTTTTTCTTCTTCCTCATCATCATAATTGATATATCTTTTTCTTGTAGCTTTTTCCTTTACTCTTCTCCTCTTGGGAGGTTGTTGATGTATAGACGCACTAGATGCTACTTTCTTCTCTAAACTTGCTGCAGGCATGCCTCTAGAGGATTTTGGAGCAGCAAGAGAGGAGTTAGAGGTCCTAGTTGACCTTCTTATGCTAGGAGACTCTTTTGGTGAATTAGGTATGTCTTTTGATTTCTCCACAGAGTTCTTTGGTGACACTACCTCCTCTAATTTAGTCCTCATTTTCTCAACATTTTTCTTTATTTCTTTCTCCTTGTGCTTCAAATGCAATTCGGTGGATTTTTCTTCATATGCTCCAAATCTTTCTACAGAGGTATCTCTTGGTTTGCTTAGCATTAGGTTGACAAGCCCAATGACTATGTCTTCAGCAACTTCATAGCCCATTTTGAGAATCCAGACTGTTATGGGTTCCACTACTTCCATGATACACTCATCTTTACTGACCATAAAAATGATGTCATTCTTATATTTCTCTACAACCTTTTTAGGAATTCTTTCCCTTGCATGCATTTTCTCCTAAAAATTCTTAAAGAAACCCCATAATGCAGTATTGTAGGTTTCTAAGTTGCCCATCCTTCTTAAATGATATCTAATTTGTACTGCAACTAGAATATCTCTCAACCACACTATATTCTTTGTTCCAAAAATCGCTCTAAGAAAATAAAATAGCAAGCATATGATTAGGGTACCATACTAGAAGGGGTACTGAGATTATTTGGTTTTCTAAAGGTTCTCCATTAACTGAACTATCTCAGGAGCTCACACAGGTCTATGTCTTTGTTTTCTTTCATCATTTGATATGATGTATGTATTGTTGTGGCAGAAACAGAGTTTTCTCTATTTGTGAAGAAAATATTGTATCCAAGCATCATTGATGCATACTTCACTGTAGGATCCTTAATATCATTTACAGTTAGGGCTCGCTTGTCAAACTTCACTCTGGTGAGCTTCATCACCACATCATTTTTCACAGACTTCAATGTCAGAACTGTTCTAGTGGAGAATAACCCTATTACAACCCTAATAGCCTCTTTGTTTATCATATGCAACAAATCCAACCATGTAAAATTATCATGGATGCGACTCAACACATACTTGACCCAAGCATCCTTATAACAAAAAATATGGTAGTCACTCCATACATCTAGTTTCTTCTCTGTCAAAGCCATGTGTTCAGGTTTCAGCTCAAAATCGTCATTAGTTAGCTCATTCACCCATACTTCTCCCAATTTTGCAAGATTATATTCTTCCATCTTGTTAGAAATGAAAGTAATACTACTTCAATGGAAATCTGATTCAAGATAAATTTTAGCAATCTTTAAGTGTGCATTAACAATGGAGATTGTAACAAAACATAAAACCCACTACAGAAAAGATGTCAAACATGAAGAACTCAACACAATGACACAGTGTTTATGTGGAGAAAACCCTTGCAGGTTAAAAACTCCACTAGGAAAGAGGCACAAGTTTGTATTAATCTTAACAAGATTGTACAATACATCAACTACACAACTCTCTCCACAAGTCTTCAATCTGACAGTATTTCGGTAGCACCTGAGTACCTAAAATCTATATTGCAGCAAAAAATACATGGAAAATATTATAGAAACATTTTCCAACTCATCCTAGGCATTCACCTTCTCTCTCCTAAGATTCTCCAACCTGTAAACATTAATTACCATCTTACAAGCATCTTACACTTGTCCAAAAATAGTCATGCAAAGTTTGGGGGCCCAAGACTAAATCTGGCCTCTTACAACATCTTATGATGCGTCATAACCGTCATAGATTCCACAAAAGAGTATCATTCCAAGATAGGAACCTTGGGCTAAATATAGCAAATATACAACTAACATATCTGTCACATGCGTCATAGAATCACAGAATCTTATGACAACTTGTAGATATCATAGATTCAATTACCAAACATTATGACAATTGTTTAACATGCCAAATATAGTAGATTCCTCAAGGGAGAATCCCTACCCTCATTTACTTTGAGTTTTTACATTTGCCAACAGTAAAAGTCACTCCATAATTACCTCTGGTTACTCTAAAATTACCCCTGCCAGTGAAACTAGTACATCTCCTCATGGATAATTACAAATTACATATAATAAATGGAATAAATACAATATTGGGATTTACAAGGTTAATGGCACCTTATGCCAACATTCTCCCACTTGACATTATACATTGTAAAACAACCCATAGGAAATCAAATGAAAAATAATCAGGCACTAGAAACAAGGCCCATGGCCTCTCTGCACCATACGAACTTCTCTGTGCTCACAAGTTTGGTCAATGAATCTGCAACATTCTCCTGAGTGTCTACCTTCTTCAACTCAATCTCTCCATTTGCAACCAACTCTCGAACAAAGTGATACTGAACATCAACATGCTTAGTCTGAGCATGATACATGGGATTCTTGGCCAAACAGATAGCACTCTGGCTATCACAACCAATCTGAATGATCCTGCAATCAAAACCAATACCTGTACACAGTCTCCTCAACCAAATTGCCTCCTTAGAGACATGGGTAGTAGCCATATACTCTGCTTCTATGGTGGGCAAAGCAACTGTGGGCTGCCTCTTACTCATCCAACTCACTGCTTCTCCAAACAGAGTAAACACATAGCCACTAGTGGACCTTTGACTGTCTAAGTCACCTGCCCAATCTGCATCAACAAAACCCTGTATGTCCAAAGATTTATTAGCACTATCAGTACTAGAATAAACCAAACAATGATCAAGAGTACCTGCAAGATATTTAAACACCCTCTTCACACAGTTCCAATGTTGTCTACCATGGTTAGACATAAATCTGCTCAAAACTCCCACTGCTTGGACAACATTTGGTCTAATGCAAACCATTGCATACATCAAACTCCCTACAACACTAGCATATGGCACATTAAACATATCCTCAAGATCATCCTCATTCTTTGGACACATATCTAATGAAAGCTTAGTACCAATGGGTAAAGGAACTCTAACTAGGTTACAATCCTGCAAAGTAAACCTCTGCAAAATAGTATTCACATACTTACTTTGTGACAACCAAAGCTTTATGTTAACTCTATCCCTCCTGATCTCCATTCCTAAAATATACCTTGCAGTACCAAGATCCTTCATCTCAAATGCACCTAAAAGTTGGGCTTTAAGCTCACTGACCATACCCTTAGTATTGCTGAAAAACATGTCATCAACATACAAAGCAATAACCAGTATAGAATCATTAACACAATAAATGTAAACACAGTGATCCTCCTCGCTTCTGACAAAATCTAATTTCGAAACAAATGAGTCAAACTTTTGATACCACATTATAGGGGACTATTTCAGACCATAAAGAGACCTCTTTAACCTGCAAACCCAATGTTCTTTTCCTTTTACCTCAAAACCTGTAGGTTGTTTCATATAAATTTCTTCTTCAATATCTCCATGTAAGAACGCAGTCTTAACATCCATTTGCTCAATCTCCCAATCATAAGCTATAGCAATGGATAAGAGAAATCTAATAAAAGTCAATTTAGCAACAGGAGAGAATATCTCACCAAAATCAACTCCCTCTCTCTGGGAGTAGCCCTTGGCTACCAGTCTAGCCTTGTACTTCTCCAATGACCCGTCTGCTCCAAACTTCTTCTTGAAGACCCACTTACATCCTATGGCCTTTCTTCCTTTGGGCAAACAAACAAGATCCCAAGTGTTACAAGAGTCTAAATCCATCATCTCCTCCTGCATGGCTAACTTCCAAGACTCACTATCATCTGCAAAAATAGCTTCCCTGTAGGATCTAGGTTCATCGTTAGTACTCAATAAAGCATATACACAACAGAAATCTGGTGGGCTATACCTGTCAATTGGATTTCGTTGTCTTGTGGATCTCCT